>CM028382.1:78925598-78980598 GCA_013146195.2 Codonopsis lanceolata | reverse complement strand
GGTATTATTGGGCCTACGCCTTTGGCGCCAATCATTAGCATTCAACCTATTAAGTATAAAGAAACAAGACAACGCCATATATTTTTTTATACAGAACCTTGGATTTCAAAATGAATGTAGCTATAATAAGGCACGGGGAATTCGAGAACCAGTTAAAATTTTAATAAAAGATTTAACAAAGAAAAGGTCACTAGGATCCACAATTCAAGGCCTATGACATCTCCATCAGACACAAACAAAGAACACAAACGATCAAGCAAAACTATGGCCTCCCACCATCATTTAGATCTCTCGAAAAATGACAATTCCAGAAAAAATTACTCCCTCTGTCCCTACCCTAAATCATCGTTCTCCTTTCCTTTTTTGTCCGTCCCAAAATTATTGTCCAATTTGAAACTTACCTTTTTAGAACATCACTTTTGCCACTTTACCCTTACTTTTTCAATCTACTTTAATTATGGGCCACATACACATGGGCTTTAAAGGAAACTACATATTAAACCAATATAAATAACCAAGTCAATTGTTTTTTCTTAATCCATGCGCCGTGTCAACTAGGATGATAATTTAGGGACGGAGGGAGTATTTGTTTCCCAAACCAAAAAACTAGAGGTGGGAGCATAAAAAATAGGGAAAGTCTAAACAAACGAGAATAAGAAGCGCAACGCAGAGCTGCCCCAACCCAAAGGTCCTCCCAAAACTGGACCTTACTCCCATTCCCAACAACATACAAATAATAAGGTCAAAAGAGAGATTGCAAAGGCAAATGAATTTCCAAAGACTTGCATAAGTTAGAGTCCATTCCGCTGAACACTAATAACTTTATGCCATAAAGAATAAGACTACAAGGGAAATCATCAAAGCCACTTACCAGTAAAAGAAATGTTCTTGAACACCATATTCTCAAGCCCTGACCCATATTCCTCCTTCGACCTGCAAACATCTTTCCATGCCTCCAGATCCCCGACAAAGCCTCATAAGACCTTCAGACTTCGATTCCATTTCATCTTTCTCACCCGGGGGGAGGGGGGGCGGCTTAAGGAGAGGCACATCATTAATCGGGATGGAAGAACAACTCGAGTCAATCAAGGTTAGCCTACATCCAAAGAAAAACTAAGAACGTCTCCACCAATCCAAATGCTTGGACACTTTTTCAACAACAGGATCCCAAAAGTGAATCGACCGAGGGTTCCCACCCAAGGGAACACCGAGAGAAGCAAAAGGCCACTCTTTCACCTTACCCGACAAGCGAACCATGCACACTCAAAACCTGACCCTCCATTTAATATCAACTAAACCACATTTGGACAAATTAAATTCGGACCAGGAACCGACTCGAAAATTTGCAACACAGTTAAGACATTCTTAAAACCCCTAATTACCTCGGACAAAAATACAACGGTGTCATCCGCATGTTGGAGATGAGACACTCTAGCATCACCCCCACCTATCGATCGGACTACATCTATAACCAAGGTGAAGAGAAAAGGGCACGAGGGTCCACTTTGTCAAAGACCCCTCAATGCTCTAAACCACCTCTTAGGCTCTTCATTTATCATGAGAGAAAGTGAATTGGAAGATAGAAATCCTGAAACCCACCTACACCACTTGCTACCAAAACCCGTTCTCTCCTCGACGAGATCAACAAAATACCACTTCACCCAATCATAAGCCTTCTCGAACTCAGGTTGATGGTCTAGACCCTTTTGATCCCTATGACTCATATCATCCACAACCTCATTCGCCCCTAAATCCGGATTAATCAATTGACGACCCCCAACAAAAGCGCATCGCACCATGGAAACAGTTTCGCCTACTATCTTCATCAGTTCAGGCCAATATAAATTTTATTTAACCTATATGCATAAGTCTACTTTTTTATTAGATTGTGTGATGTCCTTATTAATGTAATGTCACTTAGTGTACAACCGATTGTGGGTTGTATATTAATCCAAAGGTATTGGTTGTTCCCAAGAGTCTTTCTGACTCTTGGCAGAAAGTGACCCCTCGGATTTCTCCCTTGAAACCCCTCGATTCATCCCCTCCTTTATTCCTTCTAGTATTTATATCCCTATTCCTCATTGTAATTGTTAAGCTGAATCAATACTACCAAGCATTCTACTTTACTTCTAATTCTACTTCTGCATTTAATATGGTATCAGAGCTTTAGGCTCTTTTCTGGGAATTTAACCATGGATGAGGAGAATGGTGCTGTGAATAATCCAACTGCTACAGATCGCTTTGGAGCAGTAAGATATCTTCACCCTATCCAAGCAACCTCTCGTCTAAATGGCAAGAATTATCTCAAATGGACTCAACAAGTTAAGACCTTTCTTAAAGGAAAGGGAAAACTTGGACACCTCATGGGTCCAGCTCCTCCTGAAGATGATCCCACATTTGGTTCATGGGATGAAGATGATTCAATGATCATGTCCTGGCTATGGGACTCCATGGAATCAAACATTAGTGACACCTATATGTTCCTAGGAACTGCAAGGGAGATATGGGCGGCTACTCAACAATCCTACTCCAAGATGAACGATGCCTCACAACTCTATGAGATTACGGCAAAAAATCTTCTCCACCAAGTAAGGTAACAATTCTATCACTGAGCATTCAGGAATTATACTTGCACTATGGCAGCAACTTGATCATTATCAAAGTCTCCGTATGGTCAATAGTGAAGATAGTGCTACCTTGAAACGATTCTTTGAGAAGGAGAGGGTCTATGCTTTCTTGGCAAGTATCAATCCCGAATATGATCAAGGGTTCAAATTCTAGGCAAGGAGGAGTTACCCTCTCTTAACGAATGCATTGCCATCATAAGGGCTGAAGAGGGACGAAGAGGTGTGATGATGAATCCTATCCCTGAAGAAGGCTTGGCTTTAATGGTCAAGAAAACCTGGAATAATGACAAAGGACGTAAGAAAGCTTCTAACCCCAATCCCTCGGATAAAGATTCATTATTTTGCACCTATTGCAAGAAGAAACGTCACACAAGGGAGACCTGCTGGAAACTCACCAAAAGGAGCAATGATGCTGATGAAAAGAATTCTGTGAACATGGTCAAGACTCATGGTGAGGTCAAAGCTAATGAACAGCTACCCAGGCTCAGCAAAACTGACATGGAAAAGCTCAAGCAATTTATCCTGACTCTAGATGAACCAAATGTGCCCTTGCCCTCTCAGGTACATCTTACTCCTATGTTCCTAATAAATCTAGTTTTTCCTCTTGGATTATGGACTCAAGGGTGTCAGACCATATGACTAGTTTATCAGGCATGTTCATGTGCTATAAGCCATGCCCCAGCAATAAGCGGGTTACCCTTGCTGATGGTTCCTATGCCACTGTGGCTGGTATAGGAGATATCATTATTAATAAGACCCTCACTCTAAAAAATGTGTTACATGTTCCCAAACTTTCTGCTAATCTGATTTCTATTAAGAAACTAACAAGTGATAACATGTGCTATGCTATTTTCTCTCCTACCCTATGCATTATTCAGGAGGTGAAACTGAAAAGGCTAGTTGGACATGCTAGACTAAAGAACGGTCTCTACTACTTGGAGAATGGGGAATTGAATAATAATAAATGTCCAGTAACATTTTTTGCTAACATTTGTCTAAATAAAATTTGGTTCGTCCATAGAAGACTTGGTCATCCTGCGTTCCCTATTTTAAAGCATATGTTTCCTGAAATGTTCAAAGGCATAGATATTACTTCTCTATACTGCCATGAATCATGAATGTGAACTTGCTAAAAATAAAATAAAAACCCTTCCCTAAGCATCATGAAGGCACTTCCACTCCCTTCTCCTTAATTCATAGTGATATTTGGGGACCCTCTACCAACCCTAATCTCACATGAGCCAAGTGGTTTGTCTCGTTTATTGATGACTTCTCTAAAGCTACATGGTTCTACCTTATGAAACAAAAATCGGATGTATCACATAGTCTTCCCAAGTTCTTTAACATAGTAAACACTCGGTTTAATGTTAAAATTAAAAAGCTTAGGAGTGATAACGTTATTGACTACTTCAATTAAACCCTAACACCTTATTTTCACAAAGAAGGCATCATTCATGAATCCTCATGTGTCTACACACCCCAACAGAATGGGGTTGCCGAACGGAAAAATGGTCATCTCCTAAATGTTACAAGAGCCCTAATGTTTCGGAACAATGTGCTAAAAAACTATTGAGGAGAGGCGGTGCTAACGGCTACACACTTAATTAATAGGCTTCCCTCTAGAAATCTCTGAATGAAAATAGTTTAATATGCATATCAGAATTGTGTCTTGGAATGTGTGGGGCCTTAATGATGTAAATAAAAGAACTATGATAAAAGGATTGATCAGGAGATGGAAACCGACTATTGTTTGTCTACAGGAAACGAAAATGGAAAAGATTGATGTTAGAATCATTGATAGTATTTGGAGTGCTAGAGGGTGGATTGGGTTCATTTAGATTACGTTGGAGCACTGGGGTTCTAGTTATGTGGGACGAAGTGTTCTAGCGAAAGTTGATTCTCTGGGAGAATTCTCTCTCGCCTCTTCTGAAGACATTGGATGATAATAGAGAGTGGCTCTTTACAGGGTTTATGGGCCGTGTAGCAATGCTGTTAGGGAGAGATTTTGGGTGGAACTTCGTAATACAAAAGCTAGATGGAATGTGCCCGGTGTGTAGGGGTGACTTTAATGCGGTTAGATTCCCTCACGAACGAACGCTCGTTCTCGAATCTACTCTAGAGAAATGATGAAGTTCAATGATTTTGTTAATGAAATGGAATTGGTGGATCTTGCTTTGGTAGGGGTGACTTCACGTGGTTTAGAAATGGGGAGCGCCATCAATTTTCGAGAATTGATAGATTCTTAATTTGACCGGGAGTGCCGCTTTGGTAGTTCTGCTCATCTGTTTTCCGAGGCTTTCTTCGCATCATGTGCCTTTACTTTACTTGAGTGTGATGGTAGTTCAAAAGGGAGAACTCCTTTTCGGTTTGAGAATATGTGGCTAAAAGAACTTGGGTTTCGGATTGGGTGAAGGCTAGATGGGTCTCTTATTCGGTGGAAGGTGATCCAAGTTTCCGATTAGCTAGAAAACTGAAATTGCTCAAGGAGGATTTAAAAGTTTGGAATAGAGAGATATTCGGCAAGGTGGAGTTTAAAATCAAATCCATTTCGGATGAGGTGTGCGGATGAGAAAGCTGGTATATTGGATGAGGCGTAAGAATCCCTTAGGGTGCCTAAATCAGAATTGAAGAGTCTTCTTATTTGCGAAGAGATTTGTTGGCGACAAAAGTCGCGGGTTCAGTGGTTAAAGGAGGGGATAATAACACCAAGTTCTTTCACGTATGGCAAAGATGCGTGGAGCAAAAAAAAATTAGGTCTGTCCGATCGAAGGTGTGCGCTAGAGGATGAGGCGTAGATTAGGGTTGGCATCATGAATTTTTTAGGTGCCGCTTGAAGAGAGTGGGGTTGGAGACCAAATTTGGATGGTGTGGCCTTTGACGTGCAGATGATTCACCTTGGAGTGCCCCTTTTCGATTGAGGAAGTGGCGGTTGTGCTTCGTAAGATGGAGGAAGATAAAGCCCCAGGTCCGATGGGTTTTCTATGGCTTTTTCAGCATTGCCGAGAGGTGATTAAAGGGGATATTATGGAGGTGTTTTAGTTCTTTCACTCCGGCTTGAGATTTGAGAAAAGCCTTAATGTTGCTTTCATAGCCTTGATTCGAAAAGAGTGGTGCAAATGATTTGAAAGACTTTCGACCGATTAGCCTAGTTGGTGGCATCTACAAGCGATTTCCAAAGTGCTAGCCCAAAGAATGAAGAGGGTTATGGGTAGAATAATCTCGGTGTCGCAAAGCATGCTTTTATGAAGGATAGACAGATTTTGGATGCGTCTTTTATTGCCAATGAAGTGGTGGATGACAAGTTGAAGAGCGGAGTCCGGGGTTGTTGTGTAAGTTGGATATAGAGAAAGCTTATGATAATGTGAAGGGACTTTTGCTATATATGTTGGAAAGGATGGGTTTTGGTATCAAGTGGATTCAATGGATTAGATTACGTATTTCTACGGTCCGCTTCTCTGTCTTGGTGAATGGGGAACCATCGGGATTTTCTCTAGCTCGAGGGTCTGCGTCAAGGTGACCCTTTGTCCCCGCTTTCTATTTATCGTAGTTATGGAGGCTCTTAGCGAGGATGATAGAGAGGGCAGCTGGAAGGTTTTATTAGTGGCTTTCAGGTGGGGAGGAGAGGGGAGAGGGTGGTGTCGGTATCCCACCTTTTCGCAGATGACACCTTAGTTTTTTGTGGTGCGATAAGGCTCGGTTGGGGTATCTTCGATTGGTTTTATTATTCTTTCAAGCGTTTCAGTGCCTACGCATTAACATCTCTAAGAGTGAAATTATTCCAGTAGAGGCGTGGAAAATGTTGGGGATCTAGCTGCATTCTTTGGTTGTAAGTCCGCTTTTCTTCCCGCCTATTACCTTGGTCTTCCCATAGGTGCACGATCAAAGCGGGCGTTGTGTAATCCGGTGGTCGTGCGTTTGAGCGAGATTGGCGGTGGAAGCGTCAACTTCTTTCCAAGGGGGGGAGATTAGTCTTAATCAAGAACACTTTTGCTAATTTACCGACCTATTTCTTATCGCTCTTCGTGATTCCGGCCTCAATAAGGCAAAGATTAGAAAAGTTGGAAAGGGATTTTTTGTGGGAAGCGGCGCATGACGGGCACAAGTTTCATTTAGTGAATTGGGAAAAGGTGTGTTCTAGGGTCCAAGAGGGGGTCTAATATCGAAGACTAAAATTATTTAATGAGGCTTTGTTGGGAAAATGGTTGTGGAGGTATCTCACAGACAAGGAGGCATTTTGGAGACAAGTGGTGGTTTGCAAGTATGGAGAAGGGGTTCATTGTTGGTTCCCTAATGAGGTCAATTCTCCTTATGGGGTGGGAGTCTGGCGTGGAATAAGGAAAGGGTGGAACTCTTTTGAAAGATTCATTGCATTTGAGGTTGGTAATGGGGCCTCGGTAAGATTTTGGGAAGATAGGTGGTGTGGGGATACTTGTTTAAAGGAAGCGTTCCAGAACTTATTCGAGCTCTCCTTGGATAAGGATTGTAGAGTTAGTTCTATCTTATCTTCGGTAGAGGGCAAACCTATCTGGAATCCCACATTCAGAAGGAATTTTCATGATTGGGAAATTGAGTCAGTTGTGCAGCTTTTGGGGAGGCTTCAAGAGCAGAACACAGACAGGTTGAAGGATAAGGTGGTTTGGAAAGGTATAGGGGGCCCTCTTTTTTCAGTAAACTCGTATTATCTCAAGCTTCTCAACTGTGGTAGAACCTCATTCCCGTGGAGAGCGGTCTGGAACTCCAATGCCCCTAAGAGAGTGGCTTTTTTCATGTGGGAAGCGACCCTCGAAGCTATCCTAACCGGGGACAATTTGTGGAAACGTAACATGGTTCTTGTCAATAGGTGTTATTTGTGTAAGGATAGTGAGGAGAGTGTAAATCATTTACTTTTGCATTGCCAAGTGGCTTTAGAGCTTTGGAATTTTGTGTTGGGAATGTTCAGGATGTCTTGGGTCATGCCGAGATCGATGATTGATCACGTTAGAAGCTGGTATACGGGGTATAGGAAGAGGAGAAGTCGTACTTGGGGGACAGCTCTTTTGGGAGTGTGTTGGATTCTATGGAAGGAAAGAAATCATAGGGCTTTCGATAATGTGGAAATGTCAGTCCCGGAATTGAAGAATTTGTTGATTCGCACCCTTCATTTTTGGTGTTCCGAGACTGATCACTCTTTTTCTAGGTCCAACACTGCTTTTGTAGATTTTGTAAATAGCATAGACATTGGTTAATGTTTGGTTGGTATACTTCTAGTGTACAAAGGACGCATCACCTCTTTTGATGCTTTTTATATATTATTTACTTATCAAAAAAAAACTATCACATCTCAATTTCCTGATTTTCATGCCTCTTATGGTCTTATTCCAAAGATATTTGGGTGTATTGTCTTTGTTCACATTCACTCATCTAATAGGGGAAAATTAGACCCTAGAGCTCTTAAATGTGTGTTCATTGGCTACTCTGACACTCAAAAGGGGTACAAATGCTATCACCCTCCAACACGGAAAATTCTTGTATCAAGGGATGTGACATTTGATGAAGATCAATCTTACTTCCAGGGAGCCAATTATCAGGGGGAGACCTTGTCCTTTCCTAGTGAAAGTGAAAGAGATCTCTTTCCCCTTAACATGTCCATCCCAAGAATGACCACCACCATTTCCACTAGTTCCAATGAGCAAAATGAATAACCTAGTTCTGTCCAAGAAAAACCCTAATTGTCTACTCCAGGAGGAAGAATAATCATGAATCCACTGCCCCTGCTGTTCCCACATCTCCTATTTCTTCCCCTAGGCCAAGTGAATCTAATGATATGCCTCAGGAAAGTGAGAGACATGATGATGAGTCTCAGATGTCTGTCCCTTATCCTGGAGATGATCTAGATATTCCTATTGCTCTAAGAAAAGGAAAGAGGACCTGCGCTACCAAACACCCTATCCAATCTGTCATAACATATGACAAAATCTCCCCTCACAAAGCTTTTCTCAGTAACATGGACTCCAATCCCATTCCTAAAAACTTGTCTGAAGCCCTCTCTCACCCAAAATGGAAAGATGCTATGACCGAGGAAATGAAAGCTCTTGAAAATAATAAAACATGGGTCATGGTTGAACCCCCTAAAGATGTTAGGATTGTTGGGTGGAGATGGATCTTCTCAATTAAATATAAGTCTGATGGATCCATTGAGAGGTACAAAGCTAAGTTAGTGGCTAAGGGTTATAGCCAAACACTATTTTCTTTTGCCCTAGTGGCCAAGATGAACACGGTTAGGGTGTTGCTCTCCTTAGTTATCAACCTAGATTGGACTTTACAACAATTTGATGTAAAGAATGTCTTTCTTCAAGGTGATCTAGAGGAAGATGTCTACATGCAAGTCCCACTAGGTTTTGAGGAAAAAAGAGGAAAGGTGTGTAAAGTAAAAAAGGCATTATATGGCCTAAAACAGAGTCCTAGAGCTTGGTTCGAAAGATTTGCTAAAGCAAATATTTCTCTCCACTATAAATAAAGCCAGGGTGATCACGCTATGTTTCTAAAACACACCTCTCCTGGAAAACTTGCTATTCTTCTTATTTATGTTGATGACATCATTGTGACTGGAAATGATAAAGAGGAAATTCAGAAACTTAAGCAATTCCTGTTCAATGAGTTTGATATCAAAGACCTCGAAAAAATGAAATACTTCTTGGGAATTGAAGTTCTTCATTCTCCTAAAGGTATATTTATCTCTCAACAGAAATACATCCTAGATCTCCTCAAAGAAACGGGAAAACTAGGATGCAAGCCAACTCCTATTGAGAACAACCATGGCATTGATGAGACACTTGAGGGTATTCCAGTTGATAAAGGCAATTATCAAAGACTTGTTGGAAAACTAATTTACTTGGCCCATACTAGGCCAGACATTGCTTTTTCTGTGAATGTTGTTACCAGGTACATGCAAAACCCAAAGGAGATCCATCTAAAGGCAGTTGACAGGATCCTAAGGTACTTAAAAGGCAACCCTCGGAGAGGAATTCTCTTCAAAAAGGGTGCAAACATTGGCCTTGAAACTTACACGGATGCTGACTTTGCTAGTTGCACCGATGATAGAAGGTCCACCCCTGAATACTGTGTCTACCTAGGAGGCAATTTGGTTATCTGGAGGAGCAAGAAACAGACTGTGGTGGCTTGCTCAAGTGCTGAATCTGAGTTCAGGTCCATGGCTAGTGGGATTTGTGAGCTTCTGTGGCTCAGAATTGTTCTTAAAGACCTACGGATCAAATGGGACATGCCAATGCGACTGTTTGTGACAATAAATCGGCTGTGAGCATTGCTCATAATCCAATCCAGCACAATCGTACCAAACACACCGAAGTTGATCGACACTTTATCAAAGATCACATTGACAGTGGGATACTTTGTACTCCATTCGTTCCTACCTACAATCAACTTGCTAACATCCTGACCAAAGGTCTACCTCCGAAGAATTTCCTGTACATGAGGGGCAACGTGGGCATGATGGATCCTCACTCTCCAGCTTGATGGGGAGTATTAGGTTGTGTGTGATGTCCTTATTAATGTAATGTCACTTAGTGTACAACCGATTGTGGGTTGTATATTAATCCAAAGTTCTTGGTTGTTCCCAAGAGCCTTTCTGCAGACTGTGACCCCTCGGATTTCTCCCTTGAAACCCCTCGGTTCATCCCCTCCTTTATTCCTTCTAGTATTTATATCCCTATTCATCATTGTAATTGTTAAGCTGGATCAATATTATCAAGCATTCTACTTTACTTCTAATTCTACTTCCGCATTTAATACTTTTGCATGTTTTTCATCAAACAGCACGAACAATTGAAAGGTATGCAGCATAAGGTTCTCAGGTCTAAATAGTAGTTAATGTGTAGATATGCTATGGTGTAGATACTTACCAGGATTAAGGAGGCCCTGCTGGCAACCAAAACAGTTTTTTTTATGTTGCTTAAGAAGAGCTGAAGGTGACACATCATCAAATGGGGTAATTGGAAATAAATGATGATATGATCTGGCCAAATGGGGAGAAGAAACAAGAGTTAACCCACAAATACGGCATTCGATAGGCAACTCACACACGCGTGCTTTGCATCTTGGACAAGTGTAACCCCCACCAGATTTTGCTTCTTTGTGACAAGAACAAATTGAGATGACGCCCTCTGCAGCTCTTTGTGGGAATCCCATCTTTATCAAGTTTGATATTGCAAATTCAGCTATGGCCGGTGGTGGCGGTGCATGCTCCAGCACTAGCTCTTTTAAGTGGTGCTGCCACAGAAAATATGAGTCAAGAAAGAGTACAAATAAAAAGAGATACACTACATTTTCTATTATTGGCTCTTTCTCGGGGTTAAGCAAAGTTAAGTTATGATGAATGAACTTCCTTTCTATCTTTAAATCCTTTTCCTTTTGACTCACCTCATCCAACGCAATTGAGTATGATCCACCAGTTTCTTGGCACAGATATCTACATATAAAAATTTCTGCAGAGAGACCAATGACTGAACACCTAATATGAGATCTCTTGCATTTCTGGATGGTTTCCATTATATCCCCAGGATCGCAAGTACTCAAAGCCGAAAACAGGATCAGAACTTCACGATGACCATATGAAGGGATTTGATTTAGAGTGTCATGTACAAGATCTAGAGCATTTTGAAGGGAAGAATCACCTGAACACCCCAAATTTCCCATCAGTGCTTTTATATGAGACTCTGGACTTCCACCAAGGTCAGTTAAGCACTGAGCAACCCCATCCTTTATAGTTACCAAACCAATTTGACTCAACGGATTCTGGTCAAAGAACTCCCTGATGAAAGCCTCAACTTGTTTTGCAACTATGGCCATTCTGCTTGGACGAAAATCCATCTCTCCAGCTGCCTACATGGCAGAGACTGAAATAGTGAACCAACTACAAGAAGTGAAACCACTAAAGAAAATGGAAGCACATATATCTGAAATTCGGAATAATAATCATAACACCTATTCACTTTCACAATCTGGAAACTCTCCTTGTACAATATATTAACATCAATATCCAATTAAATAACCATTTTCTGGAGCTCGTAAACTACCTCCTGTATTATATACCTTCCATGTTTGCCTTGGTAATCTCATAGGTAAAGAACTCTTTTGGCTGTTTATCAGATGTAGATGTATGGTTAATCTAAAAATGGGAAGGATATATCGTACAAGTATTTAAATTTGAACTTTTGCTTAACAAATTAATTGATAGAGTGCATTACTTTAGTGGGAGGCTATGTCAAATGAACTAGTCAAAGTTTCAAGATACAGAATCATAATTCTTCTTAACATAAAAACAAGCTACAGCCTTATTCAACAACACCGAGAGCACCATGAACGGGAAATTAAATAGTTCTGAAACTTGAATACTAATTCATAAAAAGTCATAGTTCAGAAAATGGCCCATCAACACACTGACTCTTTTCTTTGGGGCATGGTGGAATATTACCTCCGCTCTTAACAACGTGTATAGTTTGAGTTGCAATTTTATCCATTTAAATATTGTACTTTTAAGCTAAAAATTTCACTAAACTTGATTACTACTGGTACCTATCAATTTCATTGATAAGTCTACCACCGCACATGCACTTTTATAGCCCAATTTCAAAGAGATTTAGCACTGAATTTGCACCAGTCGCATTGCTTCTTTTCGAAAAAATAAATCGAAACTCATATACCACATAAATATGAAGCAATTGAATAATATGCTAGAATTGATTTGGTGGAATTACCCGAGAGAGATCGATGACAAGGTAAAGATAGCGAATGAGGCCCTTTTGAATACGAGCGGCAGCTGAAGCCGACGAGAGAGAGCGGAGCCGGCGCCGGTACTGAGCATGGTGTATGGCTTGGTTGTCAATTGGACGAAGGAGTCCAGATTCGTCTTCTTGTAGTGACTCCCATGACCTATCTTCAGCATAAGCTCGTTCCCAAGCTTCGAGGTCTCCGCCGTTGGCTTCTTCTTCATCGTCGTCGTCGTCTCTGTTGTACTGTCCTCGTTTCCCGTTGTTAGTGTCTCTTTGCCCAAAACTGTTCATACTCTGTTTCAATTGCTAAACCTTCTCCCAAATGTGTGTGTGTGAGAGAGACAGTTAAGAATTTTGAATAAGTATTACCAAAATAGTTATGTGGTGGGCTAACCATACCGCCAAACTCCGCT
Source organism: Codonopsis lanceolata (assembly GCA_013146195.2). NCBI lineage: Eukaryota > Viridiplantae > Streptophyta > Magnoliopsida > Asterales > Campanulaceae > Codonopsis > Codonopsis lanceolata. Next base: position 78,967,791 of record CM028382.1, on the reverse strand, counting down.
CTCTACACCCCCAATCTATATTTATTTACTATACAATAGAGCTTAGTGGGATAAAGAACGGCTGAGATTGATTATTTTAATTTATATCAAACGGCTGTAATTTATTCCCCGCACAACCCTTATCTCTCTGCATCCCCCTCTCCCTCTACGATTCCAACTCCTCTACGATTTCTCAAAAATCCCCCTGAATCAGGGAATCAATTATCTAACCCCGGTGAAATCTCCTTCATCTCTCTCACGTATTCCTAAACCAACCTCACCATTTGCTCCTCTCTATGCGTATTCCTAAACCCTCCCTATTTTCGTTGTTAGGCTTTTGTTTGGGCTTGCCGCTGGGATTATGGACAAGGAAGTTCCTATGGTTTTGGATGATTATATTATAATGAAGACGGCGGTTGGCGAAGGGGGTTTACTATTGTGGTGGTTGGCGAAGGGGGTTTACTATTAAGCCGATTGAAGACGGCGGCGACAGATATGGGAGAACGGGATGGATTGTGGGTGGAGATGGATTCGCTGGTAAAGAAGAGATGAAGGGGGATGGGTGAGATTCGCCGGAGAAGAAAGAGGCCAGCTGTGGATTTGGGTAAAGGGGCGACGCCGACGGCTATGTGGAGGCTGAACGGGGAAGGTGGACGCCTCGATGCTTGGAGGAGACGGGGCATGGGCGCTTGGGGAATTGAACAGAGGGAGAGAAAGACCTATTTGGGGCTTACAAAGTATTTTTTTTCTCAGCTTTTTGGCTGTTGCCGACACATTTTTAGCTTCGTCTTCAAGACCTATTTGGGGCTTACAAAGTTTGAAGCTTTTTCTGCATTTTCGAGATTTCCTTTGGTAAGTTGCTCTGTTTTCACTTCATGTTATTGTTTTTCTTTTTTGTTTTAGGTTTCTTTGTGAGTTGTGTTTTACATGGGTTATTTCTTTTTAAGTTATTATCTTGATTTTGTTAGTCGTTTTTCGATAAGCATTAAACATGCATTATTGATAAAAACACGATAACGATAAGCAAAAAACACGAAATGGAGGTTAACCCCAATAAACATTATAAAATATATAATTTTGATTTTTTAATATATATTTTGAAAATTTATTAATATAAATAGTCAAATAGTTTAAAAGTCATAAATTTTCAAATGATAAAACCATAAAATAATCATGAAAATAGTTCGAAAGAAGTGAATAACCCCTAATAAATTTTTTAAAATATATTTTAAAAACATATATATAGTTATCGTGTCTTATCGTGTTTGATAACAACCCGGCCTTATCTTTATAAGTTATTATCAAATTGCCACCCCTAGTTTGGAGTACTAATCTTGGGGTTCCTTAAATGGAAAGTACTTATTTTGCTTTCTTTGAGCTTTACTTGATAAACCAAATAGTTTTGGTAGCTTTTTAAAGTTGAATCACATCTTGAATCTGGGTATATATTTTGGGGTATGTATAATTAGAGATGTTAAAAGGGTCGAAAATCGTAAGGTCGGCCCTATTAACCGAAAACCGAAAGGGTTAGGGTCGGAAAAACGTAACCCGTTTATTAAACGTATGAAACGGGCTGACCTTATAGGGTTGCGGGCAAAATGGGTTGGGCTGCCGGGCTGACCCGCGGGCTAGTTAAATTTTTTTGGGCAATTGGGCGGCAAGACTAAACTAAAATCACTAAAGCCTAACGAAAGAGTCAAAGACTCAAATGTTCAGTGCGTGGTGAGTTTACAGAAACGGCAGAAGGGATTCAAGGGAAGGGGCGAAGCCGCGAAGGGCCGAACCGCCGAAGGGAGGCCGTCGTCTACTCGTCTTCAGTTCAGTCTTCAATCTCGCCTTCATCTTCAACAGAACTGGTAAGTTTTTAATTAAACCCTAATTTAGAAATTATTAATTATTGAGAAGAAGGTGAGTAAATCTGTAAATGGAATAGGTAATACGGCCCTGAGATGAGCTTGTTTAGTTGTTTATAAATTCTATTCCATTGTTGTCTATTGATTCCGTCATAAGTGAAGCTACCGCCCCCATCATACTTCCCTTACTATTCAGCCCCGCCGCCGTTGCTGTAATTTAATCGGATTTATCATTGACTGTCAGTTCCCGATTCAGGTAATAATACGATTTTTTGTTGGTTGGGATCTACTCCATTGTTGGCGCCTACAGCTTCTGGTCGGTGACTAGGGCACCTAGTCGGCGTTTTTCTTCTCCGACCTATGTTTACGAAATCCGATCAGTATTGTTCGACCGTGGTTTCTCTGTTTAAAGGTTAGTCATTAAATCCTTTACTTTTGATCTCTTTATGAACTACTGAGGTTTTTCTAACTTTTGATTTTTGATTTATATTCTGCTTTGTGCCCTCATCCTGGTTCTGGTTCTGTATGGTTTTGATTTATAATCTTGGCACATATGGGTTGTTAAAAAGGGAGAATCACCCAACTCAAATCCCAACATTTAATAGTTTTTAAATGATTTAGTTTCAATTTTTTTCAATTTTGACTCGTGATTGTGTGATTGAACCCCATCGAGTTATATGAACAATCCTAGATGCATTCACCTTGCTTTTAGGTTGGTTTTCTTGCAATATTTTTCATTTTGATTATTGGATTTTGGTTTTGGATTATTTGCGTGTGCGGTCCCTTTACTTTAAAATATATGAATTTTAGTTCATGTACAATGTAAATGCACGTCTCTAACCAATATTAAAATTAATTTCTTGTTGGTGAAAATTAAAACTAAGAGATACTCTCTCCTTCCTGCATAAATGTTCCTACTTTTTGATTTGGAATGTCACAACTAATGTTGACAAAAAAATTTGGTGTACAAGTTTTCTACTATTTTTTCAATTATATCTTTTCATTTAATATTATCATTATTGCACATCTTAAAAGAAAGTGTAATGTGTACATAATTAATAAGAGTGTGTGTAATGAGATTATTGTCATAACATATTTTACAACCCATTACATTTATTTATCTTTATGTTTTGTCCACTAAAAACATTTATCCTGGATGGATGGAGTAACTATTTATGTAACAATTATGTGTGTTTTTGTAAAATATCAAGAGTTGTGCACATGGTGCTCAATGAATTGAGATATTTGAATTGAGAAGGAAGAAAAGAATAGGTTTGAGTAGCCCTAACCTAAACTGGTTAGGCAAAGATTATGTTAGTGATAGTACAAGTTACATCAAGACCCCCGAATATATATATATATATATATATATATATATATATATATATATCAAGCAAGACCTTCAATACTTCTCTCTTTTGTTGGAGCATAAATGTTATACATTTAGAGAATGAGGGGCAAAATAGGAAGCACAAGCGGTAGGTATGTGCTTCTTTAACGGCGTCGGATCCATAGATAAATTTGTTGTTTCAATGTTATACATAAATGTTATACATTTAGAACAATGAATTCACATCGGCATTGTTCTAAGAATTGTCTTAGCGCGCAACCCAGACACCTAGAAATTCAACAAATCAACGAAAAAATTGGTTATGTGGGCTAGGCGACCAATGGTTGATTTTTCATATTTTTAAATTTTTTTTTAAATTTTGGCCCAAAGTAATGTCATTTTGGGTTTTAAAAAAATAACAATGATAAATATTATTTTCAAATTATTAAATTATTGTTGTAAATTTGTAATTTGTTAATTGACATATAGACAATTGAACTATTGACTATTTTTGTAATATTTTAAACTTTAGAATGACATTAATTTTTTTGTTTTACTTTTAAAATTTAACATTATAATGTAGTCATTATTTTTAAATTATTAGGTGATATTTGCTACAAGTATATTTTGAAAAATTTATTCTTAATAATTAGGTTGTAATAAAAAATGTATTTTAAACCAGATATTATGTCTTATTTTTAAGTCCTGCCCATACCCCGTCTAGGTGTTATGCATTGGTCTGCCACCTAGCGCTTTTTAGAATACCAGTATATTAAAGATATTTTTTAAACTAATTTTCATTTCTTTATTTTTGAAATAATTTTAATTTACTTAATTATAAATATGTCAAATAAAACTTTAATTAAATTTTAAGAAAACGTGATACGTTCGTATTTTATATATATAATAAATTATTACTAGTAAAAAGTATCATTATAAATGTGGCATTTTATTATTAATAGACTAAGGTCAAATAAGTAAATTTGTCATGAATTAAACATCTAATAAACCACTTAATGTGAATAAAGGTCAAACATGTAAATTTATCATATCATTCATTAATTTCATGTATAAAGGCCAAAATATACCTACATCTAGGGGTATAAGTTTGAATCATCAAATCAAATCAAATCAACCGATTTGGTTCGGTTTATGTAGAACAGTTTGGTTTATATTTGAAAATATTATAAATTGATCGATCCTATTTGTTATTGGTGTCGGATCGAATCGAATTAAACCACCATTTTAATATATATATTTTTATATTATATATGTTTATATTACACATATATATAGTTATATATTATAATTCTTTAGTAATTCTAATTTCAAATATCATGCATTTTCAAAAGAAGTATCAAAGACCAAAATATCCAAACCCTAATTCACATTTCCACTTCACACTTGGTCACACACCTCTCTCTCTCCCGACTTTCGGTTTCTGCGGCAATATGCTCCATCTTCTACATCAGTTATCGTCGTTCCTTCACTTTCAACTGAGTGAAATTGCTATGAAATTGATTAATCAATTTCAATTCTATAGTCTTACATCTAATAAACCACTCACTAACTCCTAAATCGTTTGACTCTTGTTATGGTTTGTTTAGTAGAATTGGCTATGTTTGTGTAAGCGTGTGTATGGGGTGTAAAAAATATATAGAAAAAGAGGAGTGGAAAAAGAATGTACGAAAGCCTTGATACCAAACTTGCTGCTGGGAAAGGGGAAAAAATAAGGAAACGCAAGTGAAACTTCAAAAGGGATAAACATTTGGTACTCTTTCTTTATAAGTAAAATGTGATACGTTGTGTTGAGAGAAGAGGGGGAACACTCACTACTCTTAGGAATTCACCAAAGGTAATGAGTGAGAAAAGAAGAAACCGAGAAGAAAGATGAAAAACTTTGAAGAAAAAAAAAGGGCAGAAACTATAAGCAGATAACCCGGACACTTCGTACGAAAAAATGCTTTATCTCACTCAACAGATCTTGAAACGGCAAACCGTCTTTTTTTCTTGTATACATGACTTATATGTCTTTCCAGCGAATACAACCAAACCTTCTAGAACCTCCCGGGTCATTACATTTTAACCGTTAAAGTTGTCTGGAATTCTGGTTCTGCACATTTTGGCAGCAACTACCTTTAACCCAATTTCTTGATCACTACACTCCTTTCTACGTATTCAGTTTCATAAGACACTCTGGTGGTAAGTACATAAGTCTTATGTTTTGCAATCCAATTTCCACATTCCATTGTATGATATGAAGTACTTACTCCCTCTGTCCCAAAAAAAAAAAGAGTAGTCTATGACAAGTGAAAAAATTTAATATCGTTTTTTTTACTTTTCATATATATCTTTTAAATTGTATCCATATATATATATATATATATATATTAATCTTAATATTTGGAAAATGCAACTATTTTTTGGACAAATCAAAAATGGAAGAATGAGATTCTTTTTTGGGACGGAGGAGTAGAAATAAAAAAGAGATTAAAAAAACAGAGATAAAAATAGAGTTGTACTTTCTTCTATTTTTCATTTCGATCATAAATTTATGAGTATACGTTTTAATATTTCAACACAAGAATTTGAATAGCATGTCATATTTGTTTCTCATATTAGTCAATGGCATGTCAACTTTGTTTCTTATATTAGTCTTGTCTGTGTGTAAATAGCTAATGTACTAATTCGTTGTTTTGCAGATGATTGTTGGGCAGTGGCAGCTGTTAATGCCACACAATCTTTACTTTACATATTGTATGGAAGGTTGTTTGAGCTCTCATATGAAGAGCTTCGTGATCGGGTTGCTTGTAAGAGTGAAGGTAACCAAGTTTTTTGCACAAATGCAAATTTATTTTCTTTGAAATTGGATCAATTATATCCATCAATTTTTTTTACCATTAAACAATTGTGATTTTATATAGCTGGTTACCTATACCTTGCCCTTGACTTCATTCGCGCACGGGGCCTATCCACTGTAGATGCATACCATCATACATATGTTGAGCGGCTATATATTGATTCATGGACGGTGATCCCTAGCTTAGAAGTCGACAAGATCCTTGTGGCCTTAGAGAAACAACCGCTGATAGCTTGGATTGTGGTGCATGAATCACTTTTAGATCATTGTGGGGTATGAAATTGTTATTAGTTACATTAACCTTAAATATATAAATCATTTGATGAATATTAACTAGTATACAATGTTTTTTTTTTATCTTTGGCAGAAAATATATGCAGGGCCTACCTTGAGGGAGTTTGAACGTGATCTCAAACGTGATCGCCAAAGAAAGAAAAGATGTCTTAAAGCTAAATATGTGCTCGGTCATCATTTTGTCTTGATTGTCGGCTGTGAGGTCATTGAAGGGATCCTATGTTTAAAACTACAAAATTCTTGGGGACCAGAATGGGGTGGAATGGATATTTTTATATTCCAATCTATACTAGTTGGGGAAGACGTGATAAATATGTGCTCGGTCATCATTTTGTCTTGATTGTCGGCTGCGAGGTCATTGAAGGGATCCTATGTTAAAAACTACAAAATTCTTGGGGACCAGAATGGGGGTGGAATGGATATTTTTATATTCCAGTCTATACTAGTTGGGGAAGACGTGAGATGCTAGACTTGTTTACAAACGTTGTTTACCCCATAGTTTCGGGATCCAAATAGCCCGGCAAATAGGTTCAACAAATTGGTCGTTATTCTGTAGAATATCTAAGGGCTTAGTAGTGTTTCATCATTTAGTAAGCCCAATCCGAATGAGCAATTGTGTAGTGTTGTTACTATAATAGTGCATACACTAGTATTGTTACTTTTAAACTACATACTCTAAAAGTGGCAATGGTTTAAATTTTATGATGTTGTATGAGAATCATGCATACTTCCACTTGGATAATTAAAGGCAATTAATGTTTTTAAATTACTTTCTTTGTTGTTTTGATAAGCCTTAAGCGGGCGTGGCTCCAAAAAATAACATCATTTGGGATCTCCATCTTGCATCTATGCCACATTATTGAGACCGACTATGGATATGGAGGGGTTGTTCGATGAATTGAGGACTGAAAACTTTTCAATGCATTTCTAATTTGTAAGCAAGTGCCATAAAACATTTTGAGCGGGATCTCAATCTTAGCATCATAAATTTCATGAAGAATATCTTGAGGAAACTTGAATTGGTGTAGAAACCTGTTCAATTGTGATATCAATTTTTGGCAGTGATGCACACTCTTGGGTCTTAGCTTGACTTTAAGTCCTGATTGACTTCATATGATTGATTCAGGGAAACAAGTGAAGACGAATATCTTCCCCATGAATACTTGGTTGACTCTCTCTTGTCCAAGTATTCTCTATTCTCTGCCAACACTGTATCATGAGAATGGTGTATATATTAGTATTCATGGATTCACAAAAAACTTCAAGTTAAAGTATTTGACCTTCATTATGTTACTTAGGTGGCAACTTAAAAGAAAAAATGTATATCGATGATTAGCATTGACTTCTGTTTGAGTTGACTGAAATCACTATCTTATTTTAGTTTTTGGACACAATGCTTGACTCAGGGTCGGCCCTGAGGGTAGTTTGGAAGGGCGATCGCCCTGGGTACCCAATTTTGAGGGGCCCAAACTTATAGTACACCTATTTATAGATATAAATAGAAATAATTACAAGCCGGTACATTTTTTAAAACATGTTTTCAAATCAATCCAGCCATTTTTTAGACATATCTTTTATGTACATTTTTTGGTTAAAAGTACATTACTGCCCCCAAATTAAAATAACTCTCGAACCCATCCAATCAATAGGGATTAAATTTCGCAATTCAAAATCACCAGAACAGATGAATAAAGATTTTCAAATTCATTGGAGTAAAAATGAAGATAGAGGGTTGGAGGAAGGAGAAAGAGATTTTACCTGGTGAGGGAAGAAATTGGGCTGGTAATCATCGAGGTGAATTCGTGGGTATTCAACTCTAGCATCATCCGTTGATGACTTCTCCTGATGAGCATCCATCACCCCCCAACCCAAATAGGGAATCTAATCTAGCGGCACAGTTGTCTGCATAAATGCAAGGATTGGGCAAAGGGAGAGAGGTTTGGGAGGAGGAGAGAAAAGAGTTGTAGATGGAGAAGAACTGAAGAAGGGATGGATTGGGATGTGGGTGGATGGGTTTATCGTAGGTAGGAACCTAAAGGAACTCTACTTCGTCAAGTAACCCGAGATTAGATATACATACAGTCATACAGTAAACTCCTTAAAATTTGAATATTTATGCAATTCTAAAACTATGTTTGTCTAAGCGTGTGTATGGGGTGTAAAAAATATATAGAAAAAGAGGAGAAAGGAAAAGGAATGTATGAAAGTCTTGATACCAAACTTGATGTTGGGAAAGAGGAAAAAATAAGGAAACGCAAGTGAAACTTCAAAAGGGATAAACATTTGGTACTCTTTCTTTATAAGTAAAATGTGAGACGTTAAAGCTGTGTTGAGAGAAGTGGGGGAACACTCACTACTCTTAGGAATTCACCAAAGGTAATGAGTAAGAAAAGAAGAAACCGAGAAGAATGATGAAAAACTTTGAAGAAAAAAAACGACATAAACTATAAGCAGACAACCCGGACACTTCGTACGAAAAAATGCTTTATCTCACTCAACAGATCTTGAAACGGCAAACCTCTTTTTTGCACTTGAAAATGTAATGACCCGTCATTTTTTGCACTTGAAAAAACTTCCTTTAATTCTTTATGTCTCACAACCTTTTTCCGTCCCTCAAAGTATTCATTAAATAATCTTTTTGTTGTAGGAGTGTCCTTAGTAAAATCAATCTCATCACCCCGAATATAAACCAGTAATTAGCGTATAATCTGAGAGCTCAAATCTCACTTTCTGACCTCCAATACAAAACCACAACTCATTTTCATCGGGCGACTCAATCATCAGCATAACTAAAACATGTAACAACATATTGGAGGGGTTCATATTCTCCTTAATCCCATACAACTTTCCAAATGCAGAATCCAAGAACAATTTTCTGTGTTCTTCATCGAATTTTTGATAAACATAATCTGCAACTGACAATTTACTTCTGCATGACACTTTTGCATAATATCTTTCTAATGGCGGACTAATGAATGACATATTCTCTGTAATAGAATTTCAACTCGTAAATATTAATCACAATAATTATGTTTTAAACAGATAGAACCAAAAAAAAACATGCAGTTCATGTTTGAAAACAAAAAAAAATTCAGTTCATGTTTGAAAGAGTTCACCCATGTTTGCAAAACCAAACAGATTAATATAAAACTATTAAAATAAATTAAAATGCAAATTGTAAACATGAAACACATAAAAAGTAATAAACATAAACACCAATTATGTTTCTACACATACAGTTGATTGAAATTGTAGTTCAAAATATGTTGATTAATTGAAGCATGAATCACTCAAACTACAACAGAGGACCAATATACATAGATTAATTAGACTGTGTGGGAAAAATGTGAGGGTTGAGTAACTGACTATGAATTAGGTCGAGCATTTCAAAGAATTATCTTGATAATATTGATGAAATTGAAAGCAAATCAAGAAGAGCTGTTGAATCGATCCAAATAGGGTCTCCTGGTAGCTGTAAGAGGTAGGGTATTGATTTGATTTTTCTCTTCGAACAAATGAAATGTGAAAGAGGAGATGATTATCTCAGTCGATTATATGTCGATTATTCGAAGTCGAGGAGTAGAGTCAATTACTCGACCTATATTGTTGTGAGTCTGTAGACACCCCAATTTCGTACCTCTAATATGTGACTCTGGCATGTGATATCAAGAACTGTTTAAAGTTAACAAATGTCAAGTTACAAGAGTTAAAAATGCGAAAGGCAAAGCAGGATGCGCGAAACAGTAAAATGCGAGGGATAAAAGTGACAAAAATGAAAGTTGAATAGTAGCTTGGCGCGGCCAAAAGGAGCATCTGGCGCCGCCCCAAGAACCCCTTGGATCCGCGCCCAAGGTACTACAGTACCACTCCCAGTTAACGCATTGTGCAAGATCGGAAGCCTGCAAGAAAATCAAGCGCACAGAGAGGATTTTTAATCCCCGATGTGTCCTCTCCTCCAGCTATAAATAGAGGTGTTGGGACTCACTTCAGAAGCCTGGAAAGAGATCGAGAGAAACGCCGATAAAATTTATCTGCGTCGTCCTAACGCTAAGAAAATAGTGAGTGAAGTGAGATAGAGAGTGGTCAGCCTATAAATCCTTGAAACCCTTCCAAAACTCCGCCAAACCAAAAACCCACTGGTTAAAAGTGATCCTTAGCATTTTGGTTAGGTATTCACCTTATTTCCCCGATCAAAAAACCATAAAGTAAGTCGTTACTCTGCCCGAGTAAATAGGTTGAAATCACCAAAAATAAGTCGTTATTCCGCCCAACTAAATAAGCCAAAACCACCAAAATTAAGCCGTCAAAATCACCAAAAGTAAGTCGTCACTCTGCCCAAATCACAACAACAACAGCAAAAAAGTCTCCCTCTCCCGAGAAGGACAGAGCGAGCACACTCCGCTCTAAAAGGTAATAATCTTTAAGGGCGTTATTTTTATAAAAGTTGTTCTTTAAATCCGGCCCAATGTAGAAAATATAAGCAGTTGTGCTGCCCGGATTTAGTTAGAAAATACTATGTAAAAGAGCCGTTATAATGACCAAATATTTTTAAATATATCTGTAATTATTGTAAGGAGATGGTTGCAAGTCCGTAAATAATGTAGTCGCGGATGTATTTGCTTTTTATTTCCTGTCTTTAAATGCTTTGTTTATTTGCTAAATAAATATAACAAAAAGCATACTTTAGCCAAAAACCGCTTTTGAGACCGAAAGGGCGAGTTGGGTGCCTAGCACCTTCCCAACTTGTAACTTAGCCTCTGAACCCGTTTTTATAATCTCCGGTTTTTCTTTTTTTGGTTTTGCTTTATTTTTGCCTTAAAATAAAGATGGCGACTCTATAAAATATTTTGGATCCAGTGGGGCGTTGCAACACTCCTTTCTTGCACTTTTCCGTTTTTCCCTAAATAAAGGAGAATGAGAATGAAAGGGTGATGCATTCTTATATCCTGATATCCCTTAAACAAGGGATAACTTGATGCAGGAAACCCAAAGCACCCATAGTGATCGAAATATGCCATAAGACTATTTTTATAAAATCCATAGTGGGGGCGTCGCAACATCCTTTTTTACACTTTTCCGTTTTTCCCTAAAAAAGGGAGAATGAGAATGAAAGGGTGATGTATTCTCATATCTGGTATCCCCTAAACAAGGAATAACTTGATGCGGGAAACCCAAAGTTCCCATATTGGATCAAAAATCCATTAAAGTCAATCGAGGCGCATTCCAACGCGCTATTTTAGACAGTATTCCTTTTGCACTTTTAATTTCGTTTTCCCCCAAACAAGGGAGGATGGAATGAGAGCAGTGGTGTCCTGCATCCGCACGTACGCGCACCCCTATCCAAGGGCGCGCCGGGCGACCCACAGAGTCTGGCTGAATACTCGACCACTTACCGATTTAAAAAAAAGGTAGAATATGAAGTTTCTATTTACCACTTTTTTGACTCAATCAAAGACCATACAAAGATAAATGAATGAGTTTTATGGCTGTGTTTGATAATATCCACCACAAACTAGGGGTGTGCAGGATTTTTTCGGAACCGGACCGAACCAATAGAACCAGACCAAACCAATCAAAATTAGACCGGACCAATACTTTGGTTTGGTCCTGGATCTGAATTTTCATAAAACCGGACATTTGGGTTGGTCCTGGTTCTCGGACAAAAAAAACACGGAACCAGACCGAACCGACCCAATGTGTTGTTTATTTATTATATATATATATATTAATTCATAATACTTTTTTTATTCTACTTTTTAGTTGGTACTCTTTTATTATTTTGTTTCCATCGATTTGTTATGGTATGAGTTTATGAGTTCGACATTTTTAATTGTTGAGTATATTTTTATCGAATATTTTTTAATTTTTTTTATGAAGTTTCAGTCTTACAAATTTAATTATGTATTTGTATTAAATAGTTAAAAATTTTAAAAAAAATCATAGTATTGGTCCGGTCCTGGTTCTCATATATCTATGATTGGTTCTGGACCGGATCAATGTTTTGGTTCTTATACATATTGAGTTGGTTCCGGTTCTAAATTTTTTGAGAACCAGACTATTAGTCTGGTCTCGATTTTCTCTTTTTTTCCAAAAAACTTGATCGAATCGGACCCAGCTCACCCCTACCACAAACATCCGAGGGCCTTTTAAGTTTTAACCCAAGAAAGAAAAGAAAAATAAAAACCCTACTCTCCCCTACTGACAGTATAATGGAGTGTGTGTTTGGGTGTTGTGTGTGAGTGAGTGCGAGAGAGAGAGAGAGTAATGGGCGACGTGAGTGATCATGTGTGTGTGTGTCTGAGAGAGAGAGAGAGAGAGAGAGAGAGAGAGAGAGAGCGCGAATGGCTACTTCAACATTAATCAGTCAGTTTGATAATAGGGAAATGAGGGAAAGAAAAGGGGAATATGCTAAAAGCTAAAGGCCCCTTTTTTTCTTTTTTCTTTTAACTTTGTTTCATTTTCTTTTTCTTTTCACTGGTCCCAATTAAAATGTCAATGGTCAAAAAAAAAAAAATTTGAAATGTAATTGCAATTAGTTGGTAATTTTGTTTCTTGCAAATGTTCTAGATTTGATGTGGACTGCCCAATTTTACCTTATCTTCAACACTTGCATTAATAAGTTCTTGAGGACCACACAGTCGCCTCTCCCTTCAAATTTCTTTAGTGTACTGCAGACCGTCTCTATGCTGCTATCTTTATATTACCGATGCACAATATCTCAACATCAGGAAGGACATTTAGGACTTCACAATTGTTCCATGTACCACAGATTGTCTGTATGGGGGCTATCTTTAAATTTCCAATTCGCAAATTGTAGATTTTTTACTCTGTAGTGGACCCCAAGGGGTGGGAGATATGGGGGCTATGCTAATTGGATGCACATGACTCTTAATTGTTGTCCTATATTCCTATTTAAGAATAAAAATAATTATTTTTTATGTTGTATTATTTACAAAGTTAAGAAAAATACTAAAATTTTAAATTGAAAAATAGCCCATTTAAATCAATAGAAGTGATAATAATAATTTAAATTGAGTGTATAAAACATTCTTCCGATTTTTAATGCTGTTAAGAAGGGTGGATTCATCTTTTTTTGTTTAACCATTTTTTTAAAAATGTCTAAAACACAATTTATTGAGTTTTTCTTTAGGTGGTTTGGGCTTTAAAATGAGTATTATCTTTTTTGGAATTTTTTTGGTTTAACTAAGAATATGTATAACCATTAATTGGGAATTCTTACAATTTTTTATGTTATTAAGACCACTCTAAAAGATAAACTGTTTTTATTTTATTTTTTTTAAAAATAGAATAAGTAATAATATGTATAATTACTAATTTGGAATTCTTCCGATTTTTTACGTTGTTAATAATATGTATAAAATATAAAATACACTTTTCATTAAACACATAGTCACTTTTTTATACCAACATAAAAAAGAGATATTAATTGTTTAGTGTCTATCTTCCACAGCAAATCTATAATATAAAACATGTTACGCGGTAAAAAAAAAGGTTAAAAAAATTAATACCATTAGTGTATGTGTTAAAAAAATATATATTTTAACGAAATATTATTAATTGTATAAGGGAAAAGCTGGTTGTCCTCCTCAAATTTGTAATTTTATTTCTATTAATAAAATCTAAAAAGGTATCGCCTCTGTTTCCTTAAAAAATTACAAATAAACAAAATCTAACAAGGTACCACATCTGTTTTCTTAAATAAAATTACAAATAAAAGTTTTAATTTTTTTTTTTCCATTGTTGAATGATTATAATGTTTTAATTGATTATCGAGAAGTCTTCATTTTCAATTTGTTATTTTAGACTTTTTTGAAACATGATTAAAACATATATTGATTTATTTAAATATTGACACCCTCCAGTACCGACATCCTCCCCTACTCGAGTCGTGCCATATGCACGGGCACAAAGACTAGTATATATATATATATATATATATATAATAACAAGCGTGATTTTCCCGCCTAAATGTTTTCCATAAATGAAAACATAAATATACATTGGAAGTTGAAACACTTAGTTTTATTTCATTTATCTTAGTTTTTATACTAAACATTTAATTAACAAGGCATTGGAAATTAGAACACTTTATTTTGTTACATTTTCTTTATATATATAATGACAAATGTAATTAACACATCCAAATATAGCAAGATCCCTTCAAAATGCACTTGCCAAAAGGAAGATATATATAATGACAAATTTAATTTGCTTATCTCAAGATTGCTAGATAACCACTGTAACTCTTTACCAAATAAGGATACTATTTACATATGAACACATATACAAATATTGATAAGTAAATTAAAAAAAAACATAGCAAACTGTTAAGAAATTAAATAACATCAATTCTAAGATGAAATGTCTTTTCTTTTCTTACCAATATGCAAGGAAAACGAGACTAACAATCTAAAAACTCAACAAACATTACTTACTCAGCAATAAATGTGTTTCATCTTTTAATATTAATTTACTTGTAAGTTTTTTCAAGACAAATTATATCCATAGGAGCTAAAGAACAAGTACATAGTGAAATATAAGTTGATGAACAACTATGGATTCTTAAAATTTGTCATGTCTAATTTGATACTCAACAAACATTGTTTACTTAATCATAAATGTGTTTTCTCCTTGAATATAAATGCTCTGTGACCATTTTTTTTTCTATAACCATGTAATTTCACCGGCAAAAGTAGTAGCATCCGTTATGACATACTTGATGAATGGACTTTTAAAGATCAACAAGGTCCTGGTGAGAGGTGACAACATCATCATTACCGGATTCCATTTTCGCTCATTGACATTGGAAGATTAATATGAGCAAGTAAATCGTAGTCTAATTGCTCTGGGAATATGTACGATGACTGTAGAGGGTATGATTATGTATATGGGCGAGTAGCCAAGTATATCATACTCTGTGAGAGGTACAATAAATTGAGAGCAATTATCGTCTAAATGTCTATTTTATTGTCTATTGATTTGAGCTTAAATATTTGTAGATATAGTTGTAATAATTAAATTCGCATATTATCGGTGTCACATTATTTGGGTGACACTATTAATGAAATGGTTTTTGAGTCGTGGACATTTTGGTCATTTCGGGGGAGGGATGACTGTAGGAAGTATATAATTTGAGTTGTTTTTATTTGGTTTATCGTCATTTGAATTTGTTATATAATTTTTATTATCTAACAAATATATATCCATTTAAAGATGTATTCTAAAATATATATGAATTTTTCATTCATGTAATAAGCAATAATTAAATTCACTTATATTTTCATCCTTACATTTTAATTATGTATTTAATTTTCATAACACACTAACTAAAAGATAAAAAAAAACATTATATTAATATTGATTAATATAGATTACATGAGTTTTGTTATGTGATAGTGATAGTAGTAATAATTGTACATATTTAATCATAGTGATAGTAGTAGTAATCGCACATATTAAATGACAAATGTTGTATTTTTTAAAAATATTCTAAAATTTATAAAATATTTTATTTATTTATTGTATTCTCTATTAATAAGTTTATTTTTTCTTAATCGTTGTGTTATAATAATTTGTTCAATTTATGTACATATCGAACTCACAATCTTTACGATACAATTATTTGTTTATTTTATTTATTATCATTAAAGTTTTTAATCATGATATTAGTTTTACAATAATTTATTCTTTTAATTTTATTTTTCCACTTCATGTTGCTTATGTATAATTTGATTGAAAAAGATATATGGCGTGCGTTTAACGTACGGGTGTAAAGCTAGTTGCAAAAATGTAATCGTGTGAAATGTCAATACAGTCCCGTGAACAAATCACAATACCCTCACCTGCACACACCTCATTGTATGCGACAACTCTCACCCGAACTCCAACCAAAGCGTGTGGCCACTCTCAGTCGAACTCCACCCGAAGCACTCTCATAACCAGGTCCGAACATAGGGTGGTCTATTCAGCCGACGATGAAGGTGAGGAGGCGAAACAAATGGACGAACCTTGTGATGAAATAGAGGGACAGGAGGCGATTGTGAAAAGGAGCTCGACTTGATTGTTTGCTCGATTTCTTGCGTTGAAAAAGAAGGATGAACCTTACGATGAAACAAAGGGAGACGAACCCTATTCGACCGACGATAAAGATGAAACTTGCTCCCAATTTTGCAGCTCCTTTGATTGTTTACTCGATTTGAGTAATTAGGAATTAGGGTTTCGAAAAAAAAGGTAAGGGCAGAAGAAGATGAAGAAGGTGAGAGAGGCGGCGGCCATGGAAGATGAAGAGGATGATGACGATGAAGATGGGAATATAGAGAAGAAAGGAGGCATAAGGGGTAGACCATAGAGAGAATAAGGAAGGGGTAGAATGGGGAGTTTGAGTGTGATGGGGAGAGTAGTGTGTAAAATGGATGGGGTGTGAAAAGTAATGAAGTGTGGAGACGGGGTTTGGGGGTGTCGTGCGGTTAATTCCCCCTAAAGACGACAATTAAATGTTAATAGTCTTACTCAAATCTATCAATTAACACCCCCCCAGGCCCCAACACAATAATCGTAGTATCGTACCATGTTTGTGGAAGCCCTGTCACACTCTTTTTCCTTTATTATCAAAATTACCTTTTTTTTTTATAAGTATCTACTAATTACACATATATAGCACATCAACCCTTCTTTTATTTTTAATAATTGTTAACCTTGAGTGATTATAAATTGTATGAATACAGTGTTTTGTGATTTAACAAAATTTACGTGTTTAGTAATCTAGGAAAAAAAATAAAAATACATAAATTGATTTTTATGAACAATCAAGCCAAATTATCTAAAACAAAATAATAATAATAAATATAAACAAGCTAATCTTGCAGAACCTCCGAGTCTAAGACCCTAAAGCCACAAGAGCAAGTAGAGCAGAAACCATACATATACAGAAACGCAACTAGTTTGATAGCAAGAAGATATATTTTACCAACCAACTACAACTCATCTCAGAACCCACTGTAATATTAACTCAACTCAAAAACACAGCCTTCACTGGCCTTCCATCACTGCCTATCAAACAACCGAGGCTGCCTTTACAACCCCAAACAGCTCAATCCCTACTGCTATCCTCACAAGTGAGGCTTGAAGAACCGCAATGAAAGATAGTAGAGCCAGAGACCAAAACTCCTAAAAGACCAAAAACAAAATTGAAAACTAGTAATTGCAACAACAGTATTTTGTCCAACCACAAAGAAAATATTCTTAGTTAGATATATGCATTTCACTTGGCACCCTTCTTGGCAGCAGCCTTGGTAACCTTGGCACCAGTAGGATCCTTCTTGTCAACACTCTTGATAACACCCACAGCAACAGTCTGTCGCATGTCCCTAACAGCAAAACGTCCAAGAGGAGGATACTCGGAGAAAGTCTCCACAACCATAGGCTTGGTGGGAATCATCTTAACCATACCAGCATCACCATTCTTCAAGAACTTGGGCTCCTTCTCAAGTTCCTTGCCAGATCGTCTGTCTATCTTGGTCAGGAGCTCACCAAACTTAACAGCAATGTGAGATGTATGGCAATCCAGAACTGGGGCATAACCGTTGCCAATCTGACCAGGGTGGTTCATGATGATAACCTGGGAGGTGAAATTGGCTGCACCCTTGGCAGGATCATCCTTGGAGTTAGATGCAACATACCCACGCTTCAGATCCTTGACAGCAACATTCTTAACATTGAACCCAACATTATCACCAGGAAGTGCCTCAGTAAGTGCTTCGTGGTGCATCTCAACAGACTTAACTTCAGTTGTCAATCCAGTTGGTCCAAATGTGACGACCATGCCAGGCTTGATGGTACCAGTCTCAACACGTCCCACTGGCACAGTTCCTATGCCACCAATCTTGTAGACATCCTGAAGTGGGAGTCGGAGGGGCTTGTCTGAGGGTCTCTTGGGCTCAGAGATCTGGTCAAGAGCCTCAAGAAGTGTTGGTCCCTTGTACCAGTCAAGGTTGGTGGACCTTTCAATCATGTTATCTCCCTCAAAACCAGAGATAGGCACAAATGGAATTTTGTCGGGGTTGTACCCCACCTTCTTCAAGTAGGAAGAAACTTCCTTTACAATTTCATCATACCTGCCCTTGGAGTACTTTGGTGTAGTGGCATCCATCTGTACAACAAACAAGTAACACAGTCAGATGTCATACACTGAAAATATGCCAAGGTTGCTGATTCTAAATAATAAGGATCTGGATATTTTACCTTGTTACAACAGCAAATCATCTGCTTGACACCAAGGGTAAAAGCAAGCAAAGCATGCTCACGGGTTTGTCCATCCTTGGAAATACCAGCTTCAAAACCACCAGTGGTGGAATCAATAATGAGGACAGCACAGTCGGCCTGTGAGGTACCAGTAATCATGTTCTTAATGAAATCACGATGTCCAGGAGCATCAATGACTGTGCAGTAGTACTTGGTGGTCTCGAACTTCCACAAGGCAATATCAATGGTGATACCACGTTCACGCTCTGCCTTGAGCTTGTCAAGAACCCAGGCATACTTGAATGACCTCTTGTTCATCTCAGCAGCCTCCTTCTCAAACCTTTCAATGACACGCTTGTCAATACCTCCAAGCTTATAGATCAAGTGACCAGTGGTGGTAGACTTTCCAGAGTCGACATGGCCAATGACCACAATGTTGATGTGAAACTTTTCCTTGCCCATTCTTGATTTTCAAAAAAGCCTGATGTACGAGAAAATAATAACATGTTAAAACCGGTCAGCAACATTTAATAGTGGATAATTTTGAAGCCAAAACCATACCAAGAGGCAACTACACAAGAAGGCATATGATAATAAAAATGCAGAGTCAATAACTCAATCACCAATTGTATAGCAATAAATTCGTCAATTATCATCAAACCTTGCAGCTTTCAATATTAACATTCTCATCACAAATCTCAACAAAACACATGGGGAATAAAGTACTCCCTCCGTCCCAAAATTATTGTCGTGTTTGACCAAGCACAATTAAGAAAAAACAATTGGCTTGATTATTAATATTGAAATAGTGTGTGATTTCTTTTAAAACCCACGAATATGTGGCCCAAAATTAGTGGTAGTGGTATCCTAAAAAGGAAACTTTCAAACAAAGACAATTATTTTCAGACTCTGAAAAAGGAAAGCAGGACAATAATTTTGGAATAGGGAGTAGCTTAAGAACCATGAAAAATAAAAAAAGTTCAAACTATTGAACATGACAATGCTCAAGAATCAATCAATTAATTGAGCTACACAAAACCCAATATGAGAAAATCAAAAATAAAATTGCAAATATAATGTGAAACAAGTCAACGCTAAAAGAACCAGAAATTGAACTTGATCATGTTTCCAATTTGATAAAAAAAACAAATTCCCATCTAAAAAAACATAAAGAAATTTTCAGATTATCACCAGACATTAAAAGTTTAAGAATATATATACACACTCACACACACGCACACGCATGTGTGTGTGTGTGTGTCTAGAAGACATTAAAAAGCGGCCACTAAACACATGGGGAAATTTAATCTTATTTAATCAATATGTCTATAATACTAAACAGTAGCAAGCATGTGTTCAGAATAATCTATTCTTATACATGTACAATCAAGACATAGAAAACAGTTTTAAATTGTACAACACGTCATCATAGATCAGCACATAGAATATCCCTTCAAAAGAACATGCAACATAAATTATCATAAATAAATAATCATAAATAGAGAATCATCATGAATAGAGAATCTACTTAAATTATCATTTTAAACACCTTATAAAACGACAAATCATCAGCTGGATCGACAAAGACAGTACTGACACAGAGACTCTTGTAATGCTTCGAAGAATTTACATACATCATAGAAATGCATTAATTTACAACTTTACAAATTAATCCATCATTTCATTCCATCTCAGCTAAAAACGAATAGAAGCAAAATCGAATACCGAAAGGCAGATCATACGCATATGCATGTACAGATTCGTGAGAATTCGACATCATCAGCATAAAACCACAAGTAAATAACTTTTTCAACCACGAGATCCACAAAAACAGGATCAAAAATAGAATCGTATATTAAATCCACAAAAAACAGAGTCATACGTATCAGCTTCTAATCTAAACGTGCAGAACCGAGAAAGAGGAATCGAAGGGGACAGATGACCGGAAAAGTTCACTGACCTTCGAGAGATGAAAGATCGGAAAAATTGCCGGGAGGATCCCTCGCTCGCCAACTGAAGGAGAGAGAAATAAGAGTAACAAAACAAATAAGGAGAGTGAGAGAGAGAGCAGGCTCTTGAGAGAGTATATAAATGGAAGGAGCGAGTGTAGTGTTGGGTTTAGGGTTTTCTTTCAGCCGTTAGATTATTCCATTTGACGGTTGTGATAACTGATAATTGGGGGTGTTTTCTTCAGCCATGGATTCTCGTTGGATGCCTATTACCTATTCTTTCGTTTTTGTTGACTGTGGATTACGAACTTGCCCTTGTAGGTTGTAACATTGACATCGTATTCTTATCTCCCCTACTTTCTTTCAATTTTTCTCTTTTTGCTCAATTTATTACTCCCATTCGTCCATAAATTATCGTCTTATTTGAGTAGATTATTAATATTAATTTGATGTATAATTTAATTTAAAGTTCATGTGTATGTAGAACATAATTAAAATAATATAAAAAAGTAAAAATAAAATGATAAAAATATTGTTCTAAAAAAAAATTCAAACAATATAATTATTTTAGAATTGACGAAAAAAAAAACAGAAGAGTAATCTGGGGACGGGGGAGAACTACTCCATTATAAATTGGGTGTTTATTTTTTATATACTTTTAAATAAGTGTAAGTAAAAGTTTACAAATTCACATTTGGCACAATGGCACCTAATATGTCTTGGTGTAAATTGCATTGTTAAATGTGAATACTAATAGCATTAAATCTTAGGGGTGAGCAAAAGTTTTTAAAAACCAAACCAATAGAATCAAACCAAACTAATAAAATTTGGACCGAACCAATTTATTAATTTGGTTTTGGTTCTAAATTTTTGTAGAACTGGATAAATTGGTTCAGTCTCGATTTTGATACAAATACATTAGTTCTAGAACCGAACCAAACATATAGTTTAAACATATACTCCATTCATTCCGGACAAAGAGTTTATGCTTGAAAGTCAAACTTTTAAAAAATGATATTTTTAGTAACTAATTAGTACTAAAATGACGCTTTTATGTTTTAATTTTTTTAAGTGGACTCTTTAAGTGAAACATCTCAAAATAGAATAATAAATTTTTGCTCGAAATGGAGAGAGTATAATGTAATTATGTATGTATATTAATAAATTAATATTAACCTAAGCCTAAGCATAAATGTTCTAGTAAACAAAACCCCTAAATGTTACACCTAAAAACACTAAATACCACATCACTTAAAATGTCCAGTTACCAAACTGCCCTTCTTCGAATTTAAATAAAAAAACATTTTGTCAAGTTACCAAACTATCCTCCTTCGAATTGAAAAGAAAAGAAAACTATTTTTCATTTTGGGGAAAATCTTGAAGAGTAAAATAGTAGAAGAAATCTATTTTACATTGGGGAAAATCTTGAAAAAAGAAAAAAAGTCGACCAAGAAATATCACATTTAAAAAAAATCACAAAAGATATCACAATTTTTGAAAAAGAATCGCCACACAATTCAAAATTGTCGAAAAAGAATCGTAAAAAAAAATCGCTAGGAACAAAAATAATTGGACAATAAAGTCGCCAAGTATGTTGGCTTTTTAACAAAAAAGTTGCTAAGACTGGCGACCTAAGCACTGCTCGAATTGGACATTGCCATAAAATCGTTTTATTTATTTATTTTAGTCTTGAAATTTGTAAAAAACAGAAATATATAAGAGTACAACGTAGGTAAGAACTTACTGTAAATGAAGAATCAACATGAACATTGTTATTCCGATCGGAATTCATTGAAAAATTATTGGAGAAGAGAATAAAAGTTTAGGGTTTATGGTTAATTGTAAGAGCATCCACAATGGTTGCACCCTAAAACACCCTTTATATAACCCCCTAAACCTTTTTAGAGGCCCTTTAAAAGTTTCAACTCAATGAGCACTATATAACCCTTTGAATTGGTGACATCTTAACTAACAAACCTAACTATCAACATATTTCTATTTTATATTTTTATTTTCTTACCATAATTGAAACAAAATATTTATACATTTAAATTTTATATTTTATGAAAATTATATTATATGTTTTGATTATATCAATTATTTTATTTAAATAAAGTTTTGTCACACTTTTAATATTATGAATATACCCATAATTTTAAATTATAAATAATAAAAAGGAAATGATATAAAAAATACACTAAATTAATTGAAAAGAAAATGGAAAATGAGAAAGCATACCATCATCAAAGTGATGATGTGAGTTGAGTTGTTTATTTAATTCATAGGCTCTCCACTCTAATACATCAAAATTTTAGCCAAAATCGGATGCTCGATCAAGCCAAAAAAATTCGTTTTGCCTTCTTTAAATTTTGGAACAAAATTTTGAAAGGAACGAATACTAGGAAGAAAACCAATGGAGAAGGAGATATGTGAGGGAGAGAGAAGAAAGAGATGAATGGAGGTTTGCTAAAACTCACCCAATAAGTTGGGGAGAATTAGCTTTTAGGGATAGTGATTGATAGGTGTCCACTGTGGGCTTAAGTGTTGTAAAAAAAACCCTAAAAAGGGTTTTAGGGTGTTAATAAAGGGAACCACTGTGGATGCTCTAACGTAGTGTTTGAGATATTAAGTATTCAAACCTCATGTAACTTTCTTTTGAAAGAGGATAAATTAGTATTTAGAGTTTAGGGTTAATTGTAACTATTTTTTTATAAAATGATTAATTAGTAATTAGACCCTTTATGTGAATGTTGTATTTAGTGTTTTTTGTGTTGTATTTAGGACCGCTCGTAATAAATTTATATTTCATTCTTTTTTACCATGCACATTCATAAACGTTACTATGGCTTTTAACATGGATAAATCCAGTCTAATCTTGAAAAATACCATCCAATTTCTGACATTTTACTTTTTATTTTAAGTATAAATAAAAAAACTTCATTAATTTAATGATAAATTTTTCTTACATTTTTACTTTTCATTTTCAATATAAATAAGAAATTTCATTAATTTAATGAGAAAGATAATCCAACTCATAATTAGCCTTAAGATTACTAATTTGTTTGTATTAGGTAATTAATAACCGAAGTATTAGTCCAGTTTTGATTCTCATATTTTTTGTTGGTTCTGGACCGAACAAAAGTATTAGTTCTCATACATGCTAGGTTGGTTTGGTTCTGAATTTCTTAAAAAACAGAGTGTTGGTTTTGTTCTGATTCTTTGTTTTTTTTAGCAAAAATTGGACCAAACCGAACCATGACACATTAATGTATATGTATTTGTTTTTTTTTTTTTCGGGCTTCAACCCTCCCATGTAACAAAAAAAAAAAAAGATAAATTAATGTATAGGTATTACTAAAATAACTTGAAGGTAAAATTTCTTAATTCTAGTAAAAATTTACAAATTACACTCCTTGTTCTTTTCTTTTAATAACCAAAAGTAAAAATTTGTTGCGAACAAAAAACATAAACTTGAATAAAAAAACAAAAACACGTTTGATAATTATTTTTATTTATTTTTTTGTAAAGAAAAAGAAATAGAAACTTGTCATGTTTGGAAAACATTTCTATTTCCTTTCACACGGTTATACTATTAACTTTCCAAAAAAAAAAAAACATGTGATGATTTTTCTTTATTTATGAAATTTGGGCAAAAATGAGAAACATTTTTGGAGGAAAAATAGTTAATTTTGCCACTGTACTTTGACGAATCTTTACATTTTACCACTGTACTATTTTTCGAGTGAAATTGTCATTATACTTTTAAAGATAGATGCAATTTCACCACTATCACTAACTGTCATCCAATTTTAACAGAATTAATTTCAGTTGTCTCCCCTAAAGTTTTTTAAAATGTTGGAAGATCATTAATGATTGTTGATGTTAAAAGATAGATTGTTTTATTGGTTCTTAAATTATAAGGGGGTCCTGTTTTTTGTTTTTAGCCTTTAAGGGTTTAAAAAAGATACTATTTTATAAACAAAAGATGAAAGAATGAATGAAATATAAAAATACAAATAAGAAAAAAGATATATTGTTTAAATAAAAAATAAGAGAAAAATATTTTAATTAATTAATATATACATTTTGTCTTAATGGATCATATAATAAAAATATTATAATAATAATAAAACATAATAAGTTTAAGGGAAATCTAATCGATTAATAAATTTTGAAAATAATTAATTCACAAATCTAGTTATTAACACTCATTCATTGAATGTAATTTAATTAGTAAATAAAATTGACTTTAATTATAATGTATTAATGTTAAAAAACTCTTAATTCAACCTATAACAGTCACCATGAAAATTGTAATGTGTTAGTTTTTTTTTAATAATACTCTTTTTTAATGTTATTTGATGATTTATGTCTTATATGTTTTATTTAATAATTATTTAATAGTTTATTAAATATTTTTTAATAATTTATTTAAAAAATGAATTATTTTAAATAATTCAATAATTTATTAAAAATAATTTATTAAATAATTTTTATTAATTTATTTGTAATAATTATTAAGTAATATTTTAATAATTTAGTAAATAATTTATTAATAAAAAGGATAACCACCTTCACACATGTAATGATCACAACCATTAAATATTTTTAAACGACTTAATCTCAGCCGGTAAAACTTTTGTCAATTGTAAGTGAGCTACTAAGTGCTAATGTATTATTAATATTCTTCTCTTATTTTTTTTATTTAGGAAAATATATATTTCCTTCTTATTTGCATTTTTATATTTCATTCATTTTTTTCCTTTTTTTTGTTTATAAAATATATTTTTAAACCTCTAAAAGAAAAAAATAATCTGATATTTTAAGAACCATAAATCATTTAATTTTTAACTTCAACTATCATTAAGTATTTTTTTTTTTACATTTTAAAAAACCTTAAGGGATGCAATTGAAATTAGTTCCGTTAAAAATTGTATGACAGTTAGTGATAATGGCAACATTGAATCTCCCTTTTCAAGTACGATGTCAATTTTGCTCGAAAAAAATAGTACAGTGGCATAATGTAACGATTTTTCAAAGTACAATGGCAAAATAAACAATTTTTCCCATTTTTGGATTCTCAAAAATAAAAATGGTTCTCTCAAACACATTTCTAATTTTTATTTTTATTTTACCAAAAAATAGACTCGGTTTAGAAATAACAATTTTTTAAAAAATGAGCATTCATGTAGAGGAAATATGAAAGAATTGTTCAAAAAAGGGCGAAGCGCAGAAATGGTCCCTTGACTATAGGTCTCTTAACATTTTTTGTCATCTAGGTCCTTTATGTATTAAATTTTTTCAACGTCAGTCCTTTTGATGGATGTCGTTAACAAAATACCGTTAAATTATCTATGTGCATTTAGTAAGGGTAAAATGATTTTTTTTTAAAAAAATTTAACTTATATTAAAATTTACGGTCAATTCCCTATAGTTTAAAAAACTACCCTAAGACCTTATTTCCCAAATGTTTTGTGAAACTCACCACTTACCCAAATGTTTGGCAATTTTTTTCGAAATCTTAACCTATGGTTTTCTAACGAAACATGGTAACATCTCCCCCCATAACCATACTACAACACTGCTGCCAAGTCCCAACTCCCAAAGTTGATGACAACCCCTACTCGATCTTTCTTCACCCAACTCCATGTATTCACTCTACAAAAGAACATCCACAATGCCAAATCCCTACATGCTCAAATCATCAAAATTGGTTCCTACGCCTGCCCCAACATCGTTAGCAGCCTAGTCAACTTTTATGCCAAAACCCAACACTTACCCGAAGCCCAACAAGTTTTCGAAGAAATTGAAAACAAGCACATCGCCCCTTGGAACTGCCTCATCAATGGCTACTCTCAACAAAGCAATCATCAAAGCTTACTCTTTGTTATGACTTTGTTCAAGCGTATGTGGGCTGACTCTGTTTTTCCCAATGCTCATGCTTTTGCCGATATATTTACTGCTGCTTCGGGTTTGTCGGACCCATGTAAGGGCAAAATAGGCATGTCATATTTTGGTCTTGTTCTCACCTTTATTGGTCATAAAGTTTTGGCGGATATTTGGAAACAAAATCTTTAGAGGCATTTTTGGAAACAAAACATTCATAATATTTTGGTTTTCTTGGTCCTAAAGTTTAGGTGCATTTTTTTGAAACAAAATATTCCAATAGATTTGTGGTTTCTTGGTCCTAAATCTTAGGAGTTATTTTGGAAACAAAATATATGTAAAAAATTTTCTTAATGTCGTGCCCTTGGACTCCTTGTCTTTTTGGTAAGTGAATCTAGTATATTAGAAAGTTGATTTGATTTCCTATTCTAATCCTTTTCCATATTGGAATTTGTTTCCTTCTTTATGTGTAGGTCTTCTTCACATTATAAATAGAAGGCTTGGGCAGCGGCTAAAGACTCACGGATTGACAGAGAGCAGAAAAGCATTACAGAGAGCAGAAAAATTCAGATTCAGAAGTCCAGTTTGTGCAGAAGTTGAATGTAGCTTCGAATGTTATAACATTCGGAACTACATTGAAGTGCTGGAATTATTTTGTCTTCCTAACTGTTTTAAGAAACTGTTTGTTTATTCCCACGTTTGTTGTACCTGTGTTTCTGTGGGTTTTTGTTCTCCAAGACTTGTTGTCTTGTGAGAGTATTTTGTTTGGTGATTTCACATAGTTTTTGTAAAACAAATAATATTTTTTAGTGAAAACTTTTTGGCTATGAGGTTAGATCTACAAGCATAGGTTTTGTAGATTGTTTGGTAAACCTTTGTGTTTTATTTACTGCTTTATAATCAAGTCTTCCGATGTTTTACTTTTCTGACCATTGTGACTTCCATTGTAGCTTCATCAAAAGCTACATTGGAAACTGCATTGGTTGTTTGGAGAATCCTAGCTACTATTGTTCCTACAACCCAGGTGGCGGAAAGCAAACTCACGCAGTGGCTATTAAGTTTGATAAGTGGTCGGATGTTTTTGTAGGCAGTTCTTTGTTGAATATGTATTGTAAGACTGGGCTGGTTTATGATGCTCATAAGGTGTTCGATAACATGCCTGAGAGAAATTTGATTACTTGGGCTACTATGATTTATGGGTATTCAATGCAAAAACTTTATGGGGATGTGTTGGAGCTTTTCAAGTTGTTGATGGTTCAAGAAGAGGGCGCTTGTGAATGAGTATGTTGTAACGAGTGTGCTTAGCGTATTTGCATTGCCCAAGTATGAAAAATCAATAGTAGCTAGTATTCACGAAAACAATCAATGCAGTTCATGATGTAGCTTGTTACTGTAGCTACAACTGGAAGTGCATTGGTCAGAAAATCAAAAATAGTGGAAGGCTTTTAATTTAAATCAAAAAATAAACACAGATGTTTACCAAACAATCTACAAACCTATACTTGTAAATCCAACCTTATGGCAAAAAAGATTTCACTAAAAAAGATGGAGTGTTTAACAAAACAATATGTGAAATCATCAAAACCAAAACTCTCACAAGACAACATGTTTTGGAGAGCAAAATCCATAGAAACAAATGTAGAGAAAACGCGAGATTAAAAAATAAACTTTCTAGACAGACTAGGAAAACAAACAGCTACAACAGTTTCAATGTAGTTCAGGATGAAGTTGTATTCGGAGCTTCATCCAAATTCCAGTAATACAACTTTCTGAATATTCTCTCTATTATGCTCTGCTCTCTCTGCCGTGTGTATTCTGCTCTCTACACTTCTGTATCTTCTCAACGTCATGTTCCATATAAATAGATGAAGGAGTCCTACAATTTAATTAGGAAACAAGCAACACTCCAACATACTAAAGGATTATGAGTTAGTTTTAATAACCAAATAAACCACCTTTATTTCCTAGATTTTATTACCAAATATATAAGGACTCTTAGAGAATATTTAGAAATGGATTATTACCAAGATTTTGTTTCCATATATATACCAAAACTTTAGGACCAAGAAAGCTAAAATATTACCAAGATTTTGTTTCCAAATATACACAAATACTTTATGACCAAGAAAGATAGTAAATATGATAAATACTTCCAATATCATTTGGATCAAAAAAGGGCACAACAATAAATTCAATTGAGTAAAATAGGGTTGCCTATTTTACCTTTACAGAGTAGTTTTTTTAACTCTAGGGAATTGATTGTAAAACATTTGGGAGAGGTGGGTTTCCCAAAACATTTGGGAAAAAAGGCCTTAGGGTAGTTTTTTAAACACCAGGGAATTGACTATAAATTTTGATATAAGCTAAATTTGAAAAAAAATTATTTTAGCCTTTACTAAATGTACATGGACAACTTAACGGTATTTTGCTAACGGCATCCATCAATAGAACTGATGCTAAAATAATTTAATACACAAATGGCCCTAATTTGACAAAAAATTATTAAAAGATTAAAACTATGAGAGAAAAGAACCATTTATGCACTTCACCTTCAAAAAATAGAGTTAACTTATTCATTTTGAAATGTTTCCCACCAGAAAATATTCAAGATTTCAATCCTATACTCGGGTATTGGGTAGTTGGGTGTAGATTCAATAACGCGTCACGTGTGAAGCACAAAGGTGAGGTTTTGGCCCTTTCGGGAAAAGATGGGGGAACCGGGGGAGAGGAGCGGCATGCTGCTCCTCGTCATGAGGGCCTCATGTAAATATGTAATATCTCATTGTTGTAAATAAAAAAATACCTTATAAATTTTTAAAAAATAAAAATAATAGTAATAAAATAAAGTAGATTACATTTAAAAACATTTAATATTGATACATGGATGATTTAATGTAATTTAACTACAATGAATTCATTTAAGTTAACTACTTGAATTATTTTTCATCAATCTTTATTAAGCAGCTATGCATTTATTATTTAGACCAATGTCATCATTCAATCAATAGTCATTCATAACATAGCAAATGTGACTATAAACACACTTAATCATATGTGATATTTTTTATCTCTTTATTTATATTCAATTAAAACAAATCTCTTTAATGCAATGTGGATTTGATATTATGTAACTCACTACTAAAATAAAATTTGACAAAAAATAAAATAAAAGAGAACAACCAATAGAAAATAGTGTTTCAAAAAGAAAAAAAATGTTGACTAGTACTTCTTTTATTACTGCCAAAGAGTTCACTATTCTATTTTCGGATGTTTCTCATTTAAAAAGCTCACTTTTTCAAAAATTAAGGTATAAAAGTGTCATTTCATAACCAATGAACTATTAAAACTGTCATTTTTCTAAAAAGTTTGAATTTCAAAGGAAGACTATTTGCCAAAAACGGAAGAAGTGTGTATTTGCACCCTCAAGTAGAATGTAAAAAATTAATATTGTTATGCACAATCTGGAATTTTTTGGTTATCCATATCCCTCATCCACGACTTTTTTCATTTCAAAAAGGATATAAATCCTAAATAACATCTAATTACATTCGCATTCATATTAACATTGATGGTCTCATGTTCTTAATTGGTTTGGTCCTTGTTATAGGCTTATAACGTCCTACTTGCCTCTACTACACTTTTCTTACCGACAATATTTTTACATTTTCATGAATATATTCTTTCCAGATTTAAACTCATCTATTTATCATGCATCCATCTTTATAATAACACTAGATCTTCATATCTGTGTCTGTGACACAGTGTCAGTATATCTGATTTCATCAATTGAAATAACAGTGCCTAAATAGAAGGTATGATTTTTAAAAAATGTTACAGTTGAGGGGTACATTGCTTCAAGTGATAGTTGAGGGATTGATGTTTTATAAGGGGTGACTGTTCAGAAGATTAATCATAGGGTGTGACTTTGTAATATGAAGATAAAACATATGGAGAAGAAAAAAGGGTAACTGCTCATAATATTAATTGTAGGGGATGACTTGTAATAGAGAAAAAAAATCGAAAGTCAAAAATAGATAACTACTCACACATATGAATGTGAGTGTGAATCCCAAATGTTAAATTTTTAAAGATAATTTAATCTCAACCTCTGAATAGCCCTAGTCAATTAGGGTTAATATCACTTTTGGTACCCTAAGTTTACCTACTTTTCACTTTTGGTACCCATTTACACAAAGTATCAAATATCATCCTAAATGATTTCCAGTTTCATCAATTTTCATACTTTCCATTACCAATCTGAGAGTCAAACCCAAGACTTGTTGTTCAAGAAACCTCCACTTGGTCACTTGGTCTTGGTAGAGTGAGAGAACGTCAACCACCATCCCTCATTTAATTTCTTCCCATTTCATTAGAACCGTAGCCATTTCAACCTCCATTCTCCTGGATTTCTAGTCCAAAGTGAAGGAAATGCAGAGATTTCATCTTCTTTGTAATCGTATCACTCACTATGTCCTAGCCTTCTTGAGCAATTGACGGGAATGAGACTTCATTTCTTCCCCAATTTCTCTTCATTCCAGCCCTAATATTTATGGGTGTCCAATTTCTTCAAATCTTAGCCTTTACCAGGTAATTCCCTCATCCAAATTCTTAATTCATTTTCTCTCCCATTGTATTCCCTTTTCTCAATTCGTCTCCCCAATTTCTTCCTCAGTTTCCCTTAACAAGTAATTCTCTCTAAATTCTTACTTCATTTTATCGAGCTCATTCTTCCCTTTTCTCAATTCGAGTTCATTCTGCCCCCACCTACCTTCATCTATTTTCTTAAGCTATTGACTTTGAAAATGAACAACTCCACACCAACCTCTTCAAATGGTAGTTGGAGCTCAAGTAATATAGAAGACATGTACTGTAAATGTGGAATAAAGATTGGATTAAAAACTTCTTGGACTAGAAATAACCCAGGAAGAAGATATTGGGCATGCCCAAAATATGGGGTAATTTTAATTTTTATTGCATTTGCCTCCTGTTTTGTTTGATATGGTAGATATACCTGACTTTCTTTCTTTTTTTCTTTTTAATTACAACAACATGGATATTGTGGATTTTTTAAATGGTTGGATGATGAATGTAGCATAAGGTCCAAACAAATTATTCCGGGATTGTTAGCCAAGTTGAACAGATTTGAAGCTGAAGTAGAGAGATTGAAGATGAAAGAGGCTGAAATGAAAGCTGAGTTGATGATGGCAAATACCATGGTTGAGGCCATGAAGACTGAAGTCATTCAGTTGAAAATAAAACTCTGATGTGTCTTTATTGTAATGGCAATTATAATTGGTTTTTGTATGACCATGATGTTTGATTTGTAATTATAAATATGTAAAAACCTTGCAATTTTCTAAATACAATATGTTTTTTTGTTAATCTATTGATTGCAATGGAAGTTGTATTGGCAATTCTATTTGGCAAGTTTGAAGAGTTTGGAAAATTTTGTAACCAGCACAACAACTGACAAAATTGTGAACCAACTGTCCTACCTAACATTATTGGAAATTATGAACCAGCACTGACACAATCAAAATTGGACATACAACAACTGCATAACTGCAGAGCAACAACTGGACATAACAAAAATTCCAAGTACCAAATCCATACAACAACTGCATAACTGCAGAGCAACAACTGGACATAACAGAAATTCAAAGTACCAAATCCATACAACAACTGAACACTAATTTTGTACTGAAATTCCAAGTATCAAATCCATACAACAACTCGACATAACAGAGTACTGAAGTACTGTAATTTAGCTGTAAATTAGAGTACTAAAGTACTGTAAATTAGCTGTAAAACTGGACATACATAACCAAACATAACATGTATAACTGGACATAGCATAACATAACCAATTTCATTAACATAACACAAATCCATACAAGAACACGGTTTAACAAGCCAAATCCATAAGTACCAAATTCCTACTCAAATCCATATAGAGTTTGATAACTACCAAATACCAAATTCCAAATCCATACAGAGTTTGATAACATCAAATTGTTTAACAACAACAAAGTTTAACACAAATTCAGTCTTCATGTCCTCCAGACCCACCTCCAATTTCATGTCTCATTCCCTTTAGTGGTTATATCTTGTCTTTGCCACTTGGATTATCATTCCCTTTTGCATTTGTTGAAGTTCCACCTCCAAGTGCATGTCTCAAATTGGCCATTGTAATGTAATTCACTCCTCCCCTCACAATAAGTGGAGTACTGATTGTTGATGTTTGATTCACCTTAAAAATAAAAGGCAAAGTCAGAAATTTTCAATAAAAAAAAAGAATATAAAATGGTGAAATTATATTTCTTATATTTACAGAAGCAATCCTATTTGTATTGCCCCTTATATTCACCCCCACACTGCTTCAACCTCTCTTTCTTTTAACCTAAAGATGATTAGAAAGTCAGTATTCAATTTCACAAAAAGTCAGTATAATACATATCAACAAAAAGTCAGTATTCAATTTCACAAACTTACATGTAATTTTAAAGGATTTGATGACTGAGATTGGCTGCTAGGTTGACTGCTTTCAGTTGTGACATGTTCTGTAGTGGGTTGTGAAACAAGTTCAGGTCTAGTTAAGGGGATCTCATCAACAAGTTGTGTGTAACTCCCCAAACTCGGTACCGACACCGCGGTCCTACAATTTAGCCACGTCACCATTACTAAATACT
Source organism: Codonopsis lanceolata (assembly GCA_013146195.2). Lineage (NCBI taxonomy): Eukaryota > Viridiplantae > Streptophyta > Magnoliopsida > Asterales > Campanulaceae > Codonopsis > Codonopsis lanceolata. Next base: position 78,934,690 of record CM028382.1, on the reverse strand, counting down.
AAACCATAAAATATCCAAAATAAAACATTACAATTTCCTATTCAAAACACATAACTGTCTAACACAAATTCCAAAATGTAATCAACACAATAAATCCCAAACACATGTTTATTCCTTAAAAATAACTGCCAAAGCTAAGGAAATTATTCTTGTCCGAGTCACCCTTCAAATGGTCCACCTGATCCCAAAAGAATTTCAAATTTACTTACAACCTGAAGAAAATAGAAAAAAGGGTGAGCGAACAATGCCCAGTAAGTTCATATACAACCCCTCTGGTTTCTAAGGAAGAGTTAACCACAAAAATTATATTTCGCCAAAAAGTCAAATAGTCTTAACAAGACAAAAAATTGCATCGTCCAGATGTAGAGATTATAAAACCAAATACAAATGTAAATCAGGAATTCCAAGTGAAAGATAATGATCAAAACAAATACGAGATATTTAATTGCCGCCAACCGTCCCATTCCAGTTGGAAACAAAGAACACCCGTAGATTTCATGATCACTTAAGTAGTCAATTCGACGACTAAGCGCCCCAATGGGCTGATGCCCAGTCTAAACTTCATAGCGAACTTTGAAGGTATATCAAGATAACCTCACACATGTCCAGTGGTGTCAAATAATTTATTCATTTTACTAATGTTACATATTTCACGTAACAAATTTATTTTACTTAGTGATCACGAAGGAGTTCCAAATAAAGCCAAACGTCCAAAAATATGTAATTCATTTTTTTCAACGGATTGATATTTCAAAGAAGTCAAACATGGGTTACAAAATTTTCAAAATTCGGATTATGAACAAAATAGGTTCGACGGAGTTCAAAGAAAATATCGGCGAATGCCGAACATGGGTTTACAAAGAAAGTGTTAAACCAATAAAGTTATAACGGAAACCTACCGAATAAAATATGATGATCTAATAACTTTAAAGAAGTATAATCTCTTACCAAAAAGTGGTGGACAAATAATTTGTACGTGTAAGGCACCGATGCCGTACTGGCCCAAATCTAACAACAAATATAGAAAAGACACCAAATTATTTTAAACAGCATTTTACCCGCACCTAAGTAATTAAACTAATTTTATTTTATAACTTTGTTGTATTTAATTTAATCTTATTTATTTACTTCCGTTTAGAAACCAACTTGATAAAGGATCAAAACAATACCCAAAACCATACTCCGACCACCTAGGCCTGTCAATGGATCGGATTTTGGTCCGAATCCGATCCGAAATTTTGGAAATGGATTTGTGTAATGGTCCAACAACCCGAATCCGATAATTTATTTATTAACGGATCGGATATGGATTTAGCTAAATCAGATCCGTTAAGGATCCGATCCGATCCGAAAATAACATATTTCTTATTATACATATACATAATATACACAATTATACATGCATGTTGTCTTTTGATCTTCCTCCCTTTCATATTCTAATTGTTTTTTATTCATATATTTATATTTTGGATCGGATTGTATATTTAATCGGATATGTTAACGGGTAACAGATTCGGATATGGATTGACATACACTTGATCCGTCGGATTATCGGATCGGATCGGTGATATAGGGTTTCGGATCGGATTCGAATTTACCTATATCCGATACATATCCGATCCATTGACAGGTCTACTACCACCAAATTAACTTATCCCCAAATTCCTTTTCCTTTTCCCCTTTTTCTTCTGTTGATCCCTATAGTTCTAGATTTGGTTGAAGTCATCTTCTGATTCTATTGAACAGTGGCTAAAAGGTCTGCGTACCGATTAGTGTGGCAACTGTCTTAGAATCAAAGCTGTTTAGAACTGTTTAGTGTTAGTTTAGGCGCGGACAAGCAGGCTTCTTCAGCAGCCTTGGAAGAACAGCAGACTTTGAAGTCTGCTCAAAGAGCGAAAAATCAAGAATAGTCAAATCACGAAATTATGACACGTATAGACCTATCTAGATATTTTGGAAAATATCCAGTCATAATGTCTTCATCGGATTTCACTTTGAAGAAGTCAACTCTACATGCTGACAACTGTCCAGACTGTCTCCTGAAACATGAAGTATGAAGATATTACCTTTTTGGCTAAGAAGACTTTCTAAGCTGCAACGCCTGCAATCTGAAAGCTTACTCTATTTGGGAATGTCCTCTCTGTACACACTGCATCTCTGATGACTGTGGCTCTTACATCTCCCAAAGCGTCGAATTGCATTCAATGCAATAGAACTATGGACACAGTTCTCTCTGCCTCAGTCCAACGGTCCAAAAGATCTCTCCGGTATTTATTCAAGTTTTGAAGATCTCAAGAAACAACTCTTGCGCATTAAACACTCAAGCCTCATCTTCAATACTCAAGCATTCAAGAGATCAAAGGACAAGAACTAACACTTCACCAAACTTCCTGAAGCTACAGATCTGCCAGTCTTAAATTTGTTTCAGCTTCATCTAGTTTGTCTTTAAAAACTGTTCTTTACTTTAGCACGTGTGAGAACAATTAATCCTTGATTGTTCCTCTCACCATTATACACTTGGTTAAAAACCCATTTTGTACATGATCCATTAGAGATCTTTCTCATAAACCTAGTGGATAAACAAGTGCACTTTTAAAATCCAAAGCTAACCACTTTGGTAGTGGACGTAGTACTATTCACAGTACGAACCACTTCAAAACGATGTGTTCTGTCTGATCTGTTCTTGAAATTTCTATTAATTGCTTATACTGATCTAGAATCTCTTCTGAATCTGTACTACTTAAGCAGATCTCTAGTCAGTTCAGAACCTCTTCTGTTTCCGCTGCTTTAACACTTCTAGTTAAATCATTTTAAGAAATCATTAAGAAGTGTTTATAAAAAGTTTTTAAAAAAACATAACTAGGCTATTCAACCCCCCCCCCCCTTCTAGCCTAGATTGAGCCTATTTTGGGACCAACAATTGGTATCAGAGCATAATTCTTTGAAAATTCATTTTTCCAAGCTTAACCTCTTGTGAATAGATCCTATGGCTCACTATATCTTTGCCTACTTGAATACCGACCACGTCCCAATATTGGACGAAGGCCACTTCGAAGTCTGGAAAGATAAAGTTATGAGATATATGAACTCTATTGACAATCGTTTGTGGCAATGTGTTCTAACAGGTCCTTGTATTCCAATGAAACCCAACCTACTTGCCGAAGTAGCCAGTGGACCTCCCGAGATACCTAAATCCATGAACGAATGGATAGACGAAGAAAGGAGGCTCGTTGAACTCGACAGCAAAGCTATTCACATCATATCCAGCTTTGTCGACACAAGTACATATCAACAAATCATCAGATGCAAAACTGCCAAGGAAATGTGGGAAGCCTTGGTAGAATATCTTGAAGGAGATCTGCCCACCAGAGACAACAGAAAGTATAACTACATTCAACAATTCGATTCCTTCATAAAAGATCCTAAGGAGACTCTACGACAAGCCTACGACAGATTTTGTGAGGTAGTAAACAATTGTTATTCCTTAGGAAAAGAGTATAGTGTTAAGGAAGTAAATATGAGATTTTAGCTTCTAGGAAGTTTGTGGCATGTTAAAACCATCGCTATAAAAGAGTCCAAAGACTTGAACTCCATGCACCTCGAAGTTTGTATGCGAGTTTAAGCGTATGAGCAAGAATTGCTTCAAGCTCAAGAACAGGACAAACATTTTAAACTTCCTTCCTTTTCTGCTATCTCTCAGGAAATTCCTACCCAAGAAAATAAACCATCTACTTCTTCAAATGAAAATGAAATTCTTTCTGACGAGCAATTCGCCATGTTCGTTAAGAAATTTCAAAAGTTCTCAAAATTTAACAAAAAGAAGGAAGCAAACCAGCAGACTTTTAGAAAGTCTGCTGAAAGCTCACAAAACAATGAGTTAGTTTGCTACAACTGCAGGAAGCCTGGTCACTTTGCTTCTAAATGTCCTAAGCCAAAATATGAAGCCTATAAAAGGAGACCATCTAAATCATTTTCTAAACATAGAGGTCTACTGGCTGAGGACTTAGAAGAAAACCATGTATCTACTTGGTTTGAAACTGACTCTGATGAGGATTATAGTGATGACTCACCCGAGTAGGCACACATTTGCCTCGTTGCTCTAGAGTCACCTCCCACCTATGACTCAGATAGTGAAGTTAAATACTCTCCTTTCCAAGCTAACATTGAACAATCTTCTGAAGAGCCTTCAAAAGAAGAAATCCTCAAGGATGCTCAAGACATGCTAGAGGAATTCAATGAATTTAGAAAGGCCTATGTTAAGTTAGCTAAAAGTCATGAGAAGCTGGGAACTGAGAAATCCATGCTGGAAGCCGAGTTAAAAACTCTCCATGGAGTCCAGTAGGAAAGTATCAAGTTAAAAAAAGAACAAATTTCTCAATGAAAAGGTTGCCCGCCTTATTGATCATGCCAAAGAGATATCTGCTGAGAAAGATGAGTTGCAAAAGACCATCAACTCATGGAATAACTCAACGGCAGTCTTTGATCAAATTCTTGGAGATCAGAAGCCCTCAACAGATAAATCTGGGCTAGGATTCTCTGAAAGCACTTCTGGCGCAACCTCTGAATAGGAAAATGAACATTTTACAGTGAATAGTAGTAATGTTCCTGCACAATATCAGAAACCTAACAAGGGAAAAGAAGGAATTGCTTATACTGCTACTCCTTATAAATACCCTAAGGTTCAAATTATCAAGAACAATGAAGCTTTGAAAGCAAAACAATCATCTGCTGGAGAGAAATCTGCTAAAGGTGGTGCGGACTCTTAACGGCCCTCACACCAAAGACTTCGGAAAGCAAAGGTCTGTGCGAAAAGTCGCTCAAACCTATCGATTCATCAACAAGATTATTGCTACACGTAATGTTGATACCAAGCTTAAAGGAAAAATGTGTGAGGTATCGAAATCTACTACCAGCAAGTACTCTTCTGCTAAAGCAAAGACTGCTGCGTACAGACTCAAGAAGCCTCACACAGATGCGCCTAAGCCTGCTAATAACAAGACTGCTAAATCAAAATCTCCTGTTAAGAAAAATGTTCAAAAACCTTCCAACACCCAGCATGATCAAACAAGTTTTTGTAATTTCCATCACTGTACATTCTGCAAATGTTTTGGCCACTTGGTTCATGAATGTCTTGAAATCCATCATGAAGCTTCTTTGGATCCCTATTCCAAAAATCGAGGCAAGTATGGGTTCCAAAATACGCTAACCATTTGGACCCATAAGAAAAATAAAAGGGACCATGATTTTCTTACCTTTACATCTCGTGTGCTTCATGGTCGCTTCAAGTTCGAAAAGAAAGATGCATGGTATCTAGATAGTGGTACGCTCAAGACATATGACCAGGAGAATCACCTCTCTAACATCTCTCAAGCGTAAGGTCCTCCAGTCATCTTTGGAGACAATGCTAAAGGAAGAACAATTGGCTACGGATCCATCATTCGAGGAAATCTCTCCATTGGGAAAGTCTCTAGTAGAAGGCTTGAAACATAATCTTCTCGAGTATTTCAATTCGTGATAAAGGACTTATCTCAATTCTCCTCAAACAGATGTGATATCAAGGATCCAGCCTCGCTCAATCTCGGTAACTAGACATAGACAAGTGGAATGCCTATGTGATTGATTTGAATGCCTACGGCAAGGTCGCTAACCTATGTCTTCAAGGCAAACTCGCTTAAAGACAAAAGTTGGTTGTGGCATAAAAGACTCAGCCACTTGAACGTCAAATATATATCTAAGCTATCCAAAGAAGGTCTAGTTAAAGGGTTACCAAAGGTCTCTGCTAATCATGATCGTGCTTGCAAAGCTTGTCAACTAGGAAAGCTTTCAAAAACATCTTTCAAGAGCAAACCAGGACTCGCAACATCGAGACCTCTGCAACTTCTCCACATGGATTTCTTCGACTAGTCACTACTATTAGCTATGGTGGTCACGATACACGCTAGTAGTAGTGATGATTATACAAGATATACTTGGACGCAGATGATGTCTTCTAAAGACCACACATACGATCTTCTCACGCTTTGTTCGTAAGACTACAACGCAGAAACTAGATGAAATCGGTGACGTTAGATCGAGACAATGGTACTGAGTTCACAAATAATGGAATAGCAAAGTACTGTGATGATCACGGCATCGGTCACAACTTCTCTGCAGTAAGGACACCACAGCAGAATGGTGTAGTAGAAAGGAAGAACATAACACTTATCGAAGCTGCTAAAACTATGCTCGCTGAAGCAAAGTTGCCCAAACACTTCAAGCGTGTAGTCAACACAACCTCGCTTCACTAATCGATCTTTGATCAACAAATTTACCTGTAAAACACCCTATGAACTTTGGAGAGGTAAAGCCCCAAACATTGATTTTTAAAATCTTCTACCGTAAGTGTTTCGTAGTCTACAATGGTAATGACTACGTAAGCAAATTTGATAACAAAGCCGATGAAGGTGTATTTCTTGGCTATGCTTTACACCCTCCAAGGCTACATGTGGTTTTCAACAAAAGATCATTAAAAATAGTTGAATCTGTTCATATCTCATTTGATGAATTTGATTTATTTGAGCCACACGTGGCTCCAAATGTTGCTGATGATTTTGTTAATGTTGAGACAGGTACCTCCCAACCATCATCCTCTCATACACCTAATCCATCTCCAGCAACTCAATCAAATATTCCTCGACCATCATTTCTTATCAAATGGGTCACCGTAAGACTTCAACCCCCCGCCAAGAGAACTCAAACCTTAACCCCTTTGTTTCGAACCTCGAAATCATTTTCTTCAACTTACCTTTCAATCAAATTTTCAACAAAATACCCATCAAGACACGGTGATCTTCATTCTAGTCCTCCTCGAACCTGGTCATGAAGAAACAACATCAAATCATCACATTCCCGGTCACAAGAACATGTAAAACCATCCATCTCAAATCATCGTAACATTCATGTTGAGTACCGAATTTAAGATCTTCCAAAAATGAATGTATGTTCGGCCGCATTCGCTTTAAGATGAGCCAAAGAAGATCGATGAAGCTCTTCAAGATCCAAGTTGGTGGAAGCCACGCAGAAGAACTTCAAAGAATTTGAACGATGCCAAGTATGGAAGGTTCCAAAACCCGATCATTCTATCATTGGCACAAAATGGGTGTTCGAAACAAGAAGGATGAGGATGGAACATCATTAGAAACAAAGCAAGACTTGTTGCACAAGGATATCGCCAAGAAGAAGGAATCGACTACGATGAAACGTTGCTCCAAGTAGCAAGACCTAGCTATCGAATCTTCTTAGCCTATGCTACATACAAGGACTTTGTGTTATATCAAATGGACGCCAAGCGCATTTCTAAATGGTGATCTTGAACGCCCATAACCTTGCATGTGCATTCTATGCTTGTTTTTATATTTTCTTGGTTGAATATTAGCATGTTTACTTGTTATATAAATGTCTTAGAATCATTCATAGATCATTCTAGAAGTCCATAACATGCTTAGAATCTTATAAACTTGATTGTTGAATCGCCGGTTTAATCGCGTTAAATTTGGTCTTAGCGATTCCTCTCGTTGCTCGTATTTGCTTCTATTTCGACGTACGAAGTGTTCGTTGAGTTCTTAGCTTTATATTCAAGTCTTAATCAAGTTGAAACAAACCTTTTTCATGCCTAAGACATCTAGTTTGATTGGCGTTTGATTGTAGTTTAATCAGTTGTTCATTCGTCGCTGGTTCGCGCCTTGTCTTAGCTTGTTCCTGGTTGTTGGTGCTTCCGACTTGTTTTGAGTAGGGTTAGACCTTAGAATGGTTGCCCAAAAGTTTGGGACCATTTAGATCAAGTTTAGATCAAGTTTTAGATTCTGGAGCCGAGGCGAGCGGATGGTGAGGCGCCCGCCTCAAATACTGTGAGCAATTGAGAAATGGACCGAACTTGGGAATGGTCCCAGGTTGAGGGCGCGCATGGCCTCGGGTGAGGCGCCCGCCTCACCGCTGCTCTACGGATGATTTTCTCTGTTCGAATTTGACGATTTGTTCACTTCAAACCCCTACTTAAACCTATCCTAAACCTCCCTAACCCTTCCTACTTAAGTCCTAACATCCCTAACTAATTTTAATGATGGATTAAGAAGCTTGTTGATCATCCAAACCTTATCCTAAGAATCTCAAAGGGACCACAAGTGGTTGACACATGTCCTCAAGAATTAGACCAATATAAACCCCAATTCGATTTTTGACCCTCATTCTCACCCCCTCTCTCCAAAAACGAATTTCATCTCTCAAGGTTCTTCCATGGCTTCTTGGAGCTAAACCCTTCATCTTCAACCATCCATTCATCCATTGCCCAAGAGTCTTTCATTAAAGTTGAAGAGCTCATCAAGGGAGCATTTCCATCCGAATAGTTCCTTCTATTTCTTCCCGGTGTATAACTAGTAAGTTACTCTCTTCTTCATTTTAGTTCCCATTGACCCTAAGGAAACAAAGTTTATGATGTGTGAGGTCAATGGGGACACATAATTGCTTCCTACGAATTTTGAATGCATAATTTTGTTAGAGCATGTCTAGGGTTGATTGCTCAATGTTGAAATTACTCTTCATCATGTTAATTGAGGACTTGAACATGTTAGTAATAATGTAGTATGTTGTTGATGGAAGTGATATTATTTGGGAATGCCTAAATTATGCCTATGTGGTGTTTGTGAAAATGGTTATGTGATGTATCCTCAATATTGGACCACATGAAGGACATGAATTATATTGAATTGTGTAGGTGAATTTATACCCTTGTGAACCTAGAAGTGACTTAGGTTGGGTTGTGAAGCATATAGCTTCATTTTCCCCAAAATTGGGAATTTAGTGAAAAAGACTCAGCGAGTCGACTCTAGGGAAGAATTGAACACGTTAAGCTCTAATTTCAACTCCAATGGTTCTGAAGTTCGAACTGCCATTTGGTTTTTACTCAAGTATGAGTTTGATTTAATTGACTTTAACAAGTTGTTATGAAAGGTTGGTAATTGTGCAATCTATTGCCTTGATATGTTTATGGGTAGATTAACCCCTACTTGGTTGGTCGACCTCGCTTCGTCGGTCGGTCCTTATTTGGTTTAAGTCAA
>CM028382.1:78737916-78925498 GCA_013146195.2 Codonopsis lanceolata | reverse complement strand
CATCTTGGGTCTTTATGACTCATCCCACACTTTTATTTATTTAGTGTGCAGGTTCTGTTATACCAGTGAGATCGTGTGTTCGTGTTATCGCTGTTGATCCTTCAGGATAGTTTCGAGTACAAGACGTGTCCTTGGCTTTGTTTCGACAAGGATGGTTATGTAGGGTTATATAAATCCTATGCTCGTTGGGTAGTATTGACTAGTACTAGATTGTCATACTTGTAGTATTCTTGGGCTGACATGTGTCGTGTAATTTGTAGATGTTCATTTGTATCATTCCCTAATTGGTATTTAGTTTCTCATCTATATAAGTTGTTATAGTTTGGTAGACTTCTGTCGAGTAATTTAGCTCTTCCTTATTTATCTTCTCAAGCATGTCTTGGCTTGTGGTTTCTAGTTGTTGGGTTTCCCTCCGGTATGCCTTAGCCGTTGAGTGGTTGCTATATGAGGTTTGGATCTTGATGTTTCGTCGGCCTTGGGTTGTCGATGGTTTTGCTCGGTGTCTGAAATGTTACGGCACGTGAGTTTCGTTTTCTCCTTGTGAGACAATTGTCTCTCTTGGTTTCCTTGGATTTCGAGCTTTATAGCTCGGGGCTTCCCTCAATTATTGCTTCCGTAGATTGGAATTTTTGTTGACCCATATTTCTAGTACGATTGTACACTTGTTTAGAACTTGTTAGTTCGGCTGTCCGACTTGCACCATTGTTTAGCAAGTGTTTGTCCGCTATTCGTGTTAGTTTTTTCGAACCAACTTGGGATTCCTTGTCGGGTCATCACAATTTTTTAAGTTTGTTAAGTAGCTTCTAGAAGTCTTTTTCTAGCAGGATTCAAAATCTCGTCTCATATTGTCTAGATTATAGTTGCTGTATGGAGTTGTTACCCGCTATAGAAAAGGAGAAAAACAAAGTTTTAAACCACCTTGAAAATTGTCTGCACCTTCTTTATATAATCCATGTAATCAATAGAATATATAGTGGATTATTGTCTCACTAGGGGTAGATGTAAGAGAAAGTTACTTTAAACCACCTTGAAAATTGTCTGCACCTTCTTTGCCTCATCTCTTAAAATTGTCACAACCTAATAAGGCAATTAGATCACTTCAAATTCTCAGTACAGACAAACCAAGGTTTGAAGAATTAATCAGGAGATTTAGAAGCGCATGTAAATAGGTTTTAATAGCCCATTGAAATCATATTTTTTTAAGAAAATGACACTTTTAATAGTCCATTAGTAATAAAATAATATTTTTACGCTTAAATTTTTGAAAATGGACTCTCTAGTAAAATATTTCAAAAAGAAATAATGTACTCTTTACCCAAAACAGATGGAGTAGTATTTTATTATCTTTTTAATCTATATGGAACCGAAAAATTGTAATTGTACACTCCACCTATCTCTCAACAAGTGTAACACTTTTGAAATTTTGAACCAATTTAAATTTAAATGTTACTGCTAGGGGTGTCAATTGGGTTGGGTTGGGTTGGGTTGAAGTGGGTAATAGGTTGAAATGAGTCATGACCTATTACAACCTAAATATTAAATGGGTTAGATGGGTCGGGTTGTAAATGAGTTGGGTTAAATCGGATCGACTCATTTTAACCAGTTTTTTTAATTTTTTTAATTTTTTATAGATAAATAAAATATACCCCCAATACATTAAAGTATTAAACAACAAAACATCGTTCATAAGAATTTAATCAAAGTGCAGAAAATGTTCATGTCAAAAATAAACAAAATATATTTAAGACATTTCTCATCAGGGTCGCGATGCGACACGGTACAACCCAAAAATAATAAACGGGTCAAATAGGTCGGGTTAAGACAGGTGAACCCATTTGAACTTTGAGTCATTCGTATATAAATAAAATATACCCCCAACACATTAAACAACGAAACATCATCCATAAGAATTGAAACAAAGTCATGTCGAAGATAAACAAAAACATATATCTACTTGAACATATATCTAAATCTAAATCTTGCAAGTCCACATGACTTTGAGTATGAGTTAGAGATTTCACTGGTGCACAATTACTACCTTGAAATTTCTCATTAAATACTTGTGTCGTCTCAACTTCAAAAGCATGGTTAGCGAAGGGTGTTATACTGCAAGAAGCCTTCTAAAATTCAAACCAATTCTCCACATATCTCATAATCTGAATTGCCATAGGAAGGAAACAAGAGGTGATTATCAAGCAATAAAGGAGCATTAAGAATTCTGAGAGTAGGTAAGTAGAAGCCATTTTACAAGTTATGTTTAGGGATTAGGTTATTCTAAACACACGAACATAAGATGAGTGGAAATTATAATAGTTTGTTACAATAATTGTCTAAAAGTATAAATCGAATTCATAAATTGGTCGAATATTACAATACTGTCAATATACGTGTATTCGATTCTCTCAAAAACAGCCAACTCATACGAATCAGAAAAGTTTGAAGAACAACAAAATGAAGCATATACGGTAAATGTTTTAAGTGTGCATCCTCAAGATACTTGAAAGGTTGAGCTTGAGCAACACCCTTGCTGCCACACCTCATGACCCCTATGTATTATTGTACATAACTTGCTTGTTGCTACATAAAATCCCCTAAGAAAGACCATTATTAATCGTATACCATCGGCATATGGTGCTAGGAAAGATCGGCTGGAGACGGACTAAACTTTGGACATATTTTACGGTAGTGAGACTGATATTCAGATTCATGTCTCAATAGTGATCTGAACTATGTTATGTTTTTTTATAGTTATGAATTGTAAAACAGTTTTTAGTATTTTTTGTGCTTATGAAATTTTTAGCAAACCTTTCATGAATTTGTATGGCTTGGTTTTAATGTTATTTTCTTATTACAGACTTTGTATAGCATATGACATTTCATAGCAACATAAAAGAAGCATTAGCAGACGACAAATATCATACATAATTTAAATGCACATAACCGAAGCATCATTAAAAACTAAAAAGAGATAATTAACCAAAATGGCACGTTTAAATACATGTTTTAAATATAATACAATCAGAACTACTCCAAATATATACTATCAGAACTACCAACAACTCTAGTTGAGCCTACTGATTCACTATATGAAAGTTGTCGATTAATATAAAGTAATTTCCACGCATTAGCAGACGACGAGCAATTCTGGTCCCAAACCCACGGCACAACTGCTAAAGGGTTACCATCACGTAAAAAAACATACAAATAAATTGAGATGATGTCAATAAATAATTTAAACCAAATAATATGTCAACCAATTGTAAATAAGTGAAGTAAAGCAATCGAAAGTGATCAAACCTGAATAAAGTGATCATCATTTACTCTTCCGTTACAAATAATATGTGGATCATTTGGGGGTGCGGTCCTCAATGGTAAGTAAGTGAAGCAATGTAAATAGTCCATATTGAAGACTTATTACTTTAAAACTTCTCGTGTAAACTTTGCAAAATATCATTATGCCTCAAATTGGTATGCGACATGTCAAGAACATAAGCTTTCTCCGGCTATGATAACCGACCAACAAATGAGTGGCCATGCATGTGAGGGACCTCGGCATGGTTATGCAACCCACATTCAACCTGAAGTTCGCATATTCCTTCACATAATTGTATGCCCTTCAAACGAAATGGATACCTACATTTTTTTCGATCCACGTTCTCTCTTGCTATTCTTTGCTACTTAACTCGAATCATCACCTTTTTTTTGACGAGGTTACCCACCAAGTTCACAACCTAAAGTCAACCGAGGTCCTCTATTTGTCGTACCACGATCGGACTAGTAATTACTATCACAAGCCCATTCTCCCTTCCGGTCATACGCACCCAATCAAATAAATCATCCTGAGATGAAAAATATGAGTGATTTACAAACACATTGCTGTAATCTATAACAATTTGTTGTTGAAGAGGATTGATCGCATCATTTGCAGGACCAACGACACTATACTCAGTAGGAAACGTGTTTGCTTCCTGAAAAATAAGCAAAAAAAAACATGTTAAAAATTCATGATTCTGCATTGTTCATGCACTGTCGGACCAGTGTGTGGATGTGGGTTTGTTCGGCCAGGATGAGATGAACAGAAGTGAGAGTGTTCGGTCAGGCTGAGATGAACAGATGTGAGTATGTTCGGTCATGCTGAGATGAACATAATTGTTGGTGTTCGGCCAGAGTGTGATGAACATCCTTAAGGTTGTTCATCGCACCAGAACCAAACAACCGTAATACCCAGCTCGATTTTTTTGACAAAAAATCAAATTTTAATCGAAGAAAGTGAAAGGAATACTTACATTACCTGACCCCATGACTTCTTTAAGTTCCTTATAATATTATTTTTGACAATGTGATTATGTTTTGTGTTTGTTTTGAGAGAGTTATTTGAAAAAACAAATTGGGAGAAGAAAAAACAATGAGGTCCCGTAAGCAGTCATGTATTTGTGATTTTGAGATTTGAGGTGTAAATATAAAACAATGGGGTGTAGAGAGTATTATTTGTCTTTTAGTATAATATTTGTAATTTTGAGATTTGGGATGTAAATATAAAACAATGGGGTGTGGGAATATTATTTGTCTTTTAGTATAAGTGTATTATAGTTATTTCAATGAAGTATAGAGATTAATTGATGGGGTGTAATGTTTAAAAGGGCTTATTAGGTTATTTAACTCAATGACATTTGTGTAATTATTTCAAGTGGATGTAGAGATAGGTTTTTGGGGTGTGAATATTCCCACCAATTTTTTAATCAACTTATACAAGATAAAAAAAATATACTCACACTTCTAATTAAAGATGGTCATTTTTCAAACAAGCCTAAAAGGTTATAACTAGCATCACCAATAAACAAAAAAGGATTTCAATTTTTAGTGTTAGTACACTTCACAATTTTTTGCAAAGTATAAGTTATAAATAAACACAAATGAAAACGTAAAAGAAACTAACAATATATATATTTAAAAGGTTATTTGATTTGATTTGGCATCGAAAATCTCAAACCGAACAAAACCATTCGCTTTTATTATTTTCAAACTAAAACCGAACCGTTTGAATTATAAACCGAACCAAACCATCCGATTAGATTAGATGATTCGGGCTTACAACTCCGGCTAAAATATTGGTCTAAAATATTTCCGTACTATTCGAAATGTATGGGTATGCGTACAGAATGTATGGAAATAATTCGGACAGAGTCACTCTTTTCTCCCGATCAGCTCCGGTTAGCTGCTGATTGCTGCTTCTCAACCCCCTTCAGTCACTCTCTGCCACGCTTCAACTAATTCAAGAGGTATCTCCGCTGTTGCTACTATAATTATTTGTTATGTATTTTCACTTTAACCTTTAGCTCGTTGGAATAATTCTTCATTTGTGATTATTGTCAACTGTTTGCCCCAATTTCTTAGATCGAACCGTTAGTTTTCGATGCAAACTATGAAACTCTCATTGCTCTATTATTGGAGCGGTGGTGGAAAACGCAGGGTTTAGAACCCTGCTTGAAAATTATATTCCAATATTACCGTCACGCAAGTATAAAAGCATTCCAACTGTAGCTCTTCTCTCTCCTTCCCCTGTGTCTTCTCTTCATAGCCGTGCCTTGCGTCTTCTTTCCATAGCTGTGCGGCTCTCAGCAATATAGCAAGTTGCTGCATCTTCAACTTCAGCTATGTATCTTATTGTAAAATCTTGTGTTAGAGTTTTTGTTGATATCTTCGAAGAAAGACTGATTGTTTTTCTCCGAATTGTATAATTTCTATAGATATTGTTAAGTGAATTTGTGTTGATGGTTAATTGATATTCTCTGAGACATCTTCGAAAGATTTCAGTTAACCTTACTATTTTGAAATATTTGATTGTGCAAGATCAAGTTGGTTGGAGATGAATTCCTTTGTGGGTTTTTCTGAGTTTTTGAAGAATTTATTTGGGTCAAAGTGATTTATCCGTTTGGAGAAATGTTGTCATGTTGAACTCTAGGATAGGTGGTGGGCAGGGTTAGGGTAAAAAATGGTACAATTCTGTCAATACTCTTTGAAGGGTGTCATCGATAAAAGTTATGTGGTTGCTTAGGAAAGCTTTAAACTAAATTGCGTTGGACAAATTGGGACCAGATAAAATAGCTTTCAAGCTCTATGACAGGCTATTGCATGATCCATGGAGTGTAGATTGAAGTAGTTGCTTAAGATTATTGGGAATTGATGGCGTTTAATACTCTCCTTGCCACTGGAAGAAAATTTTATATTGTAGAAAAGAAAAATAATGACAAAAGACCTATCCGGATCTCAAGTCAGTCAACTGATGCCCACGAAGCTGACAAAAGAACTGAAATTGCATCAAGATTGGATGCATTCACTTGGTTTATATTTGTTTATAGGCTCTCTCAAATGTTGGTTTTGAACCCAGCGGCTTACTTCCCAAGCAGTGGCTAGTCTCAGTAGTTGTAATTGCAATACCCAAAATTACGTAACACTTCATAATTAAAACACAAATCTATACGCTTAAGAAAATATAAGAGCTTATAGAGTAGGATTGAAGAACTGAGATATTGTAGACGTCAGCAACTTATCAGGAATATATGAACAGCTACAAAGATAAATTTGAGAAAATAAATGAACAGGTTTAACTTGCCTGGTTTCTTTGGATGTTTCTCCATTGCTTTTTTTCCAGTTAAAATCCCTGTTTCAAAAGACACATGTTCCGTGCCCTTTATCATGTCTGTCCTATAGCATCAGTTATTATGGAAAGAAAAACTTATCGCCCTTCATAAAGTTGCATTAAACTATCCTTACAGAGAAGCTTTCTTCAAGAAATCTTACAGACTTATATAATAGTTATCGATAACTATTACCCTATTGTTGCTATCAGCTGGAAGCATTAAGGTAGTATACTCCCTGAGATAGACTTTTTATTCTAGAATTTCCACTCCAAGAGTCATGGTATTTGGTAACAGGGAAAAACTACTTCCTCAGCAGATTACTTATTGTAACAAACGTCCCCAACATAGTCCACTTCTGGTCGAGAGCATCTCAACATCCGAGGAATAGGAAAGAAAGGTTTAACAAAGCACATTCCTCTTTGAGAAGTGTTATTGAAAGCATATTCCTTTTTTTTTGATAAGTAAATAATATATAAAAAGCATCAAAAGAGGTGATGCGTCCTTTGTACACTAGAAGTATACCAAACCAAACATTAACCAATGTCTATGCTATTTACAAAATCTACAATAGCAGTGTTGGAACTAGAAAAAGAGTGACCAGTCTCGGAACACCAAAAATGAAGGGTGCGAATCAAGATGCAAGTGCTAATTGTGGTTGCAACCATGACAATACACAACTTCATTCAACGTGAAGCACGCGTTGATGATGATATGTTTCGTCGCTTTGAAACCCGAAAGATTTTTCCACATGATGATAGGGATGATGAGCTAGATGTAAATCACAACTCAAAGGTAGAGACTCAACTCCTTGAATCACGCGGTTGTAGGGAAGAAAATCATATGATGGATAATTTTCAACACTCCTTGTTGAAATCTATTTGTAATAGTTCTTATTGGACTTGATTTGAGATACTATAAGTATGTAGTTAGCTTGGATATCTCTTGTTTTATATTAGTTGGAATTATTAAACAATTTAGACATTATTTTGATTTTGAATATTTTATTTTGGACTAGATAAGTATGTTTTGGATTTTTTTTACTTGATATATTTAATTTAAATTTACTTTAGTGATAGGTAATAAGGACTTTTATTACTATATATTTGAAGGTATGTTGTATTAATTAGAAGTAACACATTGTTTATTAAAGGGCAAAACCATCTTTTTTAACAACTACTCTGTTTATGAGCATAACTTGTTTATAAGAAAAAAAGTTGTACCAAACGGTGTAATGGATCCCTCTTTTTATAAGGGTTTGGGTTTATTACTTGTATTGGCATCGGCTTACTAGCAGGTTAATCGAAAGGTCATTTTTGTTGTTGTTGATTTAATTGAGTTAATCAGGAAATTCCAAATTGGAGCTTAAATGATTTGATTAGGTAATTAGGAAGGCTTTTTTAGTGACGAGCAGGTGGGTTATAAGCTTTCTATGATCTGGATCATGTTAGTGATTACTGATTTTCAAGGAAGGTTGTTACTTTAGCAGTTTGTGATGAAATTTGGGAGTTCTATTAGTCAATGGAAATTTTTGGACTGCAACTGTTTACTGTATCCATGGATTCTATCAAGACGTAAGTGAAAATGTCATTTCCTGGCCTAGTACTTGGTAACTCCTGGCTCCAGCATTGTGTCATGATGGCCCAAACTGATGCTCTTTTCTTGCTTTTAGCTGATGTTTTGGGACTGGAGGTTCGATCTCAGCATTCTGTTTTGGGGTACCTTCCATTGCAGTATTTGTTGTGATAGTGTGTTCTTATGTTATGGAATAGGGATTTGAGTTGCTTAGTAGTTTTTGGTAGTTGCTTATTACCTATTCTGCCGTAGCGTTGGTGTAGTTTCAAGTTTTTGGCTTTATTTCCTTGACGGGGTTTATCCTCTACGTTTGCATGTGGCCCTGTAATATCTCATTTTATATCAATACTCATGATCTGAACCCAAGGGGTGGGAGAGATGGCAAGGGCACTCAGGCAAAGACCTTGAGGTCCTTGGTTTCAATCCCCATACCAACAAGGGGTCATACTTACCGATCAAAAAAAATACTCATGATCTTTTTAACTGAGAAGAATTTCCGTTCTTTTTCAACATAGGGTTTCTTTCTTCTTCTTTTTTTAATTGGTAGCAATATCCTTTTCCTGTTCCATATAGTTAACAGTCGCTACATCTTCTTTGGATGATTTATCTTTCTTCATTAATAATGAGAATATAATTGGGGATTTATTCAAAGTCTATGCCAATATTTGTGGGAGTATCTGAAGATTTACATCCTGCCATAGTATGAAATTCTTCTGCTTTGACTTTGGGTTTTATTTCATGTGATATGTGGACTGGAGAGAAAAATAATATTAAAACATTTTCGTTATGCCATCCCAAAATTGGACCATCTTTTCAATTTTGAGATGTATAATCGCCTTTAGGAAATTATTCTAACTCCCCCTCTAGTTCACTCTTTACAACGTATCGCGGAAGCATTATCGGTGCCATTTAGTGTACCTTAGTTATCAAAATAGAGAGTGAGGATTTAGAAACGGAAAACCTTCTATAAGAAGTTTGACTTTCAATTGGGGAATACTGACTGAAATAAAATATATTCTACCCCTGATATGATACTATTTTTGGTGTATATACATATTGATGATAGAGTCATCTGCAAATACTGACGAGTCTATAGTTAGTTTTAACTTTTAAGAAGCACTACTGCACTAGTAACTGAAGTTTGATGGGAACTGACACATAAGGTGGGTTGGACCTGAACCATAATCCATGCAATTTTCATGGTCTGCAGTGCATGTGAGATTAATGTAATTTTGTGTTCTATTATGTATGCATGCACTGTTAAGTTGGTCAGTTCACCTATGCCTGTGCATCATGACTTCAAACTCTGCAAACAGCCACCACGCAAGGCGAGGCTCCTTCTTTTTCTTTCTTAAAATTGGATTGCATGGAGGAGAGAGAGCACGGTAGACAAGTCTAGTGGCAAGGGCCTCTTTCACTTTGTTTCTGTGCCCTTAGAGAGTTGAATTACGTACGAAGATGATGTAGTAACACAGAGAAAGAGATAATACCTGACTTGCATTAATGGTGCATTCTCTGAAAATTAATGGTCGTGAAGGGTGAATTTACTCAAATAAGCTGGTTCGATGTGGCTTGAAGATGCATCTTGCTTCAAGTCATTGGGTTTATATCAATGTTGATAGTTTTCTTGATTTTATATGCAAAGACATTGATAAATCAGGATTTTTCTTTATTTTATATGCTACTTGTATCTTATTTTTCTTTTGGTGAAATTCTATGCTACTTGTTACTTTGATGAACACTTCCCAGCCTACCTAGGGGTGGCAAATCCATCATGTCGGGCTGTTATTGGGTCGATGCGATAAAAACATGAAAAACACGACACTACACGATAAGCAAAATTGTTAGATTTAAGCAGACCCATTAGGCCCGTTAAGCCCAATAAAACATATGATTTATATTATTTAATACATATTCTAATAAATTATCAATACGAATAGTCAAGTAGTTTAAAAGTCACAAATGTTCGAATGATAAAACTTTGAAAGAATCACGAAAACTCTAAATGAAGTAAACAAACAGTCAACAAACCCTAGTAACTAAAAAAAATTGAATGTTTAAAACATTTTGAAAAAAATAGTTATAGTGCCTTATCGTGTCAGCCCAATAGCAAACCGTTTTCATCGTGCCTTAGAGTAGGCTTGATAACAGCCCGAACCCAATAATCCAGACCAAACCCATAATTTCTTGTCGTGTTCTTGTTCGTGTTCGTGTTCTTGTCGTGTTCGTGTCATGACTCAAATTGCTACCTAGCCTCTACTGTACATCATTAACTCTTCTTGGTGTTCTCTGTTTGCTTGTATTATTTCTGGTCAGATTTTACTGGTGGTTCCTCACTGGGGTCTTTAAATATTTTTGGCTTCAGGTCAGTGACGCTAGCTGTTCTCTGCCTTCTTTCCTATTGCTGTCTCGCTGAACTTGCTGGTTGCACAGGTATGTTCGTGTGATAAATGAGGTTTAGTTTTGAAGTCTTCATGTCTAATTTTTTTTGTTATTGCATGTCTCCTTCACATCAACCAGCTCTTTTGTGGCCCAGAGTTCCCATTGATGCCTTTATTGCTTGTTGAGTATCCTTAATTGCCTTTCTATTTTACCACAGAATGGGAGAGCTAGAAGTTGAAAAGCACGTTAAGTACATTTTAACTGTTGAAAAGAGAAAGGATGACTTTCAATCTGTAGTGATGGAGCATCTTCGAATGAATGGGGCTTATTGGGGATTGACAACCCTAGATATTTTGGGGAAGCTTGAAACTGTGGAACAAGAAGAGGTGGTTTCATGGATTATGAGTTGCCAACACGAATCTGGTGGTTTTGGAGGTAACATTGGGCATGACCCACATTTACTCTACACGCTTAGTGCAGTGCAGGTCTTGGCCCTATTTGACAAGATAAATATACTTGATATTGATAAGGTGTCGAGCTACATAGAACACCTCCAGAATGAAGATGGATCCTTTTCGGGGGACATATGGGGTGAAGTAGACACGAGATTTTCTTATATTGCGATATGTTCTCTTGCGCTGCTACATCGTTTGGATAAAATAAATGTTGAAAGGGCTGTGAAATACATTGTAAGTTGTAAGAACCTGGATGGGGGATTTGGATGTACACCTGGTGCAGAGTCTCATGCGGGGCAAATCTTCTGCTGCGTGGGGGCTCTTGCGATAACTGGTTCTCTACATTATGTTGACAAGGACCTCCTTGGGTGGTGGTTGTGTGAAAGGCAAGTGAAATCTGGAGGTCTAAATGGGCGTCCGGAGAAGCTTCCAGATGTCTGCTACTCGTGGTGGGTTCTCTCTAGCTTGATCATAATTGATAGAGTTCACTGGATTGACAAGGAAAAGCTTGTCAAGTTTATCTTGGATTGCCAGGATAAGGAGAAAGGAGGAATTTCAGATAGACCAGATGATGCTGTTGATGTCTTCCACACATACTTTGGAGTTGCTGGTCTTTCACTTCTAGAGTTCCCGGGATTGAAAGCCATCGATCCAGCTTACGCTTTACCAGTTGACGTTGTTAATAGGATTTTCATTGGCAAATAATGGTGTGGTTGGCTTACTCGAGTTCTCTAGACTGGTTTTCAGATTTCTCATTCACTTTTCAGTTTGAAGGGAATATGATTTATTTTCTCCTCGTTTCTTTGGCTATTACTTTTTCATTTCGCTTTTATTTAATTGTTCGTTCCTGCAACATCAGTAGTCTTATCAGTATCTTTAGACGAGGTAGTCAAGTGAAGCAAAGCCAAATAGATCCCGTCGAGTCAAGACGGTGCAGTTATTGTGCATTATCTGCTTTCTGAATGATGTTGGACAGCAAAAAATACAACAGTTTTCAGAGGCGGTTGCCCCGATTGTACTTGATGATAATACGCACAAGTGAGGTGAATTACAAATTTGCAATTAAGGCCATTACTTTTGAAAACTTGCAACCCCTCATTCAATGCCTGATGCTTGCTAAATTGCTACAGTTTAAAAGTGTCTTACGCTTTGTTTGATGCAGCGTTTTGTAAATGCATCTTTTTTAAAACGAATCATTTTTAAACGAATCATTTTTAAAATGCAGTTTTTTTCTTAATACATTTGACAAACTATTTCGAAATGCTATTTTTATAAACATAGTAGCTGTAAAAAAAATGACGCAGCGTTCTAAAACTTCAGTTTTCTTTCACCGCTCCAAATTGGATTATTTCTAAACACATCACATTTTTAAAACGTTGTGTTTTAAAACACTGCAATAAAATACTTTAAAAGAGAAAACGTTTCACCAAACAAGCTCTTATGTCCTTAACAGACTGCAGCATAACTAGTACTCCCTCGGTTGTCCATTTTCAACTTTTAAAGAATATTAAGGAAGTTTTAAGCCATTTTTTAGCAGCACATACACATAAATTCTCTTATTGTTCACCAAACAGCGTTGCAAGCATATTGGGACATTGTAGTTGGTAAAGGTAAATTTAGTTACTTCATTACATTGAACACTCATTTTGGCTTCAAATTGCACAATCTGTGTTGGCCGATCTATGTAATAAGCTTGTAAGATGCAGTCCCGATGTGTCGAAGGTTTCGGCTTGGAGCACTTACATATCAAGATTGTACAAAAATAAGGAGAATCACGTTTCGAGACTAAAAGCAAGAAGCTACAAGGCTGACTGGATCCCTCTTCAGGTTCAACAAGGAATTCTGGTTGACTGGATCCACCTTTGGGTTCATCAAAGCAGGACATTCCGTGAGACCCTTCTTCCATCTTTTGCACTTTTAAGCTAAATTTAAACTGATTTTCGAACTCTCACAGGAAATTCCTCATGCCACCCTATCAAACTTCCGAATGGTTGGGCTATTCGAGTCGTAGGGCCCACCAGTGTCAAACGTAGTGCCCACGTTTATGGTTTGGATTCATCGAAACCTAGTCCCCATCAAAATCTGCAATGACGGAGCTATTGAAGATACAGCAAAGATGGTAAACTGTTGTGGTCGAGCAAGGTTCCAAAATGGATAAAACAAAACTTCTACAAGTCTACTACAGTGTAAGTTGACAAAGCAGGAGCTTGGAATGAATTCATAATCAATCTATTAACACGAAGTCATTCAGAGGTTATATAGCTCCTGAATGAGTGAGTTGGCATAGTTTCTGTTGCAACCACTTTCAACCCTTTGGCTAGTTGTGCCAAGTTAGTTATTGATTTCCCATCTCGCACGGTTGAGGTTAGTTGAATCAACTCACCTGATGTGAATTAAATTTCAAAAAAAAAAAAAAAACAATGTGATGGTATAATGAGTTAGCGTGATGGGTTAAAAGAAACTAAACTCACGTAAATTTCCATTAACTCTATGAAAGTTTGATTAGATCATCCTAATGTACATGATTACATTCGTTGCTCTTAGTTGCACCACGGCATAACGAAGGCTGAATTCAAGAAACTAAAGTTAGTGAATTAGTGAATATGACTACTCCATTGGGCATGGCATAACAGAGCTACCAAGAATTAGAAAACAAGAGTTCAGAATTCTAGATTACAGATAGCTAACCACAACTCCACGGGGAATTTGTTTGTCACTTGTATCACAAGCTGTAACCTGAAATTAACCAGGCCTTCTCATGTCAAACTGGCATCGCTTAATTGTAAGAGTTATGAGCAAGGCTTCTACACCAATTCACATTTTCCCCATAATGGTCTTCATGATACTATGCGATGCTGAGATCCAGATCCAGATCCCTCTCAAAATGTTTAATGGCACAAAATACGTTTAAAAGTTCTCAGTGGTCAGTTTCTAAATCAAGAACTGGAAGAATGCTCAAGGCTGAAGATCCCAGATGCATTCCTCGTATAATCCCACTATAGTCAATCTTAATCCTATGGCACAGAAGCAAGATGGAGTCCCAAAGTGCTGTTCTTCCCTGAAAATGAAGACCAATGATGATTTATTATAGGAGGAATGCCAAAAATAAATAAAATAAACACAAACCAATAAACATTTGCATGGAGGAGCTGAGGAAGTAAATACTCCTAGAACATATTGAAATCATTGCAGCTAAGAGTGCATAAAATGTTGCAAGTAAAAATGAGGGATTCCCTAGACTAGTAAAGGCATCGACATCACATTGCTAGAATGCATCAAGTATTAACTACAGCAGAAAACCAGCAGTATGCAATCAATTTGGTCCTGAAGTACCAATCATGCCGTTCTGTAGCATTTCAATAATCTCCGCCGGGGAATCCTAATTACAGAAACCAGATCCACAGTGTTTACCTATTAAAACTATTCTTTATATGAAATCATTCTAATAAGTTTCTAACACTCCTCTTGTCCTTCAGCCGGGGAACAAAAGAAAAAGATCTATTATCTCAACTTGACCAGCTAAAGGCATCTTCGTGAGACTTATCTTGAATATCTCACCTTCCCCTCTTTAATTTGTATGTAAACACATATGCCCAAAATGACTATGCTATGTTTGCTACTTTTTATGTTTGCACCTACATTTATTTATTCATGTAAGGTAAACTGTTGGCTTCATCTGAAAAACTCCTCTAAATGATATATATTAGTCAGTCTTAAAAGAGCATGTCTACCCCTCCCAACCCCTAGGTAACAGGTATTTTACTAAGTAAGCCTATGCTTCAGTATTGGGAATGCAAATTTTATCTGGTCATCTTTGTTATCATGGTTAATGATTTTGTTTGATTTGACTCTCGAGTTATTTGCATTTAACAAAATAGATCAATTGGCTCTGTTACCTGATCATCAGGGTGGAAGGACCAGAAAAAGGCTCAAGTAGCCACCCCTAACATGAGATATCCATTTCATTCGGTTCCAAGTTTCTTTTTCTTTCCCCTTTTGTTGAGGTAAATTGGGGAGTGTCCTTGTTTACTATGTTAGCAGCATATGCAAGCAATATGATAAAAGCAGCCAAAGACATAGTAAACACAAAGATGTGTATGCATTAACTACCCACTTGCCTGAAGAGAAAACTGTGGCTTCTTATCCCAGTACAAAGCAAAAGTCGGTGGAGTTTGTTTCCCAACAGCCAGTATGCAAGCTCCTGGATGAATCACAGAAGGAACACCAGAAATTATAGCCAAGTACTTCTCGGGGAACCGTTCTTTTGGAGGAAGAACACCCAAAAACAAAGGGTTCTTGCTAGATTGGACTCCAGCATGGGACATAGGGTCTACATGTAGCATCCACTTAGGGTGTTCCAAGAAAGCACAAAATAGATATAGGAGCAAATGAGAGTCAGTAGGAAGTTCGGTCCATTTCTTATTTAGCTTGCCATAGACATCATCACTTCCTGCATACTCATAGCCCTTCACACATGTTCCTTCAGCAAGCTCTGCAAAATGTTGACAAGTGGGTATTCCAAGGTCAAATGAAATGCAGCAAAATAAACCTCACATCTAATTTAGTAAGTCAAAATGGACATCATATATAGGGAACAAACATAAAGGAGTTAATAGAACAAGAGATTACCCTGGATTCTCTGTACTATATAATCAGCCCGGACACTACTATGTGGTAGCAATCCTTTAGCCCACTCTCCTTTCACCAGGGCACAAAGCCTTTGGTGTTCAGTTATGGCATCTATACACTCCTGTAAAATATGGTTTAGTGGAATTTGTGCAGACTGTTGGGGACTGCCTACAGGAAACTTCGCTGCAAAATCCGAGCAAATGGACAACAATCATTCATGAATTATAAATGACCAACACTGATCCAGGACAGATGAAAGAAATAGGAAACTTACACATGGAAGCATCTAGAGTTTGAACAAGAGTATTTCGTAACTGATGAAGTAGTCCTTCTTCATCGAGAGTATACGCTGGCTGCCATTCATTAGTCCTCTCGAGGGAAGAGATTGTGGCAGTAGTTCCCAAAGTTGAATCACTTCCCACTTGATTGATGGTAACAGAAATACCAAGTTTGGCAGCAGCTTCCATAACCTATTGGCAAGAGTGATGGAGAATATTCAGACATGATGCGAAAGGGATGCAATTCAACAAGCAAGCCATCCCTTATATCTTTGTATTTGTAGTTCCTATGAATCACCATTATAAATAGGCAAAAAATACTGAGCCAATATACATTACTTTTAGAAACCTAGGATAGAAATAAGGCAGTAGATACATTAAACAAAAAAATTCCAAGAATAATGGGTGTGTGTGAGTGTGTATATATGCATATATATATATATATATATATATATATATATATTAAGACCATTCTGAGCAAACAATAGTGTGCATCAGATTTATATTCCAAACCAAAAAAGAGGAATTAAACCAAGGGTCTCATTTTTAGATAATTTTATGATTTTCAGAAATCTATGTTAGAATCTGATGGGATTTTTCAGAAACTATATGAGTGCTATATATCTTGGGTTTGTATAGGCTTAGTACAAATAAGTATCCTTATTGGCATATCCCTCTTAACTGTTACTTTTGATGGCCGGAGATGCCTATATAGCCACTTTGCTGGCATAACCTGTCAGAAAGACCCATCAAACTATGGTAGAACCAAAAAGTAAGTAGGCCTTTACAGCAAGATAAAGATCATTGCAACTATAGTAGGAGCAAAAAGTAATTACCAGATCATTAGCAAGTGGCTACAGGCAAGATTACTTGCAATCATGTAATTTTTTCTGATATATCAAGGTTTATATACAAAACCAATGTCATCACTTCTACTGCACGTAATTGAAACTGCATGAACTGTGCCTAATCATCATGAAAAGTGATACTACGAACCACAATGATATGGTCTGCACAAATGATTTAGTCTCTTCATTCTAGAAGGATGCCCTCTCACATTTTCTGGGTGTCCATTCTATTGTGAGAAAAACACATGTTTCTTCATTATTCAGCAATCCCATTTAATCTATTGAATAATCGTACTGAGGGATTCAAGCATGCACAAATAAAATAAAGAACAAGAATGGATTAGAGAAATTATCAGAAAGGCAATATGAGAATGCTTCAATTGCATCTCCCAAGAATATGGTCTTTAATAACCATAATCTATATGGACAGAGTATTACACTTGAAATGGAAAACTGACGCCAACGCTTTTTCATGACTAGAATCATCAGTATTACTAGCACTATCTACCCAAAGTTGACTGGCTCCATTTATTTATTTTATAAATTACATCTGGATCCATATTATACACACCGCTATTAAATTCCAGAGGATTACTGGACTTATTTGATTAGAGTACAAGAGGACCAGTACAACTAGCCACCTCTGACCTCAGTGAGCTACCAGACAAGATGAGAAGGTTTGAGTTTAAGAGGGGCTAACTTGTGTAGAAGTATGTTAAAGAAAGATCCTACAAGGTCTTACTGTACCAGCATTTCACTACCTCAACAAATGCAGGGCCAACACTCGTAGGGTAATTTCCTTATTCATATTGTAAATAAACAGTGTAGTGAGAAATTATTAACAAAGATAGAAAGATATGTTGAGGAGGAAACTACAAACCTTTATATGACTGGTTTCCATCTTCACACGCAAAGGATTTAGAAGGACTGAAGAAAACCACTGTCTGAGGTGGTCACGCCATTGCTCAATTTGCGGATAGATTCCTAACTGCGTAAAAGCTTCAATTGACTCTCCCATGGACATGGGTGGAGGAAGATCACCCTCGCCTTTCTTCGGTGGAGTGCTGAACTTTTGTGAAGCAGGAGACATCCTAACAGGCCTCAGAGGTGTACTTCTTGTAGTGCCAGAAGTGTTAGTTGACGTTGTAATGGTTCCAGGGCTGGCTATACCAAATCCAGCTAAGGTGGGGGGTGGAGTTGCCATTTTACCAGTCGATTCAGAAAATTTCTCATCAACATCAGCCAAGAACTGTTCAAACTGTGCTACTGTTGATATCTCTTTGGTCGAAGATGATCGTCTATTTGACCAAGGAGTAGAAACCATTTGGTCGAGACCTGGTGACGTCTGAATAGAGGAGGTTTGAGCAGCAGCTGTAGATACAAGATACAGCGGGGGTGAAGCTGGTGACTTGGATGGAGTACTGAAAGAATGCATCTTAGTCCCACTACCATTGTTTGATTTGTTGCTGCTGATACGAGATGAACGGATCGAACTAGTAATTGGTTGATGTAATGGGACAAGGACATTTGAAGGAGATGAACTAATTTTAGATATGGGTGGTTTCTTTGGTGTGACAGATACAACCTGCTCAACCTTTGGCCGTATTCCCAAAAGCCCTAGTTGTCGGTTTGACAAACATGCTTGCGCCTTTGTTGCTTTTGCACCTGCAGCAGTTCTTGCATTCCATAACAAGATGGCTTTGATAAAGGCAGTTATGGTTCCAATTAGAACTAGAGCCATGATAGCCTGCATCACTTTTGCAAATAGATCTGAAGAGAATCAAAAGATATGCAATGCGAACATTAGAAAGGTGACATTAAAACAATATAAGGAGACAAGGAAGCCGTTTTATTTATATTACTCACAGGCAACCTCTTGTGGGACATATGTCAGCTTCAAATGGTCAATAATCCCATTTTCCCTTCAACAGCACAAAAGAAATAATACCATATTACTTATATATATAAAAAAAAAAGAAATAATACCATATTAGCCACACAAAAATAAAGAAATCAACTTAATGAAGCGTACAAATAATGTAAAAAAGTAAATTTGTTTCGCTATTCATTTGTTTGCAGATAATGCAGAGGCAAAAAATAAAAGAAATGACAAAACCAATGAGGCAATGACGAGGTCAACCAAGAATTAAAAACTCAATCATACATATTTAATGACTGGGATACCTAGTCAAATGAAGAAACCAATAAATAGATTACAAGCAAAAATTCCTCCCTTCTTCTCATTCAAAAATAATCAAAGTATCAGCCAAAATAGATAAACCTGCCACTCAACAAAGACGATCAATCATCTTCTGAAGTTTGCTACTTTTATACTAGATTTCTTGCCCGTACCTATGGTACGGTATCAGTATGAAGATGATCAGTGTATGAAGTGAGTATGATGCGAATAAATTAATATATGCTTGAGATTTTGTAAGGGTCGGATCAATGTACATTACACAAAGCAAATACGACATTCCAAAAACTAAAGAAAAACACATTTTATTAGCTGTAAAATTTTGTAACTCATCCAAAAAGAGTATAATTAAGCATCCAAAAGCATTCTCTCTCACACACACCAACCCAACACCTGTTAATTGAAATAAACTTAAAAATGAAAATCTCAAACAAAAACCATAAAATAAATTGAATGAGACGATGTGAACTAACAAAAGACTATTCAAAATCGAAATCACAAAGATTTCAGACCAATAAGGGAAAGTTAGCACAATTTTTTTTAAAAGAAAGAAATTTAAAATACAAATATTTAAAATTACAAAAATTAATTACAAAACTTACGAGGACAAAAATTAAATTGGGATTTCAATTGATTACGATAACATTATAATAATCAATTAAAAACTACAAACAAAATATTTGTAAAACAGTAAATCTAGGTTGCACAAAAATAAAAAAATAAATTAGAGATAATTAGAGATAATCATGGAGAAGAAACTGGATAATTAAGGCGATAAGATCTCAGTAAAACAATAAATATCTAGTAAAACCGTAAAATAGAAAACTTAAAATAGTAAATCTTAGTTAGGGCACATGCAGCTGTAAAATCTCAATATAATAATAACTATCATTTACATTCTTGGAAAATTATGGCTGTAAAATCTCAGTAATTAATTGTTGCTAGAATTAACTGTTGTGCACACGCTTTTGTAAATTGAGATTTAATCTTGACAAGTAGTTATATTCGCTAAAATTGAATCCTGGCCGGTAGTTATGTTTGGTAAAAATGAATCGGCCAGCAGTTAACTACTGAGCGAAATTATAATATAGATAGTTTATTACAAGAATCAAGCCATATCAATATCTCATAAGTATTATACAAAACCACAAAGCATCAACTATTTTCTAGAATTTCATGTACAAAAATCACTTTAGTAAGAGCTTAATTGATAGGAGTAACTTCAGTGTAATATTTCCTATGGATTCGGTTTCTTTTTTTTTATTAGTAAGAGTAATATAAAAAGCGTCGGAACAAGTGCGCGCCCTATGTATATATTGGGAGTATACCAATCTAAAAACTACAGTTACTACACAATAGAAAAGCTGTTCATAAAATCTACAAAAGAGTTATGAGACGATGGGATATGCTCTGAGCACCGAAAAGGTCTGAATAACCAGCTAGTTCAATCTATCCACTCGCATCTCCGAATTATCAAAGGCTTCTCGATTCCTTTCGAACCACACAGTCCAGCACACCGCGAGAGGGGTCGCATCCAAAACACTACTCCTCCTCCTCCTCCTCCTCTTATCGAGAGACCATCTCAGAAGGAGGTCCTTGACTGATCTCGGCATAACCCAGAAAATGTGAAAAAGAATAAAGATGAAGCATCAAATTTCGCACACTACTGAGCCATGCAATAGAAGATAACACTTTCCCCATCGCCTTTGCATATGTAAAGCCAGTTAACATAAATCCTCCTATGGGCCCTCTAATTTTCCCCTGTGAGAATTGCTTCCTACATAAAAAAGGCCACCCTAGTCGGAGCCTTTGTTCTCCATACAGTCTTCCAAGGGAACAAACTATTGATGCGAGTTAATTTCTGATAAAAGGACTTAACAGAAGAACACCCCAACTTTATTTGCTAACCATCGGACTCTGTCTTCCCTGCTACTAAAAACCTTCTGAGCATATATAAAAACTCAAAAAACTGCCCCAAGGTCTCCAACTCTCAACCTTGAGGATTCCTACGAAAAATGGGATTCCAAGTGACTGATCCATTCACTACATCAAAAACCGAGCTAACTAATTCATCCTTATTGACTGTCAAATCGAATAAAGTAGGAAATTCTCTATGTAGCTCTGTGTCCCCCTCCATCTACACACCAAAATCCAAGTGTATCACCCCTACCAATATCGAAAGCAACATACTGCTTGAACAACTCCCACCTTTTCCGGAATCTTTTCTGCTAGAGATTAATTTATTGACATTAAATTATTTATATTGTTTAAATTAATCTATTATTAGTTTTGTCTTTCTTGGTTGTTACTAATTAGTTATTATCTATTAAACCTTTTAGAGAAAGGATATTTTTGGAAGAAATTATTCATTAGGTTTTATGTATCTTTATTGTTTATAATTACTTAGTCTATGTTTATATTGTTAGAGATTTTATAAATTAACTTTGTTTTAATTGTTTATATAGTTAGAATATATTATTTAATTGTTTTATCTTTCTTGATATTTAATTTGATTAATTAATAATTATTTACACCTTTTATAGAAATGTTATTTTGGAGACTTTGATTATATTTGTGTTTAGGGTTTGTATATATTATTTTGTGTCCCTAGGGTTGTGTCGTGTTTCCTCCTATCTCCTACACGGCTGTCCTATGGCACCTAGTTTAAATTAGGTTAGGAATCCTACATATATGGTAAGTCTATACTACTTGGATTTAGTTTCCTTATTTAATACACTAACCTACTAATTGTTTATGGTAAATATGTTTTCTTGTTG
The DNA here is from genome assembly GCA_013146195.2 of Codonopsis lanceolata. NCBI lineage: Eukaryota > Viridiplantae > Streptophyta > Magnoliopsida > Asterales > Campanulaceae > Codonopsis > Codonopsis lanceolata. The sequence goes on along the minus strand of CM028382.1, from coordinate 78,903,719 downwards.
CACAAAGATTCTAGGTACTCTTGGTGCATATATATACAAGAGGACATTCACCATTGAAGTCAACGGAAGTACAAATCGCAAAGAGAGAACAAAATAAAGAGAAGAGAAAGAAATTTTGAAACTGCTGCTACATTCTGTTAAATGAAGCTTCATTCGTTCATCCTGTCACGAGCACAGTTTTCTGTTAACGCCTCCTTCTGTTTTGTTAAAAGCTATAGGTAATCTAGGTAGTCTAAGGTGTTAGTGATATTTGTAGCCATATCCACTTCATATAGAGTTTTACATAAATTCCACTTTGTTAGTCTTTTGTTGTAATGAGCTTAAACCGTTTTACTAGTGGAATATTTTTAGCCATGAGACTCGATCAAATAAGTTGATTTACTTATTTGATCAAAAGGTATCTCTTTACTTCATTTACAGTTTTATTTATTTTATTTTCCGCTGCTTTATTTTGCTTCAATGAACTCTTCACAGTTTGTATTTAAAACGTTTTTCAAAAACTTTCTGTTCAGTTTTTATTATTTTATTTTTCTGTTTTTACTTGTAGTCTATTAGGTAATCTATATAATTCTAGCTACAATCAATCTTTCACTTTCCATACCCCTACATCGTAAGGCGACTAAACCTCCTTAGGGCAAATCCAATGGTAGTACTTGCATATATGTATCAAAACCAAATTTTGATATCTATTGGTTACTATTCATGGGTATCAAATAATCATCACCAACCATAGGTATCAAAAATTCATATAATAATAATTTTGAAAAAATTATATCCAACACATGTTATAATATAAAAACAAAATTAAAATATTAATATACAATAATTTACCAACACATATTATGACATAAATATAAGATCAAAATGAAGGGTATTAAAATTAGGTGTGGTACTAAGGGAGATATCAACACACCTAATTTTGATACCTTATACTTTAACTATTGGAGAGCCTAATACTCTTACATAGATATCAAAGGTTTTGACCCCTACCATTGGACTTGCCCTTAGGGAACCACCCATGCTCATTAGTATCATATTTGCGTACCACCACCTTCCTCCAAAGAGCCTCCTTCTCTTGCTAAATAATAGGATAATTATTACTCTAATACAATTATTACTTATAAAAAAAGGATAATTATTACTCTAATAGTGGTGTTTTTGTGACTTTTGATGATCTTAGGTACCACAGAAAAAAGTTGTGGAAAAGAGCAAAATTATGGGCAGAGTGCCCCCTGAGATAGCACGTAGGCACACGATAATGGCTTGCACCGTTGATAGTGTTTGGGCATGTGGAGCTGACACACGGGATTTTCAAGCACACACATTAAAATCTTTTGTTAGGATTTAAGTTTTATTACACTCAGTATTTCTGGTGCGCTAAGACGGGATGGTTCCTCCAGTCCCACTGTATGCGTTACAGAATTTTTGAATAATTTATCTTTTGGTTAAATATCTTTTAGATAGTGTATACTCCTAGTATAAGAATGACCTGTCACCTTCTTTGATGCTCGAAGTTATACATATCTTTTACTTATCAACAAAAGGGGGAATTTAAGTTTTATTAAGCTGGAGACTCATTTAAATATTTTGTTAATTTTAATTATGTTAGGATTTTAATTATGTTAGGATTTTAATTTATTTCTTTATTTTGAGCACTCTTAGAGTGGTTGTTTTAGGGCCTAGTTATTAGGAACATGGGGTAGTGGCTAGGAAACATGGGGTAATGGTAGTTGTGAAGAGAATAATCCTCAAGAAATTTCCGAATAAATACAGGGGAAAATCCAAAATGGAAGATACAGAGCATTCAATTCAATTCCCACAACCTTCATCATCATCTCAAGAATACTTTTCCCCCATGTTGTGTTTCTAAACTTCTGGTTCTAGTTGAAGGGTTGTTGAAGCTTTGACTCAATAACATTGTGAATTTTAATTGCTTGTCTACTTAATTGTTCATAGGTATTTGTTTATTTTTAGCGATTCAAGTTTATGATTATTTTGTTGATTGAATAAAAAGGCCTAATATTTGATTGAACTTGGTGCCAATTAAAGTGGCAAATCCGTAATTGTTTACTTATTTTTAAAAATAAACCCTAGTTTCAAAAATCAAGGAACAATACACAATTACACATCTCTTTACGAATCATCAGCACAAAACCTGACAAGCGTAATGATTGTGTTAAGTTTCTTTGCTAACAAACAAACACCATGCTAATTTCATAAAATCAAAAGTTTCCACATTCTACTACTCGGTAGTAGGTACTAAAACTGCAGCTTCTACAATTCCACATAACCTACAAAGACTGAAGCTTTGAGATAATACTCAATACTAAAACTCTAGCTTCTCCTACTGAGTTCTCATTGAACTCAATTGAAATAATACAACTGCTCATGTTTCAAAACTCGATACTAAAACCCTAGCTTCTCCGGTGAGTGAGAACACACACAAGTACGGCCCGTAAAACACACATCCTGACAGCCATATACTGAAGTTCACATTGAACTAAATTCAAATTAGCAATTAATCCTAAACCCGACCTTCTCCAATCAAGGCATAACACACGCGCAGGCGTGCACATACACACTCATTTAACTCGGTTCAAATTAGCAATCACTCCTAAACGCTACATTCCGCAATTGAGGCAGAACACACCCGCGCGCGCACACACAAACACATACACATTGAAGATAGAGATAGGGATAAAGAAGGGAGGAAGGAGAATTTCACGTACCTGGAAATGAAGCTGAGGAGAGAGAAAGCGGAAGCGGAGGAGAGAGAGAGGATGAACAGGAAAGTGGACTTGGAAGGGCGGAGGCTGTTGGTGGTTAGGGCAGCGGAGAGAGCTGGGTTCTGATATACAGAGAACTTGGAAGGCTTCGATGCGCTTCCGTCCATGATTGAAACCTCAGCCCCGGATTTGTTCGATTACGAGGGGAGAGAAATGGTAACTTCCGGCAATGATGAACAAGCACCCTGCAGTCTATCTCTCTAATCAGTGGGGAAATTCAAAGTGACAAAGTCCCCCGAAAGGCATGTTTGATTTGGCGAATGGAAATGTGTTTATCACTTATCACTTATGATTTTAAAAGTATTTGATTTCATTTTTGTTACCATAATTGATAAGCTGAATACAATCCTATTGAACAAACTTTAGTGGTAATGACTTATCTTTAAAAAACTGGATGAATAATAATAATAAAGGTAATATTAATAATTATAAAATCCATAATAATAATATAAATAATATTAATATTAATATAATAATAATAATAATAATGTTACTATAATAATAATAACATGCAATAATAATGATAATAATACTTAACTTACTATTAATATTAATATTAATAAAATAATAAAAAAGTAGTAGTAATAATAATGATAAAATAAAGAGTAATGATAATAATAATTAATTATTATTATTAAAATTAATAATAAGAATAAAAAAATATTAATATCAAAAAAATATTATAATAATAATAATGTAAATCACATTTTGTGATAAGGCTATTTTAGTATTTATATTTGAATTCATCACTTTTTCAACTTACTAATCAAATAGACACACTAACTTATAAAAGTTAATCAACAATTTCAAAAAGGTAAATCAAACAGCAACAGTTATTAGTCATTAGTTATAAGTCATAAACAATAAATTATCAGTTATAAGTAATAAGTCATCAGCATTTATCTATAAACCAAATCAATCAGGCGAACTTCAAAACCAGTCTGCTTTGTTCAAAGGGTAATTTTAACCCCCACCTCAATATCATTTCTTTACGCTCCATGTATTGTATTAATGTGTTGTATCTTACGTTGTACAAAGTATATAAGGGGTAAAGAGAGGATATTGGGTGTGGTTAAAATTACCCTTGTTCAAATGGTCTATGCGCACGTAGTTATTTACTTCAATCCAACAATCCCGCTTTCTAAACTTTTATTGTTGTTGTTATTGTCTTCGTTAATAAACTAGTGGCCATCATAGTCCCGATTAGATCTAGTTTTTGCTAGAAAAGTGAAGATCCAAAATTAGACAAATATTTGGTTTCTTAAAAAATTCAGAAGCAGAACAACTCATCGTGCATGAGAACTAATACTTTGATCCGGTCTAGAATCAATCCAAAATTCATGAGAACCAAAACTCTATCAATACTTCGATTTTTAATTATTTAATACAAACAAATTATGGGTAAATTCAGACCGATCTACTTTGATAAGTGTCAATCGCTATAATACATTATATTTTTTTAACCGGAAAAGTCACTTTTTGGGGCAAAAAGACTACGATACCCTTAATGAATATGAAACGCGCTACATATGACTTACTCAAATGCATCACGATGCATCACTTTTTGCATCGTGATGCATCAGTTTTTACGCCGCAATGCATCAATTTTAATTGTATAATCCATTTTTTCATTACGCTGCAAAAACGGACGCATCGCATTGCAAAATCATAATGAACCAGACCTTCGTGTACCTCTTTCCAGTACACAATCAACAAATTATTTCAAATTGATACATCTTTCATGCAATCCTAAATCCAAATCAACGCATCACGATTTACAAATGATGCATTATGATTTAAAATTGATGCATCCAAATTCAAAACAGTGTCTAACAACGAACAAAACTATGTTCAGACATATGCATTATGATGTAAAAATGATACATCCATATTCAAAACAGTGTCTAACAACAAACGAAACTATGTGAAGAAGAAGAAGACGAAGAATACACTTTATGCCGGCCATAATTTCGCTTCTTTGGGCATTTTAGCCATAATTTCGCTTCTTTGGACATTTTAGGAACGATTTCACAAAAATGAACTTTAACAGTTGAAAAAAAAAACAAGACTGAAGGGTTATAAATTTGGGAAAGCAAATCAGCCAACAATCTTCTAGGTCAAATTTAGTCTATCTTATCTTTCTAATGAAATCAATGGAGTTTTTTTTATTTATTTATACTGAAGTAAAAAGTAAAAATGTAAGAAATGTGTTCATGAAATTAATGAAGTTTCTTATTTATATTTATACTAAAATAAAAGGGTTTAAATATCAATTTAGTCACCCTACTTTCGGCCAAAATTCATTAAGCTCACTCTACTTTTTTTTTCTTCAATTTAATCACTCTACTTGGCTTCAACATTCAATAAGGTCACTCGAGTCATTTCTTCCCGTTATGTTGGATGGAAATCATTGAAAAGACCAAAATACCCTTATTAAGTTGAAGGGTATTACTCTCAATATGAAAAGTTGAGGGTTCAAAATAAAAAATAAAGCAACATGTGAACAGCGCATCCTCACAACCTACGTATGCCCTCTCCCCACAACCTGGATGGAATTGACATGAAAAACAGAGGGCGGCGCTGGGTGTTTTTTAAGGGAAGGGGGAGATCGGCGCTGTTGAAGATAGGGGTCGCTGTTTGGGAGGTTTGGCCGGCTGTGGGTGAATGGAGAGACAGATCTGGACTGAAGTTGATGAACAAACTGGAGATAGAGAGATGTGGGGTCGATCCCTACCTTGCGTGGCCTGTGGAGATTACGAAGGAGATGGCCGGCAATTGAGGATGGCGGCCATATTTGGGGCATATGAGTTGGGAGGTTTGGTGGAGGCTTGGTCGAACAGGGTTGCTTGGGTTTTGGGGCGACAAAAGACAGGATGGAGAGAGATGGAGATAGGTGAAGGATGAGAGCGCGGTTGGAGAAGACTTCGCCGGCGAAGGAGGCGAGCTAGTTTCGGGCGGCTGGAGCATATATGGGAGAAAGTGAGGTTGACCATGGGCAGATTACAGAGGGCGGGTGAGGTTGAGGTTTGGAGATGAACAGAGAAATTGGAAGAAGGAATGGAAACAGTTGGGTTTATTACTTGTCAAGCCTTTTGAACAGGTGAAAGAGGATTTTGAAGGAGCACCGGAGACTGAAATGGGGGATTTTGAACATGTCAATTTTCACACCCCTTTCTTGATAGAGACTGGGAGCCCACGCATGTTCAATATCTCTGTATACTCCATCTGATCTTTGTCTTGGAACCGCTTTAACCTTGCCGGAGGGGGACTTGCCTGATAATCATTATCGTAGATGCCTTCATAATTCACTTCTGCAGCCACAACATTATAATACTCCTGCTTTTTGCACTTGAAAACTTCCACGTATCTCCTCCCCATGTTCTGTGGGTCCTTCTGCAGTGCAAGATCAGCCTCCACGGGTCTTGAGAAGACTACAAATGCCTCACCTGAGAACCGACCACTCTTATTCACCAGCAACACATCCACAACCTCGAGCCCAGTAAAGAACTTGAAGATGTCAATGTCTGTGCAATTGAAAGGAAGACCCCTCAGGCGAACCACGGGAAATGTTGAAGGCTGGAATCCACCGCCATAGCCGTATGACTGGTAACCACTTGAACCGTTGCTCACTGCGAAGTAGGGATTTGATTCCATCATTCTTGGTCTCTTTCAATTTATAAGTATTACTAATGAATCCCTCAAAGTTAATAGTCTAGGTAAGGGTAATTTTGGGTTTTTGTAAATGTTTTAAGTTTTCTATCTAAATATTTAGACAAAGTGATGAACGTGTTATTTATGTTCAAGTAAAGTGATCAATTTGAGGGAAAAAAAAAGTAGAGTGAGTTTAATGACTTTTGGCCGAAAGTAGAGTGACCAAATTGCGATTTAAACCAATTTTTTACCATGTATTAGTCAGTTTTGGATTTCTATGATACACGAAACATTTGAGCCATTAGAAAATAAATCATATTACTCCAGACATTTATTTAAAAAACAGATAAATTTACCAAATCTATTCAAATTCTGTTATTTCAATTGTATTTAAGGATGTAAATATTATTTTATATACCATTGAGCGTTCAAAATTATTCACTCATTGTGTTTTAATTGTCAAATTATAAAATATATGCATGATCACGAAATATACTAAATGTGTTTTCATATTCAATAGACTCATTTGAAAGTCAATCTTAACAACCATTCGTATTATAAGACATGATATACGTTCAATTCATTTGTTCAATATTAATTTTCCATTAAAAAAATACGCAAGTTTCAATTCCCAAAGCAAAAAATGCAACTAAACAAAATAAAAGTGTTGCCAATTATGGAAAGTAAATTTTGGTAGGAACTTTCCAAAAATCACATCTCTCTTTTTATATATGACAAATAATATTACGAGATAGAGCTTGTGATATTATTACAAACTTTAGTGTTAGAACCGTTAGATAATTAAATTGGTGATGATTTGAAAAGTCCTTGTCATTACTTAAAAAAGAACATATTTGATATAACATTGTAGAGATCTAAATATACTTGATCTAACGGTACTAACACTAAAACTTGTAATAATATCACAATATTATGTTATGATAGGTTAGGTTAGGTTCATATAGATTAGTTTATGTTAGGTCCCGCAAAATTTGTTACTTGTTATAATTGACGCTTTTGATATTAGAATTATTTATTTAATTCATTGTTATTAATTACGTAGATGTCTATTAAATATTTTCATTAAATATTGGTAATTGTTATTAATGAGATTATATGTGAACAATTGTTAAAATTATCATTATTTTTTTGTATAGTAGACTTACCTTTACATGGCACAACCAAAGTATATTTGTGCTAGAAGACAAGTGGTTCGTAAAATTATAAAAATAATTTACAGAACAAAAGTTTAAAACAAATTCTTAAAAATAGTTATGTAAAACAAAAATACGTTAGTAAAATAAAAATATTTGATGAAATAAAAATAATAGTTACGGAGTCAATAAAACAAAACAATTTAAACTGAGGTTAGCAAAATAATAAAAAACAATTACGGAACAAAAGTTTTCCATAAAACTAATTCTTAAAAATAAAACAAAAATAATAGTTACGAAGTCAATAAAACAAAAAATATATAATGGAAGTTATTAAAATCAAAATAATTTACAAAACAAAAATAATAGTTAACCGTAAAAATAATTTTGTTATTTTTATTTTAACTTATTTTCTTCTCAGAAATTTCGTTATTCAAAAAATACAAATATAATTTAATAAAAGTAATCATTCACAAGGAATAACTTATTTGAGTTCATATTCTATTTGCAGGGCAGAAAAAAATTCAAGTTTGTTCGAAAATATTCATTATACATAATTTTTTAATAGTATAAAGTGTTTGATGTTGTCAGGTCATGGATTGACACTTAGGGCTTGTTTGGTAGTCAGACAAGGAAAAATAGTATTATTACTCCCAGTACTATTAGTACCCTCGTTATTAATCATCACTTGTATATCGGGGGTAATTTTGAGATTACAAATGTTAATCCCAATTTTTTTTAGTGAGGACGCTAACAATACCACCCTCCTCCTTGGTAATAATAGTGAGGCAATAATGACTTAATCCGAATAAGTCGTGTTATTAGTCCCGACCACCTATTGCGTACCAAACATCAGACAACTCGGCTTATTAATCATATCTGTCTTTAACCCTGACTACCAAACGACACCTTAAAATTAGTGTTTCAATAATGCTATTTACAAACATTAACCATACTGCAGGGTTGTGCAATGGAACAAGATTAATCATCATAAATCTTAGGGATCACATTGTTGAAACAAATTTTTTGAAAGAAAGCAATGTTGGAAAAAAATTATTTTTATCCCAAGATTGTAATTAACTTTATCCGATGTAAGACTGTCTTTCAAGTTTCAGAAAAGACAATTTACATTGCTGGTATCATATGCAATGACAATTAACAAGTGTCAAAGTCAATAATTGCACGTAGGCCTCTATTTGAAAAAATCAGTATTTAGCCATGAACAATTATAAGTCGTAATTTCTAGAGTAACAAATTATTTTGGTTTGAAGATATTAATATGCGGTGAAGATGAAAAACCAACTAATAAGACAACAAATATTGTGTATAAGAAAATTTTTAGAATCTATAATGCTTACTGATATACTTATGTGTAATTGTTAATAAACCGATCCTTCTTATTTTGTTTATGTACAATTTAGTTGACGTGCGTTTAACGCACGAGTTAAAAAAACTAGTTTGATATAACATTGTAGAGATCTAAATATATTTGATCTAACTACACTAACACTATAACTTATAATAATGTCACAAGGTTATGTTATGATAGGTTAGGTTAAGTTCATATAGATTAGTTTATGTTAGGTCCTGCAAATTTTGTTACTTGTTATAATTGACACTTGCTCTTTGATATTAGAATAATTTATTTAATTCATTGTTATTAATTACGTAGATGTCTATTAAATATTTTCATTAAATATTGGTAATTGTTATTAATGAGATTATATGTGAACAATTGTTAAAATTATCATTATTTTTTTGTATAGTAGACTTACCTTTACATGGCACAACCAAGTACATTTGTGCTAGAAGACAAGAATTAAAAAGTAAAAAAGAAACCTCAACGATGTACCAACTCAAACCAATTGGTTTACAAACATGAAAGTTTTTGTTCAATATTGAGTTTTTAGTTGTCATTACACCCTCCATCTCAAAAAAAATAATTCCATTTAATAATATAGCACTCAAACAAAAACTTTGAGATCATTGGTTTTAATTTTTATACCAACAAGGGGTCACACTTACCTATCAAAAATCATATATTCCCTCTGTTTTTAAATAAGTGTCCTCATTTCCTTTTTTATTCGTTCAAAAATAATTATCCTCTTTCCAAACATTCATTTTTAGAAAAATATTTTTAATACTTTATCCTTACTTTTTCTAACTACTTAAATTATGTCAACATGTTCAAGGGCATTTGATGTGTCCGGCCCAAACCCAGTCACAAGTAAAGCACGAACGACTATCACGTACCAATCACGAACTCAACTATCATGAGACCTATCGACTTAGCGGACAGAGCTAGTAAGGTACCAAGTAGAGAACAAGGTAACTCGTGTCTAAACCTAGCCGAGCACAGACCTTTTCTGCTCGACCAAGGGCCATGTCCGGGAACTACACTTGTCATCATCAAGTCTGCATTATATAGCCGGGCAGAGTTTTGGTCGAGACAAGAATCGGGCAGGGAGCCTTAGTAACTTGCTCTCCAAGACAGGTTAAATGTTTCCTTATCCGAGCATGACATTTACCTTATATGTTCCTATATTTTCGCGACCAGCCGATATACAATTTAGGGGTTTCCTTCTAAACCTACTAGGTAACTATGGAAACTGAATCCTAGATGGATTCAATGACATTGGAGGCCTATAAATATATAAATACCCATCCATAAACCATAAACAAGATACACATACTTTCTTGAGTCTAGAACATCTTTCAAATTGCTTTTTGACTCTCACACGATACTTACTCTCAAGCCGGAGTGGTTTCGCGAGGCCAAGTCTTGCACTCCCACTAAGGTGATTTCGTACTCTTAAACAGGTTCAAGGAAGCAGATTAAGCCCAGATATCCTAGGCATTAATCGAACGGCCCAAGCTAGATTTTTGTCACATCAGCATTAAAAGAAACCATATATTACACAATATTTATAATACAATCAATTAATTTTTTTAAACAGTGTATCAAATAAAAGATGATGATTATTTGAAAACGGATGAAGTACAATTAAAAAAGGTATACCTCAAAATCTATCAACTCATGAGTCTCAGATGTACAACAATTCAAAAAATAAAAATAAAAATTTAACTCCATGTATTGCCCAATTTAAATGCAATTGGTCTTTCCAACCAATTCTATTCAAATTCAACTATTAAGTCCCCTCACGTGTTGCTCACTTGATTTTTGATAGGGACATAATGGTCATTTCAATTTCTATCGCAAAGCATGGAAAACCATTGTGCATTCACAATCCAGTAGATTTGAAGAAATTTAGAGTGTAGCCCAATTCGTTTGAAATCTAGCTAGTGCGATAATTGATGTCTCACCATAATCATTTTGTAATTTCATTACAAAATTTTTAAGTTACCAGAAATTTTCTTCATAAATAAGAAGAAAAAAAAAGAATCTTCTTATGTGTTTGGGTGTGTGACCGGCATGGGGGGAATTGATTTTTTTAGTAGGATCCAGTTAAGAAAATATATAAAAAGATTATGAATGAGCAGATATATTCTTAAATAGTATTAAAAGAAAAAAGAAAAGTAAGTAAATAACAGTGGAACTTAACTAACCGGAGATGCTCTTACAAGTGCTCTGAGGGACATTTAGTAAACTGAATACATAGATTGTGTTGGAATCGTTACAGATGTATTGACATTTAGTAAATATATAGTTTACAGATAGAAGGACAGTCCAAGTAGGAGAGAGCTACTGATGTACTTGGATATCTATGAGAGTACAAAGAGGAGTTGGTTTACAACTTAAATACATGCATAAGGTCACGTGTTAATACACCCCCCCCCCCAAGACGGTTGAACCATTGGTGATGTCGATCTTGGTCTGAGCTGCAAGAAATGGCTGACGACCAAGAGCTTTAATGAAAGTGTCGGCCAGCTGATCTTTTGTGCTGATGTGACGAACTTGAAGGACTTTATTTGCGATTTGCTCACGAACAAAGTGATAATCTATGGCAATAATTTCATGCGACTGTGAAATACTGGATTAGCGCATAGATAAGTGGCCCCGTTGTTATCACAATACAGTGAGGGAGGTTGAGAGATGATAACGCCAAGTTCCATAAGTAAATGCTTGATCCAGATGACCTCTGATGTGGTGTGAGCAACAGCCTTGTATTTTGCCTCGGTCGAGGAGCGAGAGACAGATTTCTAACGGGATGACTTCCATGAGATGGGATTGGAGCCTAGATATATTATATAGCCAGATGTAGACTGGCCATTCTCGGAGGCACCACCCCAATCAGAATCACTGAAGGCGCGAAGATCAAGTGGCTGGTTGCGACAAAAAAACAACCCATAATGAATTGTGCCTTTGAGATAACGAAGCAACCGTTTGAGAGCCTGCCATTGTGTCTCGGAGGGATTGTACATATATTGGGACAAAGCATTAGTAGCATGGGCAATATCGGGACGAGTAATGATGAGATACTGTAACGCACCAATATTTTTTCGATATGGAGTGGGATCAACCTTGGGAGAGTTATCAATAAGAGAGGTGGACTGCATCGGAGTAGGCACTTCCTTAGCCCCGTCCATATGGTTTTGCGTGAGGATGTCACGTATGTGAGCATGCTGAGATAAAAATAGCCCATCTGATGTTGATATTACTTCTACCCCAAGAAAATGATGTAAGATGCCAAGGTCTTTGAGAGAAAATTTGTCATGAAGTTGAGAGACAAACTGATTAGCCATGGACTGATTGTTGTCGGTTATGAGGATGTCGTCAACATAGACAACACGATAGAGGATGGTCCCAGCTGAGTTGTAGAAAAACAGCGATGCATCAGAGATAGTATGTTTGAAACCAAATGTAAGAAGGAATTTCTTGAGAGCAAGATACCACGCCCGTGGGGCTTGTTTAAGACCATAGATGACCTTGCGAAGGTGACAGATGTGATCTGGAAATTGAGGATTGACAAAGCCCGGAGGTTGGAGCATGTAGACTTCCTCTTGAAGAGTGTCATTTAAAAATGCGTTGTTGATGTCAAGTTGTCGAACTGTCCAATTTCTAGCAAGGGCGATGTACAGAAGCGTTCGAATAGTGACAGGTTTGGTGACAGGGCTAAAAGTATCATAATAATCCAACCCAAGACGCTGGTGATAGCCTTTTGCAACGAGCCGAGCCTTGAACCTGTGAACACTACCATCGGAATTTCGTTTGATGCGAAATATCCAACGACAACCCAGAGTGTTATGCGCGGAGTCGGCAGGGACCAAATCCTAGGTTTGATTGTGAAGGAGGGCATTAAATTCATCAGACATGGCCTGACGCCATTCTGGAAATTTAAGTGCCTGCGAGGAACAAGTTGGTTCAAACGGGGATGGTAAAGGATGAGTAGTGGTGATGTTGACCATATTTGGATTGAAGTACTTGGGATTTGGCTTTCTTTGGTGAGGGAATGGTGGGGAAGGAGGGGGAGTGGGTAGGTGAGGAGAATGGACAAAGAAAGTTTCTGGCGAAGCAGGTTGTGAAGTTGGAGGGACGGAAAAGGCTGGTGGGTTGGGAGAATTGGAGAGCTAAGGTAGTAGAAGGGACATATGTAATAGATGTGGGAGGCAGTGGACGAGGGGGGATTTCCTGTAGGGCAGGGGAAGGTGTGATGACGGAAGTGGTGAGCGGGAGTGTGACCCGAGGTGAAGTATCAAGCCGAAGGGCATCAGACCACGAAGAGAGATCACAATGAGAACCTACAACCTGTTTCATAGGAAAGTTAGTCTCAACAAATGTTACATGACGTGAAATAAATAGTTTTTTTTTAAACCGGATCATAACACTTGTAAGCGGATTGAGATGTGGAGTAGCCAACAAAGATACACGGGATAGATTTCGGTTGAAGTTTAGATGTGTTGTAGGGACGAGTCCAAGGGTAACATAAACAACCAAAGATTTTCAACCGTGTGTAATTGGGGTGTCTATGACATATGGTTTCTAAGGGACATTTGTTGGCTAGGGTGGGAGAGAGAAGACGACTTATGAGATACGCTGCGGCTTGTACATGTTAGGTTAAAAGGCATAAAAAGGAACAATGTCGAAAACATAAATCCTAGATATATTGTAGAATCGTGCATAGTGCACTTTCCTGCAAGAATTATTCGACCCTATCAATGCCCTGGGTTACACGAATATTCTTGTGGGATAAGACTAAAATTTCCCTCCTATTTCTGGCACTGAAAACGGGAGACTACTGTTGGAGTTTTCTGTGAATATTTTTGTCACCCAAAAACGAAGATGATAAAACTGATATATAGTTTATATGTGTCCCTTTGCAAATAATCAAATAGTTGTAACCTTACCCCCCGCCAGGGTTATTCGTTGCGAGAACAATAGTCGAAAGGAAACATAATGCTTTGATTATTTAATACCCGTAAGCTCATGAAACTTATGTGAATGTGCACTCCGCACCCCCAAATTCACAATGTAGTATTCCCGAGCTCACCCATCTTCGAAACATAACCCCGATTATACCAAATGACCAATGATTTTACTTAAATCATCAACAGTACAACATAAGACCAGAAGGAGAGCGGGAGGGATGCTTGGTGAAGTAAGGTGAGGGCTGTCTCAATGAGAAGATGATGTTTGCGTTCCGAAAGACCATTGTGTTCAGGGGTATACAAAGGTGTGGTAAGATGAGATATACCATGTGAGTTGAGTATAGTATGTAAGGATTCATATTCGCCCCCATTGTCAGAATACACGGTAAGAATGGATGTGTTGAACTGTTTTTCCATTAGTCATTTAAACTGGTCAAAAATGAGAACCATATTAGATTTTTTTTATTGGGTAAAGATGTATGTAACGAGAGTAGTGATCAATAAAGATTACATAATATCAAAACTTGTCGATAGATAAATCAGCAAGGCCCCAAACATCAGTATATATCAGTTGTAACGGTTTATTGCTAGTGAGAGAAGTAGAAGCAAATGGGAGCTTATGACTTTTATTGCACTGGCAGGAATTACAATGGAGATTATCTAGTCTAGAGGAGGAACTAAGGCCTGAACCACGAAGGGCTTGTTTCAGAATACTAGAGGAAGGGTGACTTAGGCGAAAGTGCCATTTATTGACCGACTTAGCGACTGTAACATTTAAGATAGCAACATTCTGTGATGACAGACTATAGAGATCATTCTGATTTTCCTCTCGCAGAAGATGCGCCCCCGTGCAAAGATCCTTCACCAAAAAATAAGATGGAAAAAATTCCAACGACACAGCATTAGTCTTGCAGAACTTAGCAACTGAGATTAAATTCTTTTGTAAGGAGGGAACACAATAGGCATTATTTAAAAGAAAATTGTGATTATTGAAAGAAACAGATGCATGACCAGTTTGTGTAATAGGGAGACATGTACCATCACCAAGAACAATTTCTTCCGGACCACCATAGTCTGAAAAGGTTTGGAGATTTTGTGGACTAGATGTGACATGATGGGAGGCTCCGGTGTCTAGGAGCCACGAAGTTGTTGTATGATGAGCTTGAGGTTGGATTTCATTGTCGCGGAGAAACTAGGCAAGTTTGCGACAGTCCTTGGTGTGATGTCCAGCGATGGAGCAGTAATTACAGTACGCAGAGGAGTCATAACTGGATCGGGAATGAGATTGCTGAGGTTGCTGAGATTGCCACACACTACGGTTGCGATTGTTATGTTGCGGAGTGGCAAAGGATTTGGATTGAGAGCTGCTCCGAAAATTTATGGAGTTGTGTGAGGATTTGTCATTGAACTTGCGGGAAGGATTTCGATCACAACTTTGTGTATAGTTGGCAGATGGAAGAATGATTTGATCATCCTTATTGGTCTTGTGCAACTGGGTGTCAAAGTCAATCAGCTTGTCGTGAAGGTCATCGAAGGAAATGGGTGACTCGCGAGCACGGATGGCAGCCGTGATTTCCTTGAATTCATCACCCAAGTTGGATAGAGTGTGAAGAACAAGGTCATCATCATCAATGGGGCTATTAGCAAGAGCTAAATCGTCGCCAATTTGTCTTATATCCTGTAGAAAATCAAGCATACTGCGCATACCTTTTGGATTTTTTATGAGATGATGTTTGAGGGAGATGACTCGGGTGCGCGACTTGTTGGCATATAGTGTGTTGAGCTATTGCCACGCTTCTTGTGCAGTGGCAACTGATGAGATGTGAGGTTGAATGACGGCTGAACAGCTCCCTAGCATAACACTGATTATGATTTGATCTTGCCGAAACCATGAGATATAATCTGGGTTTAGTTTCTTCTTCTCATCATCAAGGTACTCAGCAGGTTTAGGAATGGTACCATCGATGAAACCAAGTAAGTCATAACCAATGAAGGTGGATGTTAATTGACGACGCCAAACAACAAAATTATTTTGAGTGGGTTGAATTGGTAAATTGGTTGGGGCATTGAGATGGATGATAGCAGTGGTTCCACTGGAGTTTGCCATTGCCGGATCACAGATCACGTTCAAAACAGAACGATAGGCTCTGATACCATATAAACTGAATACATAGATTGTGTTGGAATCGTTACAGATGTATTGACATTTAGTAAATATATAGTGTACAGATAGAAGGACAATCCAAGTAGGAAAGAGATACTGTTGTACGTGGATATCTATGGGAGTACAAAGAGGAGTTGGTTTACAACTTAAATACATGCATAAGGTCACGTGTTAATAGGATCCACCTGCAAAAGTGTGGGGCAAGTGACCCCACTAAAATATTGTTCTCGATTTCCCACCGGTGACTCCCAAGATTTTCAGCATAAAGGTGATGGTTTTGTTTGAGGTGGTTTAGCAAGTGTTTTCGGAAGTCAACAAAATATTTTTGTAGAAATTTGAACTTTACCACTGACAAATTTTCCACATTTTTTAGGAGATCATTTTTATATTAAATGCCCAAACTTCATGCATATTGTGCATATAACAACTAAACTAAAGTAGACTATGATTCTATGAATGCTCTTTCTAAATCAGCATTGTATTTTTCTCAAACCCTAATATTCACATCTGACATCTTATGCGTTTTGGCAGTATGTATACTTTACAATTGGTCCCTCTACTTTTAATTGTGAAATGAATATTTATGTGATGGAAATTCATAGTTAAAATTGGATGGGATTAGATGACCTAACAAATTACTTTTTACCTAAGCATTACAAGTAGTTACTTATTCAAAAAAAATTGTACTGAGACTAATGGTATAGTTTATTTAGGGGTGAGCAAAAAGTTTTAAAACTGAACCAAACCAATAGAACTGGACCAAACCAGTAAAAATTGAACCGAATCAATTTAGTGGTTTGCTCTAGTTCTAAATTTTAGTTGAATTGGATAATTGGTTTGGTCCCAGTTTTGATACTAATAAATTTGTTTTAAAATTGGACCACACCAATAGATTTTATACATATATACATATATATATATATTACTAAATTAATATTAACCTAACTCTAAATATAAATAGTAAATTTATATTTCTTCCCTTCTCGACCATTAATATTCAATGGGTTTTAACATAAGTATATCTAGTCTAACTTGTGGAAAATACCACATCTTAGTATGTTGCTTTTTTACATTTTTATTTTTTATTTGGTTTAAATCACAATTTGGTCACCCTACTTTCGGCCAAAAGTCATTAAGCTCACTCTACTTTTTTTTCTCCTCAATTTGATCACTCTACTTGAACATAAATAACACGTTCATCACTCTGTCTAAATATTTAGATAGAAAACTTAAAACATTTACAAAAACCCAAAATTACCCTTACCCAGACTATTAACTTTGAGGGATCCATTAGTAATACTTCTAAACTGAAAGAGACCAAGAATGATGGAGTCAAATCCCTACTTCACAGTGAGCAGCGGTTCAAGTGGTTACCAGTCATACGGCTATGGCGGTGGATTCCATCCTTCAACATTTCCCTTGGTTCGCCTTTCAATTGCACAGACATTGACATCTTCAAGTTCTTTACTAGGTTCGAGGTTGTGGATGTGCTGCTGGTGAACAAGAGTGGTCGGTTCTCAGGTGAGGCATTTGTAGTGAAGACAAGACTGTGGAGGTGATCTTGCAGAAGGACCCGAGAACATGGGGAGGAGGTACGTGGAAGTTTTCAAATGCAAAAAGCAGGAGTATTATAATGTTGTGGCTGCAGAAGTGAATTATGAAGGCATCTACGATAATAATTATCAGGCAAGTCCCCCTCCGGCAAGGTCAAAGCGGTTCCAAGACAAAGATCAGATGGAGTATATAGAGATACTGAAGATGTGTGGGCTCTCATTATCTGTCAAGAAAGGGGTGTGAAAATTGACCTGTTCAAAATCCTCCATTTCAGTCTCTCGTGCTCCTTCAAAATCCTCTTTCACCTGTTCAAAAGGCTTAACAAGTAATAAACCCAACTGTTTCCATTCCTTCCTCCAATTTCTCTGTTCATCTTCAAACCTCAACCTCACCCACCCTCTGTAATCTGCCCATGGCCAACCTCACTTTCTCCCATATATGCTCCAGCCGCCCCAAACCAGCTCGCCTCCTTCGCCGGCGAAGTCTTCTCCAACTGCGCTCTCATCCTTCACCTATCTCCATCTCTCTCCATCCTGTCTTTTGCCGCCCCAAAACCCAAGCAAACCCATTCGCCCAAGCCTCCACCAAACCTCCCAACTCATATGCCCCAAATATGGCCGCCAGGCGCCATCCTCAATTGCCGGCCATCTCTTTCGTAATCTCCACAGGCCACGCAAGGTAGGGATCGACCCCACATCTCTCTATCTCCAGTTTGTTCATCAACTTTAGTCCAGATCTGTCTCTCCATTCACCCACAGCCGGCCAAACCTCCCAAACAGCGACCCCCGTCTTCAACAGCGCCGATCTCCTCCTTCCCTTCAAAAACACCTAGCGTCGCCCTCTGTTTTTCATGTCAATTCCATCCAGGTTGTGAGGATACACTGTTCACAGGTCGCTTTATTTTTTATTTTGAACCCTCAACTTTTCACATTGAGAGTAAAACCCTTCAACTTAATAAGGGTATTTTGGTCTTTTCAATGATTTCCATCCAACATGACAGGAAGATATGACTCGAGTGACCTTACTGAATGTTGAAGCCAAGTAGAGTGATTAAATTGAAGAAAAAAAAGTATAGTGAGCTTAATGAATTTTGGCCGAAAGTAGAATGACCAAATTGAGGTTTAAACCTAAAAAATTGTCAACTATATAAGTATAATGATGAAATTTGACAACTTAAATCGCAATTTGGTCACCCTACTTTCACACTTTTTGCATTACGCTAACTCTACTTTTTTTTTTTCAATTTAGTCATTGTACTTGACTATATATCGCACATTCATCACTTCATCCAATTTTTTAGATGGAAAGCGTTAAACTTTTATAGAAATCCAAAAATACCCTTACTTACACAATGTGTTACTCACGTGATTGTCTCACCTTCACCTTCAATGTAAACTTAAGAAACATGTCTTCAGGCAAAAAGTTGAACGAGATAAAATTGTGCGACTTCAATCCGTTCACGTGCACGACATGCTCCGAACACAAAAGGACATTTATGTCTTTTCGATCATTTTCATCTAATATAACTAACGGAAATGACTCTTGGTGACCAAAGTGTGATATATAGTCGGCCAAATACAATGAGTAAATTGAAAAAATAATAGTAGAGTTACCTTATTACAAAAATAATAGTAGAGTTACCTTATTGTTGAAGATGGTTATCCTAATTATAGGAGGCGTGATAACGGAAACACAGTGGTGAAGAATGAAGTTATTTTGGATAACGGATTTGTGGTTCCGCATAGTATGTATCTCCTCATGAAGTATCAAGCTCACGTCAATGTTGAATGGTGCAATCAATCCCGATAAATTAAGTACTTATTTAAGTATATAAGTAAGGGACATGACCGTGTTACTATAGCTATTTGTCGAGGTCGTGGCGATGATGGATATGATAACAATGAAATTGTCGATGAGATCAATATGTACTACGATTGCAAGTATATTTGAAAATTGAGAAAGTACTATATATTTTCATAATAACTTAAGATATAGGCAGTGAGAGCATCATTGTAAAACTCTCAAGTTATAACATATTGTTATTTTTGCTCATAACAAAACTTTTTTACTATTAATTTGAAAATCTTCAAGTTTTAACAAATTATATACAAAAGAGAAAATACTAAATTGCAAATCCATGATCTTAGTTTTACAGAGAAAAATTGATCGACCACTCTGAAAACAAAATTGCTAGAACAATAGTTCATCAGTGTACTATTATTACTTTTATAAGTGTCTCATTGAAAATTACATATGTTTTTGGATTTTATGGATTCATTTACTTGAAAACACAATACTCATTTCATCAAATCTTCTAATAGACTTTAGTCTCCTCTATGCATTCAATCTAATATACATACAAAAATTAGTTTCAGAAACAATACTAAGTCAACCGTGCATCGCACGAGTAATAACCTAATATATATATATAAAGTTGGTGGGGAACACTATGGTTGTGCCACTTCACCCTATTTTAAATAAATCTTTATTCTCAAACATTTA
Organism: Codonopsis lanceolata; assembly: GCA_013146195.2. Lineage (NCBI taxonomy): Eukaryota > Viridiplantae > Streptophyta > Magnoliopsida > Asterales > Campanulaceae > Codonopsis > Codonopsis lanceolata. The sequence goes on along the minus strand of CM028382.1, from coordinate 78,883,581 downwards.
TGTGTAACTCTTTGTTTCTCAATCATTACCTATTAATAATACTTATTAATATTTAATATAATAATGGATATTAGTATCTACTATTAATCTCTTCTATTGTTAATAGTAGAAGTGTTACATATAAAAAATTTTATAACCAACATTACTTTCAAACTAATGTGGGATACATCTATTCAATTGGTAATAAAATGTGAGATTTTTAATCTAATGACTTTTAAAACTGAAATCAATTTATAACTAATATGAAATATATATTTACTAATATTACCAATAGAAAATATGTATCTTATATTGATTATAAATTGTTGTTAGTTTTGAAAGTTTTTTTGATAAAAGACTTCTACTTTTATCACCATAGAAGATATGCATCTTACATTGTTTAGAAAAAGATGTTAGTTTTAAAAGATATTATATTAAAGACTTCTACTCTTATTACCAATAAATGATATATATGTATCTCACGTTGTTTAAAAAGAAATGTTAATTTAAAAAGTCTTTAGATTAAAAATTTCTTATTATAAATATAATAGATGCATGTATATCATATTGGTTATGATGTGGCAAAAATATCATCATACCGGGGGTGCCGAAAAATGTTGTCGTACGTGAATCGTCTGTTGATCAAGTCGGTGGTGAAATCGTCGTCTGAGTCAGATATCTAGTTATGTGTAGGTCTGCAAAAGGAATCCACCGTAAGTCGACGGGGAGGGATCCCTGCCAAAACCCTCCGGCGTGTTTATTAGATTATAAAACAGAAAGGCGCGTAGCCCCTGTGTGTGGAGTGAAAAATAGAGGAAAGAGAGCCCCCTACTATGAGCTAGTAGAGTTTATTTATACGTGAAGGATTATGGTTGGCTTGTCACACATGTAGCGTTCAGTAGTCATGTATAGCATAGTGGGCCAGTGCAGTGGAGAGCCCCCCTTGCCTAAGCGAGACCCAAATGCTTTTTGAGGCAGATTAAATATATGCAATTTAGTAGCCCCCTACTCTCTATTTTTCGAGATTTATCTCAAGAGTAGGGAGTATAATTTTCTCGTGACTTTCTTTTAATTACTCGGGCCACCGAGACTTCAATGTTTTCATTTCTGACAAGCATGACATCTACTCAACTGCAAGATTCTTGAGCAGGAGGATAAAATAAAGCTCAACCGCGAGATGCTCGAGTGGGAGGATAATATAAAACTCAATCGTGAGATGCTCGAGTGAGAGGATAATATGAAGCTCAAGCGCGAGATGCTCGAGCGGGAGGGTAGTCTACTCAACCATGAGTTATGCTCAAGCGGGAGCATAATATAAAGCTCAATCGCAAGATACTCGAATGGGAGGATAATATATAGCTCAACCACAAGATGCTTGAGCGGGAGGATAATCTACATTGATGCAGTGAGGGTCTTTAAGGAATCCAGCAACCTCAACGTGGTGAGGGTCTTCAAGGAGTCGAGCAACCTCAACGTGGTGAGGGTCTTCAAGAAGTAGAGCAACCTCATCGAGGTGAGGGTCTTCAAAAAGCCGAGCAACCTCAACGTGGTGAGGGTCTTGCAAAAAATTAGATACTTGCGAGCGGACTAGAGCAGGAGGATAATATAGAGCTCAACAGCGAGATACTTGAGTAGAAAGTGTAAACATAGGAAGACGCATTGTACTACTCGACCGCAAGTAACACTCAAGTGGGAAGACAATATAGAGCTCAGTCGCGAGTAAACTTGAGCGAAGAGTATAAGGACATGAATGCACAAAATCTACTCGATCACGAGTAAACTCGAGCGGGAGGATAATATAGAGCTCAACCGTGAGTAAACTCAAGCGGGGAGCGCAAATGTGAGAAGGCACGGAATCTACTCGACTGCGAGTAAACACGAGCAGGAGGATAATATATTGCTCAGTTGCGAGTAAACTCAAGTGGTGAGCGTAAGTGTTGGAAGGCGCGGAATCTATTCGATCGCAAGTAAACTCGAGCGGGGAGTATAAGTGCGGGAAGACGCGTAATCTACTCGACCGCGATTAAACTCGAGAATGAGAATAATATAGTGCTCAGTCGTGAGTAAATTAGAGTAGAGAGTGTAAGCGCGGGAAGGCGCAAAATCTACTTAGCCATGAATAAACTTGAGCTGGAGGATAATATATAGCTCTGCCACGAGTAAACTCGAGGGAGAGCGTAAGCGGGGGAATAGGCATAATTTACTCGAGCAAAAGGATAATATAGAGCTCAACCGCGAGTAAACTTGAGTAGAGAGCATAAGCGCATGAAGGCGCGTAATCTACTCGATCGCGAGTAAACTTGAGCGGGAGGATAATATAGTGCTCAACCACGAGTAAACTCGAGCGGGAGGATAGTATAGGGCTTAGCCGCTAGTAAACTCGAGTGGGGAGTGTAAACGCTGGAAGATGCATAATCTACTCGATTGCGAGTAAACTCAAGTGGGGAGCATAAGTGGAGGAAGGCATGTAATCTAATCGACCGCGAGTAAACTCGAATGAGAGGATAATATAGAGATCAGCCGCGAGTAAACTCGAGTGGGGAGCGTAAGCGCAGGAAGGCACATAATCTATTCGACCGCGAGCAAACTCAAGAAGGAGTATAATTTTCTCATGACTCTTTCTTTTAATGTGCTCAGTACTTACCAAGGCTTATCGGGCATGGCACCTACTACTCTATTTAGCAGGCATCCGGGTAATTGCCAAGTGGGCATGGCCCATCTTCCTTGGCGACGAGCTAACTAGGCATGTCCCTGTCCGGAGGCTGCCTATTATCTATGTTAACGATATATTACCTAGATATTAATAATATATTAACAGTCATACCAGGTCTCTAGGAATTCAGGGTAGTTAGTAGCTATTTGTTTGTGGGCACGACCCCTACCTCCCTGTCTGGCAGGCATTCGGGTTAATTATCATAATCAACAATTACAAAGAAAATTAATGTCTCAAAATTATAGCTTAATCACGTAACATATTGATTACATGCATATTCACGTAAGTTATTTGTGTCTCATGCTAATTTAAAGCAATAAAGTAACCATGCGTATCATTTATAAACTTTAATCTATGTCCCGTTAATGAATTACTTACGAATAACACAAAAAATGAGGTCATATGAGCGAAATATGTAAATACGGAGGATAGAAATGAAAAGAGCCCATTTGAAATAATAAGGAACCAAATTAAATAAGGTCTGAACCGGTCAAGATAGAGGTGAAGTGGGTCAAACAACCTTGTTGTGAACTGGGCCGGTTCAGATGGACCAGTTAACAGTCTGTTAACATTTCCTGACGGAGTATAACAAAGGTTAATGGGAATTGAAGGGAACTGAGTGAAAACTTGGTGAAACAGCATGTGTCTGAGTGAAAACAACTAGGAAATGACATCACGGATGACGTCAGCCCTCTGCAATGCGTAGACAAGGGAGCGCGTCAGATCTGTTAGCCGGTGCGTAACCGACACGTGCGAAGACGTTCAGTCATCTAGCCGCTTTAGGTGGCGCGTGTGGGAGCGTGTCTGCTATGTTGGCCTCGATTTTTGGTGTGGTGGATTCGTCTTCTCAAGAGTTGAGATGCACATGGTGGTGGTGTTTAATTTTTGTTTAGGTTATGGCATGGTGTAGATCTGATTGGTCGGAGCTATGCCGACATGATACCGTGAACTATTGCCTCCGACAATTCGTGGTGGCACGTGAAAGAGCGTTCGAGTTTTGATGGCGGTGATTTTGGTGCTGCTAGACCGTCTTATCAAGGTGCATGCAATGGCAATGTCTACTTTCTGTTACGAGCTTTCTTTCTCCGCCCAATCCGTATGGAAATTGTACGTGTTCGCTTTATTTCATGGTGTTGCTTATTTTCCCGGCATCTTTGGAACGTTTTTCCACCATGGCGGGGGAGAGAGTGGCTTAAAACTCGTTTCTTGGCAACAGAACCAAACTGATGTGGCAAAAATATCATCATACCAGGGGTGCCGAAAAACGTTGTCATACGTGAATCGTTTTGTTGATCAAATCGGTGGTGAAATCGTCGTATGAGTCGAATATCTATCTATGTGTAGCTCTGCAAAATGAATCCACCGTGAATCGGCATCCCCACCAAAACCCTCCGGCGTGTTTATTAGTCCGATGTATAAAACAGGTGGGCGTGTAACTCCCGTGTGTGGAGTGAAAAATATAGGATATAGAGCCCCTACTATAAGCTAGTATGGTTTATTCACACATGAGAGATTAGAGTTGGCTTGTCAAGCATGGGATAGACCCGTATCGTTCAGTAGTTATGTATAGGATAGTGGGCCAATGTAGTGGAGAGCGCCCTTGCCTAAGCGAGACCCAAATGCCTTTTGAGACATATTAAATAGAAATAATTGCGAGCTGGTCCTATTTCCTGAAATTGTAACTGCTCCACTACCGTCTTTTTTTTTTCAAACCGCATAAGTCCACTTTTAGAATTTTTTTTCCCAATATTGTCGGTCTTTTTCCACACTGTCTCCCACTTTCAGGGATGGAATCAGCAGCCTTCCCCACTCAAATTCGAAGAGCTCTCTCAAGAAAGGGGTATCTACCTCTTAGCATAACTCTTTCATCCTCCGTCCTCCTCTAGATCTGCTACCCCGCTGCCGACAAAAACACATATTTTGACATTCTTTCTTTGTCTAGATGGTAATTTTTTCTCCATATCTTCCTCTTCTACTCCCCCAGCCATCGACAACACCATAGATCTTGATCCACCTCTCCCTATTTAGACGGTAATCTCTTAATCTCTCTATCTTTCTCTATGGGAATTTTTGGGAATATCAAATTAAGATAGATCCGTGGAATTGTGGGTGCGCCAACTACAAGCTAGGTTCTTCGTCTTCTCCTCTTCTTCGATGCTCGTTCGATGCCCAAATTTGGGCAATCGTTTTCGCATTGCGAAGCCCATAATTTTTTAGCGATGCCCAATGTGTTTCCTTGCGAGGCCTAAATTTGAGCAGTGGCTTCTACATTGCGATGCCCAAAATTTTGAGCGATGCCCAATATTTTTCCTTGCGATGCCCAAATTTGGGCAGAGGCTTTTGTATTGCGATGCCTAAAATTTTGAGCGATGCCCAATGTTTTCATTGTGATGCCTAGATCTGAGCAGTGGCTTTGTGCGCGTGTCTTTTATTCATTAAGAGTATCTTCGACATTTTACCCTCAAAAGTATACTTTAGAGGTTGAATAAAAAGAAAATGGACTTGAGAGGTTATAATATCATCTCATGGGACCGGCCCGGTTATCTCCCTATCAAATATATGCACTTCATGTTACAAAGTATTCTAAACTTTTATAATCATAGAAGAGATGTATTGTACATTGTTTAGAAAGAGATGTTAGTTTTAAAAGTCTTATATTAAAGACTTCTACTATTATTACCAATAAATGATATGTATCTCACATTGTTTAAAAAGAAATTTTGGTTTAAAAAGTTTTTAGATTAAAGACTTTTTATTACAAATAGTATATGTACATCTATCTCACATTGATTACAAATATTCTACTATTACTACCAATAGAAGAGATATATCTCACATTGGTTAGAATTTGGTGTTGATTTTAAAAATACTATTATTATCAATAGAGGAGATGTATCATACATTGATTAGAAAATGATGTTGGTTTTCAAATTGTTTGGATAGAAGACTTCTACCATTATTACCAATAGAAGATATATATTTCACATTGGTTAGAAAGTACTGTTGATTTTAATTTTAGATTAAAAAAATATTAAATATTATTACCAATAGAAAAGATATATATCACATTTGCTAAAAATAGATGTCGGTTTTAAAATATTATTATTACTAATAAAAGAGATATATCCTACATTGGTTAAAAATGATGTAGATTTTAAGCATTTAGATAAAATACTTCTATTTTTATCATCGATAGAAAAGAAAATATGTATCTCGTATTATTTAGAAAGAGATGTTGGTTTAAATTTTTTTAAAGATAAAAATTTATACTATTATTACCAAATACGGAGATGTATTCCACATTGGTTAGAGAGTGATGCTTGTTTTAAATGTCTACCATTATTACCAATATAAAATAAATATTTCACATTGGTTAAAAATATGATATTGATTTAAAAAGTTTTTAGATGATGTATCTCACATTAGTTATAAAGAGATATATCTTACATTATTGAGAAATGGGTATTGATTATAAAAATCATTAGATAAATGAATTTTTATGTTATTACCTGTTAAAAATATGTCTCAAATCGTTATATTAATAAGATTGATTTAATTTGGTCAACTCGAAAAAGTGACGACATGTTCAATTACCATGAACTTGGGTAGAGTCATGCAATGTAAACTCCAAACTTCATATGGATTAGGAGAGTTTAATCCTAATTAGTATATAATAAGCACAATGAACATGATATATATATATATATATATATATATATATATATATATATATATATATATATATATATATATATATAGCATGTTGCGGTGTGTTAAAGACGAGTCGAATACGTGTTTGTGGTTCAAAGTAAAGACGGATGACAACGATACAATTGGTGGTCGAGAGTTTCGAGGTCTTGATGTTGTTAGACAAAATAGTGCATGATTATTTTGAGTTGTGAGAGGTGTGGTACTTTATGAGATCGTATCAATCCTTGTAACACTTGTCCTAAGTAGGGTAAGTATATTAAAAAGTTTATATTGTAATTCATCATCGTTTATAGTGAAGTTGTTGCTTGCCGTGAAGTAGATTAAACCACGTAAAATCATTTGTTCCCTTTTGCTTCCGTTATATTTTTTATTATCTTGTCATTATTCGTCCAAATACTTGGTGTTATTATTTCCGACGGATTCGCTTCCGCATTGAAGATAAAAACTTGGAAATTCTTAATCCGAGAATTTCCACGTTTTTATAACATTTCCAATATTTTTTAAATCTCATTATTTAGTTGTCTTACGAATTAAGGTATATAAAACCGTCTTATAGGAAACTTACTCTAAGCTTAAAAGTGATACTACATCTAAAAATTATTTTGTTTAGTTTTCCAAAATATCTATAGGTCTGAAACCCTAAAACTAATCCCAAGTGGAGTAAGACCACAAGGGCAATAAAATCTTCCTACCAATTTTTAGCCCAACTACATTTCCATTGTTTTTAATTTTAGAGTTATTTATAAAAGCGATGACATTAAAAATATACTTTCTAATTTATAAAATGCATGCTCGTGCTTTTAAGTACAAGTTAACTAACTCAAAAAATCGTGCATCGCACGTGTAATAACCTAGTTAATAATAAAATGATATTTTTATACTTTAATTTTTGAAAGTAGACTTTTTAAGTGAAACATTTCAAAATAAAATAGTGAACTCTTTACCCATAAATGAGGGAGTAATGTATTGGGTGATACCCGGACCGATCCACTATGATGATATTATAACCGAAAAAGTCTCATATATTTGTATTCAACCATTAAAGTACACTTTTGGTGAAAAAATAACGAAAATACCCTTAATGAACAACAAACGCGCGCACAAAGCCACTGCCCAAATTTGAGCATCGCAATTCACAATTCAAATCTGTTAAAATTTGGGCATCGAAATTCAAAAAGTCACTGCCCAATTTGTGCATCAGAATGAAAACATTGGGCATCACAATACACAATTTAAATATGTCAAAATGTGGGCATCGAAATTCAAAAAACCACCGCCCAATTTGGGCATCAAAATTCAAAATGTCACTGCCCAATTTGAGCATAAGAATGAAAACATTGGGCATCGAAATGCACAATTGAAATCTGTCAAAATTTGAGCATCGAAATAAAAAAAGTCATTGCCCAAATTTGGGTATTGTAATGACAACAGTGAGCATCACAAAACACATTTGAAGTCTATCCAATTTTAGGCATCACATTGTAAAAATACTTAACCAAATTCGGGCATTGCAATAAAAAAGATGGGCATCGAAATGGAGAAAATTGAACACTGTCACCAAATATCAACATCGTTAGGCATCATAATGAATAAAATTGACGTCGAAATGAATAAATTAAACACTGGTACCAAATATCAACAAAGTTGGGCATCGAAATAGACAAAATTGAACACTGACACGAAATATCAACATAATTGGGCATCGTAATTGACAAAATTGGCGTCGGAATAAATTTTTAAATACTACCACCAAATATCAACAAAGGTGGGTATCGAAATGGATAAATTTGGCGTCATAATGAATAAATTGAACACTGTCCCTAATCTGTGTGCACAAATTGGGCATCAGAAAATTTTTGAAGCCCAAAACAGTGCTTAAACATTGTTTTTTGGCCTTAAAACGAAGACATCATTGGGTAAACCCAGTCTATCTTGTAGATCTCGTCGAGAGCTTTAATTTGATATGTGGTGGGCCATGTGGTTCATCCGAGATCAAACGTTATGGAGAAAATGATCGGAGAAGATGAAAAGAGGTCGGCAATGGAGAAAAGAGAGATGGAGACGAAGCTGGAGGAAGAAGAAAAAAAGAGTATGGCAGAGAGATGATAAATAAGTAGCAGAAGGAAGAAGAAGAGAAAGAGAGAGAGAGTGTGTGTGTGTGTCAGAGTGAAAAGAACGAAGTATTTGGAAGTCACGGGCAGTATTGGAATTTTTTTATGAAAAAACACTTTACTCGTTGAATAAGAAGAAATTTGACTGGAGAGGTTATGATATCTTCAAAAGGTACCGGCCCGCAATTATTCCTAATATATTACTACCTCAATCCTAAACTAAAGTTATTGTCCTGTTTGATCCGATACTTGAATTAAGAAAAAACAATTGACTTGATTATTTATAGGAATAATTGCGGGCCAGTTCTCTTTTGTGATATTGTAACCGCTCCACTCCCCTATTTTTTTATTCAACCGGTAAAGTACACTTTTATAAAAAAATTCCAATAATACTCGTCTTCCTCCAATTGGTCTCCCTCGTCTTCCTTTGTTCCAGAATAAAATTTATAAAAGTGGAAGCGACAGGACTATGTTATAACTTTGGAAAGATAGCAAGAAACATGGTGAGGTGATTGGAAGCCACAAAGCATGTTTGGTTGTGAAATGAAGTTCGCAAAATGATCAAGAATGAGGATCCAAATGTTTGACAATCATTTTATCAGTTGCAATCACATTTTCTCCTCTTGAATTAATGTTTGTTGTGAGATCTTCAATCTTCGTAGACTTAAAAATTCATCTGAAACTTGTGGTTTTCAGAATCACCGTATACAAATATATGAACCTCCGGCCAGATCTTTCCAGATTGTACTGGATAGGGAAAACCATTTTGTCACATCACAACCCTTGGTTGAACCTTCATGCTTCCTTGGACCGAAAGGTTTTGATGTGGGCATCAAAGGTTTCGATGTGGGCATAGAAGGTTTCAATGTGGGCGTCGAAGGTTTCGATGTGGGCATCGTTCATTTTCGGAGTCTTCAATGTGGGCCTTAGAATCTTTGATGTGGGCATCGTTCATTTTTGGAGTCTTCGATGTGGGCGTCATAATCTTTGATGTGTGCATCGTTCATTTTCGGAGTCTTCGATGTGGGCGTCAGAATTTTTGATGTGGGCATCGTAGGTTTCAATGTAGCATCGTTGGTTTCGATTCGGACATTGATTGTTTCGATTCGGGCATCGTTGGTTTCGTTTCGATTCGGGCATCATTGGTTTCGTTTCGATTCGGGCATCGTCGTTCAGAATTCCAACAATTCCATTCCATACGAGGTAGGCAGGAGATTTGGGTTTATTTCTAGTGTGGCTTGAAAATTTTGGCATTCTAGTTCATTTTGTGGTAGAATGAAACTTTCCATTATATCACTAATATGTTGGTAAGTCTTATGTTCTGAAGATTTCTCAATAGTTTTGGAGTAATCCGGTTCATATATTTACACATACACACGAGAATAAACAGGTCGGATATGAAAAACAGGTCGGTTGTTGCATCAATGATTCAAATTCCATTACCTTACACAATGGGTGAACTCTTTGTTTAAGTGGGTGGAATTGATTTTTTATATCGCGATGCACAAAATTAATTACCGATGCCTAAATTAAATTATCGATGCCCAATATTTGTATTTCAATGCTCAAATATGGGCGATGATTTTTGCATTGTGATGCCTAATTTTTTTCATTATGATGCCCAAATTTGGGCAGTGGGTTTGTATGCGCACATTTTCTTCATTAAAGATATTTTCATCATTTTACTCCCCCTCCAAAATGTACTTTACCAGTTAAATAATATTCTGTTGGACTTGAGAGGTTATAACTACATCACAGGAGAACAGCCCGGTTATCACCCTTATTTATATGGGGAAAATTCGGGTCGGTACCATGTCATGAAATTATAACCGGAAAAGTTCCATATATTTATTTTAAACCGCTAAAGTATAATTTTGAGGGAAAAATGATTATTGACAAAGATACCCTTAATGAAGAAAATGTGCGCAGACAAGACTACTGAATTTGGGCATCGCAATTAAAAATTTGGGCATCGTAATACAAAAATTAGGCAATGATAATTAATTTTTGGCATCGATAATTAATTTTGGGCATCGATAATTAATTTTTGGATGGAAAAAAGTGACGTTGAGAATGAAAAAAAAAAAGTTTTTTTTCTTTCTCTTTCTCTCACACACCCTATATCACACTCTCTCACACCTCCCCACACCACCCACCTCTTTTTACCCCACCTTGGACTTAATTTTTGTTCTTTACAAAAATTTGGCCATCAATGAACTCATCACAGGCCTACTCATTCATTGTAGGCTATTTCGTAGTTCATCAATCGTCATTACATCACCCATTTGAAGATTACTGCGCAGGTATGAGCCGGTCGAACGATAATGTTGAAGAGAGGGAAAATGCATTTACAGCCCATAACATTAAACAACTTCAAAACAAGCACGGAAACACATCGGTCGACAAGGCATTATTATTGTTATACAATAATAATGGGAAGATAATGGAAGAGGAAGAAGCAGTAGGAGAAATTTGTGGCATCTGTTCTTGTGCCATTGGGAAAGAGGCAGGAGTTTTGAACATGTCGTGCAAGCAAGTCTTCAATTGGGATTGTATCTTCAAATGGGTGTTGCACAACAATATTTGCACCTCCATTAATCAATCCTCGAGGATCAATCAGGTACACAACGGAACATTTTTTCTTCTTTACTTGGTGGATTCCATATCCAATCCAAACACCCAGAAAGGTTTTCATTTCTTTATGTGATGCCCAATGTAGGCGTCGAAAGTTTCGACACTCTGCAATTTAAGGATCGTAAGTTTCGACGCCCCACAATTTAGGCATCGTAAGTTCTTACGCCCCACAATTTAGGCATCGTAAGTTCCGACCGAATGTGTGATGTGAGCATTGGAATGGATGATTGAGATTTTCATTTTTCTTATCTTTTCCTGGAAGTAGGTTTGTGTGAGTTTGAATGGAAGGCATTTGAATCCTTTCCAATGTCGAATAAACTCTTTTGCAATCATCAATTCATCAATAACCATTTCGATATGTAAGCTGTAAATTCAACAGTGCATGTCTTGTATTGGTACCTACAATATATTCCTAAAATAAGAAAAGAAAAGAAAGGAAAGAGATTGAATTGTGGGATTCACACAGATTGTTAAAATAAGAAAAGAAAGGAAAGAGAAAAATGTGAGGTGTTGGCAATACTCAAAAGAGAGAGAGAAAAAAAGGAAAGGGAATGGAAAGGAAAGAGAAAAAGAAAAAGATAATAGAGATAGAGAGAGAGAAAGAGAGGACAAAGGACGATACTTGGTTCTTGGTGTCTGAGCATTTTAAGAAAAAAAAAATGAAAATGGATGTTTATGGTTTAAAAAAGATGAAGGTACTTGAGCGGTTACAATTATAGGAATTGATACCGGCCCGCAATTATTCATATTTATATTGGTTTAAAGTGTAGTTTTTTTAAAACCCAAATGTATATGACCTACAATTAAAGTATAATAATTTTTTTTAAAACAAGACTATTATTTTAGGATGGACAAAAAAAGAAAACATAACAATAACTTTGGGACATGATAATATTAATTACTCCAATTTAATCATGATTTATCTCATATGCCGTCTTGGTATTCTACCAGTATAATTACATCCCAATTCAAGGTATCAGATCTCCTGTGCCACAAATTGTGTACCACTTATGTGTCACTTTCATCTCAACCTTTCCACATGTGAAAGTGGTTGAGATGCAATGATTAAAATGAAAATGACACACAGTTTGTGGCACAAAAAATTTGATTCCCCAATATATATATATATATATATATATATATATATATATATATATATAATGACAAGGGTATATTTCTCTCTAAAAAATCTCACTTTTGAATTATTGACTTTTGAGTTACCATTTTACTATTTCTTTCTCATATCTTCTCTAGTTGTATTTCCCTTTATCTCTCCCGTCTCCTCCCTATTTTCTCTCTCATCACTATTATCTCATCTCTTTTAATTATATTTAAACATAAAAAATAGTAACTAAAACAATATATATGTGTGTATATATATATATATATATGGCAAGAGTATATTTCTCCCTCTAAAATCTCACTTTTGAGTTACCATTTCACTCTTTCTTTCTCCTATCTTCTCTGGTTGTATTTCCCTTTCTCTCTCCCGTCTCCTCCCTATTTTCTCTCTCATCACCACTATCTTATCTCTTTTAATTATGTTTAAACATTTTTCTTTCTTTAAATATAAAAAATAGTAACTAAAACGAAAATAATAATTCTGAAGTCAAGAAAACAAAAATATAAGAGGTTAGTAAAATAAAAATAATTTATGAAACAAGCCACTATAAAAATAAAAGTTACAGAATCAACAAAACAAAAATAATTTAATGCGGAGGTTAGTAAAATAAAATAATTTACGGAACAAAAGTTTAATACAAATTCTTAAAAATATATATGTAAAACAAAAATACATTAGTAAAATAAAAATATTTGATGGAACGAAAATAATAGTTACAAAGTCAATAAAAAAAAAAAAAATAAACTGAGGTTACTAAAATAATAAAAATAATTTACGAAACAAAATTTTAAAACAAATTCTCAAAAATAGCTATGTAAAACAAAAATGCATTAGTTAAATACAAATATTTGATAGAACAAAAATAATAATTACAGAGTTAATAAAAAAATAATTTAAATTGAGGTTAGTAAAATTATAAAAATAATTTACGGAACAAAAGTTTAAAAAAAATTCTTAAAAATAGTTATGTAAAACAAAGATACGTTAGTAAAATAAAAATATTTGATGGAACAAAAATAATAGTTACAGAGTCAATAAAACAAAACAATTTAAACAGAGGTTAGCAAAATAATAATAAAAAATTACGAAACAAATTTTTTTCTATAAAACTAGTTCCTAAAAATAAAACAAAAATAATAGTTACGAAGTCAATAAAACAAAAATATATAATGGAAGTTATTAAAATCAAAATAATTTACAAAACAAAAATAATATTTAACGGTAAAAATAATTTCATTATTTTGATTTTATCTTATTTTCTTCTCAGAAATTTCTTTATTCATAAAATTATAAATATAATTTAATAAAATTAATCATTGAAAAGGAATAACTTATTTGAGTTCAAATTCTATTTGCAGGGCGGAAAAAAATTAAATTTGTTCAAAGACATTCATTATACAGAGTTTTTGAATAGTATAAAGTGTTCGAGGTTGTCAGGTCATGAATTGACACTTATAATTAGTGTTCCAGTAATGCTATTGAAAAACATTGACCATTGTGCAGGGTTGTGCAATGGAACAAGACTAATCATCATAAATCTTGAGGATCACATTGTTGAAACAAATTTTTTGAAAGGAAGCAAAGTTGGAGAAAATGTTTTTATCCCAAGATTGTCATTAACTTTATCTGATCTAAGACAGTTTTTAAGTTCTAGAGAAAACAATTTACATTGCTGGTATCATATGCAATGACAATTAACAAGTGCCAAAGTCAATAATTGCACGTAGGTCTTTTTTTGAAAAAAACTGTATTTAGACATGGACAGTTATGTGTCGTAATTTCTAGAGTAACAAATTATTTTAGTTTGAAGATATTGATATGCGGTGAAGATGAAAAACCAACTAAGAAGACAACAAATGTTGTGTATAAGGAAATTTTTTAGAATCTATAATGATTAGTGATATACTTATGTATGATTGTTAATAAGCCGATCTTCCTTATTTTATTTATGTACGATTTAGTTGACGTGTGTTTAACGCACGGGTTAAAAAAACTAGTTCAACTTTAATGGTTCGGTTTGATTGGTAGATTAAAAAAAAAAAAAACTAAAGGTCCTTTTGGTAGTTTCCTTTTAGGCTTTTACCTAGGGCAAAAGCCCGCGGGCATGCCCACCCCACCACCTATTAGGGGCGGGTTGGGCTGAGGTATTTAACACCCGTTTGGATGCGGGCTTTTCGGGCTTTGCACGCATGGGCCACAGGCTTTCGCGGGCAGCCTGCATATTCTTGGATTCTATTTTTGGACAATTATTTTAGGGTAAATTTCAAGTGTGTACAATTTTAGAAACATGTTTTCATCTAGGTCCATCAATTTTTTGAACATTTCATATAACTACAAATTGGTTGCCAAATGACAAAAATGTCATTAATGAAGACAAATCTCATCCGGCGTAAAAAAATCAAAAAATGCTGATGCCAATGGTCTCAGGACTGTTTTCATAGTTTATTCAAGCAAAAAAAAAAATCAAAAATGCTGATGCCAATGGTAGGCATCAGGATTATTTCCAAAACAAAAAAAAAATCCAATAATGCTGATGCCAAGGACAGGCATTAGGTTGCTGATGCTAAACCCAAGCATCAGGTTGCTACCAAACCCATGCATCAGGTTGCTGATGCCAAACCCAACACAGGCATCAGGTTGCAGCCAAACACATGCATCAGGTACTGGTCCACTCATTATATCTTTTATTTCGTTTTTAAGGATCCCTTCGTTTAATGGCTTTCCGGTAAGAGAGGAGTTTTGAAGACCTAACTGTACATTCTTAATTTTAAAATTCATCAACTGTGGGTAAATGGAATCCATATCAAGATATGAGAAGCACATGAAATTAAGTGGAGTAATTCTGAGATAGAAAATGGCGGAGAGACTGAAAATTTTTGAATGGCGACAACATCGTAGCACTGAACTTTTCGGATCTTATCTGTTCGTTTCCTTTTATAGCTTTGGCAATAAATAAATGAATGAAGAGACATAGACAGAGACAGAGAGAGAAGCATAAGGTGAGAGAATTGAAGCAACATAACTCCATTGATGAATCAACTCCACTCACGAACGCAGACAATCGGTACCGGTGGGTCGGTTGAAATGGTGGTGACGACGGGATTTGGCGCGAGATTGAAAAGGGGGAGAGGTCTTAATTGCAAATGGGTAAGATGGTTTTTGATTTTGTGTAGGTGTGGGTGTATGTTTGTTGGATAGAGATGGAGAACTGAGAGAATTGAGAGAGAGCAGAGGTGGCAGAGGAAGGTGGGGAGGAAAGGGCAGTGACGTACTTTCGCCCTAAAATTATACCTAAAAGATATGTCCAAAAAATAGCTAAATTTATTTGAAAATATGTTTTAAAATATGTACCGACTTGTAATTTATTCATTATTTTATTACTCCCTCCGTCCCTAAATTATCGTTCTAGTTGACTCGGCGCACATATTAAGAAAAAACAATTGACTTGATTATTTATATTGGTTTAATGTGTAGTTTCCTTTAAAGTCCATGTGTATGTGGCCCATAATTAAAGTAGGGTGAAAAAGTAATGGTAAAGTAGTAAAAGTGACCTATCTAAAAAAGTAAGTTTCAAAGTGAACAATTATTTTGGAACGGATGAAAAAAGTAAGGAAGACGATAATTTAGGGACGGAGGGAATATTTATTAGGACTCAATAGCCCAGCCCAATGAGGCAATGAGCCCATTAACCATTTCATTTGTCGGCCTAACCTAATTACTAAGAGCAACTCCAGTGGGCTTTTGGTAAAGCTTTACCAGCCTACTTTAAAGCTTTACCACCGTTGGAGCCTTCCAGCTCATCACTCCAAAATTGCAACATCTTCATAGCCTTGGACCGGTTTATCAAGTGCTTGGTCAGTAAAATCCCTGCAATATGGCAACAACTTGTCCAACAACGGCTGTTTTATATATATATATATAAAACTTTACAACGGTAATGAAATAACAGTAATAAAAAAATTCCTATAAATTGGTTTCCAAATTTTTTTTACACAAATTCATCTACACTTTCTCATTCTCTACACAAATTCTTATATACACTTTTTTTTGTTATGGATAACAATTTTTTTACAAATTTATTGAACTCTAATGTCGAAGATGTGACGCCCCGCTCCTTCGTTATCTCGGTTTGCGTGCTATACTTGCACTTCTTCCTTTGTTGACTGTATGTTTGGTTGCGAGAGGGTCTAGATATGTTGGAGAGACCATATTAAGACCAAAACATTATTAAGAGACTCCATATAGTTGTTGACTTGCTTATGTCGCAAGTCGTGACTCGACGATAGTCGGAATGCGACGCGATTGAGGGTTTGCTCGCGTTTTGGGTTCGTGACCTCGGTTTGGGTCCTAGACCTCTTTAAGATGATTTATTAACATGTTTAGATGCATTAGACTTCAAGTTGGAGGTGTTCCTTAAGTCTATCGATGATTTGGAAGTTTTGGAGATAGCGTTCGTCTCTATCGCGTAGTTCGGGAATCGAGTCGCGTAATCGTCTCTCCTTTGGGATTCTTATTCCCCTAGTTGTTATTCAACTTTCTAGAAGTATTTAAGCTTCTCCATTAGCCCTTAGACTTGCCTTAAAAGTCTCCTTTCGTTGCTCGTTCGATTGCGAGTTCATTCGTCGTTCCGGTTGCACGTTGTTGCACCCCTTCCCGGTTTCGCTCCGAGTTGTTTCGGGAGTTGTTCGGATGTGTTTTAGACTTGTTTTGAGTTGGGTTAGACCTTAGAATGGTTGCCCATAAGTTTGGGATCGTTTAGGACAAGTTTAGACCAAATTTTGGAGGTTCAGGAGCCGAGGCGCCCTGGAACATAGTGAGGCGCCCGCCTCAATCTTGAGAGCATCTTTGTGCGAGGCAGAGCCAGGCGGCGCATGGAGGGAGTGAGGCGCCCGCCTCAACTCCGAGAATCTACGGGATTTTGCCCTGTTTTGTGTTTGGACGAATTATACCTATTCTACCCTCATTAAACCCCCTCTAAACCCTTCCTAACCTCTCATACTTAACCCTAAACATGTCCTAACATTAGTTGGAAGTTAATTAAGGTTAGATTAGTGTTTGATTATCCCTAATCTCTACTAATTGCACTTGAGAAATGTCCTTTGTGCCCTCCTTAATTTGGGGGTATAAATACCCACAACCCACTTTGTTATTCTTTGAAACCATTTCATTTCTTCTCTTCCACAATACGTATTAGAGAGAGAGGAGGAGGCTTGGAGATTCAAGCCCTAGCTTCATTCTTCCTTCGATCCAAGACGATCCGACCAACCGATTGCCTTCAAACTTCGGAATCTTGAAGCCCTCGACGAGTAGAACAACTTCACCGATTGGATTTGTGTTCTCTTGAGTTTTCACTCAAGCTAGGTAAGTTACTTCCTTTTGTTTTTGGTTCATTGGCCCTAAGGAAAACAATCTATATGCTATTTGTGGGCAATGAACACCTTGTATGCCTTGTTTGCCCAATTTTGGGGATTTTGGAAGTATGAACTTGTTAGGAGTATTTGTAGATGACTTCTATGATTGTTGATGTATATGTTTATCCTTCATCTTGTGATTCTAGGGTTGTGAGCATGCTAGAAATCATGTTTACATTTTCTTTGGGTTTATTATGAAAGTATGCCTAAAGTTTGGGGCCTTGAATGTGTGATCTCACTAGGTTGTATGAGTATGACCATCTAATTGAAAGTATGAAATTCCTAAAATGGGTATATGGTTATGTTGGGTTTTATGAATTTTAGGGTTTGTTAATCAAGCTCGAATTATTGGAGGAATTGTGTTATTTGGAGTAGGTATTAGTGTGTAGGATGATTTGAATGATGTTGTGTGTTGGGAGAAATGGGTTATTCCTTTGTTAGGGTTTTATGAATTTTGGGGCTTGGGAATCAAGCCGAATGAATTTTAGTGGTTGATATATAATTGAATGGAATGTTAATTTGGGGATTTACGAAACACATAAAGAATGAAAGGTAGAATTAAGACTCAACGGAGTCATTGTGAGGCCAATGATGTGATAACAAGCCTTTGGTTGAGACCCTACGATGTTCGGTTCTCGTTCGCTTATGTTTGTGCGCACCCGAGTATCTCGTTGTGTCCAATTGGGACACTCATGTTATAGAGACCTATTGGGAATTTGTTTAGAACGTGCTTGTAGAGCACGTTGTATTAGAGACCAACCCTTGGTCTCGAGTACCATTTAATATTGATTATTGGATAAGTCCACTATAAGGAATTTAGTCGCGAGGATATGAAAATACTTGCGGATTTAGACTACAGGGTAGTCTTGTCAATCATGAGATGGGTCTTGAGGATGTCGACTATAAATGACGAGCGGGACTTTGGCTAAGTCCGGTGTGCTTTTAAGTGAAGCTAAATGCTAAGCCTTGATTTGTGGTGGTTCTTAGACTAAGTAGTAGTCTTTGATTTAATCTTGAGTAGAGGACTATAGTAGACCTCATATTGTGAATTGTTGAGCTTATATGCTATTCTTGAATTGGTGATGACTTGAGGTTTATGAATACCTCAATATGTGGTTTTGAACTAAACTTACAAGTTAGTTGAACATGTTAAGTGTGTACATTTATGTGCATAGTTTATTGGGTTTTGTAGAGCATTATGACCTACTTACTTTGATGAATCCTTTTGTGATGAACTTGGTCTTTATTGGTTTATACAAGTAAATATCTACTTGAGCATCTTGATTTTGAGTCCAGCTGGCGTCTTGGTCGTTTTGTCGGCAATGGGACGATTCATAGCCTTTGGGAAACATTCGCTATGAATCGCCGCATTGGTACCCTTTATCCTCACTATGTGGCCAATAGTGGGATGTGGTCTCGTATTAGCGCTGCCGAGCCTGATATTGAGCTCCCATTTCTCATCCCAGGGTCGGATGAATGTAACGCGGTACTCATTAGGGAAAACTGGTGAGTTATGATCATTTGAGGAATGAAACCCAGTTTATGATCATTTGAAGGGCTAGGCCCAGGTCTTGGTTTGAATATTGAGGGCTTGGCCCAGGTCCTGATTTTGCGTGCTTATGTATAAGCACCTATATGAAAGATAACATGCTATGTGGTTATGCAGTTTATGTTACATGATGACATTATACAAGTTTATTGTTGGTATACGATTAAGATGCCATGATTTTATATATGTTGGTGCATTATGCCATGCCACGATATGCTATGCCATACATTTGCATTTAGTAACTTACTGGGTCATTATGACTCATTTCGTGTGTTTGTTTTCCTTAGTTTTTGCAGTGATCCCGTTAGTACGCAGCGTGGCGGCCGGATAGTGATTCCTAGAAGGTGGTCTTCCGGGCTTTAAGCTTGGATTTATTATCATTATTGTTGTTTTGTATTTGTGAGACACGAATGTAAAGTTATGTAGACTTTACTTGGGTAGATTGTGTTAGTACTTTCTTATTGTATTATTTTGGTAGCCGACTCGTTTGGTCGAGCTGTTGTATCTTTTAGAAGTTATTCCCTTGTTATTTCGAGCATGCTTTAGCTCACTCATCCTAGTATTGTTGGTATTGTCATCTCCGACGACGTTAGTCGTGAGACTTGGGTTTAGTTGTTAGAATTTGAATATCTTGTTCTTTTGGTTGATTTATTCCTCCGGCATGTTTTAGCCGTTGAGTTGTTGTTTATCAGGTTGGGTTCTTGTTGCTTCGCCGGCCTTAGGTTGCCGATGGTTTGTTGTACGTGCGCAATGTTGCGTCACGCGAGTCGTAGATTTGTCGAGAGATAGTCGTCTCTCAGCCTTGTATTCCTTAGTTTACAACTATAGGCTTTGGTCCCATTTATGATTTGCTTCCGCAGATTTTAGTTTTTGGTTATTCGGTTTTGCCGTTATGGCTTTTCATTCCTGTTTAGTGTTTGTTGGTTCAACTCTGGACTTGCACTACTACGCTTAGCGGGTGCTTGTTCGTCTTTTAGCTTGTCTTGGCGGCACGACCTTGGGATTCCGCATTGGGGTTCGGGTCGGGCTGTCACAGAAGATTCTGCGAATGCCGAAACTATTCCGAATTTTTCAGCTCCGTTGAATGTTCAAGGTCCGCCAAATATTCGAGCTTCGCCGAATTTTCAAATTCTGCCAAATTTTCAAGTTCCGCCAAATTTTCAAGCTCCACCAAATTTTCCTTATCCAAATTATCAAGGTATTTCAAGTGTTCAAAATTTTCCTTATCTAAATTATCAATTTCTCATGTATTCGCAATATTTTAATTCAATTATGACAAACCAATATACACCCGATATTGAAAATCCAACAACACCAACTCATACAAGAAGGGATAGTGTCGGTGAGTCTGCAATTCCACAATTTTCCACCCAATAGGGGTTGGAAACCATTGTTCTTGATAATGAAGAAGACAACCAAATAAAAGACAAACAAAAAACAAAGTGGAGTATTGAATAAGATAAAATGCTTGCAAGTGCTTGGCTCGTTATTTCAACAGATAGCGTGAAGGACAACTTCAAAATGATAAGGAGTTTTGGAAACGAATCACTGAGTACTATAACAACAACCGAAAGACGGGAATTAAAAGAAAGTCAAACGTCTTGAAGTTGCATTGGTACGCAATTTGTCCATAGGTTAATGAATTTAATCAATTTTTCATCCAAGTTAGAGATCAACATCGTAGTGGGTGGTCCGACGACTAAGTGAAGGAAACTGCACGTGGTCTTTATCACTCTATACGTAAAAAACATTTCAAATATGAGCATGTGTGGCTAATGGTGAAAGACGAGCCAAAGTGGAAAAGTGGGAAATTTAGTGAACATGCCTTTAAAAGGACAGAGATATCTGAATCGGAAACATTCACTTCATCATCCGATGCACATACGAGCATCAACATCGAAGACAATGAAGTCGAAGTCCGCTCGATTGGTCAAAAGGCGGCAAAGAGGAAAGGGAAAGCAAAAATTGCCGAAAAAATGAAGTCAAAAGTGTCGATTTATGGGATAAGCATCGTGAAATTGAAGAAAGAAATATTTTAGCACTCGAGGAAGTGACAACTGCGTTGAATTATGAAATCCTCTTTAAGGATATTAGTGGCATGACGAATGAGCAACTACAAATGCATCAACACATTTGCGACTCGATCAAGGTCAAATATAATATTCCATAAATTATGTTTTGTAATTTTAATTTATGAAGTTTGTAATTGTTGTATTCCCTAATTTATGTTTTGTAATTTTAATTTATGAAGTTTATAAGTTTATGTAATATTTTAATTAATGTATTTTTTTCTTCATGTAATCCATGTGTAATATTTTATGTTATGTAATTTTTAATTGTGTGAAGGAAACTTGTCATTACAAAAACTTGACGTTGTAAAAACTAGCCATTGCAAAAACTAGCTGTTGTAAAAACTAGCCATTGCGAAAACTAGCAATTATAAGAGGTTTGTATATAAGAGGCTTGGGACTCTATATTTTCTCCAACCACAACCTCTTACACATATACCTACAGATACACCAATCTCCACACTAAAAAATGTCTCAAGATCCCAATCACTCCTATAAAAATGCACTTCTACAATTCGTGCACAATGAATTGACTGACGGTTCAAGTGAAAAAATTATGATGATGATTATGGAAAAGAAAATGAAGGAAGAAGAAGCAGAAGCCTCCCACGGTCGTAAACGTAGTCGAAAGTACATAAATCGAGAACGTGAAGCTGGACATGAAAGACTTTTTCAACGACTATTTCTCCAATGAGCCAGTTTACACATATCAAATTTTCAGAAGAAAATATCGAATGAGTAAGAAGTTATTCCTTCGAATTGTAGAAGCTCTTTCAAATCATATAGGGTATTTTCAGATGAAGGTTGACGCAACCGGTAGAAAGGGACTTTCCCCATTGCAAAAATGCACTACTGCTATTCGTCAGTTGGCATATAGCACACCTGTCGATCATTATGATGAGTATGTACGAATTGGTGAAACCACTACAATCAATTGTCTACTGAAATTTTGTCGATCTGTGATTGAGGTATTTGGAAGCATATACTTGAGAAGACTCAATGCTCACGACATCCAACGTTTACTTCACCTACATTCTGAGGTCCATGGTTTTCCCGGTATGTTAGGAAGCATTGACTGCATGCATTGGCCATGGAAAAATTGTCCAGTTGCATGGAAATGTCAATTTACCCGAGGAGATCAAGGGGTTCCAACAATAATACTAGAAGCGGTCGCTTCTCAAAACCTTTGGATATGTCATGCATTCTTCGGCGTTGCAGGTTCTAACAACGACATTAATGTACTCAACTAATCTCCATTGTTCAACAATGTATTGAAATGACACTTTCCTCAAGTTCAGTTTACGATAAATGGCACACAATACACGAAAGGATATTATCTAGCAGCTGGTATCTATCCAGAGTGGACTTCATTTATCAAAAGTTTTACATATTCAGAAGATCCTAAAAGGATAAAGTTCAAACAAATGCAATAAGCTGCAAAAAAGGGCGTTGAGCAAGCGTTCGGAATCCTCTATTCTCGTTGGACAATAGTACGAGGTGCGACTCGATTTTGGCACAAGGATGCTTTAAAAGATATAATGTACGCGTGCATCATATTGCACAATATAATTGTGGAGAATAAAGGTAATGCAATAAGTAACTGGAGCGATGAAGAAGTAGATCCACCAGTAGCCGCATCACAGGGATTTATTCAAGAATTTTAACAATACCTCCAAAGGTATGCGAAACTACGTGATCGAGAAGTACATCAAAAACTTCGATTTGATTTGGTCAAACATATTTGGGAACGCTTTTGAGACAACAACAATGAAAATTAAGTTGTAACGATTAGATATTTCTTATTAGTATTTAATTACTTTGTTTTCTTATTGTATTATGCAACTTTAATTATAATTTGTATGATTTTATGTTGATTTAGTTCAATAAAATCTATATTGTTACATCAGTATTTTGAATTACTAATAAATATTTATGAATAAAAATGTTTTTTTCAAAGATATAATTTAAAAATATATAAATTATTTTTTGGACGTATTATATTTATTCTATAAATATTTATGTTTTAAAACTATATACTCCCTCCGTCCCTAAATTATCGTCCTCCTTTCCTTTTTCGTCCGTCCCAAAATAATTGTCCACTTTGAAACTTACCTTTTTAGAACATCACTTTTACCACTTTACCCTTACTTTTTCACCCTACTTTAATTATGGGCCACACACATGAACTTTAAAGGAAACTACACATTAAACTAATATTAATAATCCAGTCAAATAAGTTTTCTTAAACGGTGCGCCGGGTCAACCAGAACAATAAATTAGGGACAAAGGGAGTATTTATTTTTGAAAATAAATATATATTAATAAAGAATAAAGTATTTAGTTATGGATCCATGCTATAAAGCATTTACAAGGAATAAGTTTAACGTGAAATGGCTTGCAACGAGAGTAAACCTTTTCACATTTTCATGAATGTGATGCCCTGAGTTCTAAATTTCTAACCACGAGTGGGCAGTGGGCACTGCAGCCGTGTGCAGCGTTACAGCGTCTTCACTGATTCTCTCTCTTCTCTTCACTCTTCAGTTCACTTCTTCTGTATTCTGTTCTTCAGTCTACTCGTCTTCTACTCTTCTTCTAATCTTCTTCTCTTAGTAGTTAGTTCTCTCAATCTCAAATCTTCAGACTTCAATGCCCTCTCTGTCTCTCAGACTCTCAGTCCACTCCACGCCTCCACTCTCCAACGGCAGCAGGGAGCGGCAGCGTTAAGACTGAAGAGTGACCGAAGGCCAATGGCGGATGCACGTTGTTGACTTGGGGGGCAAGTGCACCGCTCAATTTAATTTTTATTTTTTAATTTTTACTCTGTAAAACGGCGTCGTTTTACAGAGTGACACCGCTGAATATTTCAAAGCGGCGAAAAGAAAACTTGGGAGACTGCGATTTGCGAGTCTGCGACACTGCCGAGCCGACCCAGACGGAAGCAGTCAAACAGAGCAGAGCTTGAATCCTGAAGGCGTGGTCCGCGTGGAGGTGGAGCCGTGGAGGAAGAGTCTAAGACGGAGTAGCCGAGTAGAGGACTGGGCGTGGGCAGCGCCGACCACCGACGGGCGAGTGGGAGTGGGCGACGGCAGCAGGATTTGAGGCTTGGAGCTGGAACGGTTGGAGCGCAGACTAGCACTAGCCACTAGGTAATTTACTTTTTGTACTTCTGTTCTGTAACTTTTGTTTTGTTCATGACTTCATGACGAAAGGCCGTCTTCGCCGTCAAGGACTCAAGGGCTTCCTCTTCGCCGCAGCCGTTCCTCCGTCTCTGCTTCCAGCCTTCGAGTTCCAGATCCCGGCCATCCCTGCTTCCAGCGGCAGCCTTCCAGATCTCACGCTTTTAGAGCTGGCCGGAACTCAGTAGTAAGTATGTCTGTACTTTATGCTTTAGCTTCATGGTTATTTCCAGTTTCTCTAAGTCTGTTTACATGGAAACATCATCCTAGTAAGTATTGTATGAGTAATTGAGTATGTAGTATTTGAATCATTTTCTAACTGTCCTACAAGGAGAAATTTATAGCAGCTTTTCTTCAAAGGTGTTATTTCAACTTTTAAGGGGCCTCTTTAAGCTAGTTTGCTTTTTGAATTTAGTGGATTATGGATATTTAATTTACTAATTTAGTTATTTATTTATTTACTTATTTAGTATTTTAAGTATTTTAAATATATTAATGGATATGTAATTTTGTTATTTGAAGTATTATGAATTTAATGGTTTATCTATCTAAAATTCAAATCTATTCTAAATTCAAATAATTGATAATAAATAAATAAAAATGTAAATAAATCCATTTTTTGTGGGCTTGCCCGATTTGTCCGCGGCCCTAAGCTGGGCGGTTTGGGCTAGGAGTTTCCGGGAATGTTATGTTTGCAGGCTTTCCCGCTCCGCCCCGTTTCACAGCGGGCTTTTAAAGCCCGCGGTCAAACCTGCCCCACAAGCGCGTTTTGACAGCTCTACTTTTACCCTAGCTATAAAGGGCTTGCCCACAGCCCCCGTTCCTTCCACCCTTTTCTTCCCTTCGCTCCATTGTAGCCGAACAAAATCGAAGTGCTTAATTTTTATGTTTAATATATTTTTCAAGTCATAATTTGCTATCAATTGAATCAGATCTGGATTTTATGGCGCTGAGTTTCGATGATTCTTCGAATTTATTTGATGAAAGAGAGGTTTATGTTAAACTCCAACTGATGTTTATGGAATTCGACCGTGGTTTCTCTGTTTAAAGAGGGTGTCGGTAAGAGCTCAATATCGTTTTCCCCTATTTGTTTATTTATGTTCGAAATTTCATGACTTTTAATCTCCCATTTTTATGTTTCCACCCTCTATTATAAACAAATAATCGCCCATTTTATGTTAACACCCTCTATTGTAATAATGACTTGTTTAGATACGTATTATGTATATATTTTAAGATTTTACCCTTTAATTCCATGTTTTTTGTTTGGATTTCAAATATTCAGTGTCCAAAATCTTGTTCTGTTTTTCTGAATTTCTATTTTTGATTTCTATAGTGCCTCGTCCTGCCTTCTGTTTATGTTTGTTTGTGTGGAGACTCAATTTTTGAGGTTGCTCATAATCTTATGTGTACGGAATGAGTTGTAAACTTGTGTATAAAGGGTTTTATGGTACAATGGTACAATAGTGCTGGGCATGACTCATGTTTTCTTATTGTAGATGGTCCATGTAACTTGAAAATGTAGGATTAGTTGAGTCAATATCAAGGCTGTTGAATTGTATAACCCTTTTAGCTTAAGGTATATGGTTGGGTATGATTATGTTTATTTGTTTTCTTGATTCTTTAGTTAGCCTATTGGAAATATGTTTTGTTATTTCCATTTTGTAGGAGCAATCATAGCTTATGGACAAGCTATGATTGCAAGTGAGTCACATAGAGTTCATTATAAATACAAGACTCGGTCCAATTAAAGTGTACACATGAAATTTGCAGCTTGTGTATGGAATAATTTAATTGCAAAAGTATCATTTCATCATTGCAATCATGACTATTCTAAGCTAACGAGTTGTATGCAAGTATACACTTACACGATTTCAGTATATTTATTTTTATTTTTTGGTAAAATTTCATTTCATCATAGCAATCATTACTATCCTCTTTCGGCCAGATATATAGACTTATTATTATTTTTATTTATTTTGGTAAAACATGAAAATATTGTTTTTCCTAATAAAATTGAAATGTTAAGAAGATTGTAAGATATCCTATGTAATATAGAATGTTGGATTAAGGTCGGATTGGATTAATAAGTCGATTTTCCCGATGTTTGGTCCGCAATAGGTGGTAAGGATTTTCCTCTGGGTATTTGGTGGATTATTTGGAGGGAAAGGAATAGGAGGGTGTTTGAGGATGAGGAGAGGACGGTGGATAAGTTAGAGGATGAGTTACTTCGTACGTTGTCTTTTTGGGGGGTTGAGGACACTAATTATTCCAACATTCCCAACATTTCTTGTATCGATTTTGTGAATAGTCTTTCTATAGATTAGTCCATTTTGTGTATGCTTATAGTTTGTAAAAAGGTCGCGTCTCTTGTTTAGACGCTTTGGTATATAATACTTTACTTATATAAAAAAAAGGATTAGTAGCCGGATAAAATTATTACCGTTTTAGATTTGGACTTTGATTCTTGATAGGGTTTCACGATTTGGTTTTCTCCTTGTGGGGTCGCATGCACTTTGTCATCATTGCCATTGGAGCGAATGGAGGAAGCAATTGAAATGGATTACTGGATTAGAAATGGATTTCAACATTAGGTTCGCTTGCAATGAAATTGATGGGTGGTAATGATGGTCACAAATAGATTTGGTAATTGGGTTGGCTCTAGCCCTATAGGGTCATCCCTATTAGCCTTAAATTTAACAGGGTCATCTTTTCTCAACTCTAACCCCTTCCAGTTTCGGTTTAACAGGTTACCGTCGTCGACCATTTTAACGTCTCTTGTTAGATATGTTAATTGAGTTGACCATAACCTGTAGGGTTGGCCCTAATAACCCTGAATTTAATAGGGTTACCTTGTCTCGACCTTAACCCCTTTCGGTTTTGGTTTAACAGGGTTGGTCTGCGGAGCCCTTTTAACATCTCTAGTCACAAAGATGGAGATGGGTTGCGTAAAACCGGAGAAGAGAAGACCTCCCCTGCTTCTAGGGCTTTAACAAGTTACCGTCGTCGACCATTTTAACATCTCTAGTTAGATATGCTAATTGAGTTGACCATAACCTGTAGGGTTAGCCCTAATAACCCTGAATTTAATAGGGTTACCTTGTCTCGACCCTAACCCCTTTCGGTTTTGGTTTAACAGGGTTGGTCTGCGGAGCCCTTTTAACATCTCTAGTCACAAAGATGGAGTGGGTTGCGTTAAACCGGAGAAGAGAAGACCTCCCCTGCTTCTAGGGCTTTAAAAAAACATCCACTCAATTAAGTGTGTGAGTTTAATACTCTGTTTGTTTGCGTGCTGGGGAAATTATCTTATTTTTCCTGTTTGTGAGAATGATTTTTTAGTTCCAGTTTAACTTTAAGTATAAGTGATTATTATTATTTTTCTTAAAATCTTCGTAGCAGGGGCTTAGTTTCTTTCTTATTAAACCACTACAAACAAAAACGGTAAGTGTTGGTTCGGTCTGGTTTTGATACTTCCTTGCATAACCCTAAGTTATATTGACAATGGATGGTGTAAGTATGGATGGTGTCAGTTAATTAAGTTGTTCTTGTTCTGATTAAGAAATTAAGCGGTTATAAGGATTTGGCATGTGATTGTATGTTTATGTGTCTCAGCCATTGGGTTTCTGTGAAAGTCTTTCGGTATATGCCATATTGGGTTTCCGTTATGTTTGTGTAGGTGTCATTTTCTTGATTAAGATGCCATATTGGGTTTCCACAATGTTCGTGTAGGTGTCATTTTCTTGATTAAGATTAAGAGTCGGAAGTAAATAAAAAGGGTATCATGTGTTTCAATATGATTGTATTACTATCCGGCCAGTTGTTTGGTGATCTGTTTGGTTGTCGAGACTCAAGACAAATCCCAATTGAGTTTTTGTTCCAATTGAGCCACCATGCTTTGTCAGGTTGTCGTTGCACCGTGAGTGCCGACTTGAAACATCATTATAAGTCCAAAAAACACGTAATTCAATAACCTCACAAATTTCAAACCGAACAATATTGAGCAAGGTTTGCTCTTTCGGCTCGACAACATCACACCACAAAATGAGATGCTCAAATTGAGGAGTATACATGGGTGCCCCTGCTTTGATAGGTGCCCATGTTTGAACTTGTGAAATTGAAGGAATGAATCTTGTCATATGTTTTTTGGCAAATACTTTTGCTAGAGTACTTTCTTCATATTTTCCCATGTAACAATCTAACTCTCCCGTTTCCGATTCTTGAGGTGTTCCCACCAATTAGATGTGTGCTTCTTCAACTTGATGACAACTAGGTTGACTTTACGATCTTTTGCTACATCCCTTGTAATTAATCAAAAACTCTTTTAAAAGTGTTAAGCCAATTGATAAATTAATCGGGATTGTTCTTACCCTCAAATTTCAGAAATTCAATAATGATGCCAACTCACTTGAAATGATGGTTTCTTTGGTCACTTCACTCGTTGCCGCATATTTGAGTGCAAGCGAAGGGGTTGAGATTTGCCTCTTCATTCACAGAATCAATATTTGAACCATGAAGTGAATCATCATGATTAAGAGGCTAATAATCCTCGTGTTGTTGCACTTATCTCTTTAAGATTATCCAATTCAAAATCTCGTAGATTTATTTCATAAGCAGGTTGACAACACAACAGGGAGGCATGGGTACCAAACCTTTGATACCAAACTTGACCTTGAAAAGGGGAGAAATAAGAAGGAAACACAAGTGAAAATTTGAAAGGGATAAACACACTACTCTTAGGACCCCACCAAAGGTAACAAGTAATAAACAAAGAATCCTTCTAAAAATTGTCTATGACCCAATTACGCTCAATTCTTCGTGTTTTCCCTTCACATATGAGGGTTTAAATAGGCTGCAATGAACATCCCTCCATTCACTAGGCAAAAGATACATTAACGATGCCTAGAGATTACATGAATGGAGAAATATGAAAAGTTAAGGACATTAAAAACTAAATACAAAGGACTCGTCAAAAACTAGGGATAGATGAACTTGTAACACAACTAGGGATAGATGAACTTCCAGCCTTGTCCATTGAATAAGAAACTGAGAAGAAAGATCAAAAAAAGAAAAAGAAAAAGAAGACCACATAAACTCTAAGTAGACAACCCGGATACCTCATGCGATAAATGTTTTATCTCACTCCATAGAGTTCAAACGACAGACCATCTTCGTTCTTTCAAACTAGACTCATATATCTTTCCAACTAATAGAATGACACCTTCTAGAACCTCTTGAGTCGATACAATTTAATTATTAAAGTTGGATGAAATTCTTGTTTTACACATACTGATAGCAACTACCGTTAACCTCATTTCTTGACCACTGCATTCCTTTCTACATATTCGTTTTCATAAGACACTCCGATGTTAAACACATACGTCTTATGTTTTGCAATCCAAAATTTCATATTATGTTTTATGATTTCAAGTACTTGCTCCCTCTGTGCCAAAAGATAGTCGTATTTGACAAGTGAAACTTTTAATATAGTTTTTTACTTCTCTTTATATCTTTTAAATAATGCTAAAGTTGTGTGTGTGTGTGTTGTGTTTATATATGATACTTAAATTTGAATATTTGGAAATGCGATCATTTTTTGACAAATCAAAATGGAAATACCAATTCCCCTTCATTAATAAAATCATTAAACTCCGACATCGCTCGAGTGTAAACTCGGGAACCAGACCGTTCATGCGGGAAACGAACCACATTGAAGTCACCACCTATACACCAAGGAGCATCCCACTTACGTTTAACTGAATTGAGTTCCTCCCACAGGACTCTTATCCACCCGAGAAAACCCACAATCTATCATTTTCTTCCATCTTCAGTAAGCATGACACAGAGGAAGAGCCCACAACAGAGTCCAAGCTTGAAATCCACCTGCGATCCCACATAACTATAACCCCTCCCGCCGCCGCCACCGATTCTAAGCACTCCCAGTCTGACCACCTACTCCCCCATAAGCTGGAAATCACTCTCCTGTCTACCTTGTCCAGTTTAGTTTCTACTAGGCAAATTACATGAGGCTTCCACCTCCTAAACGCAGCCTTTAAAATGCTTCGTTTGTCCACATCATTAATACCCCTCACATTCCAAGATAAAATCCATAGATGCATTATCAAACAAATTTTTTTCCCCACCCATCATCCCCCACCTTCCCCCTTAACTGCTCTTACAAATTTTTCAGCTCTCTTTTGCCTTTTTCTCTTGATTTACAACTTTTCTTGATACTACCTGCCTTTGTAGACCTCCAATTCTTCTCAATATCCAGCAATAAATCCAGAAATTTATCTTCGAAACCTTCATATGGGATCCCCAAAAAGTTGAGATTCAAATCCAACTGTTTAGCTGTGCGCTGAACTTCATGAGCTTCCTCATTCCCGTACACATCCAACTTAAATCCATCAAGGTCATTTTTGTGCTTAGACAACAAGTCTATCGACTCCATGAGTCCCTGTATTCCTTCCCCCAAGCCATCTTTCCCAAGAAATCTGCCCCTTTTGAGATGATTGCTGCCCACCCTTTCTTGCTGCAACAATTTTTTCTCTAAATTTCAAGAACTTTGGATTCACACCATGAACATTGCTTTCAAAGGCCACCAAAACGCAATTGTTGATTTTCGAGCCCTAATGTGTTATTCCTTTTCTCTTGCTACTAATCCCAATCCGAGCACATTTCCATGAAATCTGGATTTAGAAACAAAGACAATAGAAAGAAAAAACACCCAGATCTCTTGACCCCCCACTTATACAATACAAGTAGTTTACATTGAGCCCCCACCTCGGTGCAACTTCCAGACCCTTGACACCGTGGATCTCTCCTTGAATCGTTTATGTGGGGAAATAGAGATTCTGGTTTTGATTTCCGTTTCAGATTTGGGCTTTGATTCTTGATAGGGTTTCACGATTTGGGTTTCTCCTTATGGGGCCACATGCACTTTGTCGTCATCGCCATCGGCAGCGATTGAAGGAGGCAATTGAAAGTGGTGGGTGATGCGCGCGAACGCAACACGGGCAAGATTACCCGGTCGTATCAAGTAATAAAGTTCGAAGTACGAGTCGATCCCACGAGGATAGAGCTAGAAATAAATCATAAGTACTAAAATTGGGCACACCTAATTTTATCTAAGCTAACGGAAATTAGATTTAAAATAAAAATAAAATAAACAAAATAAATGCAAGAAAATAAACTAAATTAACGCGACAGTGAAATGGCGGCAACATCAAATCAAGGTTAAAAAGGTAGGATTGTGATATTTCTAGTCTAGCCAATGTCTAATTTAACTCTCTCTATTTTTCTTAACTCAAATTTTCGGTAGTCGGGTGCGCACTAATATTTTCTACGGGCTTTCGCTACGTATAGAAAAACCTAGCTATCACTCATCCTTGCTACGGGCTCATATCCTCGCAACACATAGCCTAGGGGAGAAAATAGCCGCGTGGTAGATCAAGCACCCAATGACTATCTACGGCCTTCGACAATCGGTGTGCCTTAGAGACGTAAACAATTATCACGATTTTCAGAATAATAGGAAGGACTTTCGCTTCGTATCCTATCATTCTAGGGTTCAATTAATGATTCATGACTTCATTAAAAGCATTAAACATACAATGATAATAACCAAAAATATTTGAGTAATACATCAAATAGAGAGAAATTAAATTAAAACATTACATTCAACATAGATAATAATCACAATCCAAAAATATATTTAGCTCATCATCAAGGTATCAAAATAAATGCAGTTTTCCCAAAAATTACAACATTAAAATAATTAAGAGATGTAAGAATTAAACCAATTAATGTTGCAATCTTGGGTTGACTTCACTTCATCTTGCTCCCTTGACCCTTGATTTGATGCTCCAAGCCTTCAAAATGGATGCATTTTTGATTTTGGTGGAGAGATGGAGAGTGGATGAAATGGAATTGGGGAGAGTTTTAGAGCTAATGCCCTAAAACCTGAAGGCTTTCTTGTTCCTGAATCTGTTCTCTGCCCGAAAATATGTCGGCTGGAAGGAAGAAAAACAAAGGCAACCAAGGGAGCAAGGTTGAGGGGCATTTCA
The DNA here is from genome assembly GCA_013146195.2 of Codonopsis lanceolata. Classification (NCBI taxonomy): domain Eukaryota; kingdom Viridiplantae; phylum Streptophyta; class Magnoliopsida; order Asterales; family Campanulaceae; genus Codonopsis; species Codonopsis lanceolata. The sequence goes on along the minus strand of CM028382.1, from coordinate 78,851,042 downwards.
GGAAGGTCAGAAATTAATTGAGGGCAAAATAGGGAGAAAAGGAGAGGCTGGGTCGCGGCTGGAAAAGGGCTGAACCAAGGGAACCTTCGCGGGTCAAAGCTGGGCTAGTGGGTGAGGGAATGAGAGAGGGAATGGGCTGGAAGGTGGGCGTGATGGGCTGGATGGGGCATGGCAAGACGCGGGTGACCCGGATCAGCTTAGGAAGGACGCGGGTTGGCTGAGTGGAGGCGGGTGACGTGGCCGCGGGAGAGCTTGACAACGCATTAATGAAATGCGACTTTTCATGAATTGCTCCGGTGCCCCTTCCTTCCTGACTTGAGCGCCGAAGGTCCCTCTGCATCCAGACTTCGCGAAATGGTCCTCAGTTAGCTTTAGTTAAGTTCTGTTAGCTGCTGCCCTTTGAAATACTTGACGAAACTTAACGGCAAGCCACAAAACTTAACATTAATGCCCGGAATTGCCCCGATTTGCATGAATTGAGCCATAAAACCTTGAATATGCTTGAGATACCTACATGAAGCACAAAATATATAAAAATAGTATCTCAAATGCAATAAATTATTAACCAAGGCTCAAAATTAATCAATAAAAATTCCGAAAACTAATGAAAATAATAGAAAATTAAAAGCTTATCAGTGGGATTAGAAATGGATTTCAACATTGGGTTCACTGGTCCAGAATTGACATGGGGTGGTAGTGATGGTCACAAAGATGGAGAGGGGTGGCGTTAAACCGGAGAAGAGAGGACTTCCCCTGCTTCTAGGGCTTTTAAAAAACACCCACAAAAGGCTATTTTAGTCATTTTGAAGATTTCTGGCCAACCTAACGAATATAAATGACTAGAGTGAGCTTATTAAACATTTAGATTAATTACAGTGATTAAAGTGTAATTTTGTTTTTTTTTTTTGTAGAATGAGCTTAATGAAATCTTGGTGAAAGTAAGGTGATCAAATTGAGAATTAAGCCTTTGGTGTGAATTAGGAAATCTGATTATGGAAATGTCCCAACCATTATATTATGTATCAAAACAGAAAAGAAAGCAATGCACCGACTATTGTATGCCAATATTAATCTTGCTACGCTTCTGAAGTTGCCTATAGTTCAGGACATAAGAAAATCGAATGGTATATCTTGTTTAAGTGGGTGAACTGGGATACTTTTTGACTTGATTAAAGAGTTTTGCAGTAGAAGTATAAACATATTTTATACTCCCTCCGTTCCAGATAAAGAGTCCCCATTTGAAAACTTTTTAAGAAATGACACTTTTAGTAGTCTATTAGTATTATATTGACATTTTTGTGCTTTAATTTTTAAAATTGGACTCTTTAAATGAAATATTCCAAAATGGAATAGTGAACTTTTTGCCTGGAAATGGAGTGGCTCCTTCTTATATTCCCTCCATTTAACTAGAAGAGTCCACGTTTTAGATATGTCTTGCCTTTGGAAATAGCACTATAGCGAAATCCTTTTCACAATTTTTTTTTCTTTTTCAAATGAGGGTAATGTCAGAACTCAGAAATTCATGAGATTAGTAGCTTGATTCTTAAAGAGGTCCTATTCGAGGGGACCTCCTCAAAACAGGGCTGTAGTGGAACGTGAGGAGAATTTCTAATCTGTTTGCCTCCGGAGGAGAGTGCATTCGATGTAAAGCATGAAATTGACGGTCAGCATGTGGATGTCTATAGTGCCCTAAAAAATAAGAAAAAAAAAATGATACCTGGTCTTCAAGTGTTTCTTTTTTGTTGAAGTGTGCAGTTAAAATGATCAAGCAAATCTGTGGGGGCTAAATCCCCCTGTGAAAGTGTTGAGTTTTTTCTTTAGGGTTGTTTGGTGATGCATATAGGTTGTCCGAGTGAAGAGAAACTAAGAACAAGTGAAAGGGAAGAAGGATGAAAAGAAAAATATAATTCAGAAGATCAGATATGAAGTTCAGCAATTAGATAATACTTACTTTGAACCTAATATTTGGATTGTTTGTAAAAGTACATGGTGCTAGATTGCCCCCATAACTAAGTTTTATTTGTATTGAGATCCCTAAAGAACCTAAGATAAATAGTGTCTTGAGAAGCAGAGTGTTCCCCTACCTATTTGTCAGTGTTTTGCTCTGTGTATATTTTGACAATAGCAGTTGACATCCTTGTAATCCCCTGTGGCAGGTTTCCTTGAAGAAGAAATGACAGTGGGAGTTGAATGGAATTTCGTTTAGAACCACCACTAAAAAGTACATAAATATGATAGATCACCTTTTAGGTGTAGTCCGCGAAGGAGAATTGACATACAAGTATGTTGCTTATTTCCTTACTTTTCTATTACTGAAGGGTTTATTACAACCAACCATGTCTGGAAGCTATCGATTCTAACATTACTACTTTATTGAGCTAACACTCATCATGTTTAGAGTTGAGTTTGGCTGTTCAAATAGGTACAATGATATGCAAAATCAATGTCAATATAGTTAGTTTTCAGTCAAATTGAGAATCATTTTCCGGGAATTGGGTTGACTTATTGGATCAACATTGGCCATTTATATTTACTCCCGTCGTTCCATTCAAAGAGTACATGTTTGAAAAGTTTAATTATTAATAGATATAAAACGAGCATTAAAGTTGGTCATAATTACTAAAATGTTCGAGCATAATGAAGATGCTAATATCAAATGTGGAAGGTAAAGTTGAAATAGTAAAACATCCAAAAATGGTATGCTGGACTGAACTCTTTTCTCGGAACGGAGGAGTAAATATTAAGTGGGTAGTGTGCGTAGTGGTTAATGTTTTCAGTAGATGATCATTCAACCTTGTTCTCTCCTTAGTGTCCAACTTTAGACTATCTGTTGATATTGCTTTTGGTACAACTCATAGGAAGACCTAGTAAAGTAGTCCACGTGGTGAAATTTTTTGTGTTTGTATACCTGTTTTTATTTACTAGTTGCAAATTGTACAAAAAGTGTCATCTCTTCTTTTCCATGTTTCTATTATTATCCTTCAAAGAGGTGTTCATATTTACTTATTATTATGCCTAACAACAGATGTCTGTGTGCAGCATGGAACTTGTTCCTTTCCACAGTTTTCACACTGCATTGGACAAGGCAATTTACAAGTCATGGAGTCTGCACCATCATGAACCTATGATTCTCATATTCGGATTGCCATGAGAGATGTCAAGATGTTTTTGTAATACCCCGAATCCTTGTGTGCTTGGCTTCCTTGTTTTACGTGATTGATTCCCGTTTGTCTTGCATGATTGGCTTGTTGGGAGAGTCTTAATATGTGTGGATAGGCTATCTAGAGGCCAATACCCTAGTAGTATATGTTTCATATTCGTTAGCTTGCTAGAGTTACAAGATGTAACTCGACTTGGTCAAAACTCGACTCAATCGAGAGTTTACTCGCGTAGTTCTTTCCCGTGACCTTGTTTATACCCTAGGTCTTTGCATGGCTATCTTAAGTGTGCTTAAATGTGTTTTAGACTTCTTATGGGATAGGTTCCTAAAGTCAATTTGAGCTTTTGATGCTTTAAGCATTGCCTTGGTCTTTATCGCGATGCGTGAAACCGAGTATGGCGTACGTCGCGTCGTTTGGAGTTTCAATACTCTGGGTTGTTGTGTGACTTCATAGAAGTATTCTAGTCTATATCTTGGACCCTTAATTTGCTTCTAATCATGCTTTGATACTTATTGAATCGTTGCTTCATTCGTTGTTACGATCGTCGGTTAGTTACGCCTAGTTTCGTTTCCTTCCGATTTCCGTCCGAGTTGTTTTGGGTGTTGTTTGGGCGACTCTCGGATTTGTTTTGACTAGGGGACGTTGGGGATTAACTTGAAATTATTTTGGATTGGTCGTGTATAGGTTCGCTCACGCTCGTGTTCGATTTTCGGTTTGACTCGTGTATTCCTGCAAACCATGATCGGGCTGTAGTAATTTGGCCGTAACTTTGTGTAGAAAACTCGGATTTTGGATCCGTTTGTTGCGTTATAAACTATACTTCGAGGGCTTTCCAACCGCACCTTATTTGCTATATTTTGAGTAATATATCATTATGCGCAACTCTTTGAAGATGACCCAAATATTCTTGCCTACAATATTTGACCCATCTTTGTGTGTTTGACCTTTTTTCATCCATTTTGATTAGTATAAACCTATCCTAATGATATAGTTAGCCTAATTTAATTCTAATTGAGTTGGGTTAGTGTTTAATTTGTTTTTCATCCATTTTGATTAGACATGTTTTCTTTGTTCTCATATTAGTCTTATTTCTATGTAAATGGCATGTTAGATTTGTTTCTCTTATTAGTCTTAAGTCATGGTAAATAAGTTTCTTGCATAGTTGCAAATTTATTTTTGTTAAAATTGGATCAATTATATCCACCAACTTATTAAACCATCAACCAATTGTGTTTTTCTATAGAGGGTTTCGTGGAGCTTGCCTTGGACTTTATCCGCTCATAGGGACTATCTACAAAGGACACTACCGTATCCGTACACGGGCCTACCTATGAAGGACACATACGGTAGTACGCATGTTCAACGATTATATATAGACTTGTGGAAGTGGATTCCAAGTGGGGATGTGAAGAACATACTTGTGGCTTTGGAAAAACAATCACTAATAGCAAATATTGCGGTCCATCACTTGACAATTGTGGGGTATGATATTGTTATTAGTTACATTAACCTTAACTACATTAATCATTTGAAGAGTTTAAATCATGCCTTGTTTTCTTTCTTTGGCAGGAATTATTTACAGGTCCTAACTTGAAAAGGTACAATGAAGAATTGGAAAGGGCTTTTAAATACAATCCTCAAACTCCACTTTATCGTTATTTTATATTGATAGTGGGCTATGAGAAGATTGGAAGAACTTACTATGTGAAATGTCAAAATTCTTGGAGTACAGAATGTGGGTGCAATGAATTTTTTTATATTCCGGTCAATACGTGTTGGGAAAGAAGGGGATGTTGGATTTGTTCAGGAGCTTTCTGTACCCCATAGTTTCGGAGGATCGTAATAGCCCGGCAAATAGGTACAATAAATTGGTCATTACTTTGTAGAACTACCTACTACTCTGTGGTGTGCTAAGGGGCTTCGTAGTGTTTTATCGTTTAGTATGTGTAATTGGATATACCACAGAAGTTGATACAGAAGGATAAATATACTTGTTCTTTCACATGGATTCCAGCTTTATATTGTAAACCATTTGCTGATTCACTGTCCCACAGCTAGAGATTTATGGAATTTTATTTTGGGGATGTCAAATTGCTTGTTTCTACAAACAAGCCGTCCTTGAACAATCAAGTTGGCTAGTGAGTTCACGAGTTAGGGTTGTCATCATCTCGCGGCTCGACACAACACTTGAGGCATCTAGTCATTCATGTGTATAAATGTGTGGGTGTGGGGGTGTGTGTGTGAGAGAGAGAGAGAAAGAGGGAGCTTATAGCTTTACATCAAATTAGATTTAAATAAATGAAAAATGGTCAATCTAAAAATAAATGATTGCAGATTGATTTGTGAAAGACTCAAAACTGAATTTCCTGTAAATCCCAAAAACCTTTTAGTCCAATAAATTTAGGGTATGTTTGAATACCCTAATTTCATAGCTTGGAATTAGAATTGAGATCTCTAAACCAATTACATTGTTTGGGAACATAACTAAAATTTTGAATTAAAATTGTGTTGAAATTCTAAATCACTCAATTCCATAAAACTAATTCTATCATAAATCATAATAATTTAAATTCTAAATTTTGATCAATTATTACATAATAAAAAATCACATTCTTTTTACTACCACCAAAACAACTTTCAACCACCACCACTTGTGCCACTTCCCACTGCCGATGGCTACCACCAACCGCCACCACTATATGCTATTTATTTTCTAAAATGTAAAATTTTCATTCTTTCATTGTTAACAAGGTTTGAATCTTTGCCATTTATAATAACTAACAACTATATACCATTAGATTAAACTAGTTAATTACTTGACAAATTATTGAGCTCTTATTTTAAGTATAATGTAGAAGTACAATTGAATTCCACACATTATCCAAATAATAGAAATGCTATGATTTTGAAAGCAAATTCTAAATGTACATATATGTTCATTTACATATATGATTTTTGAAAACAAATTCTTTAAAATTTGAATATTTATTAAATTTAAAATCAGTGCATCACCCTAAGAGTATTTTCAATTCTTTTTGTTACAAGTCTTTAATCATTGTAGCATAATCATTTTATAAAATATTTTTTTTGAAAATTTATAGGGGTAAGTACACAAACTAAACAAACAGTGAATTGTACATATATGTTCATTTTCATGTTTAGAAAGACCTTCGTTCGAGTAATGGTGATAAATGTGACAGTAGGCTTCTTTGAAATTTCAACGCTCCTCCCAACGTCCCAAAAGAAGAGTCGCATTTTAACTATAGCCTTCAAAAACTACAAATAAAATTGCCATGAATCTCTTGCTTTATAATTTTTGAAAAAACAAGCAGTTAAATCCTGATCACGCCACGAGAGGGGGTGTCAAAAGTCTCTTCGTTCGTGACTGTCCGTGATGTCGTCGGATGAATATTTGACTGTTTAATCTGCAAAAATGGAGCACCGTGAGTGGGTTGGGGGTGTTCCCCCAAAACCCTTCGGTGTGATAATCAGTATAATATATAAAAGAGTAATATATCAAATGGAAGTGGTGTTTATGTTTGGATATCTGACCGTGAGGGAGAGAGAAAGATTGAGAGAAACCCCCCTGTTGGTTAGTCATTTTTGAGGGAAAAAGAGGCTGCTCCTTTGGAGGAGAAAATCTCCTCCTTTATATATGGTGTACATTTTGTATGTTATTGGGCTTGTGCCCTCCTTTGGATAAGTGCTCAGGCTTTCTTCTGGGTACGGGCTTGGCCCAATCTTTAAGGTATAATTTTGGGATACTCTGTTGGGCTATATTTTCGGGCCCATTACTTTGGTGCACATCAATTGCCCTCTACTCCTTACTTTTCGAGGTTTACCTCAAAGGTAAGGAGTACTATTTTCCTGTGATTCTGTCTTGTCACGTTGAGAGTCGGCAATTTATGTCTTGAGCCCGTAGAAGGCTTTTTCAGTTAAGTGTTGAACATGACAGGATATATTTGTGTAAGCGCTTGAGTTGACAGAGGTAGGATAATTGGTACTAAGGCCTCGAGTAACTGATCTTCGGTTAAGTGAAGATCTTCAAGAAAAGTAATTGGTTCTCGCATACCGAGAATCTTCAAGAAGACCGGGCCATAAGGCCATAATAAGATTTATCATCGGTTTGGGAGAAGAACAATAAGAAAAACGGGCCATAAGGCCGTAATAAAATTTATCCTCGGCTTGACGAAGAACAATAAGAAAACCGGGCCATAAGACCGTAATAAGATTTATCTTCGGCTTGGCGGAGATCCATAAGAAAACCGGGCTATAATAAGATTTATCCTTTATATTGTTATCATTTGGGCATTTATAAGCTACTTCGGCACTTGTAAGCTACTATTACATTTGTAAGCTACTATGACACTTGTAAAGCTACTTCGGCACTTGTAAGCTACTTCGGCACTTGTAAGCTACTATGACATTTGTAAGCTATTATGACATTTGTATGCTGCTTTGACATTTGTAAGCTACTATGGCATTTGTAAGCTGCTTTGGCATTTGTAAGCTACTTCGGCACTTGTAAGCTACTTCGGCACTTGTAAGCTACTATGGCATTTGTAAATTACTACCTTCCCCGTGTACCGAGGATAAGGCCCCAGGGTCCCCACCTTGTGCACCGAGGATGGTATTGAGCGTTGGCGCTCTTGTTTATTGCGACCTTCCCCGCGTGCCGATGATAAGACCCTTGATTCATTCCTCTTTCCTAAGGTTGGGGTGAGCAGGTAAGCTCTTGTATAATGCGACCTCCCCCGCGTTTCGAGGATGAGGCCGTTGACCCCTATCTCGTGTACCGAGGATGGGGTGGCTTCCATAGTGGTTCGTATCCAAGGTAAGAACGACAATTTGTTCATAATTCTTTCTTGTAATGCCAAAGATTTTGTTTTGAATTCTAAGATAGTTTATGTAGTCGACTTTTGAACCTTGGCGGGGAACTTGCGTATATAATTGACCCTTTGATATGATTCCTCCTCGGCTTTCGTTGACGAGGATCTTCTAGAAAAGTGGCCCATAAGTAGAGATGTTAAAAAGGCCGGAAACCGTAGGGTCGACCCTATTAACCGGAAACATGAAAGGGTTAGGGTTGGGAAAATTCAACCCTGTTAATAAACGGGCTGAAGGGTCGTGGTTAAGCTGGTTGAGCCCGCGGGTTCTAGGGGCCCGTGGCCGGAAGCTTATGGCTAAAATAATTATTCGAAAATGTTAAAATTGAGATTCGAACCCACAACCTCTTAAGAGTATAAGAACTTATGGATGACCCTTTATACCATTCATTCAACCATCCTAAATTGTTTGTTCTAAATTCAAATGCATAATATATATTATCATCTGATTTGGTAAACCAATATCTATGCCCTGTTAGCTTTGTGATGATGTATGTGCATTTGATGAAAGTTAAACCCAAACATGGTCGTAAGTACAATTCTAAGACATATAAGTTTCCAAAATTGGTCAAAATGATATTTTTGGATACATAATTAGATATGTTAAAAGGGTCGAGAACCGCATGGTTGACCCTGCTAATCAGGAATCGGAAAGGGTTAGCGTCGGGAAAATGCAACCCGTTTAAATTCCGTGCTAAACGGGTTGACCTTAGTATTATATTTTATTATTTGATTAAAATATTTGATTGTATTAACTTCTTACCAACATTTATTTTATGTTATTTTATTATTGTAGATGAAGATGATAATGATGTTGAAGAAGATACTTTCTCAAAAGAAAACTCGATTTCATGTTTTTAATTCGTATTGTTAATCGTTGTCACTTGTCCGTCAATATGTTTGTTACTTAATTTCGATTTTTTTGATTTAAATAAGACATCATGTGTTAATAGGGCTGATCCTGTTAAACCGCACCCTACAGGGTTAGGGTTAGGGTTGTGATTTGAGTGGCCCGTTTAAATGACCCGTTTAACCTGCGGCCCTATAGGGTCACAACCCTATAGGGCTGACCCTATAGGGTTAGGGCCAACCCAATTTAACATCTCTACCCATAAGGCCATAATAAGAGTTGTCCTTGGAGTGGCGAGGACTTTCAAGAAAACCGAGCTATATGATGTTGCGTGATATGAAGCTCAGTAGGAGTGTGATGTATCAATCCTTCATAATAATATGAAACTCATGCCGAGAATGTTGATAATGCCTAGCTGGAGCGAGAAATGATGAACAAGCATGATGGGACGCTCGGGGAGCGTAATATGCTCAATGATAATATAAGCTCTGTCTCGACCTGAATATAAAGCGCAAGTAGGCGCGTAATGGACTCAGCGCAGGTATGATATGGAGCTCAATAAGAAGCGTGATGCATCTGGGGGGTGAGCATAACATGAAGCTCAGTACGGACACTGGAGTAATATAAAGCTCGACCGCAAGCAAGCTCGATCGGGGGGGGGGAGGGGGAGCATAAGTGTAGGAAGGCGCGAGCCCACTAGCGCGAACAGGGCGTGCACGGGCACGAGAATAATAATATGAAGCGGGTGCGAGCTCAGGCACTGGCGCGAGCATGACACTGGTGCGAGCATGGCACTGTAGTCGAGTTCTTTCGTATAAACAAAGATGATGTAGGATCTCATCAGTAGAATGCCATCAGTGCTGGTAGTAGTAGTAGTAGTAGCCCCCTACTTCTTGAGCGTAGGAGCACATCCATAGATCGAGAAGTAATAAAGATCTCATCGAGGCGAGGTGAGCACGTGACCTTGTAAATTATCATGTAATTATTTGTAGAGGAACACATCATGTGTTATTGCTCGTGGTTGCCGAGGCTATGCCCGTTTGTATTTTATATTTGAAAATTTCGGAAGCATAATTACAAATCAAACATATTCCATTTTTAACTAGAATATGGATTATGAATTCGTCCTTGCGTAAATGAGTAAGTAGTCATGTTGGCATTTACTCCAAATAGCAATGAATAGCTGTAGCCATTGTATAAGCAGAAGATCATGTTTCATCACAAATATTTTAGTTTTGCAGTACTTGTAATAGTCCGAGCATAGTGGTCGTATAAGATAATATTGTATAAGTATGTGCATATTATGCGAGGATAAATAATGGTGGCGACACTTCGCGTTGTAATTTGTTTATTTGGATGCATGAAATTAAGAGATCATGCGAGCGTATCATGCTAACATAGTATAACTAGACTGGACATACTACGCCGAGCATAATAAAACAGACAGTTCATGAGTTTCACGTAGACAATTTTTCGACTTATTGATATGAATAGGTGAGTGTATAGCTTGGCATAAATTAATTTCAACTAGTTATTTAGCCCGTGCTATGCACGGGTATAATGTGGGATATATATATTTTTGTAATAATAATATAACTTTTAGACATTATAATTAGATTGTTAATCTCTTCTATTGTTGTAATTTTTTTTTATATTGTTACTAATATTAAACAATTTTTTTACCTAAATACTTTTAAAATTAATATAAGTTTCTAGCTAACGTGAGATACATATTTTGTATTAATAATAATAGTAATTTTTTTTTTATCTAAAGACTTTTAAAATTAACATTTAACTTGATAATAATATTAGAAGTCATTTTGTTAAAAACTTTTAAAATCATAATTCATCTTTAAACAATGTGAGATACATATTTTATATTTTTATTGGTAATGAAAATTTAAGTCTTTTATCTAAAGACTTTAAAACCAACACCACATTCTAACCATGTGGTATACATATTTTCTATTAGTAATAATAGTAGTTGATAAAAGACTTTTTAAACAATATTCATTTCTAAACAATGTGGATACATATTTTCTATTGGTAATAACAAAAAAATGTCTTTATTTAATGACTTTTATAACCAATACTCATTTCTAAATAATATGAGATACATCTCTTTGTAACCAATGTGAGATACATCATCTAAAAACTTTTTAAACCAATATCACTTTATAACCAATGTGAAATATTTCTCTTCTATTGCTAATAAAAAAATTTTTTTAATCTAAAATTAAAATCAACATCACTTTCTAACCAATGTGAGATATACATATTCTATTGATAATAATGGTAGAAGTCTTCTATTTAAAGACTTTAAAAACAAACATTACCCTCTACCAAATGTATGATACATCTATTCTATTGGTAATAATAGTATTTTTAAAACCAACATTAATTTTTAGCCAAATGTGTGATACATCTTTTCTATTGATAAATGATAATATCACTTTCTAACCAATGTGAATATACATATTCTTTTTTAGAATACTTTGTAACTTGTCAATGTGAAATACTTGCATCCATGTAGAAGCTTTAAAAACTTTTGGTTTTCAAGTGACTTTGAAAATCAACATCACTTTCCAACCAATGTATGATGCATTTCTTCTATTGATACTTAATAATAGAATTTTTAAAACCAACATCAATTTCTAACAAATGTGGGATACATCTCTTCTATTGTTGAAAAAAATAGTGTTTTTAGTGAAAGAAATTGTGCAACTTGAGGCACGAAATTCTTTACGTGTCATTTGTTTGTTGACGAAGGTAATTGCGCAAATTTGTTCTACTCGATGAGAGCATCAAAATGATATATTTATTTGTCCAAATCGAGTTTTGGGTAATAAAATATCAAGACTTAAAGTACAATACTTGTTAAAATAATTAGTGTTTTTAGTGAAAGAAATTATGCAACTTGAGGCACAAATTTCTTTACGTGTCATTTGTTTGTTGGCGAATGTAATTGCGCAAATGTATTCTACTCGGTGAGAGCATCGAAATCATATATTTATTTGTCCAAATCGAGTTTTGGATGAATAAGATATCAAGAGTTAAAGTATAATACTTATTAAAAATTAGTGTTTTTAGTGAAAGAAATTATGCAACTTGAGGCACAAATTTCTTTACGTGTCATTTGTTTGTTGACAAAAGTAATTGTGCAAATGTGTTCTACTCGTCAAGAACATCGAAATGATATATTTATTTGTCCAAATCAAGTTTTGGATGAATAAAATATCAAAGCTTAAAGTATGATGTTAAAAGTGAGTCATTAGAAGGAATATCTAACCTTGAAGAGTTTTATCCCACATTGGTTAGAAGTAATGTTAGTTGTAATTTTTTTTAAATATAAGTCTTCTACTATTGACAATAGAAGAAGTTATATATACTAATACTAATACACATTATCATTATGATTATTATTATGTATTATTATTAGTTAATGGTTAGAAAACCAAAAGTATATATATATATATATATATATATATATATATATATATATATATATATATATATATATATCTTATATTGCTAATAATAGTAAGTCTTTTATATAATCTAAAATAATTAAAAATCAACATCATTTTTTAACCAATGTGAGATATACATTTTATATTGGTAATAATGGTAGAAGTTTTTTAACAATTAACAAAAAACTTTAAAAATCAACATCACTTTATAACAAATGTATGATACATCTTTTCAATTAGTAATTAATAATAATATTTTTAATACAAACATCAATTTCTAACCAATGTGTGATACATCTCTTCTATTGGTAATAATAGTAGAATATTTTGTAACCATGTGAGATACATCTCTTGTAAAAGTGAAAGTCTTTAGTCTTTTAAAGACTTTAAAATCTAACATTTTCTTTTTAAACAATGTGTTATAATATAAAATAATTTAAACTCAACATCATTTTCTAGCCAATGTGAGATATACATCTTCTATTGGTAATAATTGTAAAAATATTTAATATATATATATATATCATATATATATATATATATATATATATATATATATATAATTGGTGAGGAGCACTATGGTTGTGCCACCTCACCACCTTTGGATAAATCTTCATTCTAAAGCATCCATGTGGAAGCTTTAAAAACTTTTGGTTTTCTAGTGACTTTGAAAATCAACATCACTTTCCAACCAATGTATGATGCATGATGCATTTCTTCTATTGGTACTTAATAATAGAATTTTTAAAACCAACATCAATTTCTAACCAATGTGGGATACATCTCTTCTATTGTTGAAAAATTAGTGTTTTTTGTGAAAGAAATTGTGTAACTTGAGGCACAAATTTCTTTACGTATCGTTTGTTTGTTAACGAAGGTAATTGCACAAATGTATTCTACTCGGTGAGAGCATCAAAATGATATATTTATTTGTCCAAATTGAGTTTTTGATAATAAGATATCAAGACTTAATGTATAATACTTGTTTAAAAAAATTAGTGTTTTTAGTGAGAGAAATTGTGCAACTTGAGGCACAAATTTCTTTAAGTGTCATTTGTTTGTTGGTAAATGTAATTGTGCAAATGTGTTCTACTTGGTGAGAGCATCGAAATGATATATTTATTTGTCCAAATTGAGTTTTGGATGAATAAGATATCAAGAGTTAAAGTATAATACTTATTAAAAAATTAGTGTTTTTAGTAAAAGAAATTGTGCAACTTGAGGCACAAATTTCTTTACGTGTCATTTGTTTGTTGATAAAAGTAATTGTGTAAATGTGTTCTACTCGGCATGAACATCGAAATGATATATTTATTTGTCCAAATCAAGTTTTGGATGAATAAGATATCAAAGCTTAAAGTATGATGTTAAAAGTAAGTCATTAGAAGTAATATCTAACCTTGAAGAGTTTTATCCCACATTGGTTAGAAGTAATGTTAGTTGTAAAAGTTTTTAAATATAAGTCTTCTACTATTGACAATAGAAGAAGTTATATATATATTAATACTAATACCCCTTATCATATTGATTGTTATTAGGTATTATTATTAGCTAATGGCTAGAAAGCCAAAGGTTTTAAAACTTCCACATGGATGATTTAGATTGAAGATTTATCTAAAGGTGGTGAGGTGGCACAACCATAGTGCTCCTCACCAACTTTATATATATATATATATATATATATATATATATATATATATATATATATATATATATATATATATATATATATATAGATTTGCATGTCATGTTTCTCGAAAGTAGACGAGTTTGCACCACCTTCAATTGTTTAGCTATCACATGCCGATGAAAGTTAAATAATATAATATTTAAATTGATCAGACTAATGAGCTCGTGTGTCTTCGGTTGAAATAATAGTGTCATAACTTTTAAGATAATGTTGCTCGTTATAAGGTGCACTGATGCATGCTCGCAGAATCATCACATAGTTGTACACAATTAATCACCCATATATATCCAAATTGTTATCATGCCAATTGTCTAATGTATGTGATTTAATAGCTATGTACATATATAAATTGTTATTAATTTGTGCAAATTTTAAACAATCAATCAATACATGAGTTAAGCGCAATCCGCAGTTAAAGAAACTCGTATGACATGTAATTTGTGTGATAATTCAATCAACTGAGTAAATAATTTAAGGTGTATTAAGCGTATTTAAAGCGAGTTATGCAATGTGTATCTTATGGTATCAAGTAGAGCATGTCACAATTGGTCGTTTTAAAGGAACATTGAGAAGTGATTTTAAAGGTTGGTAAACAATTTCGAGGTTCTAACTTGGTTGTAGATTTCTCTTAATCATCACATATGGTTGTCAAACATTTATATATAGTTAATTGTATCTATCATAGCAATGTATGTTGTATTTATTCAGTTAAGTCATGTTGTCATACGTCATGCGATTTTAAACGGACAGTTAATGTCTCGTGCTATTACTTGCTACATATTATGGCGTCGTTGCATTATTTAATAGTTGTATTGTGAATTAGTGAACAATCATCATGGTTAACAGATAGCTAACAGAGTGTGTTATGTTAATATTTGTCTCTTTTTATTATATAAAGAAAGTTGTGAAACATTTTTATTGGCATGTAACATATTGCATTCTTGTTTAAAAGTAGCAACGACAAGTGCATTCATTTTATTTAAATTGGTCTCGACCTTTGCAATCGTATCAATGTATATCATGTTCATAATATTTTCAAATTTTAATGTAGCTAGCGTTTTTATTTTTGTATTTATTTTGTATTTTAATTGTTCTAGTATTGATCGTCGAAGGTATGCGAGTTATCGTTACACAAATGCGTAAATCATAAGTGATTTAATCTTAAATAATCAAACTAAATCATACCCGACACATAAATATGATAAATTCACAAGCGTCTGAGTGGGCGGTCAAATACGTGAACAATTATTCCAAATATAATTTCATGTATAATCGATACACTACTTGTATAAAATTTATTAAACGGACATAACGGTATGAACATAACATCTCATGCATTATCATGATAATAATTATAAAATTTCGGCAAGTATTAACCATAATTAATCATTTCACGCAATGCCCCCAATTATTGTTATGCATGATGATATTAATGTCTCGAAATTATGACTTGATCGTGTTGTTTATTAATTACGACCATAAACATGCTAATTTGAAGCAATAAAGTAAGCATGCGTGTAGTTTGTAGATTTTAATTAATGTTTCGTTAACAATTGCATGCAAAATCCACAAAAACAAGGACACATGAGCAAAATTTGCAAAAATGGAGTGTAGAAATGGAAATAATACACCTGGACTTCTTAAGAACCGATTTGAACTGGTCAGAAGGGAGGTGAACCGGGTCATGAACCCTTGCTGTGAACTGGGCCGGTTTAGATGAGATCCGGTTAAGTCTCCGTTAACTATCTGACGGAAGATGACGAAAAGTAACGAAATGTGACGAAACTAACAGAGGATAACGTCATGGATGACGTCATCCACGCCTCGAGGTCACGCATATCGCAGCGTGTTGCGGCTTTGGCAGACGCTCCGCCGTGTCGATCTACCTCCTTGGTGCGTATCCGGTGCCGCACGCCCAAATTTGATGGAGGCGATTCCGGCGGTGTTGGACACGTCTCCTCGAGACGCAGCTGCCTGGGGTGTTTATTTTATGTTTTTGATGCCGGAAAGTCACCAGATCTGGTCGCCGGAGAGCTGCCGGTTTGTGACAAGGGTGGGACGCGTAGAAGAGACGGTGTGTCAAATCTGATACGCACAGTGGAGCTGTCGATTTTGGTGTCGTCATTCTTGTCACCCATAACGTCAGCCATGTACGATGCGCAGAAGAGACAGTGTGTCAAATTTGACTCATTTGAGCGTGGTCGACGAGTTCCCGACGTCCAGTGGCTTCAGGCGGCACGTATGAAGGCATTAGACTTCGGGTCGAGGTGATTTCGATGGCCTTGAGCTCGTCCAGCCCGGGCACATTCTCTGGTCGTGTTTATCTCTGTTTCCGAGGCCGGAAAGTGGGTGAATCTGCTTTGTCGAGAGGCTGTCGGCGCGTTGTTGAGAGTTACCGCCTCAGGCTTCTTTAGGTGGCGCGTGTGAGAGCAGCTGTGTTCGGATGGCGGCGACTTTGGTGGCCTTGGACTCGTCCAGTCAAGGTGCATCCAATGGTCATTTTGTTTGTCTGTTTTGGGATTTCCTTCTCCGCCCAGTCCGCACCAAAATGAAGACACGGTATGATGTTTTGATGGCTTCCATGGCAGGATCTGAAATTCACCCACTTCTTGCTCATAGAGACGGTAATGTATGAGAATCAAAAAGAAAATTCGATTCCCGGCAACGGAACCATTTGATCACGCCACGAGAGGGGGTGCCAAAAGTCTCTTCGTCCGTGACTGGTCCGTGATGTCATCGGATGGATATCTGGCTGTTTAATCTGCAAAAATGGAGCACAGTGAGTGGGTGGGGGTGTTCCCCCAAAACCCTCCGGTGTGATAATCAGTATAATATATAAAAGAGTAATACATCAAATGGAAGTGGTGTTTATGTTTGGATATCTGACCGTGAGGGAGAGAGAAAGATTGAGAGAAACCCCCCCTGTTGGTTTGTCATTTTTGAGGGAAAAAGAGGCTGCTCCTTTGGAGGAGGAAATCTCCTCCTTTATAGATGGTGTACATTTTGTATGTTATTGGGCTTGTGCCCTCCTTTGGATAAGGGCTCAGGATTTTTTTTGGGTACGGGCTTGGCCCAATCTTTAAGGTATAATTTTGGGATACTCTGTTGGGCTATATTTTTGGGCCCATTACTTTGGTGCACATCAAATCCTCATCACTTTTCATTAGGAAAAAAAGAAGAAAGCAAGTTAGACTTTGAAAGTCCAAATGCAACTCTTATTCTAGGACAAAACTAGTGGGTGGTACTTTCAGTATGATTTACAATTTACTAACTTTTATATCAAATATTGATTTGAACAAAGACTTATTTGATCAACAAAGTCATATGAATCTTTGAGTTGGTTGGAGGACGTAACGTTCAACACAAGAGAAATACTCTTACATAACACCCGAAAATATTTGTATTTTTGCGATTGGACTAGCTCAGCCCTAAGCTCTTGGCCCCAAGATAAGCTCCGAGCCAATGTCGAACAAGGGACCTTTCCCACAAGATGGTCTTGAACAACTCTTGGCAAAACTCAGCTTGAACTCATAAATATTTAAGAAGCCAAGCTCAAGTAAGACATGCTCTTAGCTAGTCAACATTATTAATCTCAACACATTGGCTTGCCTTTTGGGAATACCAGGTGCTTATCTATCAATGATCATAAACATACTTTGCGGGTTAAACAATAAAACCAATGTACGAAGTTAGGGTACTAAATAACTTACCGTAATCAGTGGGTTCAAACGATTCCAGCCTCCATTTCTTGCCCATATTAATCCAAACCTTTGTTCTGTACTCTCTCTTCACTCCAGCACCATGATCAATTCCCTCCAAGATGATACATTATTTGCAGCTTGATATATAGCGTTTGGAAGCCTCCAGCAATCTGAGGAGCTAAACATATGAATTACCCCCTCCCTCCCTCCCTATAAACTAACTTAATTCATGTTTGATCTCAATCATATCCAAAACGTGCACTTCCAAAACTATAGTATGGACACTTGGGGCATCATGTATATGTACAACTAAAATGACCTAAATGTCAACTTCCTTTTTGAAAAAAGATAAAAAAAAGTCTCAATTACGGACGGAGAGATAGTAAAAACCAAACTAAGTTAACTGAAACTCTATAAGACAAGCAATGTGAAAAAATATCAAAAGCAATGACTATATAAGACAAGAAATGTACAAACCAAATTAACTAAAACTCTAACATGACAAGAAAATTGAATATATCAAGAGCACGCAATAAGTTTTCATGGAAAAAGAACAGAATACATATCTTGGTAGGAATGCATTGAAAGACTAGAACCAAAACAATGAATTGTGGAACCCAAAGTGGCTCTCTACCTCCAGCCTCGATTTCTCAATAGCCCCTCCTTGATCAAGACTTGGCTCTATACATTGTTTTAGTCTCTATGTAACATGCATATAAAGAGCTATTATCATAATAATATAATCATCTTGGGCAGTCTAATCTCTCTCTATTATCTATTTCTCATGGCATTAGAGCCACTATATATCAAGGCTCACGCCAAATGGGACGTGGTTACTCTAATGGGAGTCAAGGTATCCTATCTACTCCTCCATACCACCCTCCATCCTTCTCTCATAACTACCCTTCCAGCCCTTGCCAAATCTGCCATCACCAATCATGCCAAATATGTCACAAATCAGGTCACACCGCCGATGTTAACATTGTTATCATCTAACTCATAGAGCCTATATAGCAACCATCTCACCATACCAAACATCAAATTGGTGCCTTGATACAGGGGCCACCCATCATATAACCTTACAGCCCTCGGCACTCAATAATATTTCTCCATACACCGGTCATGATACGGTAACCGTAGGAGACGGCTCTCAAATGCCAATTTCTCATGTTGGTTCTTCCTCCTCTCCACCGATAACACAAACTGTTATTTATATAATATCTTGTGCATTCCCACTGCTCATAAATCTCTTCTCTCCATTCTTCGTTTCTCTCATGACAAAAAATGCTATTTTGAGTTTGACGCCTATGGTTTTCGTGTAAAGGACCTCCGCACCAAGAAGATCCTTCTTTCTGGGTGTTGTTTCGGTGGTCTCTATCATCTCACCTTTGACTCTACATCTCCTAACAGTCCTCTGGCTCTTGTAGGGGAACAAACAAATCAAAATATTTGGCACTCTCGACTAGGACATCCCTCATCTCAAATCCTACAAGTTTTATCAAGTAAATTTCAGTTGCCAATTCATGGTAGAGTCAGCCCAAATAAATTTTTCCAAACATGTCCGCTAGGAAAATCATGCAAATTACCTTTTAAAATTCAGTCTTTTAATTTAAAAACAATCATTGACCTTATTACATTTGGATATTTGGGGACCCTCTCCTGTTGTATCACTAAGTAATTGTCGCTACTATTTCTCTATTGTAGACGACTTCTCTAGATACACTTGGCTCATCCCTCTCATTCATAAGTTTGACGTGGTAAATGTCTTTGCAATTTTGAAGTTGCAAATTGAGAATCAATTTTCGAGTCGAATTCAAGCTATTCATACTATTAAAGTTGTTCAAACGGATGGCGGAGGTGAATTTACAAGCAATGCCTTTCGTTCATTTCTCTCTGAAAATGGTATCAAATAGAGCTGTCAAAACAGGCTTACGGGATGGGTTTGCCCGCGGGCCTAAAAGCCCTGTGGGCCGGGCGGAAAGCCCGAGCATGACGGTCCTGAAACCCCAACCCGCCCACGTAGGACCGGGCAAAAAAAAAAGAGTTTATTTAATTTTTTTATTTATTATCAATTATTTAAATTTAAAATAGATTTGGATTTTTGACAAATAAACCAATTAATTATATGCCAATATATTTTTTTTTCTGTTGTTTTTTTTAAAACTAGATTTTTATAAATGGAAAAAAGGAAAACAAGCTTAAAGGGGGACAACCAACCTTACCCTTAAAAGGGGGGACAAAGGAGCCTTACCTTGGAGAAAGAAATAGAAATTAAAGCTAGATAAAACAAAGAAAGAAATCTAATAATTACGATAACGACTCTTTGTACGACGCTTCGACCTTCTGAGACTTGGGGTGTCAAGATCAAGAGCTTCAAATTGGGATGATCGTTATCAGAATCTTCCTCTTCGATAGTTTGCAAAACGACAAATTTATTAGGGGAGACAATGTTCATAGGATGACAGGGCTGAGGAGGTGAATTGTGTTGTATAGTGGCTTGGGTATTTATGCAAGGACTGAAAGGGAGGGAGTTGGGGCTCAGGTTGGAAGAAAGATTTTTATGACTATGAGATGGAGATGTTTGAATTGGGGACCGGTTACCTTCTGTGAGGTCAAATGGAACAGCATTCGATGAAGAAGGTTGCACTTGTGATGGGCTACAAGTTTGGGATGGGCACACCGGTGCGAAGGTCTTTGCTAGAGGGAATATCCATTGCCGGCACCATAACTTGGGGATTAGGAACTGGGATGGTCGAGTCTTGAGGGGGAGCTTGAGCAGTTTGGATGGGCGTTGTTGCTTTGGCCGATTGATCATAACCTGTGATAATCTGGACTGGATGAGTATTGGCCGCCTGGTGCAAGTGAGATGCTGTAGTGTCTGCTTTAGATGGCTGAGTAGTACTGGAGGAATTGTGGAGATCAGAAGAAGATACTTCTTCAGCTTGATTAGTCGGGCTAGGATCAACATCAATAGGAGAAGAACCATCTAAATTCGCATGTTGAGATGATGTGGAATTAAGAGGGTCCTGCTTGGATGCATGCGGGGAGATACATTCAGAATCAATATTATTAATATCAATAGTATTTGGATCAATACCTTTATCAGGCAAAGCAGAAGGAATATCAATAGGGTCAACTAGATTAGGTAAATTATTCTTCTCCGAAACAGGTAAGTCTTTTTTTGGGGTCCATCTTTGGCGAATTGGAGGAGGAGCGGGCTTGGGGATATTCTCAGATTGAGGAACTGGGTTCTTCGCTTTGCAAGTGAGTTCTTGATGTCCCTGTCGAAGACAATGATTACAATATAGTGGCATATTCTCAGCCTCTAAAGGCTGCCAGAAACTTGGATAAACTCCTCCACAGTCTACCCAAATCCTAGAAGGACACGGCTTGAGCAAGTCAACTTCGACACAGATCCTAGCAACACTAGGGCGGGTGAGATTGAGAGTAGGATGATCTAACATTAATGGCCTACCAAACAATGAAGCAATCGAAAAAAGAGCAGGTTTAGCAAATAGATGAATCGGGAGACCCGGTAGAGAGAACCAAACCGGGACAATCGAACTTTCAACATCAGGCCGGAAATTCGGAGACCATTTAAAAACCCGCATCGGATATTTTCCCAAGAACCACTGATCCTTGATCCATAGACGTTGATAGTCTTCGTCATGGTGAGCTTGGATCAAGACATGTTTGGCGTCGAGATGGCCGATAGTGAAGGCTGCTTTTAGGCCTATAGTATGAAAATATTTGCGTGTTGCTTCCATGGAAGGACGACCGTGGGAGAACTTCCCTATCAAGGCATGGCTAAAAGGTTTTGCAAGGGATTCGATGATAGCTGGAGAAAGTTTTAAAGCTGGTTCACCCTTGTATGAGGACGGAGGGATAACAAAAGATGGAGAAGCCGAGGTTGGAGGCGCACTGAGAACAGCAGCAAAGGAAGGAGCAGATGGCTTAATAGGCGGAGGATCTGGTGGCGATGGAGGCACAACCTCCATCGGTTCAAAGGTAGAATGACGGCTGAGAAGAAAGTCGCACCTTGAGTGCGTGAGAAACTAGGTGTTTAGGGTTTTCTACTAATACATGTATATGATTCAACTAATTATATGCCAATATACCAATTAATTATATACCAATATAATACCAATATACCAATATAATACCAATATTAAATTTAATAGCAATATAGAAAGTAGAAACTCCGGTATGTCACAACAATTATGAAGGTATCTATTGGCTTTTAAGTAGCAAACTAGCAATTGATAATGTTGGGACTCCATAGGCGGGCAATAGCAGGTATCGATTGAGGAGTGAGGTTTGAGGACTGAGGTTGTGGAGGAGAGCTGCCGGGATCTGAAAGGCTGGAAGCAGGAAAGGGAGAGAGAGCGTGAGATCTAGAGAGGAACAACGGCGGCGATTGGCGAAGCTGGAGGAGCGGAGACGGAGGCGGCGAAGCTGTTATCAGAATGAGCAGAGACGGAGGAGAGAGAGGAATCAGGAAACCCGAAGGCGGCGAAGACGATGACAACGATGACAACGATTGGCGAAGAGCCGAAGACGAAGACGGCGTGAGATGAGAGAGAGAGCGTGAGATGAAAAAGAGATGAGAGCCGGAGCCGGAGCCAAGGAGGCAGTGCAATCGCCGTGCGTACTGTCTGTGTGAGTCGTGTGACAGCGTGAGCGAGAGAGACAGAGAGAGTGAGAGTATTTTTTTTGTTCATTTTTGAGTGAGATGCAGATACTATTATATTTATACTAACCCTAACCCTAACTCTAATTAGATGTAAAGTCCAAATGGAATTATGGAATGGGTTGGGCTGTCTGTGGGAAGTGGGCTATACTCACTGGTCACTGCTGCCAAAGTGCAATTGCAATATAAAATTAAGAAAGTGCGGGCAGCTCGTACGGGCAAAGCCCGAAAAGCCCGTTATCCAAACGAGTATTTAATATATCAGCCCAACCCGCTCCTAATGGGTGGCGGGGCGGGCATGCCCACGGGCTTTTGCCCTATTTGATAGCTCTAAAATCAAACATCAACTCACGTGTCCCTATACACCACAACAAAATGGTGTCGTAGAGCGAAAGCACCAACACATCGAACAAATAGGGTTCTGTCTCTTGGCTCATTCTAACACTCCCATGAAATTTTGGTTGGAATCTTTCCCCACAGCAGTTTACTTGATCAATCGCCTTCCCATGAAGCAACTTGGTTACCTCTCACCCTTTTAGAAAATTTTTCATCGTATTCCTGACTACCACTTCCTCAAAGTTTTTGGTTGCTCATGTTTCCCATACATTGTCCCATACAACAAAAACAAGCTCCAACTGAAATCCATTAATTGTGTTTTTCTCAGGTATGATGACAACATGAAAGGCTATCGTTGTCTTGACAAATCCAATGGCAAAATTTATATCTCTCGGCATGTGCTATTTGACGAAAGTGTTTTCCTTTTACAAATGAAATGGCTAATTCTTCTTCTATTCAGAGGTCCCCCGACATGGAATCAAGCCCCGCGACTTACCTTAGGATACAATCCATTGCTCAAATCAGTCCACCCCTTTTTCCGATGGTAACCTCTGGTCAATGACATCTTCTGGCTCAACTGGGCCGTACCTTCACAATCAAACTCAAACCCAAAATTCTCCTACAGCATACTTTCCCCAATCAACTAGCCTATTCACAACCCCTGCATCTTCACAGGCCCAACCCTCACCTATAAGCACCACCGCCCCACTCCAAACTCTAATACAACAGCCTCCCCGTTAACCCATGACTCCAATCCCCTTCCCTATACAACCAGAATCTACTTCACCTGACTCCACCCCTCTATTGCGATACGGAGACATTAATCGTATAACATATGGCTCCTTTCGATATCTATTCCCTCATGCTCTCTCTGCCATCTCCTCTGACTCCACAGGTTATGAGCCTCAGACATACAAACAAGCATCAAAATTTGGGCATTGCCAATCAGCTATGAACGAAGAGTTCTTAGCCCTACACAAGAATCAAACATGGACACTCTTACCGCCCACTCCTACCATGAACGTGGTTGGGTGTCACTAGGTATATCGTGTCAAGCGTAAAGCCGATGGCTTCATTGATCGATACAAAGCCCGCCTCATCGCCAAGAGTTTCAATCAACAAGAGGGCCTGATTATGATGAAACCTTTAATCCTATCATTAAACCTGCAACCTCTGCGGACTGTTCTATTCATAGCTCATTCGCGAGATTGGGTGATCAAGCAATTGGATGTCTGAAATGCTTTCTTAAATGGGTTTCTCTCCGAAGAAGTATATATGACTCAAGCACCTGAATTTGTGGATCCTCAATGACCAAATCATGCGTGTCGTTTGCATCGTGCATTATATGGTCTAAAACAATCCCCTCGAGCCTGGTTTCATCGACTTTTCGAGTTTCTCTTACAACTTGGATTCTTTAATAGCCGGTCCGACAGCTCTCTATTCATCAAGCATGACTCCACCTCCACATTGGTCATTCTCATTTATGTGGATGACTTGATAGTCACTGGGCCTTCTCTATTTGCGCTCCAAGAATTCATTACTAGCTTATGCTCTACATTTGACAGCCGTCAACTTGGAGATTTGGGTTTTCTTGGCATTGAAACAACCCGTTCCAATTCTTTTCTCCATCTTAATCAGGCCCGTTATGTAGTTGACCTCCTCCGCCGCTTCAACATGGACTTTTACAAACCTTGTCCCACTCCCATTGCTCCATAGACCCGACTTTCTCTCTACTCCAGGGACCCACTGCCTGATCCCATAATTTATAGGAGCATGGTTGGAGGTCTACAATACCTTACGTTGACACGTCCAGACATTTCCTATACTGTTAATCAAATTTTCCAATTCATGCACCAATCGAGGTCATGTCATCTTCAGGCTACAAAATGGGTCCTTCGCTACATTAAGGGCACCCTAGACAAAGCCTTAGTGTTTCGCAAATCTCAAGATATTAATCTTTGGGCTTACTTCGAGGCTGATTGGGAAGGTGATCCTGATGATAGTCGCTCCACAACGGGCTCTTGTATCTTCGTTGGATCGAATCTCGTTTCTTGGTTAGCTAAAAAGCAAACCACAGTCTCTCATTCAAGTAGTGAAGCAGAATATCGTGCTCTTGCTACCACCGCTGCCAAAGTTCATTGGTTCACCCACCTTTTCCGTGAGTTAGACATCCTGATTCATCATCCTTCGACCCTCTTTTGTGACAACCTCTCTGCTTTGCATATGGCACGGAACCCAATGTTTCATGCCCGTACTCGGCATATCAAAATTGACTACCACTTCGTTCAGGAACTTGTTTTACGTCAATCTCTCAAGCTATCTTATGTCTCTACAAATGATCAATTTGCTGACATCTTCACTAAAGGGATCAATTGCACTCGCTTTGATCTCCTCTGTGCCAAGCTTCGTCTTCGCCAACCTCCATCTAGCTTAAGGGGGGGGGGGTGAAAGACTAGAACCAAAACAATGAATTGTGGAACCCAAAACAACTCTCCACCTCCAGCATCGATTTCTCAACAACCCCTCCTTGATCAAGACTTGGCTCTATACATTGTTTTAGTCTTTATGTAACTTGTATATAAAGAGCTATTATCAGAATAATATAATCATCTTGGGAAGTCTAATCTCTCTCTTTCTATTATCTATTTCTACATGCATAAAAAGAATATTATTGTGAAAAAAGATTATGAAATCAACCAGGAAAAATACCAATCAACTTCTTACTACAATTATCACCATCAATTTGTTATCTTCTCTTTTCCAATTCATTATTTCCCACACAATTAATTTGAAAATAGATTCGTAGTATTTCACTTCAGTAATACTTTTCTTCATTATTTCTATACAAATCATTGTGGCAGGCTTAAGCAGTTTAACATATACCACCTAATAGTATATATGAGCATTTTAAGTCTTAAAAGAAAAATCTTACCCAAAAGGAAAAAGAAGAAAAAAAGAGAGGCTAAAATAAAAAAAAAACTTTTTTCTTTCTCCTCTATACTCTTGTTCCCAACTGCTTGCCTCTCTCTTCTTTCCTTCTCCAATTGTGAGAAGCCCGAAAAATTGTTGCCAAGAAGGATTGGTTCTCAACAATTGCGAGGCCGGAGACGATGGTACTAGCTACGCCTCAAAGGTCTCCAGGCCACCCTATTTCGCCTCTGCGACCTAGGGCAGTGGCCTTTTCAAGCCTAGATGCAAGACGAAAGGCTTGAAAAGGCGAGCAACAAAGGACTCCAGCCCAGATATAACTTCCGATCTTTACTATTCACCCAATCTTAGTCCACCGCTGCCATCACCACTGCATGGCGAACTCAACGTGGTTTCGCCATCGCCAAAAGTTCCGGAATAAGGCTCACGAGCGCCTATACTGCTTAGTCCCTTGCTTTGTTTTTAAATTAGGGAAGTTTCAAGTTGTTTTGGTGTTATCCTAAGCATGGACATCTCCCATCTAATTCCCAGCTAGCTTTGGTATTAGAGAGAGATACTGTGTCTTTCTTAGTTTTTTATATGTACTTGTGTTTTTTGTTTTTTTATGGTTTTTTTCCTCAGGGTCCGTTTGGATGCATTGATTTTGAATTCAATAAATATTCAAATTTTATAAAATTTAAATAACTTAGAATTTACTTTCAAAATCATAGCATTTCCATTGTTTGGATAATGTATGTAATTCAATTGTAATTCTACATTATACTTAAAATAAGAGTTCAATAATATGTCATGTATTTAGTTGTAGTCTAGTGGTATATGGTTGTTAGTTATTATGGATGACAAGGGTTCAAACCTTGCTAACAATTGAAGTATAAAAATTTTACATTTTAGAAAATAAATAGCATATAGTGGTGGTGGTTAACGACAAAGCTAGGCGGCAGCAGTGGCAGAGGTTGATCGGAGGCTGCGACGGTGGTGGCCAGAGGAGGTGGCGGTGGTGGCTGGAGGTGTTAGCGGTGGTGATGGTGGCCGAAGGTGTTGGCGGCGGCGGGAGGTGGCACAAGTGGTGGTGGTTGAAAGTTGTTTTAGTGGTGGTAAAAAGAAGGTGATTTGTTACTTGTAATAATTGATCAAAATTTAGAATTTAAATTATTAGGATTTATGATAGAATTAGTTTTATGGAATTGAGTGATTTAGAATTCCAACACAATTCCAATTCCAAATTTTAGTTATGTTCCCAAAGAATGGAATTGGTTTTGGAGGCCCCAATTCCAATTCTAAGCTATGGAATTGGGGTATCCAAACATACCCTCAGTGTCATATTTTTTTCCCTTTTTACTTTGTGTTATTTTTTTCCTTTTTATTTACTCTATTATTTGTTACAAATAAATAAATATACATAGTTATTAAAGGCAAAAAGTGAGAGGCGATAGAAAGGTACCTTTTTTAGGCGAGGGGCAAGCGAGCAAACGACAAAGATTTGAATAATTAAGAAAAAAAATCAAATATTGTATGTTGTTATTTTTCATAAACTAGTTATATATAATAGTAATTCATGTAATTCATGTACTAATAGGTTTATAGTCCACAAACGATAATGATAACACTTGAAAAAAAGCAGTATTTGTCAAAGGGAGGTATATTGGCCCTAACAAAGAGAACTCTATCCAGTTTGCCTATGTCTTATATGTCCATTTTTGCTATGCCGGTGGAGGTGGCTAAGAGACTCGAAAAGTTGGATAGAGATTTTATGAGGAAAGATCAAGCGGATGAAAGGAAATACCATCG
Source organism: Codonopsis lanceolata (assembly GCA_013146195.2). Classification (NCBI taxonomy): domain Eukaryota; kingdom Viridiplantae; phylum Streptophyta; class Magnoliopsida; order Asterales; family Campanulaceae; genus Codonopsis; species Codonopsis lanceolata. The sequence continues at coordinate 78,823,542 of CM028382.1, read as the reverse complement.
ATAAATTGGGATATGGTGTGCTCAATGTGAGACGTGGTGGGTTAGGGATTAAGAAGCTAAAGTTGTTTAATGCTCTAATGGGGAAATAGATCCGAAGAATTTTGAGGGAAAAGGGAACACTGTGGAAGAAGGTTGTGGTGAGTAGATTCAGTGTCGATGACCATCCGTGGGCTCCTGTTGAGGTCCAAACTATTAGAGAATAATATATTTATTATTATTATTCTTGTTTATTTATAATTATTAATTAGTGGTAATTACCTTGTATAATTATTTCCTTATTATGTTACATTCCTTGTATAAGTTTCTTTTACCCTACTCCAAGAGTAACCTAATATTATTCTCTGGGGTGGGGGTGTGGAAATGTATAAGAAAGAGGTGGGCGATAGTGATGAAGTTTATTTCTTATGAGGTGGGAAATGAAAATTCGACAAACCTCTTGGGATCTTATCTGCCTTCACAGAGGTTAGAGGCGGTTAATCTATAGGGGAATCCACTGGTATTGAATCTTCTATCAATTTCTTTTTTTCATGGACATCCGATATTCATTTGGAAAGCGAAGAAGGATCTGACTTAATTCAATAGAAGTTGTACTGTATGTTATTGTATTGGAGCTTAGTCTACTCGAGCACATCTTTTTTATTTTAGCAGCTTTCATCTTAGCCTTGAAGGAAGGAAGTCAGGCGCTCCTCTCGGGGACATGTGCTGGTGGAGGATTTTGTTGAGAATACAGAACATACAAGATAGGAAAAGTGTATGGGTTAATGGGTTATTAATGTAGTTTGAAAGAGCTAAGTGTTTTTTAGTGAATGGGAAAGTAGGTGGTTCTGTTATTTCATTTCGTGCTCAAGGTTGAGTTCCAGTTTGTATAAATATTGGTTGTTGTTCATACACGCAAGCTAATGAGAAAACCCCCCAAATTATTCTCTCTTACAAAGCCCTCTCAGTTTTAGTTTTCATCATGTTATCAAAGCATGTCTGATCCAGATTTCTGCTTCCACTAAACTGATTGACACAATCATGTTTATATGATCGATTCAATTGTTTGATTGCACTGATTCGGTCTGCTACCTTCTATTGGATCGTACGGCTTGGTCGACAATCTACGGAAAGGCCTTCACTGATTCCTTGCGTGCTTCTTGGTCGATCGAAGTTATCGATTCATTCCTTGTTTTAATTAGTCGATTCTCTTTATTCTTGAACTCTCTCCAATGGCGAATACTGCTAATGAAGAACGTGAAAAATGTGCAGAATGTGAAGAAGAGGAATATCTTTAGTCTGAAGATGAATCTCCTTTTGATGAATATGATCTGAAGGATGCAATTCGACAGATTCATCCATCACATCCACTGTATCTACATCCTAATGATCATCCTGGTATGATTCTTGTAACTCAACCTTTGAGTGATTCTGTTAATTTCAACCAGTGGAGGTTATCAATGGTTATAGTTTTGTCTGCTAAAAACAAGCTAGGTTTGGTTAACGACAAGAATAACAAACCTATTCCTTTGACTAAATACGTTAATCAATGGGAGAGGTGTAACCACATGGTTATTTCTTGGCTCTTAAATGTTGTTTCACAAGAAATAAAGTCCAACATTGTTTACTTTACCACAACAAGAGCTGCGTGGGATGATTTAAATGTCAGGTTTTCTCAAACCAATGCACCTAAGAGTTTCCAAGTCAAGAAGAGCTTAACTGAATGTATTCAAGGGAATCTCTCTGTGTCTGCCTATTTCACTAAATTTAGGAGTCTATGGGATGAACTAACCAGCCTTACTAGTATCCCTAAATGTGTGTGTAACTGTACTTGTGGTGTAAATTAGAAATGTGAAGAGTACGAAAATGAATAGAGGTTATTTTAGTTTCTCATGGGACTGAATGACTCTTTTACTGCAATAAGAGGTCAGATTATCATGATGAGTCCCCTACCTAGTCTTAGAAAAGCAGAGAGTCTCTTAGTACAAGAGGAAAGTCAAAGAAAATTTAGTTCAGGCACATCTACAGGTGCTAATATGCAAGATCTGTCCACTGCTTCACTAAGTAAGTCCAATGAGATGTCAGTGGCTATGGCACACAAACTTGGAAACAGAGGATTCAAGACTAGGCCTACTACCAATGTCTCACAGAGAGGAAAATTCTGGTGTGATTTCTATCATGGGGATTCACATACCAAGGAGAGATGTTTCTATCAGAATGGATAACCAGAATGGCCTAAGTTGTATGGGACTAAGCCAGACTTGTCTAGGATGCCTAAAGACAGACCCAAACCAGTTCCTAGCAATTTGGCTGGAAATGTGTTTTGTAGTGAGAACTGTGCAGACACATCTTGTGCTTCTTGAGCAACTGACACAAGCATACATGACATCTCAGGGTTGTCTTCAGGCCAGTTCTAGTAGTTACTTCAACTTCTTTCTTCCACCAACACTGCTAAAGACAGTCCTGCATCCTATTTAGCAGGTAATCCTGCTAGTTGCTTCAGTTTTACTACTCCCACTTGCTTGTCTAGCCAAGGTGATACTACCAGTGGATGGATAATAAATACTGGTGCTACACACCATATTACATGTAATTTAAATTCTCTTCTTAATCCCATTGCCCTTGATACATCCATTAACCTACCCAATGGCCATACATCTCAAATTACTCATCAAGGAACTGTTCAACTGACCAAATACATTACCCTTCACAATGTTCTTTGTGTTCCCTCCTTTATATTCAACTTATTATCTGGTTGTAAACTCACCCTTGATAATAAACTGGATCTTATTTTTTCTTCCACTACATGCCTGTTTCAGGACCAAGTACTCAAGATGGTCAAGGGGATTGGTAAGTTGATTGGAGGCCTGTATAAAATTGAATCTCCTCATCTATATCTCCAAAAGGATGATTCTACTCAAGCCTGTTGTTGTAACTCAGTTCATCCTTGTACTTGCTGTACTGTTAGTACATCCCTGAATAAAGATGCTTTACTTTGGCATCTTAGGATAGGTCATGTCCTTTTACCTTCCTTAAGACATTTACAATTATGTAAAATTGATAGCAATGATTTTGTAAAGCCATGTGATATATGCCATTTTGCTCGACAAAATAGAAAACCTTTTCCTCTCAGTACTTCTCATGCTTAAATTCCATTTTCTTTACTTCATTGTGTTGTATGGGGCCCTTTAGACATGTTACTTACAATGGTTATGATTCCTTCTTAACCATAGTTGAAGATCATTCTAGAACAAAATGGAATTTTTTATTAAAGTCCAAATCTTAGGTTGTCATATACTTTTCTAATTTTCTTAAAATGGTTCAAACTCAATATAATTCCATTGTGAAAGAGGTCAGGTCCGACAATGGTACAGAATTCTTCAACAACTCTGTTACAAATCTTCCGGATTCCTGTGGCATTCTGCATCAGTCTTCTTGTGTTGCTACCCCCTAGCAGAATGGAAGGGTGGAAAGAAAACATAAGAATTTGTTGGAACTATCTAGAGCCCTAAGGTTCCAAGCTCACCTTCCAATTCAATTTTGGGGTGAATGTCTTTTCACTGCCACCTATTTGTTAAACAGACTTCCCAGTTCAATTCTTAAGTTCAAAACTTCTTATGAAATTCTGTTTGGACATCAACCATCCTACTCTCACATAAAGGTGTTTGGATGTCTATGTTTTGCCTCTTCCCTCAATCAACATATATAGAGATAAGTTCAGTCCCAGGGCCATTAAGTGTGTTTTTCTAGGATACTCCTATGGAAAAAAGGCCTACAAACTATATAACTTACATATCAGTCAAGTCTTTCACAGTAGAGATGTTACCTTTCATGAACAACATTTTCCCTTTGCAAATATCTCCTTTCACATTTCCAGTAAACCAGATGCTACCTCTTTGTTTCCTCATGTTTCTTGTCCTCCACTGGATACTTCTCTTGATTCTGAGTTTGATTAAGATTCAGGGCATCCTCCTATTCCTTCTTCTTCCCCATCATCTCCTATGGTGAATGATTCTTCTATTCAGTCTAGTCATACTGAGCCTTCTCCTGGATCTATTAATATTCCTCTCCCTGTTAGACCTGCTAGGGCTAGAACCATCCCATTGAAATATAAAGATTACACAGGCCTCCCAAACCACATTGCTAACTTTGTTTCTTACTCCCATTTATCACCCTCTTATCAGGCATACATAGCCAATCTTGACCAGTCATATGAACCTCATACCTATATTCAGGCTGTCAAACATCCTCATTGGTGTAAGGCTATGGAATTGGAATTAGAGGCATTGGAAAGGAATAATACTTGGGTTCTCCAGGACTTACCCCTTGGAAAGAAGACAATTGGGTACAAGTGGATATTCAAGGTTAAGTATAATCAGGATGGGATCGTTGATAAGCATAAAGCCAGACTGGCAAAGGGGTTTACTCAAACTGAAGGCCTTGACTACTTTGACACCTTTGCTCCCGTGGCAAAGATGACAACTGTGAGGGTTTTACTGGCTACTACAAATATGAAAGGCTGGCCTCTTCATCAAATGGATGTATCTAATGCATTTCTGCATGGTACACTCAATGAAGAGGTGTTTATGAAACTTCCACCTGGTTATTTTCCTCCTGCAGTCACCACCAATCCTTCCTTAGTCTGCAGACTAGTCTCTCTGTATGGCCTTAAACAACCCCAAAGGCAGTGGGTTCACAAGTTGTCTTCTGCTCTGAAGTCACTGGGGTTCATCCAGTCTGCTCATAATCGTACCCTTTTTATTCAGAACACTACATCTTCATTCACTGCCTTGTTAGTCTATGTAGATGATATGGTAATTACTGGCTCTTCACCTGCTGCTATAGCGGATCTCAAGACACAACTTCATTCCATTTTTACTATTAAGGATCTTGGACCTCTGAGGTATTTTCTTGGTCTTAAAATAGCCAGAAACTCTAAGGGGATATGTCTTCACCAGAAGAAGTACGCTTTGGGAATTATAACTGAGACTGGTCTGACTAATGCTAAGCATTCTGCCCTTCCAATTTCTCAACATCATGGTCTTTCTACAGATCATGACCCTCTATTGGATAATCCAGACAGATACATACGACTTGTGGGAAGACTCATATACCTTACCATTACCAGACCAGACATATCATATGTTGTTCATGTGTTAAGGAAATTTCTAGCTCAGCCTAGGAGTCCACATTTGAGTGTAGCCTTAAAGTTGGTTCGATTTCTCATAAACTCTCCAGGCCAGGGTCTATTTTTTCCAGCATCAATAGTTCTATTATGTCTGCCAATTGTGATGCTGATTGGGTAGCCTGTCCAATATCCAGAAGATCTGTGACAGGTTTCTGTGTATTTTTGGGTCCTCCTTAATTTCGTGGAAGAGCAAGAAGCAGCCCACTGTCTCTAAGTCATCTGCAGAGGCTGAATACAGAGCCATGACTTCCACTTCTTGTGAACTCACTTGGCTTCATGGGTTAATGAAAGATTTTTAGCTACCTTCTCCACTTCCCATTTCTTTGTTCTGTGACAATAAGGCAGCCATGCATATTGCCACTAATCCAGTGTATCACGAACGGACAAAGCATATAGAAATCGACTGTCATATAATTTGTTAATTAGAAGGTCGATGATGGTCTTATCTCTACAACTTATGTCTCTACCAAAGATCAACTTGCTGATTTACTAACAAAGGCTGTCTCTATTTCTCAACTACATCATTTGCTGTCCAAGCTGGGAGTTGTGAATATCTTCACTACTTCCACCTTGAGGGGGGTGTTGAGTATACAGAACATACAAGATAGGCAAAGAGTAGGGGTTAATGGGTTATTAAGTAGTTTGTAAGAGCTAAGTGTTTTTTTAGTGAATGGGAAAACATGTGGTTCTGTTATTTCATTTCGTGCTCAAGGTTGAGTTCCAGTTTGTATAAATATTGGTTGTCGTTCATACACGCAAGCTTATGAGAAAAACCCCCAAATTATTCTCTCTTACAAAACCCTCTCAATTTTAGTTTTCACCAGATTTTATGGAGGAATTGGACAACTAGGCTCTTAGGCAGCTATTGAATCCGTCCCGAACATGCACCTGACAGCATCCAAATCTGGAGTGATAAATGGTGTGGGGCTATATATGGAGCTTAAGAGGGCTTTTTCATTGTTATATAATCCAACTTCAAATAAGGATATGATGGTTAGCTCTGCAATTGAATTCATGGGCGAATCTGTGGTTTGCAATCCATCTTTTAGAAGGAACCCTCAAGATTGGGAGCTGGAAAGTATTGATTGTTTCTTTGACCTGCTCTATCAAAAGAAGGTGGATAGGGACAAAGAAGATTGGTGGTGTGGGAGGGAAGGAAAAGCAGCAATTTTCGGTAAAATCCATGTACCAAAAGTTGTTGGGCAGCACTATATCAACCCCCCTCAAAGAATGTTTGGAAGACGATGGCTTTGAGAAAGGTGTGTTTCTTTATGTGGGAAGCCGCTAATGGGGCATAGTTAACCGGGGATAACCTGCAACCGTGCAACGTAGAGGAAAAATCTTTATAAAATGATGTTGCATGTGCAAGAATGACGAGGAAAATGTGAACCATTTGCTGTTGCATTGCCCAATAACTAGGGTACTATGAGACTTTGTCTTAAATTTATTTAAAGTGGTGTGACTGTGTGAGTAATGCCCAACTCTGTGATGGATATGTTGAGATGTTGGTCCCTGTATAAACGGAGAAGAGGGAGCCACTTTTGGGATGTTGCTCCGTTAGTGGTCTGTTAATTGGTCTATATGGATGGAGAGGAACTCACAGATTTTTTAAAATACGGAGAGGAGCATAGAGAGGATTAAGGATATGACTATGGAGACAATCTTCTTTGGGTGTCATGAGTCGATAGCACATGGAGTTTATCCTTTTGTAGAGTTTGTGGATAGTATAAATCATATTAATTTGTATACTTTCGGTGTACAGAGCACGTGTCACCACTTTTAGTGCAAGTTTTTAGTAATTAATTCTTACTTACAAAAAAAAAACTATTTTCCTAAATAGTAATAATTCATGTATCTTAGTCCACAAACGACAATAATAACACTATTTTCACCTTCTAAATATGTACCGAGAAAACTACATATTTTTCTAGAAAATCAAAAGATAAAAAGGTGGATTCTCAAAAATATAAACAATAACCATATAGATCCTTTTCAAACCAGCCAAACACTTTGGATCTAACTTGTGGAGTAGCGACTGAAGAGATTGATTCTGAAGGGAGCGAAAAGGGAAAGGGAAAGCCTAAAGCATCCACTTAGTTAAGAAACAAGACTATTTAAGTCCACAAAACTGCCCTTCTAAACCTTTCGGTCTTCTCATTATAGGAAGAGCTCTTCTGATTATCCATAAAAAGGGTGTAAGTGGGTTTTCTTTGGGTTGGTTTAACTCAAAACCACGAACTGAACTACCCCACATTTGTTTTAAAAATTTTCAACCGAACCAAATCACTATGTTTGGTTGGTTTAGTTTGTTTCGATTTTGTGGTTTAAATAAAATACTTGTTAATTAATTTAACCAACAATAAAAATGAGGCAAACAAAATTTTAATTTGTAATTAACATCAGACATTAAAAAAAACATTTTAAGAGTAAGTTATCATAAAATAAAACAAGGAAGCTTATTGTTTACCATACACAGTCAATCTTCTCTTGCTAATTCCAAAATAAATACAAAAAATAAAGGAAAAAAAAGTCCTCAAACAATCTAGATTTAGTTTCGTTTAGTAACCAGTAGGATCGATATATCTTTTGATCCCTCAATTTTTTTCGATTTTTTAGTTTAGTCCTACCTCTAGCATTTTTATTAGTTTGGTTCTTCTCAAACCTCAGGTGTACATCGACCATCTTTCTTTCAGCTTGAAAAATGATTCTCTCATCTATTTCTACTCTCATCTTTCCTCCTAAAGCCTTAAGTGTAGTTTGGTAGTGGTCAGGATTAAGACTAGCTAGATATCTAGATATGATTTATAAATCAAATTATTGAGACTAATAACACGAGTTATCGAGATAAAATCATTATTCACTCACTATTAATACCAAGTGAGAGGGTGATATTATTAGCGCCCTCACAAAAAAAAAATTGGGGCCAATATTTTTTATCTCAAAACTACCCCCGATATATAAGTGAAGATTAATAGCGAGGGCGCTAATAGTACTGAGATTAATAATACTGCTTATTCTTACCCGACTACCAAACAAGCCCTTATAATGTACATACCGCAAGTATTGGTCTCATCTATAATACAATACAATAAGAATATTAGTAAAATGACTCGACTAAATGAATCATTCAACAGAAAAAATGCTATTTTAATGAGTACTATGCCTATGACATGGTATCAGTATGTAGATGATTAATGTATAAAATGAGTATGATGTGAATAAATTAATATATGCTTAAGATTTTGTAAGGATCAGATCAATGTACACTTCACAAAGTAAAGACGACATCCCAAGAACTAAAGAAAAACACATTTTATTGACTGTAAAATTTTATAACTTATCTAAAAAGAGTATAATTAAACATCCAAAAGCATTCTCTCTTATACACACCAACCAAACACATGTTAATTGAAATAAACTTAAAAATGAAAATCTCAGGTAAAAACCATAAAATAAATTGAATAAGACAGAGTAAACTAACAAAAGACTATTCGAAATCAAAATCACAAATGTTTCAGACCAATAAGAAAAAGTTAGCACAAATTTTTTTTAAAAAAAACATTAAAAATACAAATATTTAAAATCACAAAAATTAATTAATTAAATTAACAAAATGATAATTGGTTCTGAAAGAAAAATAAAAAAAGCAAAAGTATTTACCGTTATTATTTAACAAAGGACTAATATACTTGTCCGCCAAAATGAGTCCCCATCTTAGTGTTCACTTGAAAATCTATAGCCTCGACACTAAGGGAATTAATGAATATGGGTTAAAAAAATGGCCAAAAAGTCAACTTTCTCTATATTTAGTATGCGTGTCAATGTGTCATATTGTTAGTATATGAATGTTAATGTGGGATATGGGTATTGAAGTCCCTTGGAATCTGTGTGTTTGAGAGAGGGAGAATCACTAGGAAAGAGGATGTTGATTGTTGATGGCTTGCGATAGAATCCCTAGCGGTCATCTACTCTTTACGGTAAACCCTAAAACCGACGTACCAATACTCCTACTCTTTTTCCTTATTAACCTAGACCAATTACAATTAAACCGCTGTCCAAAAGTGGAACAAAAATGTATCACTTGTAGCAGTGTTACTCATTTTCTCTATCAATCGGCATCAACATCGCATTTCCTAGCCATTCGAGTCCACGCCAACAACTCTTTAACTCTCTTTTGAGTTTGAGTTGTGTGCTTAACACGAGTCCAGATCTTCTGTATTATTTGTGTGTAACATTGATGTATCATTTTTTATCTTCATCATTGCATCCCAATTATTGCATCTCAACCAATGATTAAAATAAAAAGTGATACACCAATAATATACACAAATAATACAGGAGATCTGGACTCGCTTAACACCATCCTATATTCCTATCTCTGGCAGCCTAACCCCCAAACCCAATAATAGGATTCTTGTGTTTCCTTTTCAATTAAGCATAGGTGGCAGCAATGACTATTTAAGATTCTGACACCTGTCCTCTGCCTCACCATTCACCACTAATGCCCACACATTCTTTTTTCCTTGGATCCTAGCATTTGTGTACCTTTCCACTGGAGGAAAATGCTGATATGTTTATGAATGCAACTGCCAATGATTTAGGCATCGGGTGAATGCAGTAACAACAGGTAGAGCGGCTAGAAGCGTACTTCTAATCAGTCGGCCATCCACCCATTGCTAGGTAAATTCTTTTTCCATCCTGCTGGTATTTTTCTATTTGCTCCACCATCGAACCTCAAACAAAAGGTGCCTTGTATCCTGCCCAAAGAGGAAGGACCAAGTAGGTGAACAGGAAAGAGTCCACCATGAACACTTCAAAAGTTTGTTGCCAACTAGCTCACATTCTCCCTCTTTAGTATATGAATGAGCACACTTTTCTGATTATTAATGCGAAGAGACCTCAACACGTCAATACCATGCAAAGGTATCTTAATTGGTCCTCTGAAGCTTCAATGAATAATTCAATTGCTAACAGCAAGTGGGTATACACTAATAGTGTTCATGAGTCCATAATATTTGTTTGAACTCATCAACTCACTGATCATCCCCATCTAACCAGCTCTATTCCTCATTATTGCTCAAAGCTAAGAACCGAACCTCCTTGGAAAGCTTGGTGTCTGATTCCGACACATGATGTGATCCTAAGCCTCAATGGGACACATGAAGAGCAAGAATGAGATTTTTGAAGAAAAAAAAATCTCTGCCCGCGAAGGGGGAGGGGGTAAATTGCAGATAAAATAATTTATCATAAAAAAATCATTAAAGAAAGAAAAATGCTTAGGTAACCTAACTTTTTCATCTCAACCTACATGAAGTGCATGTGATTGGTTGATTTGTAGCCTACAACCAAGTGATATGATGTCTAACCAATTAAATGTACGACAACCCTAAGTTGGGAAGAAAAGTTAGGGATGAAAATGTCCGGACCTCTTTACTCTAAGACTAGAGAGGGCAGGTGAGTTATAGGAATATAATATAGCGTGTCCCCACCCAAACACTCGTTTCATTCCCTTTTTTCGGAAAGTTTTGAATTGGCTAGTCAAAATCGTTTATCATGTTATCTTTTGGGTGTTGGAGCTGCTTTGAGCATCCACGGTTGTATCTCTACAATCACCCTAAAACCCTTTTTATAGTTTTTTTTTTTAACCTTACTTTCCTTGAGACCCATATAGGACATTTTATCAAACACACTATCCTTAAAATAAGCTAATTAACCCCCAAAATATTAGGTGAATTTTATCGAACATTGGATTCTTCCTATTGGATGGATATTTATGTACATAATAATCTGACAATCTCGTTTGATGATTTGCTTTCATAATCTTTTTTTTTTAAATTATTATTATTTTTAAATTATTTTTAATTCCTTGAAAGGCTATAATTATATATATGATGCCTTTGGTGTGGCTCGAACAAATGGTACCTCTGGTGAGACTTTGAACACCCGACCTCTCGGTTGAGAGTAGTTAAGTCCCAGGGTGCCTCTGGTAGGGTTTGAATACTCAACCTCTCCGTTAAGATAAATGAGTAGCTAAATGGCCTCTCCGTTAAGATAAGTGAGTAGCTAAATGAGGTCTTTGGTTAAGGCTTTAATAACAACGATGCCTCTGAAGAGGCTTGAACACCCGACCTCTCTACTGAGAGTTGTAATGTCTAGGGTGTCTCTAGTGAGGCTCGAATACCCAACCTCTCCGTTAAGAGAAGTGAACAGTACCAGTTGAGCTAGAGCTCGTTGGTTTTCATAATCTTTTTCCATTCTCAATTTCTATTAAATTAGGGTGTGCATGTGTGTTTTTTTTGCACTTATCATTCTCCCTTCCTATTATTTATCTTAAAATTACGAGTATATTGGTAATATTAAAAAGGGTGACACGACTTCTTTTAAATAAAAGTAAACATAGTAATATTTTTTAAAAAATATAAAATTTAAAATATATATATATATTTTATTCCGATTGCGGTAGGAAAATAGAAATAAAAAAGAGAGAAATATATTGATAGTTATGTTGTTAGTTAAATAATGTTGATGATTTAGAAGGTTATAGAGGTCTAGAGGGTACCCATTGGAATTGAAACTTTTTAAAAGGTTCTCTTAAAAGATTTAGGAGTTGTATAGAGAATATTTTAAAGTATAATCACTATAGATGCTCTAGTTTCCTTAACAAGAAGAAGAGAAGAGCAGACCCCAAGAGAGTGGATCCCTTTGTCACAAGCCCGTGGAACTCGCAAAGAAGCCTTGGGATGGACAAAGCAAAGAAAAGAAATGCAAGCCTTAATAATATCTTTCCATCTAGTTACCAAACACAAAAGGTCTCTCTATCTCCTAATGAACCCTATCCTCTCAGCAAAAAAATGCAATGAGAGTCATATTCAGAGGGTCGTGCACTTTTTTGTTGTCTAATTTGCAATAACTCCTGGCATTTTTAGGTGAAAACAGTCTTTTAAACATACATCAGTGACGGGTGTCAAACCGTCAAAAATAATTTCTTATTTTTCTAAATAACGAATATAGGGTAGTAGGGATCGTATCCATAGGGAACATCAAATTTACTTCTCTTAAGAATTTTAACAAAGCAATTAAAATAAAAAATGCGTTTTTTAATCTAAACTAATTACTAACGAACGAATTAACTAAAAACTGAATTTAAATGATTAAATGTAAACAAAACAGACAACGATATTTGAATTTAATAAGAGAAAAATCTAGTCAATGAACTTAATGTAATCCTAAACGTTACTACTTACCATATATGCAAAAATTAAATGACTCAATCAGCTTCAAGTAAACCGGTTATAGTTGTCGATAACCGCCAGACACACAATCTCTACTTATTGTCTCGATAGTCAAGAGAAGCTCATTAACTATTTCCCTAATCAAAAGACAACATCCGAGACGCTCGTATGATTTAATGTTTTGAAAGCATTAAGAGTGAGAGACCCGATTCTAAACAGTGCATATTGAAGCAATATCATTTAATTTAGATTACTCATTCCCGCAACACGGACCGAATATGCTTGTGATGCCTAAACGGTGCGTTACTTGCTACTTTGTTAGAACCCAATGACAATTACGGATCAACGGTTATAACTAGCAATGAAATATTATGTTAATTAAGGTTCTGACCACAAACATTAACTAACCATAATAATCCTACGTTGCAATTCCTTTTGCAACAAATTAAACAAATAGAGAATGAATAAATACTTAAACCCAATTGAGAATTAAAACACTTAGATCTCACAGCAGAAACTTGTAAAGGATTACTTGTTCATTAACTGAAAGAAATAAAACTAGCAACTAAACATAATTAAAGATTACTTACAAAATGAATTCAAAACGAAAATAAACCTAGCAGTGTGATGGAAGAAACGAGTAAGCTGCTACCAAAATCTTCGAGTGTATATGTGTGTATGATTATGTGTATCAGCCGTGCTGTCTGTGATTCATGCCAACTTCTAAAACTGACATCTCCTTATATAGTTGAGCTCCTCCTTGCTCTCCAAGTCTTTCCTTCTTTATAGAGACCATGATCTCCACTCCTAGGTAGTTGTTGACAAAGTCCACAACATCTAATTTATCTCTTATCCTATCTTTTCATTAATTACAAAAGAGAAAGAAAAGAAATAACAACAATTTAGAGAAAAATAATAATTCCCTAATTACTGAAATTGATAATGTCTGAGATTCCCTTTAAAAACGTGACATTGCTTCCAACTTCAGCTCCAGCTCGCCTCAGATATATAACGAATGCCCATTCGGTACCATGATATCCGAATTTCTTCTTTAAACTTGATTTTCTTTTCATTTTTTCACCATTAATCTCTCATAGACCTATAATTACCAAACATATAAAATACCCAAAAAAAATGCAATATTTACAACAAGTTAAGTCACAAAAATGATAATAAATATCACACTTATTTGAGTTCATCAATCAACATCGAGCACAATGTCTAAGATTAACCAGCGTTCCGGAAAAGCATTTCCCAATTGTGAAATAATAGTACTCACTACATTTCTTCAGCGAATGGAGAGAACTTTCATACAATCTAATAGACACCCTGAATTAATTAAACTGTTTGGTCAGTTCTCTAGAGTACGAGAATCACATTATTCTTTGACATCAAAGCAAGAACTGAGGTGTGAAAGCATCAACCTCACTGGCTACGAGCTAAAATGGGACAAATAAAAAAGGGCTCATTAATTTTGGCCCTAGTAAGTTACACCAAATATTTTAGTTTTTCGTTTGCATGCATTCCGTAAGAAAGTGGCCCTATCCTCTGGTCAACGACTTCCATCTAAAGTGTGGCCATATACCCATTATTAGAAAGTATAATAGGTATACCAAGTGACAAGAATGCACATTTATCTAGAATCTTCAAAAACATAATGAAGATAGTTGAGTAATGTGACGACACCACCTGGATTTCAACACGGAATTTCGAAGTCGCGCCGCTGAAAGAACAAAAGAAGAAGACGTGCACTCGAGAAATGATGGTGCAAATCAAACAGTCGAGCTATCAAGCTTTAAACAAAAATGTGAAACCGTACTAAAATATAATATTTCAAAAAAATCGAATATGCGAAAGCTTTAATGGGGTAAAACTCCGAGCTCTTAAGCTCAAAACTGAAACCAAAGAAACCAAGAGAGACGTTGTCTCACGAGGATAAAACAAACTTCACGTGCCGCAACATTACAAACACAGAACAACCATCGGCAACCCTCGGCCGACTTTCACAAAACTCAACCTGATAAAACAACAATTTCCCACGATTAAAACATACCAGAGACAATAATAATAGCAACTAAAATAATGAATGGCCCGAAGCTACTGCTTGCCTGGGAGACAACTAAAAAAACTATAACATTGTACACTGGCTTGACACAACACGTCGATCCTAAAAGAGATACAACCAATAAAAATACCCAAGTGTTCTACCCGACCGTAAAGTTTAGAACTTTACATAAAGTCGTCATCACAAGAATAACAACGCACATAATATGAATAACAATGCTATAATAAAATGGGGCTCCACGAAATACAACTCGGAAGAGTCGGCTGCTACTAGCACGAACCACACGATCTCAACTCGAATTACCGATCAATGTTGCACTGCTACAGTCACGATTTACTCGACCTTGATGTGGCAATCTAACAACTGCACACTAGAAACAAAGTACGAGTGAGTCATAATGACCTAATACGCTACTACAAATAACAATATAACATTTTATTATACATTGTTATAAATAAATCTTGGTAACGTGTTACTATAATGGAAACCCATGAAGATGTGTCATATACTTTATATACTCCACAAGAAACCGTTTCTTTACCAAACCATCTAGATGAACCAAGGTGAAATTCCCTACTCATTAACAAACCAAACGAATTAGAAGGCATTTCGGATAGAATTATCATATATGAGTATGTATATTTATATATATAAGTCACTTATGGAATCATTATGTAAAAGTACATATAACTATATATATACATATCAAGTCTTTCTAATGCACAATCAGTACAAATATGGTCACTTAGATCTCATGTTTCAATTAGCACTTTGTTATCACATAAGTGCTCATAGTAAGCCATGTAAGTGATAGAGAAAATACTAAGTCAATGTTGTTGTGTTGCTCCTGTAATCACAAATGTTAAATTGTAACGTGCTTGAGTTACCCATAATCAGATGTATCAAAGTACTGAGCTCTCTACTCGGGTGCTAAGCTCTCTACTCGGACAATAGCACTAGCCAATACGCTCTTTTGGTTACGACAAAGTGGGCTACTTCCCCACTACAACTAGTAGTGAAGGGGTGTGTGAACCGTATCCAGTACGGCGATGCATTGCAACCACGAATCTCATAATTCGTGAAGACAATGCATCATCTCATATTCAACGTTAAAACTAAAGTAATGCTAGCTATGCAATGCACAAGTAGATGTTTACTTGCTAAGTCTCAAGTAGATATATTACTCTACTAAATTCATACGATTTTGTACATTGTTGCCATAACCACAAAACCATTAATCTAGTTTTAAATCACATAATCATACATGTATATATTTGCAAGTATTCCAAAATACAACTTGACCACATATTTAGACTAAACATCTAAATATAAGGGTACACATGAGTGATCCCCAAATTACACACTTTCCTAGACTATTAATTAATCTAATTCCCATTCACATAATAAGACCACATATTTAGTCTAATTCACATTCACATAATAAGACCACATATTTAGTCTATTTCTCTTCCACATTATAAGACCACATATTTAGTCTATTAATAATACCTCACATCAAGGTCCTATAAGATCCTTCACAAACCCGTCAAGACTACTAGTTTAGTCCAAATGACACTACCCAAAATAAGACTATATATTTAGTCCCCAAAACACATTTACTTAGACTATTAATTAGTCTAACTTTCATTCACATAATAAGATTACATATTTAGTCTAATTCCCAATCACAATATAAGACTATATATTTAGTCTCTTAATAATAACCTCATTTTGAGTCTATATAATGCTATCTCATATTCTTGTTCCATAATGTGCACACCCATAGTCAACTCTCTTGAGTTACTAAACTAAGTCAACGATTCTCAACTCCAAGTACCTCGGTTATACGGCTTACTAAGTTAGTTAAGCGACAACCTATCATCAAGATAATAACCCTTAGGGTTTAAATGTCACATTAGACTTACACCAAGAAATCATATTCCTAATTCACCATTAGTCGTGCATGAATCATATCTTAGATTCGTTAACCAGTCGATGCATTCTTGTGCACTAAAATGACTTCCCAAAAATCCATCGCTCTCATTAGTTTGCATTTTAACTATTGTAGAGAGTCGTATAAGGTTATTAGACTTTATTAACACCATCATAGAGACTTATAATGAAGTCCTAAATTATCAAATATCACCCAAGCCTAAAATCTCCCAAAATGACATAATGTCGAGATTTCACAAATTAAATTCAACGATCTCCAAACGTCGTAGGATTTCATCCTAGGATTCACATGAACCCATTAAAACTCTATTTGACTCCGTTGAGTCGAATCACTAACTTTTAAAAGTTAAGTCACAAACTCATTTTGAGATATATAGATTATCCGGGTTTCTAAACCTATTAACATGTCCTTTAAGGCATAGATACCCAACAAACATAATCAAACCAATAATTATCCAAAATGTCCAAATCTTGAAATTTCACAATTTAGACACAATCTTCTTCATTAAATTTCCAAAATACTTAATTTTGTTAACTAGCAATATTCTCATGCTAGCATCACCAAAAGATTTCAATTGGAGTTCTAAACCTATTTAATACAAAAATTCACCAATTCCGGTCTCACCCGACCAAATCTCGAAATCTCCCAATTGAGACTCAACGAACACAAAAAGTCGTAATTTATTCTAGGGCTCAAAACAACACTTTTAAAATTTAATTAACTCCGTTGAGTCAAAATACAAATTTCCAAATTTTAGGGCAAAGCATATTTTCGGGATTATATTCTTTTGGGTTCCTAAACCTATTTAACAAGAAATTTCAATTACTAATTACTTCAATAAACACAACAAACCCAACAAATCCAATCTCACATGTTCAACAACCCCAGACCCCATATAAACATATCATCTTGAGAAGTATTAACACCACAAATCATAGGGAACAAGTCTCTAACACCCTAACATCAATTTAAGCTAGAAAAAGAGAAAGTAGGAGGTTTAGTAACGTACCTATTTCGGCCAGTAAACTCGAAACAAAATGAAAACAAACCGAGGGGAAACGATCTCCTCGATGAGAGCTTTCCAACAGTGGTCTCCGTTTGCGATTCCGTTGAGCGAATCAACGGGAAACAAAAAACACACACAACACACCTACTAAAGGTGTTTCTCTATCTTTTGGCTTGAAATGGAGGATGTGGGAGATGATGAATGAGTGGAATGGCAAGGAGGACGGCTGAGGTCTCAAATACTCTTAAGTGGGTCAACAAGGAAGGGAAGGGCTGGATGTAATTAAGGGTAGGGGAGGGATTTCATGCCCAAAATCAGAAAATGGGCTGCTGTCCGAAATTGCTACAGTAGCCGCGAATGCTACAGTGATTTTCTGACGACTCAAGTTTGAATACCGTTCGACGAAATGACGTGATTTCTTCTCCTGACACTCTGTAAATGTCTAAGGTAAAAGCCTTAAAAGTCTCAAACCAAACAAAAATCTTATCGAGGGTTCCTTGATCAAAACAATCCAGTCGTGTACCGAAAACGGTCCGTACCACTCAGTTGACTTTAATTATTAGTCAACTCCAATTTGACTCCGTTAAGTCAATTACAATACCACATAAATAGTCCAAATTACAAATTTCCCCCCAAAGTATACACCCAATCCCATATCACTACGCAACATAAGGTTTGTGCCAATTTGGTACTTGATGTTGCCATTTGTGCCAAATAGCTACCTAGGGCCAACTTTTGTTAGTGAAAAAAAGTTAAGTCAGACACACTTAAGTTAGGCTATGTTATGATTTTATACCATTAACCAAAAACAAAACAGGAGCATAACACAATCAACAGTCCAAGTTCTGTTTCATTAATAATGCAACAGAAAACCAATTTAAGCAATCCTAAACTTGGACAGGAGCACTAAGTATTGGTTATAGCATGCAAAACAGAGATTAGAAACATAGAATATATATATAGCTATATTATCAGTTACTAATCAACAATGAAAATGAATAACAGATCAGTAAACCAATTGAGTATCCTCGACCAAAAGGCCTCACTCGATCTGTCTAGAGCTTATGGTTGCCTAGGCTCAGACCCCCATAACATAATGCTATACACTGAGTATAGCAAACCAGTCCAACCACCGAGTTCACAGACCAGAGGGACAACGTCACAGTTCCAAGGTTTTTGATCAAACGGACTGCCCAGCCCTCCAACAAGGAAACCCAACCCGTAATTCCTTCTCTCAGAACTCACACACACAAAGTGTCTCCCCAAGAAACAACTCACAGCTTTCAGCAAAGCAAGAGAAAAACAGGGTGAGGAAGAGAGAGATTGCTAACCAATGGTTGATGTGTTTTCCTTGTCTGTCCCCAAAGAAGGAGGTGACTGGAGTATATATAGTAGCGGGAGACTTTTCATGAGAAGTCATCAACGATAGACAGAAAGAACCTATTCCCACCATGAGTGGGTAACAAAGGACCCCACAGATCTACATGGATAAACTCAAGGGAATTTTTTTATAGAGTATTTTTCTAGGGAGCTGAGGGAGGTGGAAAACTAACCCTATGATGTCCAAGGCTTTTATCCATCAAATTTGTTATATCACTCTTAACAACATTTGCATGATTCTCAATAAAAGACATAGGAGCAACATCACACACATACATGTTTCGCTGTTTTCCAGCTTTGAAAATTACCAAGTTATCTTTTAAAATTTTCATCTCACCCCTTCCCCATTTACCCTCTAACCCATCATCTTCCAATGATGCACACGAGATCAGATTATTACATAAATCAGGCACGTGTCTAACATTTTTCAAAGTCAAAGTATACCCAGAATCAAATTTCAAGCACACATTGCCAATTCCAGCAATTTGACAATTCTTACCATTAGCCAAGGAAACAGTTCTAGTTTCCACTTCTTTGTATGAAGAAAAAAGAATTTTTAAAGGTGTCATGTGAAACGCACACGCAGAATCTATAACCCACTCATTCATATATGCAGAAATAGAGTACACATAATTCACTTTGGTTTCACAAGACTCCGTTACCATAAAAACATCACCACCATCTTCACACAAGGCCAAATTACAATCTTTCTAATTATCATGATTCTGATTTTGACTTTTCTTTTTAGGATTTGTGCAATCCCTCTTAAAATGTCCAGATTCACCGCAGTTGTAGCAGTTTCTTTTCTTAGATCCATACTTAGACCTACTTTGGCTTCTACCCCTGTTGTTTCCATAATTCTGATTTTGACCTTGATTTTGTTCTTCACCATTTTGACCTTTGTTCCTATCAAGTTGTCTTCCTCTTACCATATGAACCTCACCGGCTTGAGATTTATCCCTATTTACTTTTAAGTCTAATTCTTTGCTTTTTAACCCAACAATCACCTTATCAAGTGTGATATCATCCATACCATACTTAATAGCAGATTTCACGTCAGCATAAGAATCAGGAACACCATTTAAAAGTACAATAGCAGTGTAATCATCAATGTTTTTATCCCCGATTTGCTTAATGTCTTGAACTAACTTAGTGAAAACATCGATATTATCCTACATGTCTTTATCAAGGTCTAGTTTGAATCGAAAAAACTGTTCCAAGAGATATAATTTGCTAGGTAACGATTTTTCATAATAAAGTTCTTCTAGCCTATCCCAAAGTTCTTTAGCAGATCCAAGTTTACCAACCTTCCTTATCACTGAGTCATTCAAGTTCAAAAGTATGAAATAATAAGCCGACTCGTCCATTTCAGTCCTATCGTCCTATTTTTCAGTTTCAGAAAATTTTAAAGATATAGCTTTAAAGACTTTTTCTTTTTATCAAAATGCCCTTCATTTTTTGTTGCCAAATAGAAAAATCTGTTTTCCTATCAAAGGGTACCAAATTATAGGACGATGATGAGCTTGCCATTTTGGAAAACCAACACAGAACAAAAAAAAAAAATATCACCAAAATCACACAAAGTAATTTTTATTTTTATTTTATATAAAAAAATTGAATTTTCCAAAATAAGAAAAAATCACCCAAAAGTTTCTGGAAAAAACTTTTCAAATCAGAATATTACCAATCAAACAACAATGCACAACGGAAGCAATACGAACGTAATCGATCCAAACAACTAAAACTTAAACACAAGTTTCACCAACTAGAAATCAAGTAAAAGTTTAAGTTTTGAAAACGATACCCAGAAATCACCGACTGTGATTTCTACCTTTGGATTGAAAGCAGCTCCACCATTTGTCAGTACACAAACCAAGCTCTGATACCACTATTATGATTTTATACCATTAACCAAAAACAAAACATGAGCATAACACAATCAACAGTCCAAGTTCTGTTTCATCAATAATGCAACAGAACACCAATTTAATCAATCCTAAACTTGGACAGGAGCACTAAGTATTGGTTATAGCCTGCAAAACAGAGATTAGAAATACATAATATATATATAGCTATATTATCAGTTACTAATCAACAATGAAAATGAATAACAGAACAGTAAACCAATTGAGTATCCTTGGCCAAAGGGCCTCACTCGATCTGTCTAGGGCTTATGGTTGCCTAGGCTAAGACCCCCACAACACAATGCTATACACTGAGTGTAGCAAACTAGTCCAACCACCGAGTTCACAGACCAGAGGGACAACGTCATAGTTCCAAGGTTTTTGATCAAACGGACTGCCCCCTCCAACAAGGAAACACAACCGGTAATTCCTTCTCTCAGAACTCACACACACAAAGTGTCTCCCCAAGAAACAACTCACAACTTTCAGCAAAGCAATAGAAAAACAGGGTGAGGAAGAGAGAGATTGCTAACCAATGGTTGATGTGTTTTCCTTGTCTATCCCCAAAGAAGGAGGCGACGAGAGTATATATAGTAGCAGGAGATAACGAGATTGACTCGTTATTGCCAATCACCAGCATAGCCGCCGCCGAAAAACAAGGAGATGAAGACATCGCACACCGGTAAAAGGGGCGGAATAACGAAATTAGGGCTCAAAACAAATGAGACCCCTAATTTCCAAAACCAACCGGCAGTGCACAAGGAATGGATGTGGGTTGGGCCTTGGGTTGCTGGGCTTTGATCAAATAAGTGGGCTGCCCAAATGGGCCACACCAACAGTACTCAACATACTCTAGGTAGCTATTTAGCACAAATGGCAACATCAGGTACCAAATTGGGATAAAATTATGTTGGGTAGTGATCTGGGATTGGGGTCACAACCGTTAATTATTTATTTGCCCCTGACGTCAAATAATAATTTATTATCATTACATCTAAATTTATATAAGGGTATAATCATCCCCTAAATAATAATTACCAATCTCAAAGGAGTCAGCTACACTACTCCATATGACATGCTATTCATATTCTTGTGCATGCACTTTAACAGTAAAATTAAAACTATTGATATATTTAGTGTATGCACTTTAACAGTAACAACACTAGCGTATGCACTATAACTATAACAACACGATAACACTATACAACTGTTCATTCACATTGCACCAATGAAACGATGAAAACACTACTAAACCCTTAGGTATTCTATGGAATAATGGCCAATTTGTTGCACCTATTTGCTGGGCTATTAGGATCCTCTGAAACTGTTGGGGTAAACAACGCTTGTAAACAAATTTAGCATCCCATGTATTCCACATCTAGTAAAGAGCGGAATATAAATATGGGAGCCCTTGAATGTACATCTTCGTAGCCGACAATCAAGACAAAATGATGATCAAACAAATTTTTAGCTTTACAATATCTATTGTCTTTTTTGCGATCACTTTCGAGATCCCTATCGAAATCCCTCTAGGTAGGTTCTGTGTAAATTTTCTGTCAAAGATAAAAAAACAATGTATACTAGTTAATGTTCATCAAATGATTTATGTGTTTAAGGTTAATGTAACTAATAACAATTTCATACCCCACATTGATAAATAAATGATTTATGCACCACAATCCTAGCTATCGACGGTTGTTTTTCCAAGGCCACAAGGATCTTCTTGATTTATTTACTAAGGATCATATTCCACAAGTCAATATATAATCGATCAACGTACGTATGACGGTATGTATCCATAGTGTATAGGCCCTGTGAGAGAATGAAGTCAAGGGAAAAGTCTACATAACCAATTATATAAAATCACAATTGTTTAATGGTAAAAAAATTGTGGATATAATTGATCCAATTTTTTTAAAAAATGAATTTGCATTTGTGCAACAAACTTGTTTACGTCGAGACTCACAAGCAACCTGATCACGAATCTCTCCAAATGAGAGCTCAACAACCTTCCGTACAATATGAAAAGTAGAGATTGCGTGGCATTAACAGTTGCCACTGCTCAACAATCATATGCAAAACAACAAATTAGTACATTAGCTATTTACACAGAGATAAGACTAATATGAGAAACAAAGCTGACATGCCATTGACTAATATGAGAAACAAATATGACATGCTATTCATATTCTGGTGTTGAAATCTTTAAACATATACTCATAAATAAACAACATGTATATTTATGATCGAAACGAAAAATAGAAGAAGGTACAACTCTTTTTTGATTTCTACTCTTCCGTCCTGAAAAAGAATTCCATTCTTCCATTTTGATTCGTCCAAAAAATAGTTGCATTTCTAAATATGCAAATTAAAAGATATACATGTGGGTAGAATTTAGAAGATATATATGAGAAGTAAAAAATGATATTAAAATGTTTCACTTGTCAAATACGATTCTTTTTCTTGGACAGAGGGAGCACGTACTTGATATAATTCAACGAAATATGGAGTTTTGGATTGCAAAACATAAGACGTTTGTGCTTAGCACCAGGGTGTCTTATGAAAATGAATGCGTAGAAATGAGTGTAGTGATCAAGAAATGAGGTTAAAGGTAGTTGATGCCAGAATGTGCAGAACCATAATTTCAACCAACTTTAACAGTTAAAATGTATTGACTCGGGAGGTTCTAGAAGGTGTGGTTGTATTCGTTGGAAAGATATATAAGTCTAATTTAAAAGAAAAAAAAGACGATTTTCCGTTTCAAGATCTGTTAAGTGCGATAAAACATTTTTTCGTACGAGGTGTCGGGTTGTCTTCCGTGTTTTTTTCTCTCAAAGTTTTTCATCATCTTCTCGGTTTCCTAAGAGAAGTTAGTATTCCACCTCTTCTCTCAATAGGGCTTTAACATCACACATTTTACTTAAAAAAAGTAGTGAGTGTTTATCCCTTTGAAAATGTCACTTGCATTTCCTTATTTTCTCCCCTTTTCCAGCATTAAGTATTGTATCCCCGACGCCACCACCTCATTTTTTATCCTTTCTTACATTCTATTTCCTCTCTCCTCTTTTTCAATATTTTTTTATACCTTATATACATGCTTACACAAGCATATCCAATTCTACTTAACAATACCATAACAAGAGGCACACCATTTAGGAGTTAGTGAGTGGTTTATTAGATGTACAACTATAGACATGAAATTGATTAATCAATCTCATAATAATTCCACTCAATTGAAGGTGAAGCAACGACGACAACTGACGTAGAAGATGGAGCATATTGCCGACGAATCCGGCCGAAAGTCGAGAGAGAGGTGCATGACTAAGTATGAAGTTCGAATGTGAATTAGGGTTTGGATACTTTGGTCTTTGATACTGCTTTTGAAAATGTATAATATTTTAAATTAGAATTACTAAAAAATTATAATATATAACTATATATATATATATATATATATATATATATATATATATATATATATATATATATATATATATATATATATTAAAGTGGTGGTTCAATTCGATTAGATTCGGCACCAAAAACAAACAGAAACAATCAGTTTATAATATTTTTAAATATAAACCAAACCACTCTAACTAAAACTGAACCAAAGCGGGTGATTTGATTCGATGGTTCAGACTAGTGTATGCACTTTAAAAGTAAAATTTAAATCATTGCTATATTTAGTGTATGTACTTTAATAGTAACAACGTATAGTGTAAGCACTATAACAGAGACAACACTACAACACTATACAACTATTTATTCACGTTACACCTACTAAACGATTAAACACTACTAAGCCCTTAGGTATTCTACGGAATACTAACCAATTTGTTGCACCTATTTGTTGGGCTATTAGGATCCACTGAAATTGTGGGGGTAAAAAACGCTTGTAAATTTTTTTTAGTATCCCACGTCTTCCCCAACTAGTAAAGACCGGAATATAAAAACATCCATTCCACCCCCCATTCGTGTGGCGACCTGACCCGGGCCCGAGGTTGAACCGCGGGTCGGACCGCCCAAATAGGGGGGGGGGGGAAACAAGTAAACACATAAACATGCAAGGACTCAATTTAAGAAAACGACGTGACGCAACATTGGAAACGTAACACGCCTCGACACCAAAAGGCCGAAATTTTTAAAACTTTTCAAACCTGATATAACAGTTAAGCAATTAAACCAAGTCATCGGCGACACTACATGTCGGAACCCAAGCTAGCAGTTTATGGACACGAAGTAAATAAGAGCTAACAGGATGCTCAGCGGAAGACTTATACGTAGTGAACTAATTAACATGATAACCAAAGCTCGGCTTACACATTGCCGGCATCAAAAGGATTACAAGTACTACAGGTGATAAAAACTACAAGTAGCTAAATAAAGGAAACAAGTACAAGTTCTAAACACATTCCCAAGCATAGTCTAAATGACTTGCTTTAAAACCCGTCGTCCTTGCAAATTACAAAAGAAAGGAAGAGGACATTTAAACCACCTCTTCAACTGCAACGTCGGACCAAAGAGGAACAAGGGAACACGAACACCGCAAGCCTCAGTGAGAAGGACCTGCTTTGCTAAGATCTAAAGCAGTAAAGGGGAATGGGTAATTAAGTCATAAAGACTTGTAAGCTATCAATCATGCATGTCATGGCAATATGCAACATACAAGGCAAGATATCATCACATAAGCATATAGAACATATATCCAAGATGCACATTGTTTCACATAGGTGCTCGTAATTAAATCACATAGGATAAGGATATATGGAGAGCCGGGCCGCTACGTAGTTCCTGCATACAAGCGTTATCTGGAATGTGAGGTGTCAGATGGTTGTGAGTACATCGAATTTCGAGGAGATGCCCGGGATAGACACACCAATGCGCTCTAATGGTTACAACAAAGGGGCTACTTCCCCACTGTGGCCACAGTGGAGGCGTGTGTGTACAAGGACAGGTATGCCAGCTGGACTCATGCAAATACCAAGTAGTGTTTACTTAACAAATTCTTAAGTAGAGAACGAGGTAGACAAGAGCGATCTCGTTCATGACAAGTAATTATTCTCATCAGTTATCAAGTAGGATTGAGTTCGACAAGAACAGACTCAACATGTCAAATAGGCATTCTATTATATGACATCTAAAATCAAGCATGGTAATCAATCCACTTCAAGAGTCTAGAATTATTATTCTTAGTGAAACATATTTAGAACGTCGTAGGGATTGATCATTGAGCCGGTATTGTTCAATGGCTCACTAAAATGGACTCCGTTGAGTCGTCTCTATAAATTCATTCAATAGAGTTTAAACGCTAAATGCATTCTAAACTCTTTTCTATGTTCTCGTATATGATAGACTAGACCATTAATCCAAATAACAACTATAGTCAAGAATTATCATCAATTCATAATTTATGGAACCTTAGAATCATGATTTCTAAAAGTTATCAAAAGTCAATGGCCTAAGAACTATAATCATTTCAAATGAAGCATAGAACACATTTTACTCTAAGCTTAGGACCAAAACAACAAGATGAACAATTCATAGTTTATGGAACCCTAGGATCAAAATCTCTAAAAGTTGTCAAAAGTCAATGGTCCAAGACAATAGTTATTCCAAATGGGGCATAGAACACTTTTAATTCTAGGCTTAGGACCAAAACAACAAGATGAACATATCATTCAAAAATGTCATAAACTCAATTTATCATCAAACATGGTATAGACATGGTAGGAGCATGTGAATCATAAGAAGAAGGGGGTAGCATGGCATTTCTAGCATACATCCTAAGGGGAATCAATAGCTTACCTTACACCAAAGAAAAAGATGAAATAAATAAAAAACTAATCAGATAGAATCGTGCTCCTCGTCAATAGCTTCATTTTGGTGGTCTCGGATTGGCAATCAAAGTTCGAGAGCTCAAGTTATGGAGGAAACACACACTAATCTCCCTCACCATTCACACACAAAAGCTTGGGAAGAGAGAGAAGAAATTTACTGATATGGTGGGTTTAATGGCTGATCACAAAGGTGGAAGGTTTATATATGACATGCAAATGTTGGTGGAACTCCACATGTCACAAGGAGAATGAATGGGAATCCACTCGTCAAATGGAGGATGAATGAGGTTAGGCTTAATCCAACTTACTTAGGGTCTAATAGGATGGATTAGGGTCAATTAGGATGGGGGTTCAAAGGGTTAATTGGGTCACAAATCAGATTGTTCAAAAAATCCCGTAAGTGAAATTTTTGGACCATGCGGTCGCTTCCCCCATACACCATGCGACCGCTTCTACTGTTTACAGCCAAATTTTGTTTTTTGGTTGCTCTCAGCACTGTCCCGCGAGCCATGGTTCCAAAAACGATGCGAGTACGTGGTTCAGGTCTCAAACATGGTCTAAACATGTCCTAAATGGTCCCAAACTCATGGGCAACCATTCTAAGGTGTAACCCAACTCAAAACAAGTCGAAAACACACCCGAATAACATCCGAAACAAGTTAAAACAAGGCTTAAATCATGCAACGAATGGCCAACGAACCAAACATGATTCAAACACAAATCAAACTAGAACAACTTGGACATGAACAAGGCTTGTTTAAACATGGATATGACCTGAATACATGGCCTAGAACTCAATAAACATCTCGCAAGACGAAACACAAGCAATACAAGCAACAAGGGCAAATGCTAAGACTCAAACGAAGCAATAAAGCTTCAAAACTTTCAACCAAGCCTACTATGATCAAGATGAATGTTATAAGTCATATATGCAATGCAATAGAACTCCAACAAGACTTAGTTAAGTGCTAATATGCTAAGATGAATACTGAAAGCACAAATGGCAAAGTATGCAACCCATAGAAGACATTCAAGCGACTATGATTGAAACGACTCTAATGCAAGCATGATATGAACAACATGGACTCTCTAACATGTTAAGACATACATTAAGCATGTTATAATGATGTTATACAAGTAATGGGTTTGGGTTCTCATAATTCGCTTCCCCAAGAATTATGTAGTTTTAAATATGGGAGCCCATGAATGTACTCATGGCCGACAATCAAGACAAACCGATGACCAGACACATTTTTAGCTTTACAATATCTTTTGTCTCTTTTGCGATCACTTATCGAGATTCCTCTAGATAGGTCTTGTGTAAATTTTCTGTCAAAGATAAAAAAACAATGTATACCAGTTAATGTTCATCAAATGATTTATGTATTTAAGGTTAATGTAACTAATAACAATTTCATACCCCACATTGACAGAGAAGTGATTTAGGAACCACAATCCGAGCTATTAGCGGTTGTTTTTCCAAGGCCACAAGGATCTTCTTGATTTCTTTACTAGGAATCATATTCAACGAGTCAATATATAATCGCTCAACGTACGTACGATGGTATGTATCCATAGTGGATAGGCCCCGTGAGAGAATGAAGGCAAGGACAAGGTTTACGTAACCAACTATATAAAATCACAATTGTTTAATGGTAAAAAAAAATGGTGGATTCCAATTTAAAAGAAAATAAATTTGCATTTGTGCAAGAAACCTATTTACACCGAGACTAACAAGCAACATAATCACAAAGCTCTTCAAATGAGAGCTCAACAACCTTTCGTGCAATATGAAAAGTAGAGATTGTGTGGCATTAACAGCTGTCACATCCCAACAATCATAAGCAAAACAACGAATTAGCACATTAGCTCTTTACACATAGATAAGACTAATACGAGAAACAAAGCTGACATGCCATTGACTAATATGAGAAACAAATATGACATACTATTCATATCCTGGTGTTGAAATCTTAAAATATATACTCATAAGTAGTTTGTGTTCTCCCTCTTCTCTCAATAGAGTTTTAACATCACAAAGTCCTACTTGGGAAAAATGGAAAGAAAAAAAGGGTCACGTGGGAGGGAGTGATTGAGTGAGTGGAGAAAGAGGAATATAGATAAAATAACAAATCCATGCTCGTACGCGGTACTGTACGACACATCCTCTGTATCATAGCTCGTCTTTGAAATCTTTGTTTTTGTCTTTTTCCTCTTGTCTTGTGGCGAAACAATTTAATTTCTTGAATACAAACAAATTTTGAGTTGTTTTGATACTTAATTCTTCCGAAAAATATTGATCTATCCATCCGTTTTGGGCAAAAAGTCCACTATTTTATTTTTGGATATTTCACATAAGGAAAAATTATCTTTTTGACCATCGTACTATTGCCAACTACCCGATTTGACCAACCACATTTCATAACTCTTAAGTTGACCAATGTACTATATAAGTTGGTACGTCGTGGTCCATGCCGTTAACATCTCATCCAATTTCGTAACAGAAGTGTTAATGTCGACTAACGAAGAGATTTTACGAGGGGTATTTTTGTCCATCTAAATGAAAATATAAAGACAAAGAGATGAGAGATATATTGTTTTTTAATTTTTAATTTTTGTCTTTATATTTTCATGGATATAGACAAAAATACCCCTCATAAAATCCCTCCGTTGGTCGACATTA
Source organism: Codonopsis lanceolata (assembly GCA_013146195.2). Taxonomy (NCBI): domain Eukaryota; kingdom Viridiplantae; phylum Streptophyta; class Magnoliopsida; order Asterales; family Campanulaceae; genus Codonopsis; species Codonopsis lanceolata. The sequence goes on along the minus strand of CM028382.1, from coordinate 78,794,314 downwards.
ACACCTCTGTTACAAAATTGGATGAAATGTTAACAACATGGACCATAACGTACCAACTTATATAGTATATTGGTCAATTTGAGAGTTATGAATTGTGGTTGGTCATATCAGGTAGTTGGAAATAATACGATGGTTAGAAGGATAATTTTCCCTTCACATAAAGAGTCAACTTTCAAAAATTAATGGATAAAAGTGTCATTTTATTACTAATACGTTTCTAAAAAGGTCATTTTCTAAACGAGGACTCTTTTTCCGAAACAGAAGTAGCACTTACTTTTTTTTCCCAATAATTGTCCACTTTTTATTTTTTATCTGCTCTAAAATAATTGTTTTCTTTCAAAACATTTCTTTTTAGAAGATCATTTTTACCACTCTACCTCTTATTTGATAACATGCATAAGTGCATTTAAGAAAACCACATATTCCTACCAATATTAATTATACGGTCAATTTTTTTTGAGCTGTGTGCTGGGTCGAAGAAATAATTATTGAGGAACATATGAAGTATTTTCATTCATGATGATGGATGTTACATTTAGATTCTAATCATATTGATAATGTGAGAAATTATTATACTCAGTGCTTGATATTTATTGAGTTTCATATTAATCGTGTGACAAGTAATAGGCTTCACTTCATTGGTTTCATTTAGCAAACTTTGTTTTGCAGGCTTGGGAATAGTCGGTCCTGGTTTATGCGAGATGTTGAATTTTCAGGTTTAAGAATTTGATTATTTTTCAGGACGAACTAAAAAGAAGAAAAAGAGAGAGACTATTTTATTTGGATTAAATGTTGTAAATGATTGATTACAACATGCTTATTAATTACCAAAACACACGATTCAAAATAAAATTAATATTTAAAAATTCAAATTCAAATCTACTTATTTGTGGTGTTACGAGAAGAGCAACTTCTAAAATAAAAACTTCCATCCCAAATAAAATTTATTATATCCAGCTCATCACTTTTAATGTTGTGACTTTGTGAATCAAATGTTTGTTTGTAGTGCGGAGGGGTCGCTCATCTTCAGTAACAAGCGCGTAGATTAGCTTGTTAAATTTCTAGCAACCGAGCCCTTATTTTCTACCATCGACCACCCGAAAACGAGGACTATATTCATCAACTTTAAATTTCTAGAAATATTTATTTTTTATGGCTACCCCACTCAACTGGCCACCCTAAACGCAACACTTTTATTTTTACAAAAAAATTGCAAATAATTATTAATTTTTTTTTTAAATTCTTGCAAATAAAGAAAAAAACATTTATTTAAAAAAACATCAACAAATTGAGTACATTGGTTGTACAAATATCAAATGTTTATTTTTTTCCTATTTAAACAACAAATACAAACAACTAACAATAAATTTGATCAGTAAAGTATGTTTTTGTCTAGAGCAAACCATTGTGGTTAGAATTTATGTTACAGAGAGAAGTTTTAAATTTAGAGAGATAAAATAATTTAAAAACTGAAAAAAATTTAAAATAATTTAAGCTTAACAAGTGACAACCCAAACATTTTCCCTCTCTTTCCTTTTCTCTCTTTCAGTTTTTCATTCTTTTTTATCTCTTTCAGTTTTTCATTCTTTTCTCTCTCTAGTCTAGTCCGTTTTCTTTTCTTTTCCTCTTTAGGAGACAGACGCCCTGTCCACTTGTCGTAACCATATATATTCAGCATCACTAAAACTAAAAAGTACAAGTAGCGCTGCATAACACGAAAAAAGTGGTGACTCCATCCAGTGCGTTTCGTCCATGAACCGGAGAGTCATAGTACAATTTTGCAACACCATCAAAACACTGTCCTTATTTTCACACTATCTCTTTGAGTCTTTGTTCTCTCTCTCTTCCTTCCTCAGACTCCAAGTTACTCTAAGTTACTCTACAATTTCTCATCCCATTAGCGATTCCGCAGTGTTAAATATAATTCTCTTCCTTAATCATTTATGATTTATTATTTTTGTTAATAGGATTCAAACACGTTGTCTACAAATCCTAGTGTTGTTGGTCCAGTCGATAATTAGATATATCATATTCATAATTATGTGATTGTTGAACATAAACAAAAAGTTCCGTTTGTGGCAGAGGATTACACACATATCTTTGTGACCAATGAAATGTTTTCATCTCGCCAAATGTTAATTGATTGGGTGCGTGCTAGGGGGAATGAGCGTGACATGAACATGATAGTTAGGAGGTCAGACAGTGGTGCAGGTAAGGAAAAACCTATAATATTATTGACTTGTGAACGTGTTGGACAATACAATGGACGTAAGAAACAAGAGACATAATTTCAAGCAAATGTTGATGATGAAATTGGGAAGAAAGATGACGATGTAACAAAACCAAAATATAGGAAAGAAACCGGATCTAAGAAGCTTGGTTGTCCATTTAGTTTGATGGGTAGAGAAGTATCAGTTGGAAAATGGTCATTTGTTGTGAAGTGTGGTGTCCACAATCATCAATTTGGACTGTACAAAGAAGGTCATTCATATGTTGGTCGATTATCAAGGGTTGAGGAGGAATATGTGGTTGATATGCCACACACCAACAATAAACCGAAGGACATTTTGACGCGGTTGCAAGAGAAATTTAAAGAAAATAGATCAACAGCGAGGATTATCTGTGAGAACCCCATTTCGCGACCCACCGCGTGAAAGCGAGTTGCTTTGAAACATCAGAGCGCGTGGAATGCACCTGATCTCGTTGTGGACCCTAAATGTGTATATACAGAGTCGTCATCTCTATTTTAAGGCCAAAATAGAGAAAAACCAGTTGTTCCAAAAAATATGTAGGTTCGGCGGCTACGTTACGAGTTGGGAAGGGGTTAGGCACCCAACTCGCCCTTTCGGTCTCATTTTAGGGTTTTAAAATAAATCAACATGCTTTTAAAACATATAGTCTAGAAGGAATATGTATTATATATATATATATATATATATATATATATATATATATATATATATATATATATATATAACGTATTTACAACATGCATCATTACTTTATTTACATTATTATTTATCTAATAATATTACTATCTACATTGCATGCATATTATAATATTCTACATTTTTTATATTAACAGGAAAAACAGTAAATTGGTACTTACATCTTGTAGCGTGAATTTCTGACTCGGTAAATACGTCTAGGCTTTAGCCCATTAGGTGCTCGAAGATTCTGATTGTGCTTCCCCTGTCTTTCCGAGAAATGAAGTCTTTCTTTGTGTTGCTGCGAGTCGCGTTGCTGCGAGTTGTGTTGCTGCAAGTAGTGCTATTGCGGGTTGTGTTGCTGCGGGTTGCGGTGCTGCGGGATATATTGCTGTGAGTTACGGGTCTGTGTTTGCTATGTGTTGTGGGTCGATGGTGGTGTCAAATGAGAGTGCCGAAGCCTCTATTTATAGGCTGAAGACGATTTATTTAAACGACATCGTAATGGGTTTTCAGTGCATGGTGCACCAGGTGTCACACTGGGAACGAAGACAGCAAAAACGCACGAAGCGACTGAAGAGAAACGACAACGTTTAAGATGCTTTGATGAGGACGGAAGATGGATCGGCTACAAAGGGTAATGAGCGGCTCCATAGGTAGGGGAGCGGCTCCATTGGGCTGTTCTACGCCCAAATTGAATTTCCTCTTGGGCCCTTCCAGTTTGCTTTATTTGTCTTGTTTATTTTGTATATTTAATTGCCGTTAAGTCCAATTAACTAAAACACTAACGGAAAGTCATTTTTATAAGTCCAATAATTATATATATATATATAATTATTATTATAGGACATTGTATTGCAGGGGTACAAACGAAAAATCATATTTATAAGTTTTATGTTTATCATTTAAGTCCCGTTAAGTCCAGTTATCTGAAACTTTAACGGAAAGTAACATTTGTTTGTTCGATTATTTTATAAAATATATGTTGAAATTGTTGTAGGACATTATATCGTAGGGGTATGAAATTGGGGTGATCACACTATCTACAATGCATGCTGGAAGAATAAAGTTATTGAGCGTGAAGGTCGATCACAAATGCAGCAACTTATGTTTATGTACTTATGTTTATGTTGGAGAAGCATGAATATGTCCATCATCATCGGTGGTGCGAGAAGACCAACACTGTGAAGAATTTATTCTTCGCTCACTCGAGAAGTGTTGATTTATTGCGTGCCTTTCCCAAGGTCATATTAATGGATTACACATAGAAGACAAATAGGTACAAGTTACCTTTGTTGGAGATTATTGGTGTAAAGTCTACAAATATGACATTTTCAACTGCAGCTACTTATTTAGAGAATGAGAAAACAGACACCAGAGTGTCTTACGAAAATAAATACGTAGAAATGAGTGTAGTGATCAAGAAATGAGGTTAAAGGTAGTTGCTGCCAGAATGTGCAGAACCAGAATTTCAGCCAACTTTAACAGTTAAAAAATGTATTGACTTGGAAGGTTCTAGAATGTGTGGTTGTATTGGCTGGAAAGATATATAAGTCTAGTTTAAAAGAAAAAAGACGATTTGTCGTTTCAAGATCTGTTGAGTGAGAGAAAGCATTTTTTCATACGAGGTGTATGGGTTGTCTGTCGTCTTTTTTTTTTCTCAAAGTTTTTCATCTTCTTCTTGGTTTCCTAAGACTAATTAGTGTTCCTTCTCTTCTCTCAATAGGGCTTTAACGCCACACATTTTAATTAAAAAAAAAGTAGTAAGTGTTTATCCATTTTAAAGTGTCACTTACTTTTCCTTATACTCTCCCCTTTTCAAGAGTCAAGTTTTGTATTAGGGCTTTGATACGTACCAATGCCTCCCCGACGCCACAACCCCCATTTTTAATCCTTTACTACATTCTCTTTCCTCTTTCCTCTCTCCTCTTTTTTTTTTTACACCATAACAAGAGGCAAACAATTTAGGAATTAGTGAGTGGTTTATTAGATGTACGACTATAGATATGAAATTGATTAATCAATCTCATAACAATTCCACATAGTTGAAGGTGAATGAACGGTGATAAGTGATGTAGAAGATGGAGCATATTGCCGGTGTAACCGAAAGTCGAGAGAGAGGTGCGTGACTAAATGTGAAGTGCGAATGTGAATTAGGGTTTGGATATTTTGGTCTTTGATACTGAATTTGAAAATGCATAATGTTGGAAATTAAAATTACTAAAAAATTATAATATATAAATATATAAATATATATGTGTAATATAAATATATATAATATAAAAATATATAAATTAAAGTGGTGTTTCAATTCGATTCAATTCAGCACAAAAAAACAAACATAACCAATCAGGTTATAATATTTTCAAATTTAAACCGAACCAAATCGGTCGATTTGATTCGATGGTTCAGACTAGTGTATGCACTTTAACAGTAAAATTTAAACCATTACTATATTTAGTGTTTGCACTTTAATAGTAACAACACTAGAGTAACAACACTAGTGTATGCACTATAACAGTAACAACACTATAACACTATACAACTATTAATTCACATTGCGCCTACTAAACAATGAAACACTACTACGCCCTTAGGTATTCTACGGAATACTAACCAATTTGTTGCACTTATTTGCTGGGCTATTAGAAATTTAGAATCCTCTGAAACTGTGGGGGGGGGGGTAAACAACGCTTGTAAACAAATTTAGCATCCCACGTCTTCCCAAATTAGTAAAGATTGGAATATAAGAAATATTCATTCCACCCCATTCTATTCCCCAAGAATTATGTAGTTTTAAATATGGAAGCCCCTGAATGTCCGAATATCCGAAAATCAAGAGAAAATGATGAACAATCACATTTTTAACTTTAAGATATCTTTTGTATCTTTTGCGATCACTTTCGAGATCCCTTTCCAAATCCCTCTAGGTAGGTCCTGCGTAAATTTTTTGTCAAAGATAAAAAAACAATGTATACTAGTTATTATTCATCAAATGATTTATGTATTTAAGGTTAATGTAACTAATAACAATTTCATACCCCACATTGATAAAGAAATGATTTATGCACTACAATCCGAGCTATCGACGGTTGTTTTACCAAGGCCGCATGGATCTTTTTGATTTATTTACTTAGGATCATGTTCCACGAGTCAATGTATAATCGCTCAACGTACATACGACGGTATGTATCCATAGTTTATATGCCCTGAGAGAATGAAGTCAAGGGAAAAGTCTACGTAACAAATTATATAAAATCACAATTGTTTAATGGTAAAAAAATGGTGGGTATAATTGATCCAATTTTTTTAAAAAATGAATTTGCATTTGTGCAACAAACTTGTTTACGTCGAGACTCACAAGCAACCTGATCACGAATCTCTACAAAAGAGAGCTCAACAACCTTCCGTAAAATATGAAAAGTAGAGATTGTGTTGCATTAACAACTGCCACTGCTCAACAATCATATGCAAAACAACAAATTAGTACATTAGCTATTTACACAGAGATAAGACTAATACGAGAAACAAAGCTGACATGCCATTGACTAATATGAGAAACAAATATGACGTGCTATTCATATTCTGGTGTTGAAATCTTTAAATGTATACTCATAAATAAACAACATATATATTTATGATCGAAACAAAAAATAGAAGAAAGTACAAATCTATTTTTGATTTCTACTCTTCCGTCCCGAAAAAGAATTTCATTCGACCATTTTGATTCGTCCAAAAAATAGTTGCATTTCTAAATATGCATATTAAAAGATATACATGTGGGTAGAATTTAGAAGATATATATGAGAAGTAAAAAATGATATTACAATGTTTCACTTGTCAAATACGATTCTTTTTCTAGGACAGAGGGAGCACGTACTTGATATAATTCAACGAAATATGGAGTTTTGGATTGCAAAACATAAGGCGTTTTTTCTTAACACCAAGGTGTATTATGAAAATGAATACGTAGAAATGAGTGTAGTGATCAAGAAATGAGGTTAAAGTTAGTTGCTGCCAGAATTAATGTGCAGAACCAAAATTTCAACCAACTTTAACAGTTAAAATGTATTGACTCGGGAGGTTATAGAAGGTGTGGTTGTATTTTTTGGAAAGATATATAAGTATAGTTTAAAAGAAAAAAAAAAGACGATTTGCCGTTTCTAGATCTGTTGAGTGAGATAAAGCATTTTTTCGTACGAGGTGTCGGGTTGTCTGCCATCTTTTTTTTTTCTCAAAGTTTTTCATCTTCTTCTCAGTTTCCTAAGAGAAGTTAGTATTCCACCTCTTCTCTCAAGAGGGCTTTAACGTCACACATTTTACATATAAAAAAAGTAGCGAGTGTTTATCCCTTTTAAAATGTCACTTGGATTTCCTTATTATCTCCCCTTTTCCAGCGTCAAGTATTGTATCAGGGCTTTGGTACGTATGAATGTCTCCCTGATGCCACCACCTCATTTTTTTTATCCTTTTCTACATTCCATTTCCTCTCTCCTCTTTTTAATTTTTTTTATACCTTATACACACGCTTACACAAGCATATCCAATTCTACTTAACAATACCATAACAAGAGGCACACCATTTAGGAGTTAGTGAGTGGTTGAATCAATCTCACAATAATTCCACTCAATTGAAGGTGAAGCAACGACGACTACTGACGTAGAAGATGGGGCATATTGTCGACGAATCCAAAAGTCGAGAGAGAGGTGTGTGACTAAGTGTGAAGTTCGAATGTGAATTAGGGTTTGGATATTTTGGTCTTTGATACTGATTTTGAAAATGTATAATATTTTAAATTAGAATTACTAAAGAATTATAATATATAACTATATATGTGTAATATAAATATATAAATAAATAAATAAATAAATAAATAAATAAATAAATAAATAAATAAATAAATAAATAAATATAAATAAATAATATATATATATATATATATATATATATATATATATATATATATATATTAAAGTGGTGGTTCAATTCAATTAGATTCGACACAAAAAAATAAACAAAAACAATCAGTTTATAATATTTTTAAATATAAACCGAACCACTCTAACTAAAACCGAACCAAATCGAGCGATTTGATTCGATGGTTCAGACTAGTGTATGCACTTTAACCGTAAAATTTAAACTATTGTTGTATTTAGTGTATGTACTTTAATAGTAACAACTCTAGCGTATGAACTATAACAACAACAACAACAACAACAACAACACTATACAACTATTCATTCACATTGCACCTACGAAACGATGAAATACTACAAAGCCCTTAGGTATTCTACGGAATAATGACTAATTTGTGGCACCTATTTGCTGGGCTATTAGGATTCTCTGAAAATGTGAAGTAAACAATGCTTGTAAACAAGTTTAGCATCTCATGTCTTCCCCACCTAGTAAATACCAGAATATTAAAATATCCATTCCACCCCCATTCTCTTCCCCAAGTATTTTGTAATTTAAATATGGGAGCCCTTCAATGACCTCATGGCCGGCAATCATGACAAAATGATGACCAATCACATTTTTAGCTTTACGATATTTTTTCCCTTTTGCGATCACTTTCGAGATCCCTTTCGAACTCCCGCAAGGTAGTCCTGTGTAAATTTTCTGCCAAAGATAAAAAAACAATGTATACTAGTTAATATTCATCAAATGTTTTATGCATTTAAGGTTAATGTAACTAATAACAATTTCATACCCTACATTGACGGAGAAGTGATTTATTCAAGGCCACAAGGATCTTCTCGATTTCTTTACTAGGGATCATATTCCACGAGTCAATATTTAATAGCTCAACGTACGTATGACGGCATGTATCCATAGTGGATAGTCCCCGTGAGTGAAAGAAGTCAAGGGCAAGGTCTACGTAACCAACTGTACAAAATCACAAATGATTAAAGGTTAAAAAAAATTGGTGGAGATAATTGATCCAATTTTAAAGAAAATAAATTTGTATTTGTGCAAGAAACATGTTTACGTCGAGAGTCACAAACAACCCGATCACGAAGCTCTTCAAATGAGATCTCAATAACCTTCCGTACGACATAGAGTAGAGATTACGTGGCATTAACAACCGCCACTGCCCAACATTCTTATGCAAAACAACGAATTAGTACATTAGCTATTTACACATAGATAAGACTAATACGAGAAACAAAGATGACATGTCATTGACTAATATGAGAAACAAATAAGACATGCTATTCATATTCTCGTGTTGAAATCTTAAACTTATACTCATAAATAAACCACATGTAAATTTATGATCGAAATGAAAATAGAAGAAAGTACAACTCTCTTTGGATTTCTACTCTTCCGTCCCGTAAAACAATCCCATTCTTCCATTTTAATTTGTCCAAAAAATAGTTGCATTTCAAATTATTTAGATTAAAAAATATACATGTGGGTACAATTTAAAAGATATATTTGGGAAGTAAAAAACTATATTAAAATGTTTCACTTGTCAAATACGACTCTTTTTTTTGGGACAGAGAGAGAAATTACTTGATATCATACAACGAAATAAATAATTTTGGATTACAAAACATAAGACTTATGTTCTTAACACCAGAGTGTCTTACGAAAATAAATACGTAGAAAGTTGTGTAGTGATCAAGAAATGAGGTTAAAGGTAGTTGTTGCCAGATTGTGTAGAACCAAAATTTCGGCCAACTTTAACAGTTAAAATGTATTGACTCGGGAGGTTCTAGAAGGTGTGGTTGTATTTGCTGGAAAGACGGTTTGCCTTGTCAAGACATGTTGAGTGAGATAAAGCATTTTTTCGTACGAGGTTTCTGGGTTGTCTGCCGTCTTTTTTTTTCTCTCTCAAAGTTTTTCATCTTCTTCTCGGTTTCCAAGGGAATAAGTGTTCCCCCCTCTTCTCTCAATAGGGCTTTAACAACACACATTTTACTTACAAAAAAAGTAGTGAGTGTTTATCACTTTTAAAGTGTCACTTGAGTTTCCTTATTTTTCTCCCATTTTCTTGTGTCAATGTTTTGTATCAAGGCTTTGTATGTACCAATGCCTCCCCGTGCCACCACCTCCATTTTTATCGTTTCCTACGTTCTCTTTCCTCTCTTCTCTTTTTCTATATTTTTTTACACCTTATACACACTCTTACACAAACATATATATCTAATTCTATTTAACAGTACCATAACAAGAGGCAAACCATTTAGGAGTTAATGAGTGGTTTATTAGATGTACGACTATAAACATGAAATTGATTAATCAATCTAATAACAATTCCACTTAGTTGAAGGTGAAGGAACGGCGATAAGTGACGTAGAAGATGGAGCATATTACCGCCGAAACCATAAATCGAAAGAGAGGTGCGTGACTAAATTTGAAGTGCGAATGTGAATTAGGGTTTGGATATTTCGGTCTTTGATACTGCTTTTGAAAATGTATAATATTTGAAATTAGAATTACTAAAGAATTATAATATATAACTATATATGTGTAATATATATATATATATATATATATATTAAAGTGGTGGTTATTTTCGATTCAATTAAGCACCAAAAACAAACAAAACTAACGAGTTTGTAATATTTTAAAATATAAACTGAACCAAATCGGTCGATTTGATTCGATTGTTCAGACTAGTGTATGCACTTTAACAATAAATTTAAATCATTGCTATATTTAGTGTATGCACTTTAATAGTAACAACGTCTAGTGTAAGCACTATAACAGAGACAACACTATAACACTATATAACTATTTATTCACATTGCACCTACTAAATGATTAAACACTACTAAGCCCTTAGGTATTCTACGGAATACTAACGAATTTGTTGCACCTATTTGTTGAGCTATTAGGATCCACTGAAACTATGGGTGTAAAAAACGTTTGTAATTTTTTTTAGCATCCCACGTCTTCCCCAACTAGTAAAAAACAGAATATAAAAACATCCATTCCACCCCCCATTCTCTTCCCCAAAAATTATGTAGTTTTAAATATGGGAGCCCATGAATGTACTCATAGCTGATAATCAAGACAAACCGATGATTAAACACATTTTTAGCATTACAATATATTTTGTATCTTTTGCGATCACTTTCAAGATTCCTCTAGATAGGTCCTGTGTAAATTTTCTGTCAAAGATAAAAAAAAACAATGTATACGAGTTAATGTTCATCAAATGATTTATGTATTTAAGGTTAATGTAACTAATAACAATTTCATAACATACATTGACGGAGAAGTGATTTATGAACAACAATCCGATCTATTAGCGGTTGTTTTTCCAAGGCCACAAGGATCTTCTTGATTTCTTCACTAGGGATCATATTCCACGAGTCAATATTTAATAGCTCAACGTACGTACGACGATATGTATCCATAGTGGATAGTCCTCGTGAGTGAAAGAATTAGTCAAGGGCAAGGTGTACGTAACCAATTGTACATAATCACAAATTATTAATGGTTTAAAAATTTGGTGGACATAATTGATCCAGTTTTAAAGAAAATAAATTTGCATTTGTACAAGAAAACTTGTTTACGTCGAGACTCACAAACAACCCGATAACGAAGCTCTTCAAATGAGATCTCAACAACCTTCCGTATGACATGAAGAGTAGAAATTATGTGGCATTAACAACTGCCACTGCCCAACAATCCTATGTAAAACAACGAATTAGTACATTAGCTATTCACACATGGATAAGACTAATACGAGAAACAAAGCTGACATGCCATTGACTAATATGAGAAACAAATAAGACATGATATTCATATTCTCATGTTGAAATCTTAAAATGTATACTCATAAATAAACCACATGTAAATTTATGATCGAAATCAAAAATAGAAGAAAGTAAAATATACAAGTGGGTACAATTAAAAAGATATATTTGGGAAGTAAAAAACAATATTATATATTAATGTTTCACTTGTCAAATACGACTCTTTTTTTTGGTACAGAGAGAGCAAGGACTTGATATCATATAACGGAATATAGAATTTTGGATTACAAAACATAACACTTATGTTCTTAAAACCAGTGTCTTACGAAAATAAATACGTAGAAAAGAATGCAGTGATCAACAAATGAGGTTAAAGGTAGTTGCTGCCAGATTGTGCAGAACCAGAATTTCAGCCAACTTTAACTGTTAAAATGTTTTGACATGGGAGATTCTAGAAGGTGTGGTTGTATTCGCTGGAAAGATATATAAGTCTAGTTTAAAAGAAAAAAAGATGGTTTGCCGTTTCAAGACATGTTGAGTGAGATAAAGCATTTGTGCGGAGGGGTCGCTCATCTTCAGTAACAAGCGCGTACATTAGCATGGTAAATTTCTAGCAACCGAGCCCTTCTTATGTACCATCGACCACCCGAAAACGAGGACTATATTCATCAACTTTAAATTTCTAGAAATATTTTTTTATGGCTACCCCACTTAATTGGCCACCCTAAACGCAACACTTTTATTTTTTAAACAAAAAAAAACAAATTTGCTAATAATTATTATTTTTTAAATGCTTGCAAATAAAGGAAAAACATTTATTTTAAAAAAAACATCAACAATTTGAGTACATTGTTGTACAAATATCAAATGTTTTTTTTTTTTCCTATTTAAACAACAAATTCGATCATACAAACAACTAACAATAATTTTGATCAGTAAAGTATGTTTTTGTCTAGAGGAAACCATTGTGGTTAGAATTTATGTTATAGAGAGAAGTTTTAAATTTAGAGAGAGAAAATAATTTAAAAAATGAAAATAATTTAAAATAATTTATGCTTAACAAGTGACAGCCCAAACATTTTCCCTCTCTTTCCTTTTCCCTCTTTTAGTTTTTCATTCTTTTTTCTCTCTTTCAGTTTTTCATTTTTTTTCTCTCTAGTCTAGTCCGTTTTCTTTTCTTTCCCTTTCTAGGAGACAGGCGCCCTGTCCACTTGTCATAACCATATATATTCAGTATCACTAAAACTAAAAAGTACAAGTAACGGTGCACAACACGATGAAAGTGGTGACTCCGTCCGATGCGTTTCGTCCGTGAACCGGAGAGTCATAGTACAATTCTGCAACACCATCAAAACCATGTCCTTATTTTGACACTATCTCTTTGAGTCTTTGTTCTCTCTCTCTCTCTTCCTTCCTCAGACTTTGAGTTACTCTACAGTTTCTTATCCCATTAGCGATTCTACGGTGTTAAATGTAATTCTCTTCCTTAATCATTTATGTGTTATTGTTTTTGTTAATAGGATTCAAACACATTGTCTACAATCCCTATTGTTGTTGGTCCAGTCGATAATGAGATATATCATATTCATAATGATGCGATTGTTGAAACAGTTCCGTTTGTGGCGGAGGATTACACACGTGTTTGTGATCGATGAAATGTTTTCATCTCACCAAATGTTAATTGATTGGGTGCGTGCTAGAGGGAATGAGCGTGACATGGTCATAATAGTTAGGAGGTGAGACAGTGGTGTAGGTAAGAAAAAACCTATAATATTATTGACTTGTGAACGTGTTGGACAATACAATGGACGCAAGAAACAGAGACGTCAATTCAAGCAAATGTTGATGATAAAATTGGGAAGAAAGATGACGATGTACCAAAACCAAAAGATAGGAAAGAAACCAGATCTAAGAAGCTTGGTTGTCCATTTAGTTTGAGGGGTAAAGAAGTATCAGTTGGAGAATAGTCATTGGTTGTGAAGTGTGGTGTCCACAATCATCAATTTGGACCGTACAAAGAAGGTCATTCATATGTTGGTCGATTATCAAGGGTTCAGGAGGAATATGTGGTTGATATGACACACGTCAATAGTAAACCGAAGGACATTTTGACGCGTTTGTAAGAGAAATTTAAAGAAAATAGATCAATAATGAGGACTATCTACAATGCACGCTTGAAGAATAAAGATATTGAGCGTGAAGGTCGATCACAAATGCAGCTTATGTTTATGTTGGGGAAGCATGGATATGTCCATCATCATCGGCAGTGCGAGAAGACCAACACTGTGAAGGATTTATTCTTCGCTCACCTAGGAAGTGTTGAGGTTAAAGGTAGTTGCTGCCAAAATGTGCAGAACCAGAATTTCAGCCAACTTTAACAGTTAAAAAATGTATTGATTCGGGAGGTTCTAGAAGGTGTGGTTGTATTCGCTAGAAAGATATATAAGTCCGGTTTAAAAGAAACAAGACGGTTTGCCATTTCAAGATCTGTTAAGTGAGATAAAGCATTTTTTTTCGTACGTGGTGTCCGGGTTGTCTGCCGTCTTTTTTTCTCTCAATGTTTTTCATCTTCTTCTCGGGTTCCTAAGACTAGTTAGTGTTCCCCCTTCTCTCAATAGAGCTTTAACGCCACACATTTTACTTAAAAAAAGTAGTTAGTGTTTATCCCTTTTAAAGTGTCACTTGCGTTTCCTTATTTTCTTCCTTTTTCAAGTGTCAAGTTTTGTATTAAGGCTTTGATACGTACCAATGCCTACCCGGCGCCACCACTCCTATTTTTTTATCCTTTCCTATATTCTCTATCCTCTCTCCTCTTTTTCTATATTTTTTTTACACCTTATACAAACTATTACACAAACATATACAATTCTACTTAACAATACCATAACAAGAGGTAAACCATTTAGGAATTAGTGAGTGGTTTATTAGATGTACGAATATAGACATGAAATTTATTAATCAATCTCATAACAATTCCACTTAGGTGAAGGTGAAGGTGAAAGAACGGTGATAAGTGACGTAGAAGATGAAGCATATTGCTGGCGAAACCGAAAGTCGAGAGAGAGGTGCATGACTAAATGTGAAGTGCGAATATGAATTAGGGTATGGATAGAATTACTAAAAAATATAATATATAAATATATATGTGTAATATATATATATATATATATATATATATATATATATATATATATATATATATATATATATGTGTGTGTGTGTGTGTGTGTGTGTGTGTGTGTGTGTGTGTGTGTGTGTGTGTGTGTGTATATATGTATATATATATATATATATATATATATATATATATATATATATATATATATATATATATATATATATATATTAAAGTGGTTGTTCAATTCGATTCAATTCAACACAAAAAACAAACAGAACCAATCAGTTTATAATATTTTCAAATTTAAACCGAACCGTTCTAACTAAAACCGAAACAAATCGACCGATTTGATTTGATGGTTCAGACTAGTGTATGCACTTTAACAGTAAAATAAAAACCATTGCTATATTTAGTGTTTGCACTTAAATAGTAATAACACTAGAGTAACAACACTAGTGTATGCACTATAACAGTAACAACACTATAACACTACGACTATTAATTCACATTGCACCTACTAAACGATGAAACACTACTACGCCCTTAGGTATTCTACGGAATACTAACCAATTTGTTGCACTTATTTACTGGGCTATTAGGATCATCTCAAACTGTGGGGGGTAAACAACGCTTGTAAACAAATTTAGCATCCCACGTCTTCCCAAACTAGTAAAGACTAGAATATAGAAATATCCATTCCACCCCATTCTATTCCCCAAGAATTATGTAGTTTTAAATATGGAAGCACTTGAATGTCCGAATATTCGAAAATCAAGAGAAAATGATGAACAAGCACATATTTAGCTTTACGATATATTTTGTCTCTTTTGCGATCACTTTTGAGATCCCTTTCCAAATCCCTCTAGGTAGGTCCTGTGTAAATTTTCTGTCAAAGATAAAAAAACAATGTATACTAGTTAACGTTCATCAAATGATTTATGTATTTAAGGTTAATGTAACTAATAACAATTTCATACCCCACATTGACGGAGAAGTGATTTATGCACCATAATCCGAGCTATCAACGCGTACGATTGTTTTTCCAAAGCCACAAGGATCTTCTAGATTTCTTTACTAGGGATCGTATTCCACGAGTTAATATATAATCGCTCAACGTACGTACGACGGTATGTATCCATAGTTGATAGGCCCCGTGAGAGAATGAAGTCAAGGGCAAGGTTTACGTAACCAACTATATAAAATCACAATTGTTTAATGGTAAAAAAATGGTGGATACAATTGATCCAATTTCAAAGAAAATAAATTTGCATTTGTGTAAGAAATCCGTTTACGTCGAGACTCACAAGCAACTTGATCACGGAGCTCTTCAAATGAGAGCCGAACAACCTTCCATACAATATGAAAATTAGAGATTGCGTGGCATTAACATCTGCCTCTACCCAACAATCATATACAAAACAACGAATTAGTACATTAGCTATTTACACATAGATAAGACTAATAAGAGAAACAAAGTTGACATGCCATTGACTAATATGATAAGCAAATATGACATGCTATTCATATTCTGGTGTTGAAATCTTGAAACGTATACTCATAAATAAACCACATGTCAATTTATGATCGAAATGAAAAAATAGAAGAAAGTACAACTCTTTTTTGATTTCTGCTCTTCCGTCCCGAAAAAGAATTTCATTCTTCCATTTTGATTTGTTCAAAAAATAGTTACATTTCCAAATATTTAGATTAAAAGATATACATGAGGGTAGAATTTAAAAGATATATATGAGGAGTAAAAAACGATATTAAAATGTTTCACTTACCAAATACGACTCTTTTTATAGGACAGAGGGAATAAGTACTTGTTATCATACAACAAAATATGGAATTTTGGATTGCAAAACATAAAAGTTAAAATGTAAATATTCGGGAGGTGTGGTTGTATTTGCTAGAAAGATATATAAGTCTAGTTTAAAAGAAAAGAGACGATTTGCCGTTTCAAGATCTGTTGAGTGACATAAAGCATTTTTTCATACGAGGTGAAACAACGTGAGCCCGAGAGCCCGGTCCGCTACATGTAGCCCACACTAGCCCACTGAGCACGCAGCACCTTGAGTCATCAAGCCCACCACAAGCCGACCCAAAAGTCCATAGATGATATTGGTGCCCAGAGGTAGTGTGTTGCCACCTTATAAATTGAATACAATTCCCACACCTACCTGATGTGGGATGGGGTATTACAATCTCCCCCATGTAAATCCTTGACGTCCCCGTCAAGGCCGAATCGTACCCCGGGTGAAGGAGGATTCAAGAGGTGGCTCGTACGGGGATCACGAGGTGGCTCCCACCTTCTGCGGTGTAGCACTTTGGTCCGCACAACACTTTATTCCCAAATTTCTGGCCGGGACCCACTCTAATACCATTTGTAACAACCCGAGCCCAAGAGCTCGGTCCACTACGTGTAGCCCACACTGGCCCACTGAGCACGCATCACCTTGAGTAATCAAGCCCACCACAAGCCGGCCCAAAAATCCATGGACGATGTTGGTGCCCAGAGGTAGTGTGTGTCCACCTTATAAATCGATCATACCAGCACTAATGCACCGGATCCCATCAGAACTCCGCAGTTAAGCGTGCTTGGGCGAGAATAGTGCTAGGATGAGTGACCCCTTGGGATGTCCTATTGTAATATCCCAATCCCACATCAGGTAGATATGAGACTTGTGTTTGCTTTATAAAGTAGTCATGTGCTACTACTGGGCACCAACATCATCCATGGACTTTTGGTTTGGCTTGTGGTGGGCCTGATGACCCAAGGTGCTGCGTGCTCAGTGGGCCAGTGTGTGGACTACACGTAGTGGACCGGACTCTCGGGCTCGGGTCGTTACATATGGTATCATAGCCGATCCCGACTGAAAATGTGGAAACAAAGTGTTGTGCGGGCCAAAGTGCTACACCGCAGAAGGTGGGAGCCACTTCTTGAATCCCACATTGCCCGGGGTACGATTTGGCCTCGACGAGGACATCAATGATTTAAGTGGGCGAGATTGTAATATCTCAATCCCACATCGGGTAGATGTAGGACTTGTGTTTGATTTATAAGGTAGCCATGCGCTACTACTGGGCACCAACATCATCTATGGACTTTTGGGTTGGCTTATGGTGGGCCTGAGGACCCAAGGTGCTGCGTGCTCAGTGGGCCAGTGTGTGGGCTACACGTAGCAGACCAGACTCTCGGGCTCGGGTCATTACAAATTGTAATACCCCATCCCACATCGGGTAGGTGTGGGAATCATAGTTGATTTATAATGTGGCCACACACTACCTTTGGGCACCAACATCATCCATGGACTTTTGGGTCGGCTTGTGGTGGGTTTGATGACTCAAGGTCATGCGTGCTCAGTGGGCTACATCTCGTGTAAACACCTCAATTTCGTACCCCTGGTATGTGACATGACATGCGATATCAAGACCTGTTAAAACTTAACAAATGTCAAGTTATAGGGTTTAAAAATGCAAAAGGAAAAGTAGGATGTGCAAAACAGTGAAATGCAGGGGCCAAAGTGTCAAAAAGCAGCACAAAAATGGAGCTAGGCGCCACCCACAGCCATAGCTGGTGCGGCGCCCAGACCTTCTATGGGTGGCGCCCAATAGTGCTTTATGCACTATAGCACTTTGCCTAAGGTGCAACTCTTTCACCGCGCAGTGAGTGATCGCTCTCCCGAGAGAACGCCGAGAGATTTATTCCTCTAGCTCCGAAGCTCTGCCATATCTCCCCCAAACACAAAACCAACCGGCCAAAGTGAAACCTAGTTACCCTGCCCGAATCTATACACGAAATCCGTAAGAAGCAAGCAGTTGCTCTGCCCGATTTCCGCCGTGAGCAAGCAAACAACAGCACAAATGCAAGCAGTTGCTCCGCCCGGTTCCCGAGGCCAAGAAGAAACTTTCGGAAGCAGTTACTTGCCCGAATCTCCGCAACAGCAAAAAAGACTCCCTCTCCTGGAAGGACAGAGTGAGCGCACCTAAAATCTACTAGAAGTTAGTTGGTACGGGATAAAAGCCCCCACGCTTCAAAAGGTAGAGTATTTAAAGTTTTATTTATTTAAAAGTTCTATTTAAGCCGGTCCAATATAAAAAATACAAGCAGTTATGCTTCCCGGGTTTCTATATGAAATAGCACTAAAAAGAACCATTATTATGGCCAAATATTTATAGATGTATTCATAACTCCCGAAAGGAGACTGTTGCAAGTTTGTAATAATATAGATACATATATATATGTTTAAACGCTTTATTTTATCTGTTAAATAAATATAATAAAAGTATACTTTAGCTAGAAAACTTGTTTTGAGACCGAAAGGGCGAGTTGGGTGCCTAACACCTTCCCACCTCGTAACTTAGCCTCCGAACCCCTTTTACAAAATCTGGTTACATTTGGTTTTTCTTTATTTCTCCTTAAAATAAAGATGGCCACTTTGTTACAATATTTTGATTCCACAATGAGGCCGAGTGTATTCCACTCGCTCTTCGCTCTTTGCACCGTTTTTTTTTTTTTCCCATAAACAAGGGAATATGGAATGAAAAGAGCGTTGTATTTTCTGAATCTTATTTTCCCCTAAAAAAGGGAGGATGAGATACAAAAAACCCGAGGCACTCACAGTGGTCCACAATGAGGCCGAACGTATTCCACGCGCTCTTTACAACGTTCTTTTTGTACTTTTAATTTCATTTTCCCCTAAACAAGGAAGATGGAATGAAAAGAGCGTTGTCTTTTCTGAATCTTGTTTTCCCCTAAACAAGGGAGGATGAGATACGAAAAAATCCGGGGCACTCACAACTAGTGGACCGCGCTCTCTGGCTTGTTATGGTATTTTTTATCTTCTTCTTTGTTTCCTAATAGTAGTTTGTGTTCCCTCTCTTCTCTCAACAGGGCTTTAACGTCACACATTTTACTTATAAAAAAAGTAGTAAGTGTTTATCCCTTTTAAAGTTTCACTTGTGTTTCCTTATTTTCTCTCCTTTTTCCAAAGTCAAGTTTTGTATCAGGGCTTTGATATGTACCATTGCCTCCCCGGCGCCACCACCTCCATTTTTTATCCTTTCCTACATTCTATTTCCCCTCTCCTCTTTTTTTTATATTCTTTTACCCTTACACACGTTTACCCAAACATATCAAATTCTACTTAACAATACCATAACAAGAGGCACACCATTTAGGAGTTCGTGAATGGTTTATTAGATGTAGGACTATACACATGAAATTTATTAATCAATCTCATAACAATTCCACTCAGTTGAAGGTGAAAGGAACGATGATAACCGGCGTAGAAGATGGAGCATATTGTCGGCGAAACTGAAAGTCGAGAGAGAGGTGTGTTACTAAGTGTGAAGTGCAAATGTGAATTAGGGTTTGGATACTTTGGTCTTTGACACTGCTTTTGAAAATGTATAATATTTGAAATTATAATTACTAACGAATTATAATATATAACTATATTTGTGTAGTAAAATATATATATATATATAATATAAAAATATATATATAATAAAGTGGTGGTTCAATTCGATTCGATTCGACACAAAAAACAAACAGAACCAACTAGTTTATAATATTTTCAAATATAAACCGTAACAAACTAGCATATGTTTAACTAAAACCGCAAACTCTAAAACCAAACAAATAATATATTTTTAATTATTACATTTTTTATTTAAAGAACATCTTTTGTGCTTTTAGGATGCAAAATCATTTTTAAATTTGATTCGATGGTTCGACTAGTGTATGCACTTTAACAGTATTTGTGTAATTTTTCATTTAAACCAGTTTTGTTGCTATATTTAGTGTATGCATTGGCTTTAATATGACCTTAATTTCTCAACTAATGTCTAGCATATAAGTAACCTAATGAGAAAAATATAACAAGAAGGCCTAAACAGGGCTTCCTTGCTTCACCCATAACGATAACAATATACAACTATTCATTCACATTGCACCTACCAAACGATGATGCACTACTAAGCCCTTAGATATTCTACATAATAACGACCTTTCACCTATTTGCTGGGCCATTAGGATTCATTAAAACTCAGAAGTAAACAACGCTTGTAAACAAGTTTAGCATCCCACACCTTACCCAACAAGTAAAAACCGGAATATAAAAATATCCATTGCACTCCCATTCTATTCCTCAAGTATTATGTAGTTTTAAATATGGGAGCCTTTGAATGTCCGAATATCCGAAAATCAAGACAAAGTGATGACCAAGTACATTTTTAGCTTTACGATATCTTTTGTCTATTTTGAGATCACTTTCGCGATCCCTTTCCAAATCCCTCTAGGTAGGTCCTATGTAAATTTTTTGTCAAAGATAAAAAAAAACAATGTATACTAGTTAATGTTCATCAAATGATTTACGTATTTAAGGTTAATGTAACTAATAACAATTTCATATCCCACATTGACGGAGAAGTGATTTATGCACCACAACCTGAGCTATCGGCGGTTGTTTTTCCAAGGCCACTAGGATATTCTCGATTTCTTTACTAGGGATCATATTCCACGAGTCAATATATAATCGTTCAAAGTACGTACAACTGTATGTATCCATAGTTGCTAGGCCGCGTGAGAGAATGAAGTCAAGGGCAAGGTTTACGTAGCCAACTGTTAAAATCACAATTGTTTAATGGTAAAAAAAAATGGTAGATATAATTGATCCAATTTTAAAGAAAATAAATTTGTATTTGTTCAAGAAACCTGTTTACGTCGAGACTTACAAGCAATCTGATCACGAAGCTCTTCAAATGAGAGCTCAACAACCTTTCGTACAATATGAAAAGTAGAGATTGTGTGGCATTAACAGCTGCCACTGCCCAACAATCATATGAAAAACAACGAATTAGTACATTAGCTATTTACACATAGATAAGACTAATACGAGAAACAAAGTTGACATGCCATTGACTAATATGAGAAACAAATATGACATGCTATTCATATTCTGGTGTTGAAATCTTAAAACATATACTCATAAATAAACCACATGTAAATTTATGATCGAAATGAAAAATAGAAGAAAGTACAACTTTTTTTTTTATTTCTACACTTCCGTTCAGAAAAAGAATATCCCATTCTTCATTTTTGATTCGTCCAAAAAATAGTTACATTTCCAAACATTCATATTAAAAAATATACATGTGGTACAATTTAAAAGATATATATGAGATGTAAAAGACGATATTAAAATGTTTCACTTGTTAAATATGACTCTTTTTTTGGGACAGAGAGAGCAATTACTTGATATCATACAACATAATATGGTATTTTCGATTACAAAACATAAGATTTATGTGCTTAACACAAGAGTTTCTTACGAAAATAAATACGTAGAAATGAGTGTAGTGATCAAGAAATGAGGTTAAAGGTAGTTGTTGCCATAATGTGCAGAACCAGAATTTTAACCAACTTTAACAGTTAAAATGTATTGACTCGGGAGGTTCTAGAATGTGTGGTTGTATTTGATGGAAGATATATAAGTCTAGTTAAAAAGAAAAAAGACGATTTGTTGTTTCAAGATCTGTTGAGTGAGATAAAGCATTTTTTTCGTACGAGGTGTCGGGGTTGTCTACCGTCTTTTTTTTCTCAAAGTTTTTCATCTTCTTCTCGGTTTCCTAAGAGAAGTTAGTGTTCCCCCTCTTCTCTCAATAGGGCTTTAACGTCACATATTTTACTTATAAAAAAAGCAGTGAGTGTTTATCCTTTTTAAAATGTCACTTGTGTTTCCTTATTTTCTCCCCTTTTCCAACGTCAAGTATTGTATCAGGGCTTTGGTACGTATGAATGCCTCCCCGACGCCACCACCTCCATTTTTTTCCTTTCCTACATTCTAATTTCTCTCACCAATTTTTCTATATTTTTTTACACCTTATACACACGCTTACACAAACATATCCAATTCTTCTTAACAATACCATAACAAGAAGCAAACTATTTAGGAGTTAGTGAGTGGTTTATTATATGTGCGACTATAGACATGAAATTGATTAATCAATCTCATAACAATTCCACTCAGTTGAAGGTAAAGGCACGAAGATAACTGACATAGAAGATGGAGCATATTGCCGGTGAAACCGAAAGTCAAGAGAGAGTCACGTGACTAATTGTGAAGTGTGAATGTGAATTAGGGTTTAGATATTTTGGTCTTTGATATTGCTTTTGAAAATGTATAATATTTGAAATTAGAATTACTAAAGAATTATATTATATAAATATATGTGTAATATAAATATAATATATCGAATTGAAGCACCACTTATATATATATATATATATATATATATATATATATATATATATATATATATATATATATATTAAAGTGGTGCTTCAATTCGATTCAATTCAACATCAAATTAAAACAAAAAAACTGATCAATTTATAATATTTTCAAATATAAACCGAACTGTTTTAACTAAAACTGAACCAAACCGACCGATTTGATTCGATGGTTCAGACTAGTGTATGCACTTTATCAATAAAATTTAAACCATTGCTATATTTAGTGTATGCACTTTCACAGTAAAATTTAAACCATTGCTATAATGTAGTGTATGCACTTTAACAGTAAAAACACTAATGTATGCACTATAACAGTAACAACACTATAACACTATACAACTGATTATTCACATTGAACCTACGAAATGATGAAACACTACTAAGCCCTTAGGTATTCTACGAAATAATGGCCTTTCATCTATTTGCTAGGCTATTAGATCCTTTGAAACTGTGAAGTAACAACGCTTGTAAACAAGTTTAGCATCTCACATTTTCCCTAACTAGTAAAGACCAGAATATAAAAATATCCATTTCACCCCCCATTCTATTCCCCAAAATTTATGTAGTTTTAAATATGGGAGACCTTCAATGTCCTCATATTCGACAATCAAGACAAAATAATGACCACGCACATTTTTAGCTTTACGATATATTTTGTCTCTTTTGCATCACTTTCGAGATCCCTTTCAAAATTCATCTAGGTAGGTCATGTATAAATTTTCTATCAAAGATAAAAAAAAAACAATATATACTAGTTAATGTTCATCAAATGATTTATGTATTTAAGGTTAATGTAACTCATAACAATTTCATACCCCACATTGACAGAGAAGTGATTTACGCACCACAATCCGAGCTATCGGCGGTTGTTTTTCCAAGGCCACAAGGATCTTCTCGATTTCTTTACTAGGGATCATATTCCACTAGTCAATATGTAATCGCTCAATGTACGTACGACGGTATGTATCCATAGGGGGTAGGACACGTGAGAGAAAAAAGTCAATGGAAAGGTTTATGTAACCAACGATATAAAATCACAATTGTTTAATGGTAAAAAAATGGTGGATATAATTGATCCAATTTCAAAGAAAATAAATTTACATTTATGCAAGAAACATGTTTACATCGAGACTTACAAGCAGCCTGATCATGAAGCTCTTCAAATGACAGCTCAACAACCTTTCGTACAATATGAAAAGTAGAGATTGTGTGGCATTAACAACTACCACTACCCAACAATCATATGCAAAACAACGAATTAGTACATTAGCTATTTACACATAGATAAGACTAATACGAGAAACAAAGCTGACATTCAATTAAATAATCTGAAAAAATAAATATGACATGCTATTCATATTTTGGTGTTGAAATCTTAAAATGTATACTAATAAATAAACAACATGTCAATTTATGATCGAAATGAACAATAGAAGAAAGTACAACTCTTTTCTGATTTCTACTCTTCCGCCCTGAAATATAATTTCATTCTTCCATTTTGATTTGTCCAAAAAGTAGCTGCATTTCCAAATATAAATATTAAAATATATACAAGTGGGTAGAATTTAAAAGATATATACGAGGAGTAAAAAACAATATTAAAATGTTTCACTTATTAAATACGACTCATATAACGGAATATGGAATTTTGGATTGCAAAACATAAGACATATGTGCTTAACACCGGAGTGTCTTATTAAAATAAATACCTAGAAAGGAGTGTAGTGATCAAGAAATGGGGTTAAAGGTGGTTGTTGCCAGAATTTCAGCCAACTTTGAAAGTTAAAATGTATTGACTCGGGAGGTTCTAGAAGGTGTGGTTGTATTCCTTGGAAAGATATATAAGTCTAGTTTAAAAGAAAAAAAGACGGTTTGTCATTTCAAGATATGTTGAGTGAGATAAAGCTTTTTTTCATACAAGGTGTCCAGGTTGTCTGCTGTCTCTTTTTTCTCAAAGTTTTTCAACTTCTGCTTTGTTTCCTAATATTAGTTTGTGTTCCCTCTCTTCTCTCAACAGGGCTTTACCGTCACACATTTTACTTATAAAAAAAGTAGTGAGTGTTTATCCTTTTTAATCTTTCACTTGCGTTTCCTTATTTTCTCCCTTTTCCGTCGTCAAGTTTTGTATCAGGGCTTTGATACGTACCACTGCCTCGCCAATGCTACCACCTCCATTTTTTAATCCTTTCCTACATTCTATTTCCTCTCTCCTTTTTTTAAATATTTTTTACACCTTACACACGCTTACCCAAACATATCCAATTCTACTTAACAATACCATAACAAGAGGCACATATGTACGACTATAGACATGAAATTGATTAATCAATCTCATAACAATTCCACTCAGCTGAAGGTGAAGAAATAGCAATAACTGACGTAGAAGAAGGAGCATTTTGTCGACGAAACCAAAAGTTGTGAGAGGTGCGTGACAAAGTGTGAAAGGCGAATTTGAATTAGGGTTCGGATAGTTTGGTCTTTGATACTCATTTTGAAAATGTATAATAATTGAAATTATAATTACTAAAGAATTATAATTAATATATAACCATATATGTGTAATATAAATATATATAACATATAAAAATATATATATATTAAAGTGGTGGTTCAATTCGATTCGATTATGTACCAAAAACAAATAGAACCGATTAGTTTATGATATTTTCAAATATAAACCGAACCGTTCTAACTAAAACCGTAACCAAATTGGCTGATTTGATTCGATGGTTCAGACTAGTGCATGCACTTTGATATATGTGTTTTATTCGCATCTATTGTGTATTTATTCCTACTTAGATTGTGTTTTTCAATGAGTTTCTAACCTACTTATATGTGTTTTTAGTGCTTTATAAGTTTCAGGTTGAATTTGAGAAGATTAATGAATGTTGGGCATATAATCCATAAATTGAAGATTCCAGGGACCTGAGTACAAATTGATGGAAGATCAAGGCAGAAAAGTGAAAGCATTAAAGTCGAGACAAGCCTAGTAGCCAACTTTTGAAGAAAGGCTGTTAAGCGTCGCTCAACTTATGGTTCAAGCGACTGCTTGGTCCCGTTTTCTGCAATGTCATGTTTTGTAATTTCTCAAAATTTCCAATCTAGTATAAATAGAACTCTAGTTGTACAACTTTAGGGATCCGAAATTCATCCGTTCTTGAACCGTTCTCAAGACTGAAAACACACTTTGATTCCATTTTATTTGCCAAGTATTGACGATTGATGATGTATTGTTTATTCACAATGATTTGCTCATCACATGTGATGAACTAACCTCATCCGTCTAGGGATTGGAGGTAACCTGTATCAATTCTTATATTTTAATTATAATTTCTGTTCTATCAATTATTGTTATCATTTAGATTATCTCAGGCGTGCATTGAAACTATCCCATAATGGCTGTGTTAGTGAATTTGTATGCTCTTGGGTATAAAAAACTACATGAGCATGCGTGAGTTATATATTGGCCACCCTAAATGATAAAAAGATCTCTCTGACTTCCTGATCGGGCTAAGGTTAGATCTAGGTCCGCGTGTGTTCTTAGTGATCTTAATGAACCCTTAATTGCTGTGTGGACGGATAATGAAAGCACAGTTAAAACAGGATACTAAGGGTTGTAAATCTTGATCCATAAGTATCAATTTTTTATACGAGTGAACGAACCCTTAATTTGATAGATACAATAGTTAAACGAACATAAGAGGCGATGCAAGTGAATCCTAATCCCTAGATTCTCCCAACAAATCAATCTTCGATAATTCTTTGATTCTTGCTATTATAATTTTATTACTCTTAAATTAGTTTAATTAGTCAATAATTTAGTTTTAATTTATCCAAAATCCAAACCCCTTTAGATAAATTATTTTTGTTTCTGTTTGATTAAATTCTTTTAATTACTTTTCTCTCTGTGGTTCGACCCTTGCTTCCGTACAACTATACTCCGATTGACTCGTGTACTTGCGAGATAAAGTTATAACACATCACACTTTAACAGTCAAATGTAAACCATTATATTTAGTGTATGCACTTTAATAGTAACAACACTAGCGTATGCACTATAACAGTAACAACATTATAACATTATACAACTATTCATTCACATTGCACCTACGAAACGATGAAACACTACTAAGCCCTTAGATATTCTACAAAATAATGACCTCTCACCTATTTGTTGGGCTATTAGGATCCCCTGAAACTATGAAGTAAACAACGCTTGTAAACAAGTTTACCATCCCAAGTCTTCCCCAACTAGTAAAGATCGTAATATAAAAATATCCATTCCACCCCCCCCCCATTCTATTACCCAAGAGTTATGTAGTTTTAAATATGGGAGTCTTTGAATGTCCTCATATCCGACAATCAAGACAAAATGATGACCAAGAACATTTTTAGCTTAACGATATCTTTTGTCTTTTTGCGATCACTTTTGAGATTCCTTTCAAAATCCCTCTACGTAGGTCCTGTGTAAATTTTCTATCAAAGATAAAACAATGTATACTAATTAATATTCATTAAATTATTTATGTATTTAAGGTTAATGTAACTAATAACAATTTCATGCCCCACATTGACGGATAAGTGATTTCGGCACCACAATCCAAGCTATCGGCGGTTGTTTTTCCAAGGCCACAGGATCTTCTTGATTTCTTTACTAGGGATCATATTCCACAAGTCAATATATAATTGATCAACGTACGTACGACGGTATGTATCCATAATGGATAGGCCCCATGAGAGAATGAAGTCAAGGGCAAGGTTTACGTAACAAACTATATAAAAATAAAATCAAAATTGTTGAATGGTAAAAAGAAAATTGTGGATATAATTGATTCAATTTCAAAGAAAATATATTTGCATTTGTGCAAGAAACATGTTTACGTCGAGACTCACAAGCAACCTGATCACGAAGCTCTTCAAAGGAGTCTCAACAACCTTTCATACAATATGAAAAGTAGAGATTGTGTGGCATTAATAGCTGCCACTACCCAATCATATGTGTGAGTCCCAAAGGGCACAATAATAAGCTAGAAGGGGGGTTGAATAGATTATTATACACTTAAAAACTTTTTAAGTAAGTTCTTTTGACAAGCACTTACAATCTATTAGGAAGATTGAAGTAGCGGAAGTCTTGCAAAGAAACTGGTTCAAGTCTGCCGATTAAGGACTACCGGTAGACTTGGCGGGTTACTCAAGTTTGCTGTTAAGGATATGGATGAAGGAAATAATAAATAGTTCAATAAATAAACAAACAGTAAAGGAAGAACACAAGTATTTTGGGATGGTTCACACTATAAAGGTGCTACGTCCACCACCAAGGCAGTCAACCTTGGATTTAAAAGTGCACTATGTTTTCCACTAGTTCTATTACAAAGAATATTCCCAATGGATCGTGTACAAAAATATTGACTTGTGTTTGGGGGTTTAGAAATTAAATATCTGTGTAAACAAGATATTTAATTCGTGCAGAAGAATAGCTTTGAATGAAAACAACAAGAAGTTAAATGATAAGAGTTGAAACAGGTCTTCTTGTTGTTGTCGAGGACTTCTTGATCTGTTTAGGATCTCTTGAATGCACTGAGTATAAAGACTTTGAGTTGTTGTAGAATTTCAGAGCATATCGTCAAGTGTGTATCTTCAGTCTTTAATATGGCGGCATTTATAGCTGGAGCATTCTGGAGATCCGTTGGAGAAGACGAAGTGTAACAGCTCTATTAGGTTAAATGCATTAAATGCATGGAGCAGTCTTGAAGATTTCGTCTTCATAGATATCGAGCAGGAATGGGTGCAGAGATCTTTTGCAGAGACTGGTAGTAGGGCAATCTGGATGTCAGATATGCAAGAGTTGGTACAGACAGTAGGTGACAGTCTGTTCACCTGCTCTTTTACTGTTCAGCCTGCGAAAGTCTTCCTGCTTTTCGGAAAGCTACTTTCGGCGTGTCTGAGATGTCAGGGAATGTCTCAATTTAAATTCAAACTGATAAGGATAAATTTAATTGATCCACTAAGATTTGTTTCACTGGACACGTCATGAATGACCATGTGCAGACGAGGTCTGTCGCTGGTTTGCTGTAGCAGGTCTTCCGGTGAAGCTTAACTGAGGTCTTCCGCTGAACCTGTGAAGTCCTATAAAACAAAACTATTCTAGGCAAAGTTCTATACATAGTTGCCACGCTAATTGATACGCAGCCCAATTAGCCACTAATGTATAAAACTAATGTAATGTATGAGCAGATATAAATCTAAATACAATAAGAATCAACAATATGCAAAACAACGAATTAGTACATTAGCTATTTACACATAGATAAGGCTAATACGAGAAACAAAGTTGACATGTCATTGACTAATATGAAAAACAAACATGACAAGTTATTCATATTTTGGTGTTGAAATTTTAAAACGTATACTCATAAATAAACCACATGTCAATTTATGATCGAAATGAAAAATAGAAGAAAGTACAACTCTTTTTTTATTTCTACTCTTCCGCCCTGAAAAAGAATTTCATTCTTCCGTTTTGATTTGTCCAAAAAATAGTTGCATTTCCAAATATTCAGATTAAGAGATATACATGTGGGTAGAATTTAAAAGATATCTATGAGGAGTAAAAAACGATATCAAAATGTTTCACTTATGAAATACGACTCTTTTTTGGGATAGAGGGAGCAAGTACTCTATATCATACAACGGAATATGGAATTTTGGATAGCAAAACATAAGACGTATGTGCTTAAGACCAGAGTGTCTTATTAAAATGAATACGTAGAAAAGAGTGTAGTGAGCAAGAAATGAGGTTGAAGGTCGTTGCTGCCAGAATGTGCAGAACCAAAATTTCAACCAACTTTAAAAGTTAAAATGTATTGACTCGGGTGGTGTGGTTGTATTCGCTGGAAAGATATATAATTCTAGTTTAAAAGAAAAAAAATACGGTTTGCCATTTCAAGATATGTTGAGTGAGTTAAAGCATTTTTTTCGTACGAGGTGTCTGGGTTGTCTGCCATCTTTTTTTTCTCAAAGTTTTTCATCTTCTTCTTTGTTTCCTAAGAGTAGTTTGTCTTCCCCCTCTTCTCTCAATAGGGCTTTAACGTCAAACATTTTAATTATAAAAAAGTAGTGAGTGTTTATCCCTTTTAAAGTTTCACTTGTGTTTCCTTATTTTCTCCCCTTTTTCCAACGTCAAGTTTTGTGTCAGGGCTTTGATATGTACCACTGCCTCCCCGGCGCCACCACCTCCATTTTTTATCCTTTCCTACATTTTATTCCTTTCTCCTCTTTTTTTATATTTTTTACACCTTACACATTCTTACTCAAACATATCCAATTCTAGTTAACAATGACATAACAAGAGGCACACTGTTTAGGAGTTAGTGTGTGACGACCCTACCCGGACCCGAGGTGGAATCGCGGGTCGGACCGTCCAAATAGGAGGGACTAGAAACATGCAAGGACTCAATTAATTTAAAACTGACGTGACGCAACATTTCAGGCGTAACACAACATAACACTAAAGGTCGGTATTTTAAAAAATCCTTTCACCTGATAAACAATTAAGCAATTAAACCAAGTCTTCGGCGACACTACATGCCGGAACCCAAGATAAACAGTTAATAGGACAAGAAAGTAAATAAAAGCTAATGGGATGCTCAGCGAAAAACTATACGTAGTGAACAATAACAAGATGCATAAAGCTCGGCTTACACAAATGCCGGCATCAAAAGGAGTATAAGTACTATAAGAGTTAGAACTACAAGTAGCTAACAAAGGAACACAAGTACAAGATCTATACACATTCCTAAGCATAGTCTAGTTGACTTGCTTTAAAACCCATCGTCCTTGAAAAATACAAAAGAATAGAAGATGACATCTAAACCACCTCTTCAACCGCAAAAGCCGAACCAAAAGAGAACTAAGGAGTACGAACACCGCAAGCCTCAACGAGAAGGACCTGTTTTGCTAGGATCTAAAACAGTAAAGGGGAATGGGTAAGTCATAAAGACTTGTAAGCTATCAACCATTCATGACATGGCAATATGCGACATACAAGGCAAGATGTCATCACATAAGCATATAGATCATATATCCAAGATGCACATCGTTTTCACATAGGTGCTCAAAAGTAAATTACATAGGATAAGGATATATGGAGAACCGGTGCCGCTACGTAATTCCTGCATACAAGCGTTATCTGGAATATGAAGTGTCAGATGGTTGTGAAAATACATCGACCTTCCGAGGAGATGCTCGGGATAGACACATCGATGCGCTCTAATGATTACAACAAAGGGACTACTTCCCCACTGCGGCCATAGTGGAGGCGTGTGTGTACAGGAGCAAGTATGCCATGGACTCATGCAAATGCCAAGTAGTGTTTACTTAACAAATTATCAAGTAGAGAACGAGCTCGACAAGAGCGATCTCGTTCGTGACAAGTAGATATTCTCATCAATAAACCAAGTAGGGTTGAGCTCGACAAGAGTGAACTCAACATGTCAAATAGGCATTCTATTGTATGACAACTAAGTACAAGCATGATGGTCAATCCAATTCAAGAGTCTAGAACTAATATTCTAGTGAAACGCATATAATAACGTCGTAGGGATCGATCATTGAGCCTGTGTTGTTCAATGGCTCACTAATATCGACTCCATTAAGTCATTTCTATAAGGATTAATATAATGTTTGGTTGGACATGGCATGTATTGTTCAATGGCGTTATAATTTGGTCACAAATTGATAATATTTGGTCGACTCAAAACATTGATTTTCGACATGTCCAGGGACCAAATTATTATTTAATTCTTTCTATAAATCCAACCAAATAGAGTTAAAACACTAATTGTATTCCACACTCTTTTCTAAGTTATCGAATCGATTAGACTAGGTCATTAACCCATATAATAACCATAGCTAATAATTTTCATAAGTTCCCAAATTATGGAACCCTAGAATAGTGATTTCCAAATAATTGTCGAAAGCCTATGATCCAAGAACAATAGATATTTCAAATATAGCATAGAACACTTTTAATTCTAAGCTTAGCACCAAAACAAATCAATTGAATTCATACCCAATAATTCCCAGATTTTGTAACACTCTAAAGCATGTTATTAACATGGTAGAAGTCAAGTAGAGCATGAAGTAGACATGGAAGAAGGGGATAGCATGTTATATCTAGCATACAAAATCCTAAGGGGAATCAATAGCTTACCTCAAGCCATGCAAAAGATGAAAGCAAAGAAAACTAATCGGAGATAATCGATCTCCTCGTCGGCGGCTTCGAAACGGCTGTCTCGAAATCGAAAACGGGTCTAGAAATCTCTTGGAGGCCAAACCCTCACACACTATCTCACCAAGACTCTCACGTACAACTCTCTCAAGAACAAGGAAAGAAAGAAGGGAGGAAATGACTGGAAGTAAAGGCTATCACAAACCTAAGTAGAGGAAATCAGTTAATTAGGGTGAGTGGAGTACACATGTCAAATGGAGAGTGAGGGAGATAAGGTTAAGGAACTTAATTAGGCTTAGGTTAGACTAATAAGGGTCTAATACAATTGATAAAATCACTAATGGTTAGGGTTTAGTAAGGGTACAAGGGTAATCAACCAGAAATTGCAGAAAATCCCGACAGGCTGAAAGACACTTGTTCGGTTGGCTAGACCGAACGTTTATGAAGGTGTTCGGTTGGCTGGGCCAAACACTTCTAAGAGTGTTCGTTGACAAGGCCGAACTTCTCTCAAGACGTTCGGTGGTCAAGTTAGAACAGGGTTTCAGGTCAGAAACAAGGTGAATCGGGTCCAGATTTGAAGATGTAGCACACATAGGGCAAATGCAATTCAAAGAAGCAATAAAACATGTGTGAAGATACTTATTGAAATGATAAAAGACTCATATAAACTCATATAAGTCTATAAGGATCAAAGCACGGTTCAAGGTAGGCGAAAACAAGAGCACATAAGGCATAGAGGTCTCATACGGCAATTGAGACTCGACCAAGGAGCACAACCAAGTCAAACATGTTAGGAATATTACTAGCATGCTAAATACACATATTAAACATGTTAAACAAGTGCAGAAGACATGTTACACAAGTAGGGTTTGGGTTCTCACATAGTGAGTGGTTTATTAGATGTACGACTATAGACATGAAATTGATTAATCAATCTCATAACAATTCCACTCAGTTGAAGGTGAAGAAACGGTGATAACTGACATAGAAGATGGAGGATATTGCCGACGAAACCGAAAGTCGAGAGAGAGGTGCGTGACTAAGTGTGAAGTGCGAATATGAATTAGGGTTTGGATACTTTAGTCTCTGATACTGCTTTTGAAAATGTATAATATTTAAAATTATAATTGTAAGTCCAGTTAGCAACGAAATAAGGCTAGAGGGGGGTGAATAGTCTTCTAAAAACTTTGAGGGTTGTTTTAAAAACCTTTAAAAGTTGCAGCAAAAAATATAAGTTTTTCAGCAGCTGATGTAAAATCAGCAAGTAGCAGTTGATGAACTTAAAACAGTTTGGTTTGGTTTTCTTTTGATCACTTAAGTGCAGGGTCTGAATTGAAGTATACAATATAAGATCAACTATGTAAATAATTTAGGATTATAACTGTTAAACACTTAAGTAGATAGAAGTTGCTTAAGTGTTATAAACAGTAAAAACAGCAGGTAGACAGAACATAATATTTGGAGAGGTTCACGGTGTTAAAACAGAAACTAGAAAAAAATATCTATGAAAGAAACTGGTTAGTAATGTTTTGGAGAAGAAACTCTTCAAGGAAAGATTGAAGTTCTTGGTTTGAATGAGAGTTTCGACGTGTTTGTCTCTTTTTGAGTGCTGTAGAGAAATTTTGATTTATGAAAGCTTGAGCACATAATATTGCAAAAGGTGTCTTCTTCAATCCTTGTTTCAAATTCTTTATAGATAAATCCAGAATTGTAGTCGTTTGAGAGAGCGAGCTTGAATCTTGAAATTCTTGATGAAATGATGTTCCATTGAATGCCCTGTTCCATTGAATGCCTAGAAATTCTGGAAACTGTAAGAGACAAAGAGTATTTCCTAGTATAAAATATTAAAGAGAGAGTGGTTAGCTGGGTATGAGTATACAAAGAAGGGAATACCACATTTTTACCACCGTACAAATTGGGGAAATCCAATTTGACCAACAACGTTTCATAATGACCAAATTAACCAACCAACTTTTAATTTGGTTGCAATGTCGTCCTCGCCGTTTCATAACGACCAAATTAACCAACCAACTTCTATCAATATCAGGCGAAGAAATTGCCATAGAAGGAAGATATTGACAGAAGTTGGTTGGTTAACTTGGTTTTTATGAAACGGCGAGGACAACATTGCAACCAAATTAAAAGTTGGTTGGTTAATTTGGTCGTTATGAAATGTTGTTGCTCAAATTAGATTTCCCCAATTTGTACGGTGGTCTAAAAGGTGATATTCCCTAAAAGAACATTTATGACATACACAAAAGTCTTCTATTTATATGACATGTGAATAGTTCTTTTGTTTGAAAAAGTTTACCAAAATAATGTTTTAAGTGCGTGAAGGTCAAATCTTTTTCAAATGAATACAGTGTTTTCAGCAGGTAGAAATTTTAGAGTATAAGCAGGTGCTGACATTGTGTATCAACAGATGCTAGCTGCTGATGACTTAGGTTTTAGGCAAATAGAATGACATTAGAATATAGGGTGCTAAGCAAAGTCAAAAGGGTATCTGCTGCATAAATAACAAAGTATATCTTATTTGCTGAATATTTCAGCAGATAGATTTAGACTTGTTACAAAGTCTAAGTTTAAAACATATTTAAGGATTTTGGATAAGTATTTAAACTAGCTGGTTTTAGCTTAATGATTTTAAGCAAATCTAAGGTATGTGAGTTTCTACAATAATTACCAAAGAATTATAATATATATAACTATATATATGTAATATAAATATACTAGATCTTCGTGCACGTGCCTATGGCACGATGTCAATTTATGTGATTTCGTCAATTGAAATGACAATGCCTAAATAGAAGGTGCAATTTAAAAAAAAAAAAGCTACAGTTGAGGGGGTACATACCAATAGTTGAGGGTATTTGTAAAGATTTATATGTAACTGACTCATGACCTCAATCAATCAACTGAACTATATTGTTAGATTATATTAATGTAAGATTGATGTTTTATAAGGGGTGATTGCTTAAAATATTAATCGCACGGTGTGACTTTGTAATGTGGAAAGAAAACATAAGGAGAAGAAATAGTGATGACTGCTCATAATATTAATTATAGGGGGTGACTTCGTAATAGGGAGAGAAAAAATAGGGAGTTAAAAGGGAATAACTACTCTCACACATGTGATTGAGATGGTGAATCACGATGGTTAAATTTTTAAAGATAATTTAATCACAGTTTCTAAAGATAATTTACTCAATTGCACATATGTGAGCATAAACTCTATTATATATTAGATAATATATAAATATATGTATGTATATATGTATGTATATATATATATATATATATATATATATATATATATATATATATATATATATATATATATATATTAAAGTGGTGGTTCAATTCGATTCGACACCAGATTATTTCCTTCAATTTCACATGTTGAAACAAGGGGAGCTATCTCTTGAGGATTACACTCCAAAATTAAAGCATCTCATACTGCATTATGATATTACTGAGTCCAAACAGAAAAGCATATCATTGCTCAATATTTGAGTGGATTGCAGTCTAAAACTTCTAAACCTACCTATATATTACCCAACATTCTCTATTCGTATTTTTCTAAACCTACATATATATTACCCAACATTCATGTCCTAAAGATCACATTCTAAAGTGAAGCAAGGAAGAAAAAGTTCAATCATTCACAATAGTTGTGATGGATAGAGGCATACTTCTTGAAGTACCGGTGGTATGAAGATCACCAAGTCCACGTCATCTCCAAAAGCATAAGAAGAAAATTACTCCATTCTTTATGGGGAAATAGTTTTCGTTTGAAAGCCAAACTTTTTAATAAAATGACACTTTTAGTATATAGCTTTGTTAAAGATATACGCCCAATCCGTGTAAGCCCATTTGGGCTCATTTACATTCTTAGCCCATTTACTTTGTTTTAGTTATAAGTATATGATGCAATAGTTTTTTAGGAATTGAATTTCATTAATTTTCAAAAACAGTTTCTCTATCCTCTCTTATTGAACACGAGTTCTTCTTCTCTTCTCTCATCTCCGGCCACCACTGTTAATGGTGGTGGTCCGGCTACCCTCAAAACATCTAATCCAAATACATATTTTAACATGGTATCAGAGCCTCGATTCTGATCCAATCTTCTTCCGCTAAATCTACTCTGATCGTTGTGAAAATCAATTGATTTGTCTCTGATTCCGATGACTCTTTGTTTTCGTCTTCTGCCGGTAAGCGGTCTAGGGCTTCGAACGGCGATGAGGGAGTTCACTTCAAGAAGAAGATTCTCCTCCGCCTCGAATCTGAATCAAGACCGCCACCAGTGTTTGTCTCCTTCCAAGAAAGGTCTAGATCTTCGCGGTTGTTGGGGACTTCATTCTGCGACTTCCCAATTCCAATCTCTCTAAATTCCTTCACACCCGCCTAGGGTATTTCTTGACTCTTTTAACTCGATCTTGGCACTAGAAGGAGGGTATTAACCTCCAACAGCACATCATAATATAGATTGGAACTCTTCTTGGCATGTTTCTTCCCTTCGATGCGCGAGTGACGCGGACGCCAATATCTTGCCCGTTCATTTCTGGATTGAAAACTGATCCAGCCAAGGATTTTGCAAACTTTTGCTGGATGAAGACGCTGGTGAGTGCCATAAAGGATTCACACGTTCTTGCACATATTATTGCTTTTACTCTAGTGCTATGCCCCCGCCCCCTCACAGATTCCTTTCAAATTGGGTTTCTATTTGACCTTATCAATTATTAATTGAATTGGGATTTTCCATTTCATATTGTATCTTGATTTCTTGGAGGGAAAATTGGGGACTTCTATGACGAAGAGTCCAGTTTATGTCTTTGGCTAATTGTAAATTAGTCCCTCATTCTACAATGACATCACTACTCTTACGTCGTTTTTGACAAAAAAAAAACCTCGAACGGATCTGCTCCGTAGAACAGCCTCGTAACCATCAGTCAAATAATCAACCGAAGGCGGCTCCGAATCGAAGCCGATCGTCTCCGTCGTAAATCTTTGCAACCAAATCTTCTTGTTCAAGAACTCAAGAACAGTTACATCAGAATTGGTGGGCTTCTCTCTTGGATGGCAGAAACAATCAATTTGGTGATGCGTCACCCCAAGTCAATTGTTCAATCTGATGCTCAGTGCCTTGTTTGTAATGATGATTCTTTCAACTGGGCTTGGAAGGATTGTGCCAAATTTGATATCAAGGAAACTGTATAAATTTCTTTGAACTTCTTTGATTGACCAAAGTCTAATAATGACTTGGTTTTCATATCACTCTGTGGTCGGTGTCCGATTCACATTTTCAGATTAAAGATGTAATCTTCAGGACAGAAAAGTTCATTTCGGATACTCCTTTGTCTTCTATCACCCATTTATCGAGTAAGCTTTTCGGGGATTGGCTCCTGTTTGGGCTTCTCAATATCTACAAGTGTTTCGGGGTGATCCGTTTGTGGGCTCCGATCAACTTGTTCTACATCTACTTCAATCGGGGTGATCTGTTTGTCGCTCCGATCAATTTACTTGACATTGTTACTATTTGGCCCTAGAAGGCAATTAAGCTAAATTGTGGCTCATTTGATTCAGGCCCATAAAGGCCCATTTGCCGTAAAGCTCATTTGATGTGTAATGGCCCAAGAGGCCCAGCCCATTGAGGATCATTTGTTTGCACCTCTCCAACTCACACACTTCACAAAGTTGCGTGTTCGAATTGAGGGGGAGTGTTAAAGATATAGGCTCAATCTATGTAAGCCCATTTGGGCCCATTTGGGCCCATTTACATTCTTAGCCCACTTACTTTGTTTTAGTTATATGTATATGATGTAATAGTTTTTTAGGAATTGAATTTCATTAATTTTCAAAAACAGTTTCTCTATCCTCTCTTATTGAACACGAGTTCTTCTTCTCTTCTCTCATCTCCGGCCACCACCGTTAATGGTGGTGTTCCGGCTACCCTCAAAACATCTAATCCAAATACATATTTTAACAAGCTCATTAATAATAAAATGAGACTTTTATGCTATAATTTTTTAAAGTAGACTATTTAAGTGAAACATAAAAAAATAAAATAACAAACTCTTTGCCCGAAAAGTCATTTTCTTTTTATTATCCGCCACTATATAAAATATTGGCATATATAATAAATAGTTATTGAAAAAAAAGAGGTTGATCGAGTTGAGTATTCGGTGTCTCGAATCCACAAAATGAACTTAGTTTCTAATAAATCAAACATAGAAGAAGAAATTATATACACCTATGGCATGAAAAGAAAATGCATGCATTTCATGGGCCGTAGGACACATAACCACACTCAAAAACCAACACACGCACATTGAGTATGGTACTAATGGTAGTCATTGGCCTTTGATCGCGACTTCACAAACTTCATTTTCTCCCTCAAAAATACTACAAATCTCCACCTACCAGATTCCTCGTGCATTCACTTACTAGAAATGAAAACACGTACAACTGTACAAATCAAGACAATTTCAACTACAAACACAAATACAATAACAAATCAACTGAAATTGGTACCTCGATCGGTTTTCAAAAAAGGCTCGATAATCACATGGTAGATGCATGAAAGACATAACCCAAAATCACATCAACCCAATAGTTTTAATTCCCTTCGTTTCGGGCAAAAGAGACCATTATTTTATTTTGAGATGTTTTATTTAAAGAGTCAAT
This sequence comes from Codonopsis lanceolata, assembly GCA_013146195.2. Taxonomy (NCBI): domain Eukaryota; kingdom Viridiplantae; phylum Streptophyta; class Magnoliopsida; order Asterales; family Campanulaceae; genus Codonopsis; species Codonopsis lanceolata. The sequence goes on along the minus strand of CM028382.1, from coordinate 78,755,345 downwards.
TTTCAAAAATTAAGACATAAAAGTGTTTTTTAATTACTAATGAACTACTAAAAATGTCATTTTCTTAAAAAGTTTAAATTTCAAACGGGAACTCCTTATTCTGAACGGATTGAGTATTTATTTTTTTGGAGTTATTTAAGTTTAAATTAATGATGATGTTATGAAATTAAACAACAAAGATGATATTGTATGTTAGTTCAATTATCAACTAAAGTTGTTCAACTAGATCATAAAATATAAACAAAATTAGGTTGAAGACTGAATTCAGGGGTGTATGTGTATCTGTATTGCCGCAAGAGGAATTGAAGATTGGACTATTGGAGTGTGAGATTGAGCAACAAGGAATTTTGTCTTTTAATTATGTATTTATGTGCTTACCGGCCTGAACTTAATGGGCCAATAACTGTTTAGTCCGAGTCCGCTTTATTTAGGGGAAAATTCTGGGTCAGTCCCCTTTTTTTAAGTTTCTAACACCAAAAATTTATCTTTTTTTTTTTCAATTGTAAAAGATCACTTTTTAAAATATTGCTCAAAAAATGTCATCATCTTCTTCAATAGCTCTGGCAACGCACTTTTTGATTCATGAAATACAAAACTATAATGGATCTGTGCTAGGTTGAAGAATTTTTCAGTTGGGACGAAGGCGGAGAAAGAGGAGGAAGAAAAGGCTTACGATAGAGGAAATGAAAGAAGCATAAATCATGGCGAAATCGTGGTGTAATTTTAGGCGAAATTGTGGGTCTTTTTTTCCAATTGCTAAAGTTAATTTTCGTAAAATCATTCATAAAATGTTCGCGAAGAGAAAAAACGGCAGCATGTCGCTAGCATGAAAATCAAAGAGGGTGGGGAGGTAAGGTGGTGATGTTTTTCTTCACCTGAAATTTGATTACTCCGCCACCCTAACTTCTCACTCTCTTTCCCTTTCATCTATCGATCTTTAGTTTAACATGTGTCTTCTGCTTTCATTGTGTTCGTGTGTTTGATTCAAAATGGATTCACTTTTTGTGTTAAGTTGTTATGCATGTAAACTGTTCAATGGAATACTCGAATATAAGTTTGTTTGTTGTTGGATACTTTTTTTTAAATCTAGATGCATTAATTTTGAATCACGTTGTATTATTTGTGAATCATGATGCATCGATTTAGATTTGGGATGCAAGAGAGATGTATCCATTCGAATCGTTTGTTGATTGCGTAAAAGAAAGAAGGGACATGAAGGTCTGGTTCAATATTATTTTGCAGCATGATGTAATATTGATGCTTGACTTGATGTATCGCGATGCAAAAATTTGATTAGATAATTTAAATTTGATGTAACGCGATGCACTGAATAAGTGATCCATAACGCGCCTCATGTTCTTAAAAGTATCGTTGTATTTTTGCATCAAACGTGCATTTTTCCGGGTTTAAAAAATCGTAAGATCCTGTAGGATGAAAACTTATCAAAGTTGATCTTTCTGAATTTCTCCCCAACTTTCATATTACAAATTACAATATGCATTATTTTGGTCAAGGACATGCATGTCACTCCCAAATCAATTAAATCTGTCATTACAATATTTATGATACTATTAGAGCATCATCATTGTTGTTATTTTGATATTTTTGCATTATTTTTAGTGAAGAATACCAAAACTAACAATTGAGCAAATATTCTTTGTACCTCCACCTTAAAAAGAGAATGGTTGATATTATTAATCGGCATCACACGGCTGCATTTCAAGGATAGTTTGCTCCATATATTCAACATATTTTAATTTGTTCACTCTATATTTATTACTCGCAAAGTCCATGCTCCTTGAAACTTGCAGCTTATTTTCATAACAAACTTAATCATAAACAATCACATCTCTAGTAGTTAGTACTCCTCTAAACTTGCACCAATTAAACTTTTAAACCTTAATTTTTCTAAAGATTTGATTTTATTTTTTCATATCTTACATATACAAATCTTTAATATCTAAATAAAAAACAAATAAAAGCTTATTTTATAAAGTAGTTGCCTTGCCTCCAATGTTATTATTTTTTATTTCTTTTTTTACTCTTCGTTTTCCTTGAGTATAGTTTAATTGAATGACAAGTTTTTAGTAACACCGTCTTATAAATCTTAATTCGTAAAACGGAGCCTCACTCTTTCAAAGTTCAATCCATCAACATACGGTGGGTCAAGTAAGGAGGATCTGTTTTACAAAAAATATCCGTAAGACCATCTTACCAAAAAAAACAAATTCCTTAATTGAAAAGGTTATATGTGCATACGTTTAACGCTTGGGTGTAAAACTAAACAAATAAATACTTGATATGTCCAAAAATTATTATCATGTTTGACTTGACACACATATAGAAAACAATTGATTTAATTATCAATATTGGTTTAATTTGTAGTTTCTTTTAAAGTTCATGTATATGTGATTCATAATTAAACTATAATGAAAAAGTAAGAGTAAACTGATAAAAATGTATATATGAATTTCTATATGGCCTACCAACTTGAAAATATGTATATATCTACATATAAATTTAAGTTGGGACTGAACATTTTTTATTTATATATAGTTACATTATAAACATTTATTCGGGTAACACGTGAGTAAGGAATACAAGAAACAACAATTTCTATTGATTTCATCATTCACAAACACAAATATTTCGCCAATTAATGATTTAATGAATCATGGTGATGACTCAAATCATTTTGTTACGATCATTGAGAACAATAAATGCTTCCAATATCACTTATCTTTTATTTATTATTTTCATTTTGTTTTTTTTCCTTATTTTTGTTTACGTATAATTTAATCGAAAAATATATATATATAGTGCGTTTAATGAATTAGTGAAAAAAGTAGTATCTGGTTCACAAGATATGGTGGCTGGTTAACTTCAAAATGTGTGCATAGTGAATCCAAATAGAGAATCTGATTCTCGTTTGTATCTACAGGCCTACAACAGTTTGGTAGTCTAGTGCTTGTTTGGTGGAGCGTTTTGATTAAAACGTAGGTAAAAAATATAGCATTTTTTCTTTAAAAGTATTTCAATACAGTGTTTTAAAACGCAGCGTTTTAAAAATATGCGTTTGTATATTTAAACTCTCAGGCATCATTTATAACCCTTTTCAAGACATTAATAAAAATATTAAGGTTTGGGATCAAGTTTATGTTCCCTCCAACCTTCACATAAAAAATATAAAAAAATTGTGGTAAAAATTAATTTCCATTTTTCCCAAGTAGGACAGTAGGAGTATTAAACTTTCGCCAGTTTTCTCAAAGCTATCATATTTTTAATTTGACATTATTTTACTATTACCTCCCTCTATTGAATTGTTTGTAAACACAGTTAAACCTCACTAAATTTCTTAAACACATAGTTTACATCTCCCATATTTTCAAATTTTCAAATTAATAATATGTACATCTTCATGCATATATAGTTTTTTTTATTTTTCCACTAAATATATATAAATAAATAATACATATTTATTTAGTTTTTCTCATCATTTCTTACACAAAGAATAAAAGACTAATTCAACGGATATCAATTCCTAGGAACACACCAATATATTACTCTCACTTTTATATGACATGTAATATATGTACAAGAGTTTATAGAACGAAAAATATGGTATTTGATAGTTATAGCAATACTAAATGCATACGCACCCAAAGATATACTTTTTAAAAAATATTCATAAAAGTAAAATAAATATTCATTCATCCCAAAATTATTATTATATTTGATGTGATACACATATTAAGGAAAATAATTAACTAATTATTAATATTGATATAATGTGTAATTTTTTTTAAAACTCATATACATATCACCTATAATTAAAGTAAGAAAAAAAGACAATACTTTTGGAACTGAGGAGTAACATTTATATCATCATGTATGAAATAGATCAACTGAGAATTTGATCGATTTCAAATAACATGAGGTTTAGAAGATGGTTGTATAAAAAAAAAATTATGTTATTAACAAATATAATAAATAAACTCATTTCTATTTATCGTAATTCCTTACATAAATTCTTTCATCAATTAAGTAATTAATAATTTAGAATATTAGGTATGGACAATATAGATAATCATTCTAAAATTATATTCTTATGTTAAATTTATTTAGAAAGATTTTATATAACAAGGAATTTAAATCATGTAAAGTGTACAAAAAATCTAAAATGGAGTAATTTTTTGCAATTATAAAAAGCTAACGAGTTGTATGCAAGTATACACTTGCAAGGTTTCAGTTTTTTTATTTTTATTTTTGTGTTAAAACATTATTCCATCATAGCAATCATTACTATCCTCTTTAGGCCACATATATAGAGTTATTATTATTATTATTTATTTTGGAAAAACACAAAATGTTTTTTTTTTCTTGATAAAATTGAAATGTCAAGAAGATTATAAACATATATTGTTTTTAAAAATAAAACTCTTTTAGTAAAAATATCCTAAGTAATATAGAATGCTGGATACTACTGAAAAATGAAAATGAAGGAGGAGACAATAGCTTTTGTGTGGTTGGCAGAAGAAAGATTGTACTACTAGTCGTATGGCCGATACCATTTTCCATTACACTACATTTTGGTTCACTACAATATGAAAAAAAAAAAAAAAAGATAAAAGCTTAGGTAAGACGTTTTTACAGTTATTTTTTGTAAGAGTATCACTCTTACCCGAATCATATGTGATAATAACCGGTTTGCCTTCCCAAAGAGATTTTGCAATTACATTACTTATCAAACGGTGTACGATATCACAAGCTCAAGCTTTAGGGTTTGTAACGTATTTGTTTTTTTTCTAAATAATGATATGAACATTTTTAATCATCATCAATTTAACCATCCAACCGTTATAATATAAAAATTTGTAAAAATATCACAAGCTCTTATAATATTTTTTTCTTTATTTATTATCAAACACTATCCAAACTAATGTTTATATCAAAATAGGAGTAAAGGTGTGTTCGACGAACACACATTCATTTCTAAAACAAGTAAGTGCAGTTTAGTGGTAAGACGTTTCACCTATACCTAATAATAGGTCGTGGGTTCGAGTCACCCAGGGAAGTAAGTGAGAAACCACTATTGATCCTCTTTTTTAAAAAGAAAAAAAAAACATTCATTTCTAAACCCATAAGACTTCTTTTTCCCCTATATCGAATACTCCATTTTCTTTCCATCAACTACCAACTAAAATCAATAAATTTTTGCTACAAACAACTATTTCAATTTGCAGATTAAGGCGAAGTATCATGAACCCTAATTTAATCAAAGTCCATTTGCAATTTAGGAATCAATCTCTACAACACCAATCTAACTATGCTCTAATATGCAAATCCAAAATCAATCTCTATATACAAAGTTATTGATGCCCCAATATGCAGTTAAAGAACCCTAACAAATGACTAAGATTAAAAGAGAAGAAGACGAGCCACATGCCCCAATTTTCCCAATTTATGTTAAAGCACAAAATTTAAAGCATGATATATATTATTGGTGTTCTCTCTAACAGTTTAAGCTTTTAAATGAGTTGGTTACTTAACAATTTTCAGTTCATATAATCAGTAAAAAATTGTTAGTCACTTCTAATAATATTATTTAAGTACATACGGCCCATGCGAAGACTAAATCCTGACTTAGCCACTAATGCAAGATAAGCCAAACTGCTCCACCATCCATCGGAACAATGCCACGTATAATTGAACATTTAATATTACGCTCTTTTTTTTTTTTTAACCAGGTTGAATCCTGGGGTAGTAGTTCCGGTCCCTCATTGCTACTACCAGGAAAATTACGGGATATGTCCGAAATGATACAGGGTTTGAGAACATTGCAATTAATAACACATATAAGGTCCAACCTTAGAAAAAAGCAAATTGCTTTCACCAAGTATCGAACCCACGCTACATGCCTCCAGAATCGTATATCCCCCTCCTTTTACCATTCGGCTATGCCCCGGGAGACAAAACATTACGCATAAATGGAGTAAACGTAGGAAAAATTAAATTTATATTACGCTCCTTTTAATATTACGCTCCGATTATACTTGTTTAGGATCTAGTATAAATGGAGTAAACGTAGGAAAAATTAAATTTATATATCATCATTAACTATTTTCCCATCTATGTAAATGATTCGGTCTTAAGCCATTGTTCACTGCATCTTTTTGTCATGAATTGCTTTCTAGTGCCCCGTACCCATAGGATCTAGTTTGATGAGGTAGGCATCAATCGTATTGTGGGTTGAGGTTCTATCAACAACCCAAGTAAGTGTAAATAAATAAGACAAAAAGAGTTAAGACAGTATTACATATATTTTTTTGTAAAATTGAATCTTGTTAGTGATGTAGAACATGTAGCATCGTAGCGGACACGTTCCTAACAAAGTTTGAGGGTTTTAAAGATAAGTCGAAGTTTAAGGGTGGTAAGTATAATTTAGGACAAAAAGGCAATAATAGAAATCAAGTGGTTGAGAGGCTTCCCCCAATTGGCCATAACTTTTGATCTCGGTTGAATTACGGGACCCGACACATATCAACTTGAAGCTCTCGACGAGATCTACAAGACACATCGGGTATAAAAGTGTAACCTATGACGAGTTCGTTTTAAGCCCAAAAAACGTTGTTTAAACATTGTTATGGACTTTGGAAGTTTTTCGGGTTTTTCGTCATTTTTGTTTATTTATTCTTTTTGGCATTTGGATTGTTTTAGGACATATAAATACCCTCTTAAACGTTTGTTTAAGACAATTTTGATGATTAATTTAATTTTCTTATTTTCTTTGCTTTGTGCTTGTGAACCCTAAGTCGTCATAGGCTTGTTTGATAGGAATTTCTCGTGATAAGAGTTCCTTTAAATTATTTCTGCTGCGTCACTTAGTTAATCCACTATGAGTTGATAGGTTGACCTATAAGAGAGTGAGACTCTATCATATGAATTAAAATACATAAAATCGTCTTACAAAAGACATATTTAATAAATAAAGTGCAATACTTAATACTGCAAGTATGATATATTGGATACCCTTTTTAGTGAAATTTCTATATTGCCCTTATCCCAAAATCAGTAAATTAGCTCAAAATCGGTAATTTCTATCTAAAAAGAATATTATAAAAAAGATATCTAAAAAAAACCTTCATGAGCCTCCCTCCCTCTTGTGGTCTTGCCCAGTCTCTTCCCTCCCTCCCCCCCCCCACACTTTCTATGGGCCTCGCTCTTGCCCAGGCTCTCCCCTTCTAAATTTTGATGGAGCTAGCCTAATAGTAGCCCAAATCCCACTTCTTGCCCAGTCTATTTCCCCTTTATATGGGCCTGCCTCTAGCCCAGACTCTCATCCCCTTCTCTCTTTTTTTGGTGAAATTTGAGCTGGTCCACTATGAATTTTGTAACGCTATAGTACTCTATATTATTTTAACTAGAAAAATGAACTTTTGTGGAGAAAAGTACAATGATACCATCAATGAAACAAAAGCACACTACGGATCACTTACTCAGTGTATTGCATTGCAACAATTTGTGCATCGCTATGCACAAAATTCAATTACGATGCATAATTTTGATGAATGCTTATGTGCATCGCGATGGACAAATCAAGACTCGCGATGATTATGCATCAAAATCTCTCATTTCATAACGATGCACGAGACTCCAAACTGATGCATTGCAAAATCCAAATCGTTGTTTCTCGATTGAAATTTGATGCCTTGTAATGCAAATTGGTTTCAAATGCTTCTCTTCCGTCTTCTTCTTCCGCCTCGTCCGTCATAAGCCTTCTTCCCCCCAACTTTCTTTCCTTCTTAAGAATTTTCCAACCCAGCCCAAGTCGATCCTTATTTCGTTGTTGCGACAATTCTAAAAGAAATATTGGGCGGAGCGTGGAATGAGTCGATTTGAGCATTTTTGGAACAGTATTTCAAAAGTACCTTTTATCGGTTGAAAAAAGAACGGGAGACTGAAGAGACTAAAAAGTTGGTAAAAGGTACCGGTCAGCAATTTCCTCTTCTTTTTTTAGGGGAGGGAGAATTGCGGGCCATTCATCTTTTCAAAATATTTCAACCACTTTACACCTATTTTTTCATAACCGGGAGAAGGCACTTCATGCATCGTGAAGTGTCTTATTTTGTTCATCGCAATGCATGATATTGTGCCTTACGGTGTATGATTTTGTGCATCGTGATAAATGATGTGTTTTTTCTCCGATTACGAAAAATATAAGGATGTAATGCAGTTGAAAATTATCCAAGGGGACCGGTCCAAATTTCCCTTTTTTTTAATTTTCTTGAATGAAGTCTGGCCCAACAACAGCCCAAATCACTTTTTTTTTGTGTATTTGGCCCTTTGGAGATTGGCCCAAGCCCAGTCCGTATTGCACAAAAAATTGTTTTAAAATAAATTTTCAAATAAAAATTGAACAATTCGAAATAAAGATTATTGTAAAATATATACATATTTCCCAAAGAAGACATGTTTAAGTTTTAAAATTTTGATAAAATTTCAAAAAAGACCAAACGGGCACTTCAGTAAAGTTCATGCAAAAAGTGTTGTAATTAGTATAGAGTGGCCCTAAATGTCACACAAAAAACACTAAATACCACATTCATTAAAGGGTTTAATTACTAATTAATCCTTTTTATAAAAAGGAGTAACAATTAACCCTAAAATCTAATTACTAATTAATCCTTATCCTTTTATGTAAATGAGTTTCAATTAATCCTCCTATAAATATATGTCAAATCCTCGTTCACAATTAACTATAAACCCTAAACTTGTTCTTTTCCAACAATTTATTTAATGAATTCCGATCCGAATAACAACGTTCATGATGATTTTTCGAATTCTTCTTTTACGATAAGTTGTTACCTACATTGTACTCAATATATATATATATATATATATATATATATATATATATATATTTCGATATTAAAAACCATGTTTAAAGAATTAAAAAAAACAGAAGATTTAACTGTAATGACGTTTTTCAGACTAAGAGAATTTTTTCATTATTTTATAAAAAACCTAGCGATTTTTTTAAAATTTTTTATTACAAGCCTATCGACTTTTAAAAAAATTTGAAGACAACATGGCGATTTTTTAAATAATTTTTTAAAAAACCTAGCGATTTTTGTCCAATTTTTTTAAAAAATGTGGCGACTTTTTTTTTTTGAGCAAACTTCTTGCCTTGGTTTCTCGTTCGTTGCGTTGCTTACAATTCTCTCTGCCAATTTGCTTAAAGAAAAATGGTCGGTCGGGGTAAAACCCTAGGATCTGGAGCCGCGAAGAAAGCTACTTCAAGGAGTAGCAAGGCTGGTCTTCAATTTCCCGTCGGTCGTATTGCTAGGTTCTTGAAAGCTGGCAAGTACATCGAGCATGTTGGAGCAGGAGCTCCCGTCTATCTTGCGGCCGTCCTTGAATACCTCGCCGTTGAGGTTCTTGAATTGGCTGGAAACGCAACGAGGGATAATAAGAAGACTAGAATTGTTCCCCGACACATACAGTTGGCTGTGAGGAATGATGAAGAATTGAGCAAGCTTCTTGGTGATGTGACGATTGCTGATGGTGGTGTGATGCCGAACATCCACAACCTTTTACTTCCCAAGAAGACTGGTGGTTCATCAAAGCCATCTGCTGATGATGAATAGAATGAATAATGGTTGGTCTTTGTTGTCTTCAACTTAGTCTGTTCATCAAAGCCATCAAGTGAGATATGCTTACTTGGCTAGTTCATCTTTTAGGAACCTGTACAGAATAGATTCTAGGGGTTTAGGTCTGTCAATGAAAAAAAGGTAGTTTTTTAAAAAAATTATTCAAATTGATTTGATTTAGTTTAGTAAATGTGTTTTTTTAATGGAAGGAGGGCAGTTTGGTAAACATAGTTATTTTAAAGTGTATGTTTTTTTCTTTTAAAATAAAAAGAGGACAGTTTGGTAACTTAACATGTTAACTGATGTTGTATTTAGGGTTTTTCGGTATAACATTTAGGGGTTCTGTTAGTATATTGTACGTGCAATATTAGGTACATATGTAAATAAAAACAAACATCTTCAATCTCTTACAATCTCATTTCTCTTTGATAAAATTTTAGAAATTGACACTCAATTCGAAACGAACAAAGTTTTTTTCATTAAAGGCATTGAAAGGACAAAGGAAAAAGTTTCATGTCTAATGTTTAAAGAAAATTTAGTGAGAAGTTAATGAATAATTTGGGTAATATCATTAGGTAGTGAGTATTGGATAAGTTTTATGTACCCCAAAAATTATTTATTAAGACTAGTAGGTAATTTTGAATATCTTATCCAAAAGTACACATTAAACGTAATGGATACATAAATGGCATAAACTTGTGTAAAACTGTTTTACGGATCCCAAATAGAAAGGAAAATTTTGTTGGGTTTGGTCTGGGCATGAGCAACCAATTAACAAAAACTACGGATTATCTATCTAGAAAACAAGTCAAAATGAAAAGAGGAAACGGGAAGCTGGAACAACTCAGATTGAGGTATTCGGATAAAAGGAAAAAAACACGCGAGTGAAAGATGTTAATTAGAAAGGCAGAAACTAATTTACATGGAGGACACGTGGCACGCTTGAGGGAGCCGCCACATGAACGAAATTGAAAATTTTATAAATTGGTATGGTGCCCCTATTGTTTTCAGGAATGTGAGCTACGGTCCCTGTGATTTGGTCATATGTCAGTCTATGTTATTCTCTGTTAGCTCAATTTGCCTTGCAACAATCAACGGGACTTGATGGACTTGGATGATTTACACATTGATAGTCTAAAAGTGATACATTCAAAGGTAAAAGTGGCATATTTAAGGGCAAAAGAGATACATTCAAAGCCAAAAGGTAACATGTTTATACATAATGACTTACACTACACAATGAGAGACTAAAAGTAACACGTTTAAAGGCAAAAGTGACACGTTTTAAGATAAAAGTGACATATTTTCATATATAATGACTTACACATTAAGGAACTAAACGTGACATATTTAAAGATAAAAGTGGCATACTTTCATACATAATAACTTATACATTGAGGGACTAAAAGACACACATAAAAGCAAAAGTAACACATTTAAAGGTAAAAGTAACATATTTAAAGACAAAAGTAACATTTTCAAATATAATTAGTTACACAATAAGGAACTAAAAGTGATGTATTTAAAGACAAAAGTGACACACTTAAGGCCAAAAAAATGTGATTTGTATTTATAAAATTAGAGGGAGGGCGCTATAATTTTTATCAATGTTCTCAAAATCGTTAGGCGGCACACTAGCGCCTAGGAGACTAGTCGGGGCGTAATCGGGGTCTAGGCGGGGCCTAGAATTAAAGCATAATTACCATTTTTTTGATAATTTACATCAAAGATCAAACACATTGAATACAAATTTAATTTTTTTTATATTTGTCATTTTATCAAACATTTGTCTATATTTGTAAAATAAACAAAAATATACAAATTTACCATTAATATCAATTCTTAACAACCCCAAAGCAATAAACCAACCAAGTTTAGAACTGAAAACAAAAAAAGACTTTACTCCAGTTCGCCCCCTATTACCTCCCTCTCTACCTCACCATTACTACTCATCATTCCTTCTCCAGTTCGCCCCTCCCTTCCTTCTCCGGTCACTGCATGCCACAAAATCAAAGCTACAAAAATAAATTAAGATCGGCTAGGTTTGGCGTAGATTTCGACTTGGTAGATTAGACGGGGACTAAGAAAGTCGAGACAGTATAAAGGGGCCTAGCGCCTAAACGGGGCCTAGACAGAACTAGACGGGAAGTTTTAAAACACTAATTTTTATTTTATTTTTTTGGCCTCTTGCGAGGTGTATCCATACCACACATCGGGTGTGTGACAGTTGAACACTTATACTCCACAAAATAGAATCCACCCTACGTGGAGATTCAAAGCCACCAAACCAACCCTAGGTTAATTAATAGACATATCTGGAATTGGTAGATTACTTATCAAGAGGATAAAAATCACAAACTGGCTTAGGCCTCGCCGTATCATACGGTGTTTTGAAAATGAAGCTTTTTTTAAATACAGTGTTTTTAAAGTGTAATATTTTCAAAATGTAATTTTTTTTCTTATAAATATGTTTGAAAAACTATTTCAAAATACTATTTTTTTTAAACAAAATAGTTGTAAACGCAACACATTTTTAAAACGATCCAAATTGGAGCGTTTTAAAACGCTACATATTTTTAAAATGTTGTGTTTTAAAACGTTGCATTTAAACACTTTTAAATAAAAAACGCTATGTTTTTTACCAGCGTTTTTATCAAAATGCTCCACCAAACAAGCACTTTGAAAGAACACAATGCCACGGAAACTCAATATGGAACGATGTTACTGCCAATGTTGCAGTGAATGTTGCAACAATGACAGTAACAATGTGAACTTAAAGTGTATCACAGAAAATAGCAGCGGAAGTTTTGTTTTGAGATTTAAAAACAAACAGACATAGTAAGACAGAAAATCACACAAAAACCAATCTACAAGTATCAAACTTGTAGATCACGCCTCAAGGCAACAAACTATATTAAAATCAAAAACTGTTTTTAAACCTAAACAGTTAACACAAAATTCTCACAAGATATAGAACCTTGGAGAATCACAAAACCCACATAAAGACTAGAACAAACGTGGGAAGAAAAGATCAAAACAGGAATAGCTTCCAAGAAACAATCAACCAAACTGGAAGCACGACACACAAACTTCAGAAACACAAGGTCGTGTTCTAAGCTTTACACAGCGCAGCAGCGCAGAATGCGTAGGTCTTCGTGTATGAGTTGTTGAATTCTTCTCTCAATTTCAACACACAAGACTTCTGGATTTAATCTCTCTTACTACTACTGAATATGATCTGATTCTCGCTCAAGCTCTCTCTCCGCTTTCTCTCTACTGCTCGACTTCTCTTCTATATATAGGCTGCAACGACTTGTAAACCAAGACACCAAGGAATCCTGCAAATACACGGCAAAACAACACATCCTACTAGGAAGGAAATTAAACCAACAGATATACAAGATTTTGTTTCCTAATTTGATACCATCAATAACTAAACACTTATGCAAAGATTTAATTACCAAAAATATCACCTAAATCTAAAAAGAGAATCCTAATTGAATCCTACCACAATAATACCAATATAACATCCTATTTTGACCAAGAGAGTGAAGACAAGATAAATTAGGCAATGCCTAAAATACCCTTACAATCACCCCCTTTGTCCGAGCATTCTTGGTCAAATCCACAAGACCAGCAAGAAGAGCATGATGAACATTTCCTGACACGAAGATCGAAATATAGAAGAGAGATATGATCAACAAATCACGACCACCATTAAGAGCATGTTACATGAATCTCAAATGTCTACCCTAATTATTACAGACCAAATGAAGTAATTGTTTTACCAACCATCAACATCAGTTTCATAAAATCAGAACCACAATACATCAGAACCACAATGAAACAACAGATTATCCTTCAGAAGAACATTTGGCTGTCTCAGGAGCACTACCAGATTCAGGAACATCATCACTTGCATCTTCAGCATCACAACCAACTCTTGTTGCGGCCTCCCTATTTGACGAGAATGTTGCCCCCGGGAGGAATCTGTGCGACCAAAGTAGTGAAAGCCCGATGTGCGTAAAGGTGAGAGTTGGTCTGTATCAACCGATTGCTCTTTGACAAAGACAACCGACATAGGAGGCTGTAGGAGGAGCAACAGGTGGATGTTGCCTTTGGATGTTGCAACATTCTGAGGAACAACGATAGGTACAAACAGTGAAACAGAACCAAGCTGAGAGGCAGTACTATGAGGAATAGAAGGATCAGTGAAAGGTGGATCTGAAGCTGAACTGAAAGGCAAATTCACGAGCCTATCGCCTTTTAAAAGTTTTGAGGAAAAATGAAGAGGCTCAAGAACAGGTGAGAGTCGAATGGAGGAAGAAGGTTTATACCCTTGAGAAAGTAGGATCCTGTAAATGAGTGAGGGAAATATGAGGGACCGTTTGTCACCACCGCTTTCACCATGGATGATATCTTCCTAAAACATACCCTAGATCAAAGGGTTTTGAGAGCCAAGGAGATACAAGATTTTAGCATGCTCTTCGCTTATGACATTTGTGTTTTTGGACGGAGACCAATTTGCACAACAGATTTTGTGCAAAAAGGCATAGAGAGAGGACACCTGCGAAGTACTAACAGGAACACCCTTGGCTGGCCATAATTTAATTCGACCACCCGAAAGTTCACAAATACACAAATTTAGGTCAACATTGAAATCAACAATACCAGAAGGATGAGAACCAAGCATGGAATTTATGACAGTGGGGGAAAATGAAAACCATCGACCTCTCACAAACACTTTTTCAAAACTAGAATCAATGAATCATGAATTCTCTTTTCAAGATTAGCATAAAACTCATGAATCAGTTCACGAGGATATGGACCGCAAGAGACAAGGTTTTCAAAAGATGTCGGCAGAAATAAGCGCATGCATTAAAATTATCCAACATTGAACTCAGAACATTTCGTTCATCAATGATATTTCTAGAAATATTATATCGACGAGAAGCAGTTTTGGAAATAAACGAAGATGAGTAGGGAGTACCAAGAGGTTTCATTTTTCTGGATGTTGCAACAATCGGTGCAACATTGAGACGACCAGAGCGTCTCCTTGAAGATCGTACCGGAGATTTATCAGATTCTTCACTAGCAGCAGGGGTACCTTTCGAGTAGCATAGTTCGGTCGGAACTATCGTCAAATTCGATGAAGTCGATGGACTAGGTGCGGTCGGAGGAGGCGGCGTTGAAGGACGATGAAGAGACACGAGCCCTTTGGCGCAATCGAATTAAATTTCGAACAACTTCATCATCAATGCCGATGGTGCAACTTTTGAGGAAGGCCTTCGAGGCGGAGGAGATTCGAGAAGGAAGACTACCCTTGGAGATGGAATTGGATAATTATCATCTTCAACCCGATCTGTGCGGGAGGAGAGGCGGTGACACGACAGCTCCGCGAGCAGGGGTATTGAACCTGCTGGAGGAACGAAATCCTCATCGTCAGAGTCGCTTGCAAGAATAACTGGTTCCTTGAAGAATCCAGCTTCAACCTTATGTTTCTTCGCGGCTTGAACATCGGCAGGAGAGGGGTCATCATAGTTGGCCTAATTCCACGTTGGACGTTTGGAGCGAGTGCTGGGTTGCCGATGGAGGAGAAACCTGACAAGTCGCCGGGATTTTCAACATCAATTGCGTTTCCTTTTTCACCGGGAGAATCATGGTGAGAGGTTCAGGGGACCTGGTTGATAGACAACCATGGCCTTTAGTGATCAAGCGCCGAGAGATTAGGGCTCACCGATGTCTTCGTTGTTGTGACATTCGACCTCGAAAATTTGGGGCTTTTAGATGAGGATGCCATTGAAGTCGATCGAGAGAAGAACTTAGGATGATGGAGAGATAATTGTTGAAACAAAAGCGAGACTGACAAAGTCGGAAATTTTGAAGAGATTTTGGTGAACAATGGCGCACGTTCTGCAAGAGAGACTCACTAAACTCGCCACTAATTTGCAATTAGGCGTTGGTAATTAATGCGTTGAAATGAACCGTCGCACACATCACAAGGCATTCAAAATTCAAACTCCACAAGTGATTAATCGATATGAGTAAGACATGAGTTTCTTTGTTTGAGACATGAGATATAGAAGACCAATTTGAGTTACAATCGATTTCAAAAACACATTCGTTTAATTGATCAGATATTTTGGGGTATACACAAAAACATACTTAACTGCAATTGAGACTACCATATATAACACGCATAATGCATAAGCCTAGTTCAAATCATGAAGAAACAACACAAAGAGTGTAGAAACAATAAAATCATGACTTTGAGAACAAGAATCAAAACAGCATTAAACTTGATGGACGTACATTAAGAAGGCCGATAACATGCACTTATATGTCCTAAAACAATATGTCTAAAATATGCAAAAAGAAAAAACAACCGAAAGAATGCAAATACACACAAGTGATATGTCTAGATCAAGCGATTGCGGTTCCCAATGTTGCAACAATGGAAATCACATTCACCCAAAAATGCGTGATTTTATGTTTGAATTGTTTTCTTTCACCAAATAACACAATTTCTCCGAAACATTATAGGTACTTTATTTCCCTATAAAGCTAGCTTTACTTTATTTCAAGCTAAAGACACCACTAGGAACCTTTCACACTATTTACAAGGGTGGCAACTTTGCATTTGATCGACCCATGAAATTCGAAAATCCATAGTCCCAAAGAAGGAAGCCACAACCTTGTTCATAGGTAGCTCTTTTCGTTAGGTAGCTTTCACTTTCTCAATCGGAGTCAATTTAGTCAAGATCAACCCATGCAAGTCGAAACTTCATGGTACATTGACAAATGAGCATCCTAAAACTTTTGAAAGGTAGCTCTTTCCTTTGTGGTGCAAGCGAGATTTCTCTCAAACAACAACTTCTTGGGAGAAAAAATTTTGACAACATAATCACAAAAATTTTGAATGAATCATTACACATGCTCGAAGGGCCTAAATGCAAGATTTGATCTAGTGTGCCCTCTAGACAACAATGCGGTATGCCTAAATATATATATATATATATATTTTTATTGTGAGTGATTACATGGCACACATACAGAGATTTCTAAGATTGATGAATCTCTCAAAATCTAGACTCTTAGTAAAGATATCAACCAAATTGTTATGTACCAACATGTTCAATGCACACAATGCCTTGTTCAACTAAGTCTCTAATAAAATGGTGTCTTATCTATGTGCTTTTTCTTGAGTGTTGAGGATTTTTAGCTATGCTTATAGCACTTGTGTTGTCACAATACATAGTTAAGATGTCCTTTGTGCGGTCCATAATCTTTAATCATTTGTTTCATCCACAAAAAGTTGTGTACATGCACTACCAGCGGCTATATATTCGGTTCGGTGTTGATAGAGCCACACAATTTGTTTCTTGCTAAACCAAGAAATCGGATTGTTTCTAGATAAAAACATCCTCGGGCGTACTTCTCATGTCATCAATACGCCAGCCGATCGGCATCAACTGAACCCGACGGATTGGTGTTTGTGCTTGGTATACCACAAACCCATGCCAGGGACATATCGAATGATTCTTTTGACTTTTAGGTGAAACTTTGGGGTTCTTGATACTTGCACAAACACACACTATGCCATGATATGCCGGGCAGTGGCGATTAAATGACTTCCTATCATGCTTCTATACAGGTGGGATCAACACTTTCGATTTTTCATCTTTATTAAGTTTGGATGTACCCATGGGGTCTTTTATGTTTTCCATTCTCAAGATCGAATTTCTTCACCAAGTTTAGAGTACTTGGCAAAATGAACAA
>CM028382.1:78704761-78737816 GCA_013146195.2 Codonopsis lanceolata | reverse complement strand
AGGAAGTGATAGAAAGAGGAATATAGACAAATTCATGCTCAAATGCAGCGATGCTTGTCACGACATATCCTCTGTATCATAGCTCGTCTTTGAAATCTTTGCTTTTGTCTTTTTCCTCTTGTCTAGTGGCGAAACAACTTAATTTCTTGAATACAAACAAATTTTGAGTTGTTCTGATACTTAATTCTTCCGAAAACTTTTACTCTATCCATTCGTTCTGGACAAAATGTCCATTATTTTATTTTTGGATGTTTCACATAAGGGAAAATTATCTTTTTGACCATCGTACTATTGCCAACTACCCGATTTGACCAACCAAATTTCATAACTCTCAAGTTGACCAATGTACTATATAAGTTGGTACGTCGTGGTCCAAGCCGTTAACATCTCATCCAATTTCGTAACAGAAGTGTTAATGTCGACTAACGAAGAGATTTTATAAGGGGTATTTTTGTCCATCTAAATGAAAATATGAAGAGAAAGAGATGAGAGATATATTGTTTTTTAATTTTTAATTTTTGTCTTTAAATTTTCAAGGAGATAAACAAAAATACCCCTCATAAAATCCCTCTGTTGGTCGACATTAACACCTCTGTTACAAAATTGGATGAGATGTTAACGACATGGACCGTAATGTACCAACTTATATAGTACATTGGTCAATTTGAGAGTTATGAATTGTGGTTGGTCAAATCAGGTAGTTGGCAATAATACGATGGTTAGAAATATAATTTTCCCTTCACATAAAGAGTCAACTTTCAAAAATCAATAGATAAAAGTGTCATTTTATTACTAATGTGTTTCTAAAATGGTCATTTTCTAAACGAGGACTCTTTTTTCCGAAACGGAAGGAGTACTTGCTTTTTTTTTTCCCCAAATAATTGTCCACTTTTCATTTTTTATTTGCTCTAAAATAATTGTTTTCTTTCAAAACATTTCTTTTTAGAAAATTATTTTTACCATTCTACCCTTATTTGATAACATGCATGAGGGCATTTAAGAAAACCGCACATTCTTACCAATAATAATAATACGGTCAAATTTTTTTGAGGAGTGTGCTAGGTCGAAGAAATAATTATTGATGAACATATGAAGTATTTTCATTCATGATGATGGATGTTACATTTAGATTCTAATCATATTGATAATGTGAGAAATTATTATACTCAGTGCTTGATAATTATTGAGTTTCATATTAATCGTGTGACAAGTAATAGGCTTCACTTCATTGGTTTCATTTAGCAAACTTCGTTTCGCAGGCTTGGGAATAGTCCGCCCTGGTTTATGCGAGATGTTGAATTTTCAGGTTTAAGAATTTGATTATTTTTCAGGACGAACTAAAAAGAAGAAAAAAAAGGCTATTTTATTTGGATTAAATGGTGAAAATGATTGATTACAACATGCTTATTAATTACCAAAACACACGATTCAAAACAAAATTAATATTTAAAAATTCAAATTCAAATCTACTTATTTGCGGTGTTACGAGAACAACAACTTCTAACATAAAAACTTCCATCCCAAATAAAATTGATTATATTCAACTCATCACTTTTAATGTTGTGACTTTGTGAATCAATTGTTTGTTTGTAGTGCGGAGGGGTCGCTCATCTTCAGTAACAAGCGCGTAGATTAGCATGTTAAATTTCTAGCAACCGAGCCCTTATTTTCTACCATCGACCACATGAAAACGAGGACTATATTCATCAACTTTAAATTTCTAGAAATATTAATTTTTTATGGCTACCCCACTCAACTGGCCACCCTAAACGCAACACTTTTATTTTTTACAAAAAAAAAAAAAAAATTTGCAAATAATTTTTTTTTGAAATACTTACAAATAAAGAAAAAACATTTATTTAAAAAAACATCAAGAAATTGAGTACATTGGTTGTACAAATATCAAATGTTTATTTTTTTTTCCTATTTAAACAACAAATACAAACAACTAACAATAAATTTGATTAGTAAAGTATGTTTTTATCTAGAGCAAACCATTGTGGTTAAAATTATGTTACAGAGAGAAGTTTTAAATTTAGAGAGAGAAAATAATTTAAAAATTGAAAACAATTTAAAATAATTTATGCTTAACAAGTGACAGCCCAAACATTTTCCCTCTCTTTCCTTTTCTCTCTTCCAATTTTTCATTCTTTTTTCTTTCTTTCAGTTTTTCATTCTTTTCTCTCTCTAGTCTAGTCCGTTTTCTTTTCTTTCCTTCTCTAGGAGACAGGCGCCCTGTCCACTTGTCGTAACCATATATATTCAGCATCACTAAAACTAAAAAGTACAAGTAATACAACACAACACGAAGAAAGTGGTGACTCCGTCCAGTCGTTTCGTCCGTGAATCGGAGAGTCATATTATAATTCTGCAACACTATCAAAACCCTGTCCTTATTTTCACACAATCTCTTTGAGTCTTTGTTCTCTCTCTCTCTCTTCCTTCCTCAGACTCTGAGTTACTCTACAGTTTCTCATCCCATTAGCGATTCCGTGGTGTTAAATGTAATTCTCTTCCTTAATCTTTTATGATTTATTGTTTTTGTTAATAGGATTTAAACACGTTGTCTACAAATCCCAGTGTTGTTGGTCCAGTTGATAATGAGATATATCATATTCATAATTATACGATTGTTGAACATAATCAAACAGTTCCGTTTGTGGCAGAGGATTACACACATATGTTTGTGACCGATGAAATATTTTCATCTCGCCAAATGTTAATTAATTGGGTGCGTGCTAGGGGGAATGAGCGTGACATGGTCATAATAGCTAGGAGGTCAGATAGTGGTGTATGTAAGGAAAAACCTATAATATTATTGACTTGTGAATGTGTTGGCAATACAATGGACGTAAGAAACAAGAGACATTATTTCAAGCAAATGTTGATGATGAAATTGGGAAGAAAGATGACGATGTAACAAAACCAAAAGATAGGAATGAAACCGGATCTAAGAAGCTTGGTTGTCTATTTAGTTTGATGGGTAGAGAAGTATCAATTGGTGAATGGTCATTGGTTGTGAAGTGTGGTGTCCACAATCATCAATTTGGACCTTACAAAGAAGGTCATTCATATGTCTTATCAAGGGTTGAGGAGGAATATGTGGTTGAAAATCTAGTTTATAATATTTTCAAATATATACCGAACCGTTCTAACTAAAACCGAACCAAACCGGCCGATTTTATTTGATGGTTCAGACTAGTGTATCCATTTTAACAGTAAAATTTAAACCATTGCTATATTTAGTGTATGCACTTTAATATTAACAACTCTAGCGTATGCACTATAACAACAACACTATAACACTATACAACTATTTATTCACATTGCACCAACGAAACGATGAAACACTACTAAGCGCTTAAGTATTCTACGAAATAATGACCAATTTGTGGCACCTATTTGCTGGGCTATTAGGATCCTCTGAAACTGTGAAGTAAACAACGCCTGTAAACAAGTTTAACATCCCACGTCTTCCCTAGCTAGTAAAGACCGGGATATAAAAATATCCATTCCACCCCTATTCTCTTCCCCAAAAATGTTACCTCGTAGTCGACAATCAAGAAAAAATGATGACCAATCACATTTCACACCCCACATTGACAGAGATGTGATTTATTCACCATAATCCTAGTCACGATGGTTGTTTTTCCAAGGCCACAAGGATCTTCTCGATTTCTTCACTAGGGATCATATTCCACAAGTCAATATTTAATAGCTCAACGTACGTACGACGGTATGTATCCATAGTGGATGGTCCTCGTGAGTGAAAGAAGTCAAGGGCAAGGTCTACGTAACCAACTGTACATAATCACAAATTATTAATGGTTAAAAAAATTGGTGGACATAATTGATCCAATTTTAAAGAAAATAAATTTGCATTTGTGCAATAAAACTTGTTTACATCGAGACTCACAAACAACCCGATAATGAAGCTCTTCAAATGAGATCTCAACAACCTTCTGTATGACATGAAGAGTAGAAATTACGTGGCATTAATAACTGCCACTGCCCAACAATCTTATGTAAAACAACGAATTAGTACATTAGCTATTCACACATGGATAAGACTAATACGAGAAACAAAGCTGACATGCCATTGACTACTATGAGAAACAAATAAGACAATGATATTCATATTCTCATGTTGAAATCTTAAAACGTATACTCATAAATAAACCACATGTAAATTTATGATCGAAATGAAAAATAGAAGAAAGCAAAATATACAAGTGGGTACAGTTAAAAAGATATATTTGGGAAGTAAAAAACGATATTATATATTAATGTTTCACTTGTCAAATACAACTCTTTTTTTGGTATAGAGAGAGCAAGGACTTGATATAGTATAACAGAATATAGAATTTTGGATTACATAACATAACACTTATGTTCTTAAAAGCAGTGTCTTACGAAAATAAATATGTAGAAAGGAGTGCAGTGATCAACAAATGAGGTTAAAGGTAGTTGCTGCTAGATTGTGCAGAACCAGAATTTCAGCCAACTTTAACTGTTAAAATGTTTTGACATGGGAGATTCTAGAAGGTGTGGTTGTATTCGCTGGAAAGATATATAAGTCTAGTTTAAAAGAAAAACAGACGGTTTGCCGTTTCAAGACATGTTGAGTGAGATAAAGCATTTGTGCAGAGGGGTCGCTCATCTTTAGTAACAAGCGCGTAGATTAGCATGGTAAATTTCTAGCAACTGAGCCCTTCTTATGTACCATCGACCACCCGAAAACGAGGACTATATTCTTCAACTTTAAATTTCTAGAAAGATTTTTTTATGGCTACCCCACTCAATTGGCCACCCTAAACGCAACACTTTTATTTTTTACACAAAAAAAAATTGCTAATAATTATTAATTTTTTTGAAATGCTTGCAAATAAAGGAAAAACATTTATTTTAAAAAAACATCAACAATTTGAGTACATTGTTGTACAAATATCAAATGTTTATTTTTTTTTCCTATTTAAACAACAAATTTGATCATACAAACAACTACCAATAAATTTGATCAGTAAAGTATATTTTTGTCTAGAGGAAACCATTGTGGTTAGAATTTATGTTATAGAGAGAAGTTTTAAATTTTGAGAGAGAAAATAATTTTAAAAAATGAAAATAATTTAAAATAATTTATGCTTAACAAGTGACAGCCCAAACATTTTCCCTCTCTTTCCTTTTCCCCCTTTCAGTTTTTCATTCTTTTTTCTCTCTTTCAGTTTTTCATTTTTTTCTCTCTCTAGTCTAGTCCGTTTTCTTTTCTTTCCCTTTCTAGGAGACAGGCGCCCTGTCCACTTGTCGTAACCATATATATTCAGTATCACTAAAACTAAAAAGTACAAGTAACGGTGCACAACACGATGAAAGTGGTGACTCCGTCCGATGCGTTTCGTCCGTGAACCGGAGAGTCATAGTACAATTCTGCAACACCATCAAAACCTGCATGTCCTTATTTTGACACTATCTCTTTGAGTCTTTGTTCTCTCTCTTCTCTTCCTTCCTCAGACTTTGAGTTACTCTACAGTTTCTTATCCCAATAGCGATTCTACGGTGTTAAATGTAATTCTCTTCCTTAATCATTTATGTGTTATTGTTTTTGTTAATAGGATTCAAACACATTGTCTACAATCCCTATTGTTGTTGGTCCAGTCGATAATGAGATATATCATATTCATAATGATGCGATTGTTGAAACAGTTCCATTTGTGGCGGAGGATTACACACGTGTTTGTGACCGATGAAATGTTTTCATCTCACCAAATGTTAATTGATTGGGTGCGTGCTAGAGGGAATATAAATGAGCGTGACATGGTCATAATAGTTAGGAGGTGAGACAGTGGTGCAGGTAAGAAAAAACCTATAATATTATTGACTTGTGAACGTGTTGGACAATACAATAGACGCAAGAAACAGGAGACGTCAATTCAAGCAAATGTTGATGATAAAATTGGGAAGAAAGATGACGATGTACCAAAACTAAAAGATAGGAAAGAAACCAGATCTAAGAAGCTTGGTTGTCCATTTAGTTTGAGGGGTAAAGAAGTATCAGTTGGAGAATAGTCATTGGTTGTGAAGTGTGGTGTCCACAATCATCAATTTGGACCGTACAAAGAAGGTCATTCATATGTTGGTCGATTATCAAAGGTTCGGGAGGAATATGTGGTTGATATGACACACGTCAATAGTAAGCCGAAAGGACATTTTGACGCGTTTGTAAGAGAAATTTAAAGAAAATAGATCAATAATGAGGACTATCTACAATGCACACTTGAAGAATAGAGATATTGAGCGTGAAGGTCGATCACAAATGCAGCAGCTTATGTTTATGTTGGAGAAGCATAGATATGTCCATCATCATCGGCAGTGCGAGAAGACCAACACTGTGAAGGATTTATTCTTCGCTCACCCGGGAAGTGTTGATTAATTGTGTGCCTTTCCAAAGGTCATATTAATGGATTACACGTACAAGACAAATAGGTACAAGTTACCTTTGTTAGAGATTGTTGGTGTGAAGTCTACAAATATGAAATTTTCAATTGCAGCTACTTATTTAGAGAAAGAGAAAACATACACCAGAGTGTTACGAAAAAAAATACGTAGAAATGAGTGTAGGGATCAAGAAATGAGGTTAAAGGTCGTTGCTGCCAGAATGTGCAGAACTAGAATTTCAGCCAACTTTAACAGTTAAAAATGTATTGATTCGGAGGTTTTAGAAGATGTGGTTGTATTCGCTGGAAAGATATATAAGTCTAGTTTAAAAGAAACAAGACGGTTTGCCATTTCAAGATCTGTTAAGTGAGATAAAGCATTTTTTTCGTACGAGGTATCCGGGTTGACTGCCGTCTTTTTTTCTCTCAATGTTTTTCATCTTCTTCTCGGTTTCCTAAGACTAGTTAGTGTTCCCCCTCTTCTCTCAATAGAGCTTTAACGCCACACATTTTACTTAAAAAAAGTAGTGAGTGTTTATCCCTTTTAAAGTGTCACTTGTGTTTCCTTATTTTCTCCCTTTTTCAAGTGTCAAGTTTTGTATTAGGGCTTTGATACGTACCAATGCCTCCCCGGCGCCACCACTCCCATTTTTTTATCCTTTCCTATATTCTCTATCCTCTATCCTCTCTCCTCTTTTTCTATATTTTTTTACACCTTATACAAACTATTACACAAACATATACAATTCTACTTAACAATACCATAACAAGAGGCAAACCATTTAGGAATTGGTGAGTGGTTTATTAGATGTACGACTATAGACATGAAATTTATTAATCAATCTCATAACAATTCCACTTAGGTGAAGGTGAAGGTGAAAGAACGGTGATAAGTGACGTAGAAGATGAAGCATATTGCTGGCGTAACCGAAAGTCGAGGGAGAGGTGCGTGACTAAATGTGAAGTGCGAATGTGAATTAGGGTATGGATATTTTGGTCTTTGATACTGAATTTGAAAATGTATAATATTTGAAATTAGAATTACTAAAAAAATATAATATATAAATATATATGTGTCATATAAATATATATAAAATAAGAATATATATATATATATATATATATATATATATATATATATATATATATATATATATATATATATATATATATATATATATATATATATATATATATATATATATATATTAAAGTGGTTGTTCAATTCGATTCAATTCAACTCAAAAAACAAACAGAACCAATCAGTTTATAATATTTTCAAATTTAAACCGAACCGTTCTGACTAAAACCGAACCAAATTGACCGATTTGATTTGATGGTTCAGACTAGTGTATGCACTTTAACAGTAAAATTTAAACCATTGCTATATTTAGTATTTGCACTTTAATAGTAATAAAACTAGCATATGCAATATAACAGTAACAACACTATAACACTATACAACTATTCATTCACATTGCACCTACGAAACGATGATACACTACTAAGCCCTTAGGTATTCTACATAATAATGACCTTTCACCTATTTGCTGGGCCATTAGGATCCTTTAAAACTCAGAAGTAAACAACGCTTGTAAACAAGTTTAGCATCCCACGCCTTACCCAACAAGTAAAGACCAGAATATAAAAATATCTATTGCACTCCCATTCTATTCCTCAAGTATTATGTAGTTTTAAATATGGGAGCCTTTGAATGTCCGAATATCCAAAAATCAAGACAAAGTGATGACCAAGCACATTTTTAGCTTTACGATATCTTTTGTCTATTTTGAGATCACTTTCGCGATCCCTTACCAAATCCCTCTAGGTAGGTCCTATGTAAATTTTTTGTCAAAGATAAAAAAAAACAATGTATACTAGTTAATGTTCATCAAATGATTTATGTCTTTAAGGTTAATGTAACTAATAACAATTCCATACCCCACATTGACGGAGAAGTGATTTATGCATCACAACCTGAGCTATCGGCGGTTGTTTTTCCAAGGCCACCAGGATATTCTTGATTTCTTTACTAGGGATCATATTCCACGAGTCAATATATAATCGTTCAATGTACGTACAACTGTATGTATCCATAGTTGCTAGGCCGCGTGAGAGAATGAAGTCAAGGGCAAGGTTTACGTTGCCAACTATTAAAATCACAATTGTTTAATGGTAAAAAAATGGTGGATATAATTGATCCAATTTCAAAGAAAATAAATTTTTATTTGTTCAAGAAACCTGTTTACGTCGAGACTCACAAGTAATCTGATCATGAAGTTCTTCAAATAAGAGCTCAACAACCTTTCGTACAATATGAAAAGTAGAGATTTCGTGGCATTAACAGCTACCACTGCCCAAAAATCATATGAAAAACAACGAATTAGTACATTAGCTATTTACACATAGATAAGACTAATACGAGAAACAAAGTTGACATGCCATTGACTAATATGAGAAATAAATATGACATGCTATTCATATTCTGGTGTTGAAATCTTAAAACATATACTCATAAATAAACCACATGTAAATTTATGAACGAAATGAAAAATAGAAGAAAGTACAACTTTTTTTTTTCATTTCTACACTTCCGTCCAGAAAAAGAATATCCCATTCTTCATTTTTGATTCGTCCAAAAAATAGTTACATTTCCAAACATTCATATTAAAAAATATACATGTGGTACAATTTAAAAGATATATATGAGATGTAAAAGACGATATTAAAATGTTTCACTTGTTAAATATGACTATTTTTTTGGGACAGAGAGAGCAATTACTTGATATCATACAACAGAATATGGTATTTTTGATTACAAAACATAAGACTTATGTTCTTAACACAAGAGTTTCTTACGAAAATAAATACGTAGAAATGAGTGTAGTGATCAAGAAATGAGGTTAAAGGTAGTTGTTGCCTGAATGTGCAGAACCAGAATTTTAACCAACTTTAACAGTTAAAATGTATTGACTCGGGAGGTTCTAGAATGTGTGGTTGTTTCACGATCTGTTGAGTGAGATAAAGCATTTTTTCGTACGAGGTGTCGGGGTTGTCTACCGTCTTTTTTTTCTCAAAGTTTTTCATCTTCTTCTCGGTTTCCTAAGAGAAGTTAGTGTTCCCCCTCTTCTCTCAATAGGGCTTTAACGTCACATATTTTACTTATAAATAAAAAGCAGTGAGCGTTTATCCTTTTTAAAATGTCACTTGCGTTTCCTTATTTTCTCCCCTTTTCCAACGTCAAGTATTGTATCAGGGCTTTGGTACGTATGAATGCCTCCCCGACGCCACCACCTCCATTTTTTTTCCTTTCGTACATTCTAATTTCTCTCACCTATTTTTCTATATTTTTTACACCTTATACACACGCTTACACAAACATATCCAATTCTACTTAACAATACCATAACAAGAAGCAAACTATTTAGGAGTTAGTGAGTGGTTTACTATATGTACGACTATAGACATGAAATTGATTAATCAATCTCATAACAATTCCACTCAGTTGAAGGTAAAGGCACGACGATAACTGACGTAGAAGATGGAGCATATTGCCGACGAAACCGAAAGTCGAGAGAGAGTCGCGTGACTACTTGTGAAGTGTGAATGTGAATTAGGGTTTAGATATTTTGGTCTTTGATATTGTTTTTGAAAATGTATAATATTTGAAATTAGAATTACTAAAGAATTATATTATATAAATATATGTGTAATATAAATATAATATATCGAATTGAAGCACCACTTTAATATATATATATATATATATATATATATATATATATATATATATATATATATATATATATATATATTAAAGTGGTGCTTCAATTCGATTCAATTCAACACCAAATTAAAACAAACAGAACTGACCAGTTTATAATATTTTCAAATATAAACCGAACCGTTTTAACTAAAATCGAACCAAACCGACAGATTTGATTCGATGGTTCAGACTAGTGTATGCAGTTTATCTGTAAAATTTAAACCATTGCTATATTTAGTGTATGCACTTTCACAGTAAAATTTAAAGCATTGCTATAATGTAGTGTATGCACTTTAACAGTAAAAACACTAGTGTATGCACTATAACAGTAACAACATTATAACACTATACAACTGATTATTCACATTCAACCTACGAATTGATGAAACACTACTAAACCCTTAGGTATTCTACGAGATAATGGCCTTTTAGCTATTTGCTAGGCTATTAGATCCTTTGAAACTGTGAAGTAACAACGATTGTAAACAAGTTTAGTGTGACGCCCCGACCCGGACTCCAATGCGGAATCCCAAGGTCGTGCCGCCAAGACAAGATAAAAGACGGACAAGCACCCGCTAAGCATAGTGGTGCGAGTCAAGAGTTGAACCCACAACTCTAAACAGGAATGTAAAGCCATAACGGCAAAACTGAATAACAGAAAACTAAAATCTGCGGAAGCGAATCATAAGCGGGACCAAAGCCTATAATCATGAACTAAGGAATATGAGGCTGAGAGACGACTATCTCTCGACAAATCTACGACTCGCGTGACGCAACATTGCGCACGTACAACAACCCATCGGCAACCTAAGGCCGGCGAAGCAACAAGAACTCAACCTGATAAACAACAGCTCAACGGCTAACATGCCGGAGGGATAAACCAACTAAAGGAACAAGATATTCAAATTCTAACAACTAAACCCAAGTCTCACGACTAACGTCGTCGGAGATGACAATACCAAAAATACTAGGACGAGTGAGCTAAAGCATACTCGGAATAATAAAAGGGAACAACTCATAAGAGATACAACAGCTCGACCAAACAAGTCGGCTACCAAATAATACAATAACAAAATACTAACATAATCTACCCAAGTAAAGTCTACATAACTTTACAATCGTGTCTCACAAATACAAAATAACTTAATAATAATAAACCCAAGCTTAAAGCCCGGAAGACCACCTTCTAGGAATCACTATCCGAAGCCGCCACGCGTCAACTAACGGATCACTTGCAAAAACTAAGGAAAACAAACACACGAAATGAGTCATAATGACCCAGTAAGTTACTAAATGCAATGTATGGCATAGCATGGCGTGGCATGGCATAATGCACAAGCATATATAAACTCATGGCATCTAAATCGTATATCAACAATAAACTCAGTATAAGTCATCAAGTATCATGAACTTCATCAATCACATATCACGTTATCTTTCATATAAGTGCTCATAGTAAGCCACATAAGGGATAGAGAAGATACCCAAATAGCTCCGTTGTGTTGCTCCTGCAATACACAATGTTACTGGTTCGTGCCATCGATGTTTGTGAATTCATCGACTTATACCGAGAATTCTCTCGATCTAGATAGCAAGCCAATGCGGCACTTAACTGATACGGCAAAGGGGCTACTTCCCCACTTGCGGCCACAGTGAAGGTGTGTGTGAAGTCCCAGGAGCGGCGATCCATAGCGAGCACGAATCCCATAATTCGTGAAGGCGATGCATCGTCCCACCCTGACTTAGATAAACAAACCAAATAATGCCAGCTGGACTCAATGCAATGCACAAGTAGATAATTACTCTCATGCTCAACAAGAACCAAGACCGATCATAGCGGACATATCAAATCATGTAGGACATAAAGTTCTACACAACAAATTAACAATGCACATATTTGCACATACTTAACAAATTCAACCAACTTATATGTTTAGTCAAGGAACCACATAATGAGGTACTCATAATCCTCAAGTCATCAACAAATCGAAAGTAGCATATAAGCTCAAGAAATCACAATATGAGGTCTACTATAGCCCTCTTCTCGGGATTAAACCAAAGACCATTATTTAGTCTAAAAACAATCATAAATCCATACTTAGCATTTATCCTCACTTAAAGGTACACCGGACTTCAACTAAAGTCCCAACGGTCATATATGTTCGACTTCTTCAAAGTCAATCTCACGGGTATCAAAACTAAGCCGTAGTCATAACCTCGCAAGTGCTTTCATGTGCACGCGGCCCAATTCCTAAAAGAGAACTCATTCAAATAATCATTCCTTAAAGTAATACGAGATCATAAGTTGATCTCTAATGCTCCGTGCTCTGCGAGCACGCTCTAATTAAATCCCCAATAAGCTTCTATGTCATGGGTGTCACAAATGGGACACACCCGAGATGCTCGGGTACTCACAATCAAAACCAACCAAACCCGAACATCGTAGGATTTCAACATAAGGCTCACTAACATCTTATTGAACCTAAAATGACTCCATGGAGTCTTAATATCGCACTTCATTAAATACACATTTCATACAACCCCAAAATTAGTACATCATTCGAGTTATATCAAATTTCCCAAAATCATCCGGTTTGACTCCCAAGCCCTAAAACCCAAGAATGCATCATAATCATAGACAAACGAAATCCAATTGTCGTAGGATTCCAACCCGAGTTCATTATCACATTATTGAACTTGTTTCGACTCCGTTGAGTCTAAACACCAAGTCTCATCATTTACACCCTTCATCAATCTCAACATTAACCCCACTTCAACTAACAATAATTTCTCCAATAATTCGGGATTGACTCTCAAGCCTAAAATCCACAATTAATCCCAACATAGATCAAAACCCATTTCATAAATCATATAATTTCATTGAAGTGATCATAACCATAGTATAGAGAGTTCACATATCCAAAGCCCCAACCATAGGCATACTTTCATATTAAACCCAAATAAAATGTAAACATGATTTCTAGCATGCTCACAACCCTAGAATCACAAGATGAAGGATAAACATATACATCAACAATCATAGAAGTCATCTACAAATACTCCTAACAAGTTCATACTTCCAAAAATCCCCAAAATTGGGCAAACATAGCATAACAAGTGTTCATTGCCCACAAATAGCATATAGATTGTTTTCCTTAGGGCCAATGAACCAAAATCAAAAGGGAGTAACTTACCTAGCTTGAGTGAAAACTCAAGAGAATCAAAATCTAAACGGTGAAGTCGTTCCTTTCGTCGCACCCGTCAAGAATCTGAAGTTTGGCGGCAATCGAACGGTGGAATCCTTGTAGATCGGAGGAAGAAGAAGAACTAGGGCTCAAAACTCAAGCCCCCAACTCTCTCTCTCTCTAATGTGTAAGAATAGGATGAACAAATGAGAGACTTTACTGAAAATTGGTCAAGGTTTGGTATTTATACCTCCAACAAGAGAAGGGTACAAGAGGAATTTCTCAAGTGCAATTAGTGGAAATTAGGGAGTGATCAAACACTAAACCAACCTAAATTAACTTCTAATAGTGTTAGGACATGATTAGGACTAAGTGTGAGGGGTTAGGAAGGGTTTAGAGGGGGTTTAATGAGGGTAGAATAGGTATAATTCGTCCAAACACAAAACAGGGCAAAATCCCGTAACAGCACTCTGGAGTTGAGGCGGGCGCCTCACTCCCTCCCATGCGGCCGCCTGGCTCTGCCCTGCACAAAGGTGCTCTCAGTACTTGAGGCGGGCGCCTCACTATGTGCCAGGCGGGCGCCTCGGCTCCTGAACCTCCAAAATTTGGTCTAAACTTGTCCTAAACGATCCCAAACTTATGGGCAACCATTCTAAGGTCTAACCCAACTCAAAACAAGTCTAAAACACACCCGAACAACTCCCGAAACAACTCGGAGCGAAACCGGGAAGGGGTGCAACAACGTGCAACCTGCATTTAATGAACTCGCAATCGAACGAGCAACGAAAGGAGACTTTTAAGACAAGTCTAAGGGCTAAAGAAGAAGCTTAAATACTTCTAGGAAGTTGAATAACAACTAGGGAAATAAGAATCCCAAAGGAGAGGCGATTACGCGACTCGATTCCCAAACTACGCGATAGAGACGAACGCTATCTCCAAAACTTCCAAATCATCGATAGACTTAAGGAACACCTCCAACTTGAAGTCTAATGCATCTAAACATGTTAATAAATCATCTTAAAGAGGTCTAGGACCCAAACCGAGGTCACGAACACAAAACGCAAGCAAACCCTAAATCGCGTCGCATTCCGACTATCGTCGAGTCACGACTTGTGACTTTAACAAGTCAACAACTATATGAAGTCTCTTACTAATGTTTTGGTCTTAAAATGGTCTCTCAAACATATCTAGACCCTATCGCCAACCAAGCATGCAGTCAACAAAGGAACAAGTGCAAGTATAGCACGCAAACCGAGATAACGAAGGAGCGGGGCGTCACATTTAGCATCTCACGTCTTCCCTAACTAGTAAAGATCGGAATATAAAAATATCCATTTCACTCCCATTCTATTCCCCAAAATTTATGTAGTTTAAAAAATGGGAGCCCTTGAATGTCATCATATTCGACAATCAAGACAAAATAATGACCACGCACATTTTTAGCTTTACGATATCTTTTGTCTCTTTTGCATCACTTTCGAGATCCCTTTCGAAATTCATCTAGGTAGGTCATGTGTAAATTTTCTATCAAAGATAAAAAATAACAATATATACTAGTTAATGTTCATCAAATGATTTATGTTTTTATGGTTAATGTAACTCATAACAATTTCATACCCCACATTGACATTGAAGTGATTTATGCACCACAATCTGAGCTATTGGCGGTTGTTTTTCCAAGGCCACAAGGATCTTCTCGATTTCTTTACTAGGGATCATATTCCACTAGTCAATATGTAATCGCTCAACGTACGTACGACGATATGTATCCATAGTGGGTAGGACACGTGGGAGAAAAAAGTCAATGGAAAGTTTTACGTAACCAATGATATAAAATCACAATTGTTTAATGGTAAAAAAATGGTGGATATAATTGATCCAATTTCAAAGAAAATAAATTTGCATTTATGCAAGAAACATGTTTACATCGAGACTTACAAGCAGCCTGATCATGAAGCTCTTCAAATGACAACTCAACAACCTTTCGTACAATATGAAAAGTAGAGATTGTGTGGCATTAACAGCTACCACTACCCAACAATCATATGCAAAACAACGAATTAGTACATTAGCTATTTACACATAGATAAGACTAATACGAGAAACAAAGTTGACATTCAATTAATAAATCTGAAAAAATAAATATGACATGCTATTCATATTCTGGTGTTGAAATCTTAAAGCGTATACTAATAAATAAACCACATGTCAATTTATGATCGAAATGAACAATAGAAGAAAGTACAACTCTTTTCTGATTTCTACTCTTCCGCCCTGAAATAGAATTCCATTCTTCCATTTTGATTTGTCCAAAAAGTAGCTGCATTTCCAAATATAGATATTAAAATATATACAAGTGGGAAGAATTTAAAAGATCTATATGAGGAGTAAAAAACAATATTAAAATGTTTCACTTATTTAAATACGACTCATATAACGGAATATGGAATTTTGGATTGCAAAACATAAGACATATGTGCTTAGCACCGGAGTGTCTTATTAAAATGAATACTTAGAAAGGAGTGTAGTGATCAAGAAATGGGGTTAAAGGTGGTTGTTGCCAGAATTTGCAAAACCAGAATTTTAGCCAACTTTGAAAGTTAAAATGTATTGACTCGGGAGGTTCTAGAAGGTGTGGTTGTATTCCCTGGAAAGATATATAAGTCTAGTTTAAAAGAAAAAAAAGACGATTTGTCGTTTCAAGATATGTTGAGTGAGATAAAGCTTTTTTTCGTACAAGGTGTCCGGGTTGTCTGCCGTCTCTTTTTTCTCAAAGTTTTTCAACTTCTGCTTTGTTTCCTAATATTAGTTTGTGTTCCCTCTCTTCTCTCAACAGGGCTTTACCGTCACACATTTTACTTATAAAAAAAGTAGTGAGTGTTTATCCTTTTTAAACTTTCACTTGCGTTTCCTTATTTTCACCCTTTTCCGTCGTCAAGTTTTGTATCAGGGCTTTGATATGTACCACTGCCTCCCCGACGCTACCACCTCCATTTTTTAATCCTTTCCTACATTCTATTTCCTCTCTCCTTTTTTAAAATATTTTTTTACACCTTACACACGCTTACCCAAACATAACCAATTCTACTTAACAATACCATAACAAGAGGCACATATGTACGACTATAGACATGAAATTGATTAATCAATCTCATAATAATTCAACTCAGTTGAAGGTGAAGAAATAGCGATAACTGACGTAGAAGAATGAGCATTTTGTCGACGAAACCAAAAGTCGTGAGAGGTGCGTGACAAAGTGTGAAAGGCGAATTTGAATTAGGGTTCCGATAGTTTGGTCTTTGATACTCCTTTTGAAAATGTATAATAATTGAAATTATAATTACTAAAGAATTATAATATATAACTATATATGTGTAATATAAATATATATAACATATAAAAAATATATATATTAAAGTGGTGGTTGAATTAGATTCGATTCTGTACCAAAAACAAATATAACCGATTAGTTTATGATATTTTCAAATATAAACCGAACCATTCTAACTAAAACAGTAACCAAATTGGCCGATTTGATTCGATGGTTCAGACTAGTGTATGCACTTTGATAGATGTGTTTTATTCGCATCTATTGTGTATTTATTCCTACTTAGATTGTGTTTTTCCACTAGTTTCTAAGCTACTGATATGGGTTTTTAGTGCTTTATAAGTTTTAGGTTGAATTTGAGAAGATTAATGAATTATGGGCCTATAATCCATAAATTGAAGATTCCAGGGACCTGAGTACAAATTGATGGAAGATCAAGGAAGAAAAGTGAAGAAGAGCATTAAGCGCTCGCTCAGTCTGCAATGTCCTGTTTTGTAATTTCTCAAAATTTCCAACCTAGTATAAATAGAACTCTAGTTGTACAACTTCAGGGATCCAAAATTCATCAGTTCTTGAGCCGTTCTCAAGACTGAAAACACACTTTGATTCCATTTTATTGCCAAGTATTGACGATTGATGATGTATTGTTTATTCACAATGATTTGCTCATCACATGCGATGAACTAACCGCATCCGTCTAGGGATTGGAGGTAACCTGTATCAATTCTTATATTTTAATTATAATTTCTATTCTATCAATTATTGTTATCATTTAAATTATCTCAGGCGTGCATTGAAACTATCCCATAATGGTTGTGTTAGTGAATTTGTATGCTCTTGAGTATAAAAAACAGCATGAGCGTGCGTGACATAAATATTGGCCACCTTAAATGATAAAAAAGATCTCTCTGACTTCCTGATCGGGCTAAGGTTAGATGCGTGTGTTCTTAGTGATCTTAATGAACCCTTAATTGCCGTGTGGACGGATAATGAAAGCACAGTTAAAACAGGATACTAAGGGTTGTAAATCTTGATCCATAAGTATCAATCTTTTACACGAGTGAACGAACCCTTAATTTGATAGATACAATAGTTAAACGAACATAAGAGGCGATGCAAGTGAATCCTAATCCCTAGATTCTCCCAACAAATCAATCTTCAATAATTCTTTGATTCCTGCCATTATTATTTTATTACTCTTAAATTAGTTTAATTAGTCAATAATTTAGTTTTAATTTATCCAAAATCAAACTCCCTTTAGATAAATTATTTTTGTTTCTGTTTGATTAAATTCTTTTAATTACTCTTCTCTCTGTGGTTCGACCCTTG
Source organism: Codonopsis lanceolata (assembly GCA_013146195.2). Classification (NCBI taxonomy): domain Eukaryota; kingdom Viridiplantae; phylum Streptophyta; class Magnoliopsida; order Asterales; family Campanulaceae; genus Codonopsis; species Codonopsis lanceolata. The sequence goes on along the minus strand of CM028382.1, from coordinate 78,719,777 downwards.
CTTCCGTACAACTATACTCCGATTGACTCGTGTACTTGCGAGATAAATTTATAACACATCACACTTTAACAGTAAAAACCATTATATTTAGTGTATGCACTTTAATAGTAACAACACTAGCGTATGCACTATAACAGTAACAACATTATAACACTATACAACTATTCATTCACATTGCACCTACGAAACGATGAAACACTACTAAGCCCTTAGGTATTCTACGAAATAATGACCTCTCACCTATTTGCTGGGCTATTAGGATCCCCTGAAACTATGAAGTAAAGAACGCTTGTAAACAAGTTTACCATCCCAAGTCTTCCCCAACTAGTAAAGATCGGAATATAAAAATATCCATTCCACTCCCATTCTATTGCCCAAGAGTTATGTAGTTTTAAATATGGGAGTCTTTGAATGTCCTCATATCCGACAATCAAGACAAAATGATGACCAAGCACATTTTTAGCTTTAGGATATCTTTTGTCTCTTTGCGATCACTTTCGAGATTCCTTTCGAAATCCCTCTACGTAGGTCCTGTGTAAATTTTCTATCAAAGATAAAACAATGTATACTAGTTAATATTCATTAAATTATTTATGTATTTAAGGTTAATGTAACTAATAACAATTTCATGCCCAACATTGATGGAGAAGTGATTTCAGCACCACAATCCAAGCTATCGGCGGTTGTTTTTCCAAGGCCACAAGGATCTTCTTGATTTCTTTACTAGGGATCATATTCCACAAGTCAATATATAATTGATCAACGTACGTACAATGGTATGTATCCATAATGGATAGGCCCCGTGAGAGAATGAAGTCAAGGGCAAGGTTTACGTAACAAACTATATAAAAATAAAATCACAATTGTTGAATGATAAAAAAAATTGTGGATATAATTGATTCAATTTCAAAGAAAATATATTTGCATTTGTGACGACCCGACCCGGACCCCAATGCGAGATCCCGAGTCGCGCCGTCCAAATAATCAAGATACACAAGCATGCACAAGTAGGATTATAAAATTCATGTGGCGCAACATCGCATACGAATAACAACTCGGCTACACTTGGCCGGAAAAGCAACTTAAAATGAACAAGTCTTCGGCGACGCGAACCCAACAACTACTCCTACAATATTAACACATGCTTATAATAACCTCAACGGCCACAACATGCCGGAGACAACAACAACAATAATAATTAAACGAGCTTTAGCGGAAGAAACTGTAGCGAACCATAAATATATAAACAGGCTCGACATATAGTCGGCATACAAAAGATTACAAGTATCAAATCATTAAGTTGTTACAACAACAACAAAACCCCAAGCCAAGTCTACATGACTTGCTTCCCAACGTCCTTTCCAAAATAAAAGGCTACTCACAAAAGTCCAAAAGAGCAACCTTGAGTTTACAATCGACCAAACGGGATAAAGCGAGTCTAACGTGGACCGTCTCCTCGGCTCGTATCTAAGGAAACAAAACAAACAAATAGGGTAAGTCGAAAGACTTAGTAAGTTACTATAATTCATGATCATGTTATAACATGGCATTTATCACAATTATAGTTCACGTTCATCATATAGCACTTAGCACATTATTCACGTAAGTGCAAGAAAGTAACTCATACAAGTAGGATATGATATAGGCACGGCCGCTTCGTAGCTCCTGCAAAATAGTTTGTTAACCCAATATCGTGACTACGATGCTCGTGACTTTGCATCGATATACCGAACTCCGCCGACTAATAGCGACGGTGGCACGTATTGTTACGGCAAAGGCTACTTCCCATTGCCTACAATGGAGGGGTGTGTGAGGTCCTGTGCACGGCGATCCATAGCGAGCACGAATCTCTCAATTCGTGAAGGCTATAGATCGTCCCTACCCCGACATAAAAATCAAACCAAATATGCCACCGGACTTAATGCAATGCACAAGTAGATGTTTACTCGTTAAGACCAAATAATGATCGAATTCGACAAGAGCGAACTCGACTGACCAAGTAGGGTATAAATCTCTACAATAAATCAAGTCAAGGCAATCAATTGCTCATAACCAAATAATCATAACGGGTTCAATTGCACATAAATAAACTCAACTTAAAATGGAGTAAACTTGACCAAACAGTATCCAAACTTCGTAGGGATTGAAATTAGGGTTTATCAAGTTCAAATCTTCCCTAGAGTTGACTCCGTTGAGTCTTTACTAAAAATTCCCAAATTTAGGGTAGTTGAAGCTATGTGCTTCATAACTCAACCTAGTTCATTACTAAGTTCTTCAAGGTCATAATTTCACTAAGGCATTATAATGTGATCCATGTTCATCATAGAGTCCAATAATGAGGATAGAACACATATAACATGACAACATATAATGTAGGCTCAATTTAGGCCATTCTCACATAACAACAATTCCATCAACAAATACAATACATGTTTCTAACATGTTCAAAACCATAAATAAACAAGATGCAAGAGTTTTATAAACTTTCATTGGCAAGAAACCAACCTATACATGCTCCTAGCAAGTTCATAATTTTCAAAATACAAGATGATAGCATAGGAAGCATATAAGTGTCCTCATTGACCTCAATCACCATAGGCTTTGTTTCCTTAGGGTCAATGAGAACTAAAAGAAGAAGAAGAAGAAGAAAGTAACTTACAAGTTCTACACCAAGGAAAACAAATGAGAAGTTTGATCGGATGGAAATGCTCTACTCTTTGAGCTCTACTCTTTTGATGAAGGAATCTTGGGCAAATGAAGAGTGAATGAGGGAAGACCAAGGGGAAACCTTCAAGAAGCCATGGAAGAAGCTTGAGAGAAAGGAAATTCGTTTGTTGAGAGTGGAGGTGAGAAATGAGGGTCAAAATCTGATTACAAGGCTTATATTGGTCTAGATTTTGAGTGGGACATGTGTCAAGCCAATGTGGTCCCTTTCTAAGCTGATTTGGTGGCTTAATTGGTCACTAATGCACTCTTAATCAACCCCTAAAACAAGTTAGACATGTTAGGACACAAGTGAGAAGGGTTAGGGAGGTTTATGATAGGTTTAGATAGGGGGTTAGGGTGTACAAGTCGTCCAATACCAAAACAGGGGAAAAAAATCTCGTAATGTATCAGGATGTTGAGGTGGGCGCCTCAGCCTCTCCCAGGCGGGCGCCTCAACCTCTGAGGCTGCCTCCAACTTCAGATCATTTAGCAATTGCTCCCAGCATTTGAGGCGGGCGCCTCACAAGATGCCAGGCGGGCGCCTGGGCCTCTGAACCTCCAAAACTTGGTCTAAACTTGTCCTAAATGGTCCCAAACTTATGGGCAACCATTCTAAGGTCTAACCCTACACAAAACAAGTCGGAAACGCACCCGAACAACACCCGGAACAAGATAGAACAAGGCTCGAATCACGCGACGAATGAATAACGAATCAAACTACAATCAAACACCAATCAAACTAGGATAACTTGGACATGAAAAAGGTTTGTTTCAACATGGTTAAGACCTGAATATGAAGTCAAGAACTCAACGAACGTATCGTATGATGAAATAGAAGCAAATACGAGCAACGAGGGGAATCGCTAAGGCCAAAATCAAAGCGATCAAACCGGCGATTCAACAAACAAGTTTATATGATTCTAAACATGTTATGGGCTTCATGAATGACTTAAGAATGGTTCCAAGACATTTCTATACTAAGTAAACATGCTCATAATCAATCAAGGAAGTATGAAGACAAGCATACAATGCACATGCAAGAATACGGGGCGTTACACTCTCCCCTCCTTTAGGAATTTAGTCCCTAAATTCTTACCAAGTTCATCAAACAAATGTGGATGCTTCTCGCGCATCTCCGCTTCCGTTTCCCAAGTCGCTTCCTCAATGTTGTGGTTTCTCCAAAGAACTTTGACTAAGGGAATTCTCTTGGTTCGTAGCACTTGCTCCTTGGTATCCAAAATCTTCGTGGGCTTTTCAACGTAAGACATATCCGGCTCAAACGTTATCTCCTCATACTCAAGTACATGGGACTCATCCTTCAGATACTTTCGCAACATGGAAACATGGAATACATTATGAGTCTCCGAAAGTGAAAGTGGCAATGCAATTCGATACGCCAAGGACCCAACTCTCTCAAGAATCTCGAATGGGCCAATGTACCTCGGTGTAAGCTTCCCTTTCTTGCCGAATCTCTTCGTACCTCTCCTCGGTGTTACCTTCAAGAACACGTAATCTCCCACTTGGAACTCAAGATCCCGTCTTCGATTGTCCGCGTAACTCTTTTGTCGACTTTGAGCGGTGCGCAATCGATCTCTAATCAACTTCACGCTCTCAACCGACTGTTGCACTAATTCGGAACCCCAAAGTTTCACCTCTCCAACTTCGTCCCAACAAATTGGCGATCTACACTTACGCCCATACAATGCTTCATATGGTGCCATCTTGATACTCGACTGATAGCTGTTGTTATACGCAAACTCGGTTAAAGGTAAGTGAGAATCCCAGCTTCCCTTGAAATCCACGGCACATGCTCGCAGCATATCCTCCAAAATCTGAATCAAACGCCGGGGACCGACCATCCGTTTCATGGATGAAAAGTCAGCATCGAAGTCTAATCTAGTCCCCAAAGCTTCCTGCAACGACTTCCAAAATCTAGATGTGAACCTCGGATCTCTATCAGACACAATACTCACAGGTACGCCATGAAGTCTCACAATCTCCTGAATATACAAAGCTGCCAACTGAGTCAATGAATAAGTGATATCTTTCGGAATAAAGTGTGCAGACTTAGTCAGTCTGTCGACTATAACCCAAACTGCATTAAATCCTCTCCTCGTGCGCGGCAACCCTGTCACAAAATCCATGGTAATGAACTCCCATTTCCATTCAGGAATCTCAAGTGGTTGTAGAAATCCCGCAGGCCTCTGATGTTCGGCCTTAACCTGCTGACAAGTCAAACATTTCGACACATACTCCGCAATTTCTCTCTTCATGCCTTTCCACCAAAATTGTCTTTTCAAGTCTAAGTACATCTTCGTGCTCCCCGGGTGAATGGTATACTTCGTTTTGTGAGCCTCATCAAGAACCGACCTCTTCAATTCAGTATTAGAAGGAACACAAATTCTACCTCGAAATGTCAAAGTACCCTCATTATTAATCACAAAGTCAGGCGATACATTCTCAACCAACCCTTCCATAATTTTCTTCAACTCCGGATCATTCCTTTGCGCTTCTCTAATTTTCCCAAGTAAAACTGGCGTAGCACGAACATTTGCGACAATCACTCCTCTATCAAAAACACTAGGACCCCAATCTCGCAAATCCTCCAACATCTTCCATTCTCTAACCATCATACACGACATGTGAACCTTCCTACTCAAGGCATCCACTACTACATTTGCCTTCCCCGGATGATACAAGATAGTGCAATCGTGGTCTTTTAATTTCTCCATCCATCTTCTTTGCCTCATGTTTAATTCCTTTTGAGAAAACAAGTATTTTATTTCTACTCATAAATAAACGACATGTCAATTTATGATCGAAATGAAAAATAGAAAAAAGTACAACTTTTTTTTTTATTTCTACTCTTCCGCCCTGAAAAAGAATTTCATTCTTCTGTTTTGATTTGTCCAAAAAATAATTGCATTTCCAAATATTCAGATTAAGAGATATACATGTGGGTAGAATTTAAAAGATATCTATGAGGAGTAAAAAACGATATCAAAATGTTTCACTTATGAAATACGACTCTTTTTCTGGGACAGAGGGAGCAAGTACTCGATATCATACAACGGAATATGGAATTTTGGATAGCAAAACATAAGACGTATGTGCTTAAGACCAGAGTGTCTTATTAAAATGAATACGTAGAAAAGAGTGTAGTGAGCAAGAAATGAGGTTGAAGGTCGTTGCTGCTAGAATGTGCAGAACCAAAATTTCAACCAACTTTAAAAGTTAAAATGTATTGACTCGTGTGGTGTGGTTGTATTCGTTGGAAAGATATATAATTCTAGTTTAAAAGAAAAAAATACGGTTTGCCATTTCAAGATATGTCGAATGAGTTAAAGCATTTTTTTGTACGAGGTGTCTGGGTTGTCCGCCGTCTCTTTTTTCTCAAAGTTTTTCATCTTCTTCTTTGTTTCCTAAGAGTAGTTTGTCTTCCCCCTCTTCTCTCAATAGGGCTTTAACGTCAAATATTTTACTTATAAAAAAGTAGTGAGTGTTTATCCCTTTTAAAGTTTCACTTGTGTTTCCTTATTTTCTCCCCTTTTTCCAACGTCAAGTTTGGTGTCAGGGCTTTGATATGTACCACTGCCTCCCCGACGCCACCACCTCCATTTTTTTATCCTTTCCTACATTTTATTCCTTTCTCCTCTTTTTTTATATTTTTTACACCTTATACATTCTTACTCAAACATATCCAATTCTAGTTAACAATGCCATAACAAGAGGTACACTGTTTAGGAGTTAGTGAGTGGTTTATTAGATGTACGACTATAGACATGAAATTGATTAATCAATCTCATAACAATTCCACTCAGTTGAAGGTGAAGAAACGGTGATAACTGACGTAGAAGATGGAGCATATTGCCGACGAAACCGAAAGTCGAGAGAGAGGTGTGTGACTAAGTGTGAAGCGCGAATGTGAATTAGGGTTTGGATACTTTAGTCTCTGATATTGCTTTTGAAAATGTATAATATTTAAAATTATAATTGTAAGTCTAGTTAGCAACGAAATAAGGCTAGAGGGGGGTGAATAGTCTTCTAAAAACTTTGAGGTTTGTTTTAAAAACCTTTAAAAGTTGCAGCGAAAAATATAAGTTTTTCAGCAGCTGATGTAAAATCAGCAAGTAGCAGCTGCTGAACTTAAAACAGTTTGGTTTGGTTTTCTTTTGATCACTTAAGTGTAGGGTCTGAATTGAAGTATACAATATAAGATCAACTATGTAAATAATTTAAGACTATAACTGTTAAACACTTAAGTAGATAAAAGTTGCTAGCGCTTAAGTGTTGTAAACAGTAAAAACAGCAGGTAGACAGAACATAATATTTGGAGAGGTTCACGGTGTTAAAACAGAAACTAGAAAAAAATATCTTTGAAAGAAACTGGTTAGTAATGTTTTGGAGAAGAAACTCTTCAAGGAAAGATTGGAGTTCTTGGTTTGAATGAGAGTTTCGACAAGTTTGTCTCTTTTTGAGTGCTGTAGAGAAATTTTGATTTATGAAAGCTTGAGCATGTAATATTGCAAAAGATGTCTTCTGCAATCCTTGTTTCAAACGCTTTATAGATAAATCCAGAATTGTAGTCGTTTGAGAAAGCGAGGTTGAATCTTGAATTTCTTGATGAAATGATGTTCCATTGAATGCCCCGTTCCATTGAATGCCCAGAAATTCTGGAAACTGTATGAGACAAAGAGTATTTCCTAGTATAAAATATTAAAGAGAGAGTGGTTGGCTAGGTATGAGTATACAAAGAAGGGAATACCACATTTTTTACCACCGTACAAATTGGGGAAATTCAATTTGATCAACGACGTTTCATAATGACCAAATTAACCAACCAACTTTTAATTTGGTTGCAATGTCGTCCCCGTCGTTTCATAACGACCAAATTAACCAACCAACTTCTGTCAATATCGGGCCAAGAAATTGCCATAGAAGGAAGATATTGACAGAAGTTGGTTGGTTAATTTGGTTTTTAAATAACGTCGAGGACGACATTGCAACCAAATTAAAAGTTGGTTGGTTAATTTGGTCGTTATGAAACGTTGTTGGTCAAATTAGATTTCCCCAATTTGTACGGTGGTCTAAAAGGTGATATTCCCTACAAAGAACATTTATGACATAGACAAAAGTCTTCTATTTATATGACATGTGAATAGTTCTTTTGTTTGAAAAAGTTTACCGAAATAATGTTTTAAGTGCGTGAAGGTCAAATCTTTTTCAAATGAATACAGTGTTTTCAGCAGGTAGAAATTTTAGAGTATAAGCAGGTGCTGACATTGTGTATCAACAGATGCTAGCTGCTGATGACTTATGTTTTAGACAAATAGAATGACACTAGAATATATGGTGCTAAACAAAGTCAAAATGGTATCTGCTGCATAAACAACAAAAGATATCTTATTTGCTGAATATTTCAGTAGATAGATTTAGACTTGTTACAAAGTCTAAGTTTAAAACATATTTAAGGATTTTGGATAAGTATTTAAACTAGCTGGTTTTAGCTTAATGATTTTAAGCAAATCTAAGGTATGTGAGTTTCTACAATAATTACCAAAGAATTATAATATATAACTATATATGTGTAATATAAATATACTAGATCTTCATGCCCGTGCCTATGGCATGATGCCAATTTATGTGATTTCGTCAATTGAAATGACAGCGCCTAAATAGAAGGTGCGATTTAAAAAAAAAGCTACAGTTGAGGGGGTAACATACCAATAGTTGAGGGTATTTGTAAAGATTTATATGTAACTGACTCATGACCTCAATCAATCAACTGAGCTATATTGTTAGATTATATTAATGTAAGATTGATGTTTTATAAGGGGTGATTGCTTAAAATATTAATCGCACGGTGTGACTTTGTAATGTGGAAAGAAAACATAAGGAGAAGAAATAGTGATGACTGCTTATAATATTAATTATAGGGGGTGACTTTGTAATAGAGAAAAAAAAAGGGAGTTAAAAGGGAATAACTACTCTCACACATGTGATTGAGAGGGTGAATCACGATGGTTAAATTTTTAAAGATAATTTAATCACAGCTTCTAAAGATAATTTACTCAATTGCACATGTGTGAGCATAAACTCTTTTATATATATATATATATATATATATATATATATATATATATATATAAAAGTGGTGGTTCAATTCAATTCGACACTAGATTATTTCCTTCAATTTCACATGTTGAAGCAAGGGGAGCTATCTCTTGAGGATTACACTCCAAAATTAAAGTTAATCATTCACAATAGTTGCGATGGATAGAGGCATACTTCTTGAAGTACCCGTGGTACGAAGATCACCAAGTCCACATCATCTCCAAAAAGCATAAGAAGAAAATTACTCCCTTCGTTCGTTTGGGGAAATAGTTTTCGTTTGAAAGTCAAACTTTTTAATAAAATGATACTTTTAGTATATAGCTCATTAATAATAAAATGATGCTTATATGCTATAATTTTTTAAAATAGACTATTTAAGTGAAACATAAAAAAATAGAATAGCAAACTCTTTGCCCGAAAAGTCATTTTCTTTTTATTATCCACCACTATATAAAATATTGGCATATATGATACATAGTGATTGAAAAAAAAGAGGTTGATCGAGTTGAGTAATCGGTTTCTCGAATCCATAAAATGAACTTAGTTTCTAATAAATCAAACTTAGAAGAAGAAATTATATACACCTATGGGCATGAAAAGAAAATGCATGCATTTCATGGGCCGTAGGACACATAACCACACTCAAAAACCAACACACGCACATTGAGTATGGTACTAATGGTAGTAGTCATTGGCCTTTGATCGCGACTTCACAAACTTCATTTTCTCCCTCAAAATACTACAAATCTCCACCTACCAGATTCCTCGTGCATTTAGTCATTTACTAGAAATGAAAACACGTACAACTGTACAAGTCAAGACAATTCCAACTACAAACACAAATACAATAACAAATCAACTGAAATTGGTACCTCGATCGGTTTTCAAAAAAGGCTCGATAATGTGACGACCCGGCCCGGGCCCGAGATGGGACCGAGGGTCGGACCGCCCAAATAAGGAGGGAAACAAGTAGGCAATAAAACATGCAAGTACTTAATTCACAAAAACGACGTGACGCAACATTGGAGTCGCAAAGACGCCTCGGCACCAAACGGCCGGATATTTTTAAAACTTTTAAACCTGATAAACAGTTAAACAAATATAACCAAGTCTTCGGCGACACTACATGCCGGAACCCAAGCTAACAGTTCAAAGACAAGGATTAAAGAAGAGCTAATAGCATGCTCAGCGGAAGACTAATACGTGGAGGAACAACAACAAGTTAATCAAAGCTCGGCTAACACAATGCCGGCACAAAAGTTACAAGTACTACAAGTATTAAACTACTAGCAGTTAACAAGATTTACAAGCAAGTTCTACACAAATACCCAAGCATAGTCTAGTTGACTTGCTTAACCCGTCGTCCTTACAAAAAGATATAAAACAAGAGAAAGAGGGCATCTAAACCGCTTCTTCAAATCATCGGCGCACCAAAAAGGGCACAAAGTACGAACACCGCGAATCATCGAGCAGGACCTGTCTTGCTAGGATCTAAAGCAGTAAAGGGGAAAGGGTAAGTCATAAAGACTTGTAAGCTATCAATCATGCATGTCATGGCAATATGCATCATTCAAGGCAAGATATCATTTTCAGGCAAGATATCAATTTCAGACAAGATTTCATAGAGGTCATGTATTCAAGATGCACATTGTTTCACATAGGTGCTTATAATTAATTCACATAGGATCAGGATATATCGAGAGCCGGGCCGCTACGTAGTTCCTGCATACAAGCGTTATCTGGAAAGTGCGGGTATCGAATGTGTGTAGTACATCGATCTTCCGAGGAGATGCCCTGATAGTCCAATGGTGCTCTTAATGATTACAACAGGAGCTACTTCCCATTGTGGCCCACAGTGGAGGCGTGTGAACAAAGACAGTATGCCAGTGGACTCATGCAAATGCCAAGTAATGTTTACTTAACAAAAATTCTCAAGTATAGAACGAGGTCGACAAGAGCGATCTCGTTCAAGACAAGTAAATTATTCTCATCAACAACCAAGCAGGATAGAGTTCGTCAAGAGTAACTCACATGTCAATTAGTCATGCTATAATATGACATTCAAGATCAAGCAAGGTAATCAGGTCAAGTTCAAGAGTCTAGAATTATTATTCTTAGGAAGCGCGTTTAGAACGTCGAAGGGATGGGTCGGTGAGCCGGTATTGTTCAATGGCTCGCTAAGCTTGACTCCGTTGAGTCATCTATAACAATTCATCCAAGATGGATAAGACGCTAAATGCATCATGAATCTTTTCTAAGTTCTCGTATATGATCGGCTAGGTCATTAATCTATTAACAACCGTAGTTAAGAATTATCGATAATTCGAATTCAAGGGCCTTAGAATCATTCTTTCAAGGTTAATAAGGTGCAAGGGTCCGAGAACATTATTTTCAAAGGAAGAGATCACAATTTATACTAGGCCTAGGACACAATCCAATAGGATGATCAATACAAGGCATAGGAAACCCTAGAATCATAATTTCCAAGAGTTATCAAGAGTCGTAAGTCAAAGAACATTTGTTATTCTTAAGAAGTAGAGAACGATTCAATTCGAGGCGTAGGACTCACTCAATAGGATGGACAGTTTGTAGTATGTGAGACCCGAGAAGTCATTATCTCCAAGAGTCATCAAAAAGTTATTGATCCAAGAACAATAGTTGTTCCTAAGGGGACATAGAACTCTTTTAATTCTAGGCATAGGTCTAATTCAATAGGATAAACCATTCATGGCATATGGAACCCTAGGAGTCATAGTCTCCAAAGTTTGTCAAAATCTATTAATTCCAAGAACATTAATTGTTCCTAAGGGAGCATATAACATAATTAATTCTAGGCATCGATCTCAATCAACAAGATGGGCATTATTCGAAATCCCAAGAGATCAAAACATCCACAATCATAATTTTGGACATGGAAGAAGCATGGAGATCAAATAGAAAAGGGAAAACATGGCAATTCTAGCATGTATCCTAAGGAAATCGATAGCTTACTTTCACCATGGAAAAGGAGAGTTGAAGCACAAAGCTTAGGATGAAATCGTTCTCCTCGTCGGTAGCTTCACTCCCAGTAGTCTCGGTTTGGCAAACGGAGGTCGGGAGCTCAATCTAGGGGAGACACACACAATCTCACCTATTCTCTACACACACCATGGCAAGAGAGAGAGAGAGAAATCGATTATGAGAGATTAAGGCAAGTCAACAAGGGAGGCCTTTATATATCATGCATGTAATTGGTGGAATTCCAAGTGTCAAGGGAAGAGGAGAGGTGGAATCCATGTGTCCAAAGGTGATTGCTTAGGATTAGCACTAATCTAGCTTGATTAGGGTTTAATAGGTTGGATTAGGACTAATTAAGAAGGGGGTTAAGTGTTAATTTGGATCACAAAGATTAAAAGTTGAGAAAATCCCGTAAAAGGCAGGAACAGGGTGAGGCGGGGCTCAGGCCGCCTCATACGCAGAAGAAGGGTGCCATTTTTCCTTTGCTCAAGATCTTGACGCGTAGCGCCTCGTTTGAGTGCCGCCGCTTGAAGAACTTCGGGGCCTCAAAACTAGACCTAAACAAGTCCTAAATGGTCCCAAGCTCATGGGTAACCATTCTAGTGGTCTAACACAACTCAAAACATGTCCTAAACACACGGACATCACCCGAGGACAAGGTAGGACAAGGCTCGAGTCAAGCGGCGATTGGTTGTCGAATCAAACCCGGTCAAGCGTCAATATAACTAGGGTAACATGGGCATGGAATAGGCTTATTAAATCATGGTTATAACTTGAATACAAGTCAGGGAACTCAAGGAACAATTCGCACGCCGTTAAAATACGCGCAAAACCGGAGACAGTGAAATCGCTAAGGCCAAAACAAGGCAAGAAGGTTTTAAACTTCCCAACAAGCTTACTATGATCAAGGCGAGCGTTCTAGGTTGTCTATGAGAGACAATCGAACCCTAACAAGTCTCGGTTGAGTGCAAATCAGGCTAAGGCAACACGCGAGGCGTAACGGGAAGGTATGCTAAGCATAGGAAGGAATCAAGCGATAAGGAATGCAATAATGATAATACTGAGTCGCATGGACTAAAAGAGATATATAATCATGTTAAGACATGATATACACAAGTTATCAAGGCATAAAACAAGTAACGCAAGTAATGGGTTTGGTTCTCACATCCTCCCCACTTAAAGGAATTTAGTCCCTAAATTCTTACTGAGTCGTTGAGTAGGAAAGGGTATTTTCTCGCATATCAAGCTCGGCCTCCCACGTGGCTTTCAATATCATGATTCTTCCACAAGACTTACTAACGGAATTCGCTGCTCTCAACGCTTTGTTCCTTAGTAACAAAAATCCTCACCTTTGGTCCTTCATCACAAGAAAGATCGGGTTCGAATGAAATCTCATCGTAAACAAGGACATGCGATTCCTCTATCAAATACTCGCATAGGATCGAGACATGGAATACATCGTGATCATTCGATAACGAAGGCGGCAATGCTAACCGATACGATAAAGCTCCAATCCTTTCTAGGATCTCGAATGGTCCAATGAATCTAGGTGGAATTTTACATTTCTTCCCAAATCGCTTAGTACCGCCTGCGAGGCGATACCTTCTGAGAATACCGAGTCACCAACCTGAAATTCTAAGTCGCTGCTCCGGTTGTCCGCGTAGCTCGTCTATTCTGACGGTAAGCAATCTATCTCTAATAAGCTTCATATGCGGCTCATTTCAATACTAGGCGATGCAATCGTTATAATAAGCAAATTCAAGCACGGCAAATGAGAATCCATGGCACAAGCACGTAACCCAATCCTTCTAACGAGGCATCAATTAAAATCACAAGGTTCTTCGAAACACTAGGCAATGTTAGGATAGGAGCCGAAGTCAACTCCTCTCGTGACTTGGAGTACACGAGAATATCATCAATAAACACAACCACAAAGCTATCAAGATATTCATGAAAACTTATTCATCAAGTCCATAGAACCTGCAGTGCGTTGGTCAACCCAACGGATCCAAAACAACTCATAGTGGCAGTAACGCCTGAAGGGCTGTCTTATGAACATCCTTCTTTCAAATTCTCAACTAATAATAGCTACTCCCAAGTCGAGCTTGGAATAAACAACCGAACCTCAGAAGTGGATCAAAGAGGTTATCAATGCGTGGCAAGGGATACATATTCTTGCACAGTACAGTATTCATATTGTTCAATGCCGATAGTCATATGCAAAATCAAAAGTAAACTACCACATTCTTTCACAAACAATACCGGTGCACCCCATGGGACACACTCTGGTTAAATGAACTCTATCTTGAAGTTCTTTGCAACTACTCTTTTCAATTCTCACAACTCCGCTGGAGTTATTACGTAAGGTGTTCTAGATATAAGCGAGGTCCCCGGCAATAGTTCAACGCAAAACTCTAATTTCGGTTAGGAAGCAATGTAGTCCCAAAGTCGTGCTACAGGACAAGGCAAGAAGAGGACAAGCATTTGCAAAACAAGGGTGTGAGTCGAATAGTTACTAACGAGATCAATAAAGGTAAGAAGTTGTATACAAAATACGGGTCATGGAGAAACGAATCCTAATTGAGGAGGGCAGGGGAAAGAAATGCTTAAATATCATCTCCCATCGATTTCAAAGTCAGTCATCTTGACTCTTGACAGGTTCAAGGATTATCGAGGTTTACTAGGTTCCAACAAACGTGGACAATGAGGTGAAAATTCTTCTTTATCAATAAACAGTGACTCGAAGCACGTGCAATAGTTGCACCAAGCTAACAACTTTCCAACAAAGAGTTTTCAGCACCAACTAAATTATTCTACCACAACACGCATCTATAGGATCTAACGCCCTAACAATAAAATCAAGTAGTCAATCATCATGGACCACATATTCTTTCAAAGAAGGGGCACCACGTGCAATTCATTCAATCATGACACGTTCAATTTATTCGTAGCATGATTTCAATATACACGTTGCACATATTTGCACAAGTAAACAAGATGCCACTTTCAATTTCATTCCGGTTGGCCGTAGGTTCAGTCAATTCCTATATCATAATATACCATTCTAGTTCTCACGACGAATACCTCTTGATAATCAAGTCGGGGCCTCGAAGTGACTTAGCTTAGTCGTTTAGGATCACGGGAGGAGTTACAATTCACATAAGAGCATCCTTTATAAAGGTCTCATGCACATATAATA
>CM028382.1:78664608-78704661 GCA_013146195.2 Codonopsis lanceolata | reverse complement strand
GTTTTAAGAACATAAGTGTTATGTTTTGTAATCCAAAATTCTATATTCCGTAATATGATATCAAGTCCTTGCTCTCTCTGTACCAAAAAAAAGAGTCGTATTTGACAAGTGAAACATTAATATATAATTTTTTTTTTACTTCCTAAATATATCTTTTTAACTGTACCCACTTGTATATTTTACTTTCTTCTCATCATAAATTTACATGTGGTTTATTTATGAGTATACGTTTTAAGATTTCAACATGAGAATATGAATATCATGTCTTATTTGTTTCTCATATTAGTCAATGGCATGTCAGCTTTGTTTCTCGTATTAGTCTTATCCATGTGTGAATAGCTAATGTACTAATTCGTTGTTTTACATAAGATTGTTGGGCCGTGTCAGTTGTTAATGCCACGTAATCTCTACTCTTCATGTCATACGAAAGGTTGTTGAGATCTCATTTGAAGAGCTTCGTTATCGGGTTATTTGTGAGTCTCGACGTAAACAAGTTTTCTTGCACAAATGCAAATTTATTTTCTTTAAAATTGGATCTATTATGTCCACCAATTTTTTAAACCATTAATAATTTTGTGATTATGTACAGTTGGTTACGTAGACCTTGCCCTTGACTTCTTTCACTCACGAGGACTATCCACTATGGATACATACTGTCGTACGTACGTTGAGCTATTAAATATTGACTCGTGGAATATGATCCCTAGTCAAGAAATTGAGATGATCCTTGTGGCCTTGGAAAAACAATCATCGTGACTTGGATTATGGTGAATAAATCACTTCTCTGCCAATGTGGGGTGTGAAATGTGATTGGTCATCATTTTTTCTTGATTGTCGGCTACGAGGTCATTCAAGGGCTCCCATATTTAAAATTACAAATTTTTTGGGGAAGAGAATGAGGGTGGAATGGATATTTTTATATCCCGGTCTTTACTAGCTAGGGAAGACGTGGGATGCTAAACTTGTTTACAGGCGTTGTTTACTTCACAGTTTCAGAGGATCCTAATAGCCCAGCAAATAGGCAGGGCCGGCCCTGAGCATAGGCTCACTAGGCAGCCGCCTAGGGCCCCTGATTTTTTACACTAAAAAAGGGCCCCCTAATCTCACATTCTACTTAATAAATAAATAATAATTTGATATGGATGATTGTTTTCTTAATTAATAAATAGTTTAAGTTTTTAGATTTTGTTTACTCTTCCAGTCCGAAAATTATTGTCATGTTTTCCTTGTTTGAATGTCTCAATTTTTTTGTCTAGTTTAAAAGTTTTTTTTAGGACAACATTTTTATCGTTCGATTTTTAATTGTTCCTCCTACTTTAATTATAAGTTACATGAATATGGACTTTAAAGAAAACTAAACATCATACAAATATTAATAAAGAAGTCAATTGTTTTTCATTAATCCATGTGTCGGATCAAACAAGACAACTTTGAGACGGAGAGAGTATTTTTTATTGTGAATAATTTTGTATTTAAATATTTGTTAGTTAGTGTGTCTATGAAAGTGTATTGTTTATTGATTTCTTTTTTTTTTTAAATGCTTAACGTTTTGTTAGCTTTTAAAAGAAATTCAAAACTTGGATGCGAGACAAAAAAACAAAACGAAAAACAATTGATATGGTCTCAAACCAAATCTTTTAATATTTTAACATGTATATGGTTGGGGCCCCATTTATTGAATTTGCCTAGGGCCCTCAAAATCTCAGGGCCGACACTGCAAATAGGTGCCACAAATTGGTCCTTATTCCGTAGAATACTTAAGCGCTTAGTAGTGTTTCATCGTTTCATTGGTGCAATGTGAATAAATAGTTGTATAGTGTTATAGTGTTGTTGTTATAGTGCATACGCTAGAGTTGTTAATATTAAAGTGCATACACTAAATATAGCAATGGTTTAAATTTTACTGTTAAAGTAGATACACTAGTCTGAACCATCGAATCAAATCGGCCGCTTTGGTTCGGTTTTAATTAGAACGGTTCGGTTTATATTTGAAAATATTATAAACTAGTTAGTTCTGTTTGTTTTTTGTGCCGAATCGAATTGAACATCCACTTTATTATATATATTTTTATATTATATATATTTTTTATTAAACATATATAGTTATATATTATAATTCTTTAGTAATTATAATTTCAAATATTATACATTTTCAAAAGTAGTATCAAAGACCAAAGTATCCAAACCCTAATTCACATTCGCACTTCACACTTAGTCACGCACCTCTCTCTCGACTTTCGGTTTCGATGGCAAAATGATCCATCTTCTACGTCAGTTATCATCGTTCTTTCACCTTCAACTGAGTGGAATTGTTACGAGATTGATTAATCAATTTCATGTCTATAGTCCTACATCTAATAAACCACTCACTAACTCCTAAATGGTGTGCCTCTTGTTATGGTATTGTTAAGTAGAATTGGATATGTTTGAGTAAGCGTGTGTAAGGTGTAAAAAATTAAGAAAAGAGGAGAGAGGAAATAGAATGTAGGAAAGGATTAAAAAAAAATGGAGTTGGTGGCGTCGGGAAGGCAGTGGTACGTATCAAAGCCTTGATACAAAACTTGACGCTGGAAGATGGGAGAAAATAAGGAAACACAAGTGGAACTTTAAAAGGGATAAATACTCACTTCTTTTTTTAAAAGCAAAATGTGTGATAGTAAAGCTCTGTTGAGAGAAGAGGAGGAACACAAATTACTCTTAGTAAACAAAGAAGAAGATGAAAAACTTTGAGAAAGAAAGAGACGACAAGTAACCCGGACACCTCGTACGAAAAAATGCTCTATCTCACTCAATATATCTTTAAATGGCGAACCGTCTTTTTTTTCTTTTAAACTAGACTTATATATCTTCCAACGAATACAACCACACCACCTGAGTCAATACATTTTAACTTTTAAAGTTGGCTAAATTCTGGTTCCGCACATTCTGGCAGCAACGACCTTCAACCCCATTTCTTGCTCACTTCACTCCTTTCTACGTATTCATTTTAATAAGACACTCTGATGTTAAGCACATACGTCTTATGTTTTTCTATCCAAAATTCCATATTTCGTTGTATGATATCGAGTACTTGCTCCCTCTGTCCCAGAAAAAGAGTCGTATTTCATAAGTGAAACATTTTAATATCATTTTTTACTCCTCATATATATCTTTTAAATTCTACCCACTTGTATATCTTTTAATCTGAAAATTTGGAAATGCAACTATTTTTTGGTCATCATTTTGTCTTGATTGTCGGATATGAGGACAATCAATATCCAAAAATCGAGGGCTCCCATATTTAAAACTACATAACTCTTGGGGAATATAATGGGGGTGGAATGGATATTTTTAAATTCTGATATATATTTACTAGTTGGGGAAGACGTGGGATGCTAAACTTGTTTACAAGTGTTGTTTACTTCACAGTTTCAGATGATCCTAATAGCCCAACAAATAGGTGAGAGATCATTATTTCGTAGAATACCTAAGGGCTTAGTAGTGTTTCATCGTTTCGTAGGTGCAATGTGAATGAATAGTTGTATAGTGCTAATATGTTGTTATTGTTATAGTGTATACGCTAGTGTTGTTAGTATTAAAGTGCATAAATATAATGGTTTAAATTTTACTCTTAAAGCGCACACACTAGTCTGAACCATCAAATCAAATCGGCCAATTTGGTTCGGTTTTAGTTAGAACGGTTCGGTTTATATTTGAAAATAAACTAATCGGTTCTGTTTGTTTTTGGTGCCGAATCGAATCGAATCGAATTGAACCACCACTTTAATATATATATATATATATATATATATATATATATATATATATATATATATATATATATATATATATATATATATATATATATATATATATATGTATTTTTATATATCATATATATTTATATTACACATATATAGTTATATATTATAATTCTTTAGTAATTATAATTTTAAATATTATAAATTTTCAAAAGAAGTATCAAATACCAAACTATTCGAACCCTAATTCAAATTCTTGCTTCACACTTTGTCTCGCACCTCTCTCGTGACTTTCGGTCTCGCTGGCAAAATGCTCCATCTTTTACGTCAGTTATCGCCGTTCCTTCACCTTCAACTGAGTGTTATTATTATGAGATTGATTAATCAATTTCATGTCTATAGTCGTACATATGTGCCTCTTGTTATGGTATTGTTAATTAGAATTGGATATGTTTGAGTAAGCGTGTGTAAGGTGTAAAAATATATTAAAAAAAAAGGAGAGAGGAAATAGAATGTAGGAAAGGATTAAAAAATGGAGGTGGTAGCTCCGGGGAGGCAGTGGTACGTATCAAAGCCCTGATACAAAACTTGACACCGGAAAAGGGGAGAAAATAAGGAAACACAAGTGAAAGTTTAAAATGTGTGATGTCAAAGCCCTGTTGAGAGAAGAGGGGAACACAAACTACTCTTAGGAAACAAAGAAGAAGATGAAAATTTTAAACTAGACTTATATATCTTTCCAGCGAATACAACCACACCTTCTAGAACCTCTCGAGTCAATACATTTTAAATTTTAAAGTTGGCTGAAATTCTAGTTCTGCAAATTCTGGAAGCAACCACCTTTAACCCCATTTCTTGATCACTACACTCGTTTCTAAATATTCATTTTAATAAGACACTCCGGTGTTAAACACATGTCTTTTGTTTTGCAATCCAAAATTCCATATTCCGTTGTATGATATCGAGTATTTGCTCCGCTCCCTCTGTCCCAAAAAAAGAGTCGTATTTAATAAATGAAACATTTTAATATCGTTTTTACTCCTCGTATGTATCTTTTAAATTCTACCCACTTGTATATATTTTAATCTCAATATTTGGAAATACAGCTACTATTTGGACAAATCAAAATGGAAGAATGGAATTCTTTTTCAGGGCGGAATAGTAGAAATCAAAAAAGAGTTTCAACTTTCTTCTATTGTTCATTTCGATTATAAATTAACATATGGTTTATTTATTAGTATACGCTTTAAGATTTCAACACCCAAATATGAATAGTATGTCATATTTGTTATTTTCATATTAGTCAATGACATGTCAGATTTGTTTCTCGTATTAGTCTTATCTAGGTGTAAATAGCTAATGTATTAATTCGTTGTTTTGCATATGATTGCTGGGCAGTGGTAGCTGTTAATGCTACTCAATCTCTACTTTTCATATTGTACGAAAGGTTTTTGAGTTGTTATTTGAAGAGCTTCGTGATTAGGTTGCTTGTAAGTCTTGGCGTAAACAGGTTTCTTGCATAAATGCAAATTTATTTTCTTTGAAATTGGATCAATTATATCCACCATTTTTTACCATTAAACAATTGTGATTTTATATCGTTGGTTACGTAAACCTTTCCCTTGACTTTTTTCTCTCACGTGTCCTACCCACTATGGATACATATCGTCATACGTAGGTTGAGCGATTATATATTGACTCGTGGAATATGATCCCTAGTAAAAAAATCAAGAAGATCCTTGTGGCCTTGGAAAAACAACCGCCGATAACTCGGATTGTTTTGCATAAATCATTTCGCCGTCAATGTGGGGTATGAAATTGTTATTAGTTACATTAACCTTAAATATATAAATCATTTGATGAACATTAACTAGTATATATTGTTTTTTTTTATCTTTGACATAAATTTACACATGACCTACCTAGATGAATTTCGAAAGAGATCTCGAAAGTGATTGCAAAAGAGACAAATGATATCGTAAAGCTAAAAATGTGCTTGGTCATCATTTTTGTCTTGATCGTCAGATATGAGGACATTCAAGGGCTCCCATATTTAAATCTACATAATTCTTTAATGGGGGAGGGGTGAAATGGATGTTTTTATATTCCGGTCTTTACTACTTAGGGAAGACGTGGGATGCTAAACTTGTTTACAAGCGTTGTTTACTTCACCGTTTCAAAGGATCTAATAGCCTAGCAAATAGCTGAAAGGTCATTATTTCGTAAAATACCCAAGGGCTTAGTAGTGTTTCATCGTTTCATGTGCAATGTGAATGATCAGTTGTATAGTGTCATCATGTTGTTATTGTTATAGTGTATACGCTACTATTTTTACTATTATGGTGCATACACTAACTATAGCAATGGTTTAAATTTTACTGTTAAAGTGCATACACTAGTCTGAACCATCGAATCAAATCGACCGATTTGGGATTTGATTCGGTTTTAGTTAGAAAAGTTCAGTTTATATTTGAAAATATTATAAACTGTTCGGTTCTGTTTGTTTTTGGTGCCGAATCGAATTGAATTGAACCATCACTTTAATATATATATTTTTATATTATATATATTTATATTACACATATATAGTGTAACACCCCGTATTCTTGCATGTGCATTGTATGCTTGTCTTCTTGTTTTCTTGTTGATTGTGAGCATGTTTATTTAGTTTATAAATGTTTTAGAAACATTCATAAGTCATTCATGAAGCCCTTAACATGTTTAGAATCATGTATGCTTGTTTGTTGAATCGCCGGTTCGATTGCCTTGTTTTGGTCTTAGCGATTTTCCCTTCGTTGCTCGTTTTGCTTCTATTTCGACGTGCGTAGTGTTCGTTGAGTTCTTGGCTTTGTATTCAGGTCATAACCATGTTGAAACAAGCCTTTTTCATGACCAAGTTATCCTAGTTCGATCGGTGTTTGTTTGGAGTTTGATTCGTTAACCATTCGTCGCTTGATTCGAGCCTTGTTCTACCTTGTTCCGGTTGTTGTTTGGGTGCGTTTCCGACTTGTTTTGAGTTGGGTTAGACCTTAGAATGGTTTCCCATAAGTTTGGGACCATTTAGGACATGTTTAGACCAAGTTTTGAAGGTTCAGAAGCCCAGGCGCCCGCCTGGCACCTTGTGAGGCGCCCGCCTCAAGTTCTGGGAGCAATTACAAAATGATCAGAATCTGGAGAAGGGCTCAGCAGTTGAGGCGCCCGCCTGGAGGATGTTGAGGCGCCCGCCTCAACATCAGATGTGCACTTACAGGATTTTTCCCCTGTTCTGAAGTTGAACGACTTTTATACCCAAACCCCCTATCTAAACCTTTCCTAAACCTCCCTAACCCTCCTCACTTAAGTCCTAACATCCCTAACTAGTTATAAGGATGGATTAAGAGAGCTCTAATGATCATTAAGCCACAAAATCAGATTTTTAAAGAGACCACATTGGCTTGACACTTGTCCCACTCAAATTCTAGACCAATATAAGCCTTGTGTTCAGATTTTGACCTTCATTTCTCTCCCTCACTCTCCAAAAACGAGATTCATCCTCTCTCAAGCTTCTCCCATGGCTTCTTGAAGCTTTGCTCTTGGTCTCCCCTCATCCATTCTCCATTTGCTCAAGCCACCTTCATCAAAAGTGTGGAGCTCGAAGAGAAGATCGTTTTCAACCGATTAGTTTCTTTCTTTGCTTCCTTTGGTGTAGAACACTTGTAAGTTACTCTTCTTCTTCTTCTATTTAGTTCTCATTGACCCTAAGGAAACAAAGCCTATGGTGATTGAGGTCAATGAGGACACATATATGCTTCCTATGCCTTTTACTTGTATTTTGAAAGTGTGACCTTGATAGGAGCATGTATAGGATGATTTCTTGCCTATGGAAGTTTATAAAACTCTTTCATCTTGTCTATTTAAGGTTTTGATCATGTTAGAAACATGTATTATATATGTTGCTTGAATGAGTGCAATATGTGAATGCCCTAATTTGAGCCTACATTGTATGTTGTTAAGTTGTTATGTGTTCTATCCTCAAAGTTGAACTCTATGATGTATATGAATCACATTGCAATGCCTTGGTGAATTTACAACCTTGTTGAACCTAGAAATGACCTAGGTTGAGTTATGAAGCACATAGCTTCAATTTCTCCAAAATTGGGAATTTAGAGAAAAGACTCAACTGAGTCGACTCTAGGGAAGATTTGAACATGTTGAACTCTAGTTTCAATCCCTACGAAGTTTGGACACCGTTTGAATTGGTTTACTCAAATATGAGCTTGGTTTAATTGTTTACAACAAGTTGTTATGAAAGATTGGTTTTGAGCAATTAATTGCCTTGACATGTTTTTTTATGGTAGAGATTAATACCCTACTTGGTTGGTCGAGTTCGCTCTTGTCGAATTCTATCTTTAATTGGTTTAAGTCAAGTAAATATCTACTTGTGCATCACATTGAGTCCAGCTGGCATTATTTGGTTTGTTTATTAAGTCAGGGTGGGACGATGCATCGCCTTCATGAATTATGGGATTCGTGCTCGCTATGGATCGCCGCACCTGGGACCTCACACACACCTCCATTGTTGGCCGCAATGGGGAAGTAGCCCCTTTGCCGTAACAATACGTGCCGCATTGGCTTGCTATCTAGATCGAGTAGGTTCTCGATAAAAGTCGATGTAATCACCGAGCATCGATGTGGCACGATACAGTATAATAAAGTTTATTGCAGGAGCTACGAAGCGGCCGTGACTATATCATATCCTACTTGTATGATTTATTTTCCCGCACTTATGTGAATAATGTGCTAAGTGCTATATGATGATTATGTAATATAATTGTGATAAATGTCATGCTATAACATGAACATGCATTTGTAGTAACTTACTAAGTCTTTCGACTTACCCTATTTGTTTGTTTTGTTTCCTTAGATCCGAGCCGAGGAGACGGTCCGAGATAGACTCGCTTTATTCACGCTTGGTCGTTTGTGAGCAAGGTTGCTCTTTTGGACTTTTGTTATTAGTCTTTTATTTTGGAAAGGACGTTGGGAAGCAAGTCACTTAGACTTGTCTTGGGAATTTTGTTGTTGTAGTTAACTTAATGGTTTAACACTTGTAATCTTTTGTATGCCGACTTATATGTCGAGCCTGTTTATATGTTTATGGTTCGCTACAGTTTCTTCCGCTAAAGCTCGTTTAATTATTATTGTTGTTGTTGTCTCCGGCATGTTGTGGCCGTTGAGGTTTTATAAGCATGTGTTAAAATTGTAGGAGTAGTTGTTGGGTTCCGTAACGCCGCCGATGACTTGTTTATTTTAAGTTGTTTTTCCGGCCAAGTGTAGCCGAGTTGTTATTCGTATGCGATGTTGCGCCACATGAATTTTATAATCCTACTTGTGCATGCTTGTGTATCTTGTTTATTTGGACGGCACGATTCGGGATCCCGCATTGGGGTCCGGGTCGGGCCGTCACATATAGTTATATATTATAATTCTTTAGTAATTATAATTTCAAATATTATACATTTTCAAAAGCAGTATCAAAGACCAAAGTAGCCAAACCCTAATTCACATTTCCACTTCACACTTAGTAACGCACCTCTCTCTCCACTTTCGTTTTCCATGGAATTAAAAATGCTCCATCTTCTACGTCAATTATCGTCGTTCCTTCACCTTCAACTGATTGGAATTTTTATAAGATTGATTAATCAATTTCATGTGTATATACGTACATCTAATAAACCATTCACTAACTCCTAAATGGTGTGCCTCTTGTTATGGTATTGTTAAGTAGAATTGGATATGTTTGAGCAAACGTGTGTAAGGTGTAAAAAAATAAGAAAAGAGGAGAGAGGAAATATAATGCAAGAAAGGATAAAAAAAAATGGTGTTAGTGGCACCGGGAAGGCAGTGGTACGTATGACACAGGAAAATGGGAGAAAATAAGGAAACGCAAGTGAAACTTTAAAAGGGATAAACACTCACTTCTATTTTAAAAAGTTAAATGTGTGACATTAAAGTCGTGTTGAATGAAGAAGGGGAACACAGATTACTCTTAGGAAACAAAGAAGAAGATAAAAAGCTTTGAGAAAAAAGAGTGGGTAGACAACCCACACCTCGTACGAAAAAATGCTTTATCTCCCTCAACATATCTTGAAACGGTAAACTGTCTTTTTTTTCTTCTTTTAAACTAGACTTATATATCTTTCCAGCAAATACAACCACACCTCCCGAGTCAATACATTTTAACTTTTAAAGTTGGCTGAAATTCTGGTTCTGCACATTATGGCAACAACCACCTTTAACCCCATTTCTTAATCACTACACTCCTTTTTACGTATATATTTTAATAAGACACTCTAATATTAAGCACATACGTCTTCTGTTTTTCAATCCAAAATTCCATATTCCGTTGTATGATATCGACTACTTGCTCCCTCTGTCACCGAAAAATAATCGTATTTAATAAGTGAAACATTTTAATATCATTTTTACTCCTCATATATATGTTCTAAATTCTACCCACATGTATATATTTTAATCTGAATCTTTGGAAATGCAGCTACATTTTGGACAAATCAAAATGGAAGAATGGAATTCTTTTTCAGGGCGGAAGAGTAGAAATCAAAAGAGAGTTGTACTTTCTTTTATTTTCATTTCAATCATAAATTGACATGTGGTTTATTTATGAGTATACGTTTTAAGATTTCAACAACAGAATATGAATAGCATGTCATATTTGTTTATCATATTAGTCATTGGAATGTCAGATTTGTTTCTCGTATTAGTCTTATTTATGTGTAAATAACTAATGTACTAATTTGTTGTTTTTCATATGATTGTTGGGCAGTGACAACTATTAATGCCATGCAATCTCTACTTTTCATATTGTACGGAAGGTTGTTGAGCTCTCATTTGAAGAGCTTCCTGATCAGGTTGGTTGTGAGTCTTGATGTAAACAGGTTTCTTGCACAAATGCAAATATATTTTCTTTGAAATTGGATCGATTATATCCACCATTTTTTACCATTAAACAATTGTGATTTTATATAGTTGGTTACGTAAACCTTTCCCTTGACTTTATATCCACTATGGATACATACCGTCGTACGTACGTTGATCAATTATTTATTGACACATGGAATATGATCCCTAGTAAATAAATTGAGAAGATCATTGTGGTCTCGGAAAAAAAAACCCCGGTAGCTCGGATTGTGATTCATAAATCACTTCTCCGTGAATGTGGAGTAAAGAATTGTTATTAGTTACATTAATCATTTAATGAACATTAACTAGTATACATTGTTTTTTTATCTTTGACAGAAAATTTACACAGGACCTACCTAGAGGGATTTCAAAAGGGATCTCGAAAGTGATCGCAAAAGAGACAAAAGATATCGTAAAGCTAAAAATGTGCTTGGTCATCATTTTGTCTTGATTGTCAGATATGAGGACATTCAAGGGCTCCCATATTTAAAACTACATAATTCTTGGGGAATAGAATGAGGGTGGAATGAATATTTTTATATTCCGGTCTTTACTAGATGGGGAAGACGTGTGATGTTAAACTTGCTTACAATTGTTGTTTACTTCACAATTTCTGAGGACCCTAATAGCCCAGTGTTAAAATTTTTCCAAGTCTTTACGAGCATTAAGACCATCCTTTGATTTTCCTTTGATACTAAGCAATGTGCAAACTAAACTATCACTGTAATTCTTTTCAACATGCATTAAATCTAAACAGTGGCATACCGACAAATACTGGAAAAAGAATGACATTGTTATTGACTAATATTCTTTACAATTTCATTAAATTATTCATAAAGTCTGAGAATGGTTTACCTCGTAATAAGGCAACTTTAAAAAAATTGGCTTCTTCTTCCATATGAGGCCTTTCACGACTTTCTTTCGTTTAGTCTTCCTTTTCCTCTTCTTGTCGCCCTTACCTTTTTCCCTTCCTCTTCTTGTTTCTTCCTCATTGTTAATTTCCTCCCCTTTTCCAAAATCATTTTCAAAGTCACTTACAACTTTTAAAACTTTAGAACTAGTTAATATTGGAGGCGTGACCCTCTTCTCAATGGTTCCATCAAACCAACTCTTCTTCTTTCGAAAAGGATGATTGGATGCAAGGAATCGTTGATGACCAACGCAAGCACACTTGTTGATGTAAGGTAGCCATATTGAACAAGTATCAACACCACAAATAGGACATGTTGCCTTACCCTTTGTAGTACATCCGACTAGATTTCCAAAAGCTAGGAAATCATTAATTGTCCACATTAGAATAACCCTCAAATTGAGCATGCTCTTTTTATATGCATCATACACCTCAACCCCACTTATCCATAATTCTTTCAAGTCTTAAATGAGGAGCCTTAAATATACATCAATATCATTTCATGGTTCCTTCAGCCCAGGGATTAACAAGGTTAACATCAGGTTCTCTCTTTTCATGCATAGCCATGGGGGAAGGTTGTAAGTAAAAAGTATCACTAGCCAATACCTATACGTGGAACTTAGATTACGATAAGGATTAAATCCATATGTAGCAAGTCCAAGTCTTAGATTCGATGATCAGATGCAAAATCAGGCCAATTACTATCAATAAAATTCCATTTAGGTGAATCAACTAGATGTGGCATCTTGTTATCCTTACTATGATGAGTACTATGCCACAATAGTTGTTCAGAATTTTTTGGTGATATGAACATCCTTCTAAATCTGGGAATGATTGGAAAGTACCTCAAAACCTTGGCCGACACCCTCTTTTTAATTTTACGTTCATCTCTTTTCCAACGACTTTCCACCAGGATTTCCCACATCTTGGGCAATTGTCTAGATCTTTCAAGTCTTTCCTAAATAGACAACAATAATTGGCACAGGCATGTATTTTTTCAACAAGTCGAAGGTTTTAAGTAACTTTTTGGCTACGAATGTTGAACCCGGAAGTGTATTTTCCTGTGGTAACATGTCATTCAAGACTTTAAGAAGTTCAGTAAATGTCTTATCACAAATACCATTGACATCTTTATGTTTGAAAAGTACTACTGTTGCTGTCAGCTTTGTGTAGTCAGTGCGACCCGGGTAAAGAGGAGTTTCTGCTTCTTCCAACAATTTAGAAAACCTTCCATCTCTTATTTCTTCGGCATGATATGCAATCTCTTCATCGTTAACATGCGCATCTACAAACATCCTATATGTATCTGGTATATCATCACGATCACATGTCATTTTGGAAGAAGTGCTAGGATGTTTTTCCCCATGAAAAATCCATATCTTGTATCCCTCATCCATCACAAACATAATCAGGTCTTACACTTACATCGTCACTAGTGGAAAACGATATTTCTACATCAAGTACAAGGACATTGAATTTTTAGGGGATTTACTAACTTCTCCATAGTTGTTGAATCGAAAGCTCTAGCTCCTGCACCGTATGCAGGAATTGGTCTACAAAGAAAACCTTAAAAAGTTAATTGGCTAGCACCAAGAGAGTATGATAGTACCAAAAGAAAATGATCTTTGAGTTGAGATTTAAAACCTTGGTAGATACACCCAAGATTTATCCATTGCAAGAATGGTCAAACCTAAACAGAAAATATACACACATCAGAGAAATGACACTAAATTAGGAAGGATGGAGAACAAAAATTTTCTTGATCAATTAACCTAGATATTCTTCTTGCATTCATAATAGATTGTAATACACACAAGGAACACTTTTTTGTTCTAAATTAGCTTTAGAATTACAAAAAATGGAAATGCAGTCAGCTCATATCCACATCACATGCAATAAGTTAGCTTAAGTGACAAAAAATCCCGTACATTGAGCTATAAATTGAATAAGGCAATAATAATTCCATTTGTACATAGTAGTTTCAATATATACATACCAATACTCTTGTACACCACAAGGGTAGGAAGAAGACTAAATTCTGGAACTCGAATTAGTGTGGCTTCTGTTGCATAGTCTGTTTAAATGGATAAGATGACAAAATTAGGACATTTTTCTACTCACAAGTCCCTTCGGATAGCCACCTACCTTGTTCTTTTCAGTTTTGGTTGATTCTGTCTTCTAATGAGTCATTGGCTAACTTTTCAAAATTTCCAAACTTATAGGGAGTTAATGTGTCAATTGAAAAATGAGTCATCTTCAACCTTGGAATTGGAATTCAAAAAATTAATGCTTTAGTTCGGGTTTGAAGTTTAAAAAACACACGACATTTCTGGCTGCCGTAGTTTGAAGTTTGAACTGAATGAGCCCCCCTTCATACTTTTCAATCCCATCTTAAACCCTCTAATAAAATATATCTCCCTCAAATTGAATTAACATCTTCTCTCTCTAGATTCTTGAATTGCCATCCATTAGTGTTAAGCTTTACAGCGTTCTCAACAAGCTCTTAATCAAACACAGTTTACAAATTCTATCCGAAGACCACCACCTCCACAACGACACTTCCAATTCGTACGTCGTTGTTTCACGACCCGACGAATCAATCGTGGTGGCTAATCCCAGCTTCTATGACGAAAAGTCATGCATGTAGACCCTTAACGTCTACCACCCTCCGAATTTTTCTTCTCGATTCTGCCCTTGCTTCATCAAATTTGAGTAGGGTTAGGGTTAGCTCGAATCTCAAACACGAAAATGGGGTTTATCGAGGCTACGGAGGTTATTCGTCGGGGTTGGAGAAGAATTTTAGGTGATTTTGCAATTTCATGGGGGAGGGTTTTTTAGTGGGAGCAATGATTCGGTTGCAAATGATCTGTTCTGTAGAAGGATTGCAAAATTGTGTGATGCGATTTTTGTGTCAGTTGGGTATAGGCTGGCACCGGAGAATCAGTTTGTGGCGACGTTTGAGGATGGGATAAAGGCGTTGAATTGGTGAGGTAAACAGGCTAATTTGCAGAGTGTAGTAAGTCATATGTGAATGAGGGAAGGAATGGTGATCTGGGTACAGATGGAATGGAACCCATCACTTTACATATTCATCGCCATTTACCATTGTCATTTACCATTGTTGAAGAAACCATTGTTGCTACAGAAGGAATGCAGATTCAGATACAGAAGAAATAGAACTTGATCTGCAATAGAACCATTACCAGATCTACAGTAGAACCATTGTGTCTCTCTTCCTCCGCTGGCGAAATCGCCATGGGAAATGGGTGTTGTGTTTTGCGAATAATTTTGTTTCTTCTTTTTCGCCGTTTGGGTTTGGGGTTTTGAGGGTGAGGGAAGCCGCCATTAACGGTGATGGAAGCCACAAATCTCCCATCGTCTTTCTCTTCCTCCGCTGGCGAAACCTCCATGCCAAGCCACCAAACATCAATCGGAATTAGATCTGTTACAAAACCCAGATCCGACACATTAATCTTTTTGAATTCCAATTCCAATGTTGAAGATGACTCATTTTTCAATTTGGCACATTAACTCTTTATAGTTTGGATATTTTGAAAAGTTAATCAATGTTAAATTTTTTAGTAACGATAACGGTAGGAAGGGAATTGACCAAAAAAATCGAATTGAGGGACCAAACGCATACAAAAAAATAGTGGGACGAAACGCAGAGTTTTGGGATAATTCAGGGACCAAATAATTATTTAAAAGTCACTATAGTATTATAAAGGCTAAACTAATATACAATAGAAATTACTATGATAATGAACAACTTCATTCGTCACATGTAACGTATACACACTATGTGTGTATAGAGGTAGGTGAAATGTTGATTTGCGCGGTAATGGAAGTCCTAAAAGGAGTATGTGTGATAATAATATCACTTGTCTCTATAAAATTACAACGCCCACATTAAGCCTAAGAGTAATGCTAGAGTCACTCTAATAGCACTTAATTTTGGGTACTAAATGATGTGGTTTCCAATTTGTCATCTTATTTGGCATTTTATGGGCTCCACTATAAGTTAAAAAGTTATGTTAACAATATGACACATAAGATGCCACATCATTTGATACCCAAAATTAAGTGCTATTAGATGGCTTTACCCTAAGTGATAGTAGTTTAAAGCTATGGAAGAAAATCATTGCAGATCTTTTGGAATAGTTTGTTGATCCATGGAGATTTTGTTATTCATGGTACTCTACAGGTAGTAGCTTAATCTAACAAAAATAAAAATAACAATAAAAATACGAAACTGATGTCCGCCTTCATTTAATGTGGATGGCTCGGATAAAGAAAAGACTATCGTTATTTATTAGCTTGAGGTATAATTATGAACATATTGTTTCTATGTTTTATTTACTGTTGGAATAATGGAGGCTAATTTGGCTAACGTGTGAGAAATTAATAAAGCATTACAAGTAGTTATGTATCCAGAAGAATTTCTGGGTATTCTGCATAAACGGAAGGGGAATGGAGTGTTTGGATGCAATTGTTTAATTTCTTAATTTTGTTTTTTTAAAAAAACACTTTTACATTAATTTACATGTTATTTTAACGATGGATTTCACATGTACATAAACTTTTAATTTGTGTTTCAGGTCAAACAAGTCATTTATTTAAGAACGTACAAAGTAATAGTTAGCATTTTGATGATTTTCAGATATAATATACGTGTATACATCATGTTGAAGTTGCAATTAATTAAAATTAAACCAAAAATAAAAACCGTTAACTACAAATGGGAATAAAGAGAAACTAGTTCAATTTAGGCAACTGATAAGCTCTACCCATTATATGATTCATTAATTTACTATGTATTATAGACAAATGATATTACGAGTTCGAACTTATGATATGGTATGCTTACGAACTTTAATTTGAAAGTCGTTGTCCGGTTAAATTGGTGATAATTTGGAATGTTTAATGCCTTATTTAGAAAATGACATATTTGATTTGACGGTGTAAAGCTTTAAGTAAGTGGGATCTAATCGCACTAGCATCAAATCTCGGAAAAATACGTTAAACTCGAGCTCGTAATATCATGACTTTTTATAATAATGACTTGCTAAATTATGCATTGTCATGATACAATTGCCTTATACCCACCTTGTTTATTATAACATTTTTGTTTTTCAAAACTATATTGTTTGGATCATAGAAGATCTAAATTATAGAAAACATTGGTTCTTTGCAAAAAATATTTACAGTAGTAAACTAGTAAAATGGACAACAAGTTGTAAAATATCTTTAAGCACTACGTAAACCTAGAATTCACTAATGGCTGTTTTTTCTTCGGTAATCCAAATCTTGATTTTACATAATTTCATTGTTGATAATAAGTTGAAAAAGTAGATACCCCTATTGATAATCATTTCAATTCTAATTTTCTTGTTTCTGTATTTTATTGTCGGTAATTAAAAATTAAAAATAACATGTTTGATAAATGTTCATATTTCTAAATGAAGCAGAAATGTTTCTTAGTTTTGAGCCAATTCTAGATTCAAAAAGAACTCCTTTCCTCACATGCTAGAAATGTTTTTTTCTCAAACTCACGAAAAATTTGATGACGCCCAACTTGTCTTGATGTGGCTTTGTTCCGATGGATGGTAGAGCAGTTTGGCTTATCTTGCATAGTGGCTAAGCTAGGATTTAGTCTTCGCATGGCCGTATGTAGTTAAATAATATTATTAGAATTGACTAATAATTTTTCACCGATTATATGAACTGTAAATTGTTAAGTAATCAACTCATTTAAAAACTTAAACTGTTAAAGAGAGTACCAACAATGTATATCGTATTTTAAATTTTGTGCTTTAACACAAATTGGGGAAATTGGGGCATGCGGCTCGTCTTCTTCTCTTTTAATCTTAGTCATTTGTTAGGGTTCTTGAATTGCATATTGGGGCATCAATAACTTGGTATATAGACATTGATTTTGGAATCGTTAGATTGGTGTTGTAGAGATTGATTCCTGAATTGCAAATGGACTTTGATTAAATTAGGGTTCATGATACTTCACCTTAATCTGCCAATTGAAATAGTTGATGGAAAGAAAATGGAGTATTCGATATTGGGGGAAAGGAAGCCTTATAGCCTTGTGGGTTTAGAAATGAATGTGTGTTCGTCAAACACACCTTTAGTTTCCTATTTTAATATAACCAGTAGTTTGGATAGTGTTTGATAATAAATAAGGAAAAATAATATTATAAAGTCGAGCTTGTGATATTTTTACAAATTTTTGTATAAGAGCGGTTGGATGGTTAAATTGATGATGATTAAAAATGTTTATATCATTATTTAGAAAAAAAACAAATACGTTACAAACCCTAAAGTTTGAGCTTGTGATATCATACATCATTTGATAAGTAATGTAATTGCAAAATCTCTTTGGGAAGACAAACCGGTTATTATCACACATAATTTGGATAAGAATGTTTCGTCTTACTAAAAATGACCGCAAAACCTTTTTACCAAAGCTTTTGTCTAATTTTTTTCATATAGAAGTGAACCAAAATGTAGTGTAATGGAAAATGGTGCCTCCCAATGATGTTATCGGCCATATGAATAGTAGTACAATCCTTCTTCAGCCAACAACCCAAAAGTTATTGGCTCTATTGTGTACAGTGGAAGATTTTGTATACAAATTAACGGAGCATAACAAGATCAATTGTAAAAAAAAAAAAAAATTGAGGCCAATAGACTGTCGAAATTTTATTAGAGCGTAATTGAAAACGTTTTAGAGACTTAACTATTTATATGAATACAATAAAAACCTTAAAACCTTTAAAACATGTAAAAACTGGACAAGCAGCAAAAACATCAAAACGCACGACACTAAACGACCGCGCAGTACTTTACAGTAGCTCTGTCATAAATAATTTTGACTAAGCGGTCGTCTAGTCATTAACACTAAGCCACCACCTTGTCCCAAAACCCGATAATACTTTGTTCAAAACCTGAGTCATCTCATTCTCAACAATTTCTTCCTTCCTTTTCGGTAGTATCCAACATTCTATATTACTTGAGATATTTTTACTAAAAGAGTTTTATTTTTAAAAATGATGTTTATAATCTTCTTAACATTTCAATTTTATCCCCAAAAAAAACATTTTGTGTTTTACCAAAACAAATAATAATAATAATAATAATAATAATAATAATAATAATAATAACTCTATATATGTGGCCTAAAGAGGATAGTAATGATTGCTATGATGAAACAATGTTTTACCACAAAAATACACTTGCTTACGACTCGTTAGCCTAGGATACTCATGATTGCTATGATGAAATGATGTTTTCGCGATTAACTTATTCCATACATTTATTTTGAACAATTGTTCCATACATTTTTAAAATTACAGTATAAAAATTACTCCATTAATTTTAGAATATTTGTACACTCTACATGATTTAAATTCCTTGTTATATAAAGTCTTTCTAAATAAAGTTAACATAAGAATATAATTTCAGAATGATTATCTATATTGTCCATGCTTGATATTCTAAATTATTAATTACTTAATTGATGAAAGAATTTATGTAAGGAATTACGATAAATAGAAATGAGTTTATTTATTATATTTGTTAATATCATAATTTATTTGTTCTATACAACCATCTTCTAAACCTCTCATGTTATTTGAAATCGATCAAATTCTCAGTTGATCTATTTCATACATGATGATATAAATATTACTCCCTCAGTTTTAAAATTATTGTCTTTTTTTTTCTTACTTTAATTATAGGCAACATGTACATGAGCTTTAAAGAAAATTACACACTATATCAATATTAATAATTAAGTTAATTATTATACTTTCCTAATTTACTTGTATTTAGGTTTCCTAATCCCTCTTATATTTTATGTTTCCTAATCTCTCTTGTATTTAGACTATCTAGGTTAAACTTGTATAACAAGTATTGTAACCTTATAAATATGTTCAACATATAAATGGAAAGGCTATGTCATTATTATTAAACTTTATCCGTTTTTACAATATATTAGTTTCTACAGTGACATACATGTCATGGACCAAAACAATGCACATTGTAATTTGTAATATGAAAGTTGGGGAGAAATTCAGATCGATCCACTTTCATAAGTTTTCATCGTACAACATCCTACGATTTTTAAACCCGTAAAAATGCATTTTTGACGCGAAAATACTACGATACTCTTAAAAACCTGAGGCGCGCTACGGATCACTTATTCAGTACATCGCATTGCATCAAATTTAAATTACATTATTTAATTTTTGCATCGCGATGCATCAAGTCAACCATCAATAGAACATCACGTTGCAAAATAATATTGAACCAGACCTTCATGCCCCTTCTTTCTTTTATGCAATCAACAAACGATTCGAATTGATACATCTTTCTTGCATCTCAAATCTAAATCGATGCATCATGACTCACAAATAATACAACGTGATTCAAAATTGATACATTTAGATTTAAAAAAAGTGTCCAATAACAAACAAACTTATATTCGAGTATTCCATCGAATAGTTTACATGCATGTCAACTCAACACATAAAGTGAATCCATTTTGAATCAAACACACGAATACAATGAAAGAAGAAGGCACATGTGAAACTCAAGATCTATCATGAAGGGGAAAAAGAGTGGAAAGTTAGGATGGTGGAGTAATCGAATTTCAGGTGAAGAAAAACATCAACACCTTACCTCCCCACCCTCTTTGATTTTTCTCATGCTAGCAACATGCTGCCGTTTTTTTTTCTTCCACGAGCATTTTATGAATGATTTTACAAAAATTAACTTTAGTGGTTAGAAAAAAAATGAGAGATTTAAGTAATTAAAAATTTGGAAAAAAAAGACCCACAATTTCGCCTAAAAATTACACCACGATGTCAAGGGATAAATAAAGCGGACTCGGGCTAAACAGTTATTGGCCCATTAAGTTTAGGCCGGTAAGCACGACTTCAAATCATCTGTCCCGCTCTCTGTCACATCCTCTATCCCATTGAATCTCAACCTCTCATGTTTCCTTATAAAAAGAAAACTGACTAAAATAATAAGGAACGTGTACGGCCGAGATTCAATGAGACAATGAATATGACAGAGAGTGTGATAGACGATTTGGAGCCGGTAAGCACATAACTAAAAGTGACGTCGTTTTGCGAGCAATATATAAACTTGTTTATGATATCAAAAAGACAAAATTCCTTGTTGCTCAATCTCACTCCAATCTTCAATTCCTCTTGCGGCAATACAGATACATATACACCCCGGAATTCAGTCTTCAACCTAATTTTGTTTATATTTTATGATCTAGTTGAACAACTTTAGTTGATAATTGAACTAACATACAATATCATCTTTGTTGTTTAATTTCATAACATCATCATTAATTTAAATTTAAATAACTCCAAAAAAATAAATACTCAATCCGTTCAGGACAAAGAGTTCCCGTTTGAAATTTAAACTTTTTAAGAAAATGATATTTTTAGTAGTTCATTAGTAATTAAAAAACAATTTTATGCCTTAATTTTTGAAAGTTGACTCTTTAAGTAAAACATCTCAAAATAAAATAGTGGTCTCTTTTGCTCGAAACGAAGAGAATAAATCATAAAGTCTCATATATCCGATTTTTAACATGGGTATAGGCAGCGTGAATTAAAACTATTGGATTGATGTGTGTTAAGTAACTAACTCATCCAAAAGCTTAAACTGTTAGAAAGAGCACCAACAATGTATATCATGCTTTAGATTTTGTGCTTTAACACTCCCCCTCACGTGCATACGTGAAGAGAAATGCACTTTTTTTATTTTTTTTATTTTTATATATAGGGCCAATACGTACCCTTTTAAATATCAACATTGCTAGGATTACCACTAGAGTTACCACTATGATGACAACTATGCTTTGAAGTGGCACATGCACCTCACATGCACTTTACCTTCAAGGCAAAGTTGTCACCAGGGTGATAACACTGGTGGTAAATCTATCATTATTGTTTAAATATTTTTAGGATAAATGCAAGGGGGGAGATTTGAACCCCCGTCCTTGCCAAACCATGAGCTCTGATATCATGTTAAGTAACCAACTCATCTAAAAGTTTAAGCTGTTAAAGAGAGCACCAACAATGTATATCATGTTTTAGATTTTGTGTTTTAACAATGTGATTTTGGGTTATGTCTTTCATACATCTACCATGTGATTATCGAGCCTTTTTTGAAAACCGATCGAGGTACCAATTTCAGTTGATTTGTTATTGTATTTGTGTTTGTAGTTGGAATTGTCTTGACTTGTACAGTTGTACGTGTTTTCATTTCTAGTAAATGACTAAATGCACGAGGAATCTGGTAGGTGGAGATTTGTAGTATTTTTGAGGGAGAAAATGAAGTTTGTGAAGTCGCGATCAAAGGCCAATGACTACTACCATTAGTACCATACTCAATGTGCGTGTGTTGGTTTTTGAGTGTGGTTATGTGTCCTACGGCCCATGAAATGCATGCATTTTCTTTTCATGCCATAGGTGTATATAATTTCTTCTTCTAAGTTTGATTTATTAGAAACTAAGTTCATTTTATGGATTCGAGAAACCGATTACTCAACTCGATCAACCTCTTTTTTTTCAATCACTATGTATCATATATGCCAATATTTTATATAGTGGTGGATAATAAAAAGAAAATGACTTTTCGGGCAAAGAGTTTGCTATTCTATTTTTTTATGTTTCACTTAAATAGTCTATTTTCAAAAATTATAGCATATAAGCATCATTTTATTATTAATGAGCTATATACTAAAAGTATCATTTTATTAAAAAGTTTGACTTTCAAACGAAAACTATTTCCCCAAACGAACGAAGGGAGTAATTTTCTTCTTATGCTTTTTGGAGATGATGTGGACTTGGTGATCTTCGTACCACTGGTACTTCAAGAAGTATGCCTCTATCCATCGCAACTATTGTGAATGATTAACTTTAATTTTGGAGTGTAATCCTCAAGAGATAGCTCCCCTTGCTTCAACATGTGAAATTGAAGGAAATAATCTAGTGTCGAATTGAATTGAACCACCACTTTAATATATATATATATATATATATATATATATATATATATATATATATATATATATATATATATATAATAGAGTTCATAATCTCACATGTGCAATTGAGTAAAGCTATTTAAAAGTTGTGATTAAATTATCTTTAAAAATTTAATCATCGTGATTCACCCTCTCAATCACATGTGTGAGAGTAGTTATTCCCTTTTAACTCCCTTTTTTTTCTCTCTATTACAAAGTCACCCCCTATAATTAATATTATAAGCAGTCATCACTATTTCTTCTCCTTATGTTTTCTTTCCATATTACAAAGTCACAGCGTGCGATTAATATTTTAAGCAATCACTCATTATAAAACATCAATCTTACATTAATATAATCTAACAATATAAGCGCAGTTGATTGATTGAGGACATGCGTCAGTTACATATAAATCTTTACAAATACCCTCAATTATTGGTATGTACCCCCTCAACTGTAGCTTTTTTTTTATTTTTAAATCGCACCTTCTATTTAGGCACTGTCATTTCAATTGACGAAATCACATAAATTGATATCGTGTCATAGGCACCGGCACGAAGATCTAGTATATTTATATTACACATATATAGTTATATATTATAATTCTTTGGTAATTATTGTAGAAACTCACATACCTTAGATTTGCTTAAAATCATTAAGCTAAAACCAGCTAGTTTAAATACTTATCCAAAATCCTTAAATATGTTTTAAACTTAGACTTTGTAACAAGTCTAAATCTATCTGTTGAAATATTCAGCAAATAAGATATCTTTTGTTGTTTATGCAGCAGATACCCTTTTGACTTTGTTTAGCACCATAAATTCTAGTGTCATTCTATTTGTCTAAAACATAAGTCATCAGCATTAGCATCTGTTGATACACAATGTCAGCACCTGCTTATATTCTAAAATTTCTACCTGCTAAAAACACTGTATTCATTTGAAAAAGATTTGACCTTCACGCACATAAAACTTTATTTCGATAAACTTTTTCAAACAAAAGAACTATTCACATGTCATATAAATAGAAGACTTTTGTGTATGTCATAAATGTTCTTTGTAGGGAATATCACCTTTTAGACCACCGTACAAATTGGGGAAATCTAATTTGACCAACAATGTTTCATAACGACCAAATTAACCAACCAACTTTTAATTTGGTTGCAATGTCGTCCTCGACGTTATTTAAAAACCAAATTAACCAACCAACTTCTGTCAATATCTTCCTTCTATGGCAATTTCTTGGCCCGATATTGACAGAAGTTGGTTGGTTAATTTGGTCGTTATGAAACGACGATGACGACATTGCAACCAAATTAAAAGTTGGTTGGTTAATTTGGTCACTATGAAACGTCGTTGGTCAAATTGGATTTCCCCAATTTGTACGATGGTAAAAAATGTGGTATTCCCTTATTTGTATACTCATACCTAGCTAACCACTCTCTCTTTAATATTTTATACTAGGAAATAATATTTGTCTCATACAGTTTCCAGAATTTCTGGGCATTCAATGGAACAGGGCATTCAATGGAACATCATTTCATCAAGAAATTCAAGATTCAACTTCGCTCTCTCAAACTACTACAATTCTGGATTTATCTATAAAGCGTTTGAAGTAAGGATTGAAGAAGACACCTTTTGCAATATTACATGCTCAATCTTTCATAAATCAAAATTTCTCTACAGCACTCAAAAAGAGACATACACGTCGAAACTCTCATTCAAACCAAGAACTTCAATCTTTCCTTGAAGAGTTTCTTCTCTAAAACATTACTAACCAGTTTCTTTCATAGATATTTTTTTCTAGTTTCTGTTTTAACACTGTGAGCGTCTCAAAATAATGTGTTTTGTCTATATGATGTTTTTACTGTTTACAACATTTAAGCAACTTCTATCTACCTAAGTGTTTAACAGTTAGTAGTCCTAAATTATTTACATAGTTGATCTTATATAGTATACTTCAATTTAGACCCTACATTTAAGTGATCAAAAGAAAACCAAACCAAACTGTTTTAAGTTCAGCAGCTGCTACTTGCTGATTTTACATCAGCTGCTGAAAAACTTATATTTTTCGCTGCAACTTTTAATGGTTTTCAAAACAACCCTCAAAGTTTTTAGAAGACTATTCACCCCCTTTAGCCTTATTTCGTTACTAACTGGACTTACAATTATAATTTTAAATATTATACATTTTCAAAAGAAGTATCAGAGACTAAAGTATCCAAACCCTAATTCACATTCGCACTTCACACTTAGTCACGCACCTCTCTCTCGACTTTCGGTTTCGTCGGCAATATGCTCCATCTTCTACGTCATTTATCGTCGTTTCTTCACCTTCAACTGAGTGGAATTTTTATGAGATTGATTAATCAATTTCATGTCTATAGTCGTACATCTAATAAACCACTCACTAACTCCTAAATAGTGTGCCTCTTGTTATGGCATTGTTACCTGGAATTGGATATGTTTGAGTAAGAATGTGTAAGGTGTAAAAAATATAAAAAAAGAGGAGAAAGGAATAAAATGTAGGAAAGGATAAAAAATGGAGGTGGTGGCGCCGGGGAGGCAGTGGTACATATCAAAGCCCTGACACAAAACTTGACGTTGGAAAAAGGGGTGAAAATAAAGAAACACAAGTGAAACTTTAAAAGGGATAAACACTCACTACTTTTTTATAAGTAAAATGTTTGATGTTAAAGCCCTATTGAGAGAAGAGGGGGAACACAAACTACTCTTAGGAAACAAAGAAGAAGATGAAAAACTTTGAGAAAAAAGAGACAACAGACAACCCAAACACCTCGTACGAAAAAATGCTTTAACTCACTCAACATATCTTGAAATGGCAAACCATATTTTTTTCTTATAAACTAGAATTATATATCTTTCCAGCGAATACAACCACACCACCCGAGTCAATACATTTTAACTTTTAATGTTAGTTGAAATTTTGGTTCTGCACATTCTAGCAGCAACGTACCTTCAACCTCATTTCTTGCTCACTACACTCTTTTCTACGTATTCATTTTAATAAGACACTTTGGTCTTAAGCACATACGTCTTATGATTTGCTATCCAAAATTCCATATTCTTGTATTGTATATATCAGTACTTGCTCCCTCGTCCCGAGAAAAGAGTCGTATTTGGTAAGTGAAACATTTTGATTTCATTTTTTACTCCTCATAGATATCTTTTAAATTCTACCCACATGTATATCTCTTAATCTGAATATTTGGAAATGCAACAATTTTTTGGACAAATCAAAACGGAAGAATGAAATTCTTTTTCAGGGCGGAAGAGTAGAAAAAAAAAAGAGTTGTACTTTCTTCTATTTTTCATTTCGATTATAAATTAATATGTAGTTTATTTATGAGTACACGTTTTAAAATTTCAACACCAAAATATGACATGTCGTTTATGTCATATTTGAGTATACATTTTAAAATTTCAACACCAAAATATGAATAACATGTCATATTTGTTTTTCATATTAGTCAATGACATGTCAACTTTGTTTCTCGTATTAGCCTTACCTATATGTAAATAGCTAATGTACTAATTCGTTGTTTTGCATATAATTGTTGGGCAGTGGCACCTATTAATGGCACACAATCTCTACTTTTCATATTTTATGGAAGGTTGTTGAGATCTCATTTGAAGAGCTTTGTGATCAAGTTGCTTGTGAGTCTCGACGTAAACATGTTTCTTGCACAAATTCAAATATATTTTCTTTGAAATTGAATCAATTATATCCACAATTTTTTTTTACCATTCAACAATTGTGATTTTATTTTTATATAGTTTGTTACGTAAACCTTGCCCTTGACTTCATTCTCTCACGGGGCCTATCCATTATGGATACATACCGTCGTGCGTACGTTGATCGATTATATATTGACTTGTGGAATATGATCCCTAGTAAAGAAATCAAGAAGATCCTTGTGGCCTTGGAAAAACAACCGCCGGTAGCTCGGATTGTGGTGCCGAAATCACTTCTCCGTCAATGTGGGGCATGAAATTGTTATTAGTTACATTAACCTTAAATACATAAATAATTTAATGAATATTAACTAGTATACATTGTTTTATCTTTGATAGAAAATTTACACAGGACCTA
This sequence comes from Codonopsis lanceolata, assembly GCA_013146195.2. Classification (NCBI taxonomy): domain Eukaryota; kingdom Viridiplantae; phylum Streptophyta; class Magnoliopsida; order Asterales; family Campanulaceae; genus Codonopsis; species Codonopsis lanceolata. The sequence goes on along the minus strand of CM028382.1, from coordinate 78,677,879 downwards.
CGTAGAGGGATTTCGAAAGGAATCTCGAAAGTGATCGCAAAGAGACCAAAGATATCGTAAAGCTAAAAATGTGCTTGGTCATCATTTTGTCTTGATTTTCGGATATGAGGACATTCAAAGACTCCCATATTTAAAACTACATAACTCTTGGGTAATAGAATGGGGGGGGGTGGAATGGATATTTTTATATTCCGATCTTTACTAGTTGGGGAAGACTTGGGATGGTAAACTTGTTTACAAGCGTTGTTTACTTCATAGTTTCAGAGGATTCTAATAGCCCAGAAAATTGGTGAGAGGTCATTATTTCGTAGAATACCTAAGGGTTTAGTAGTGTTTCATCGTTTCGTAGGTGCAATGTGAATGAATAGTTGTATAGTCTTATAATGTTGTTACTGTTATAGTGCATACGCTAGTGTTGTTACTATTAAAGTGCATACACTAAATATAATGGTTTACCTTTTACTGTTAAAGTGTGATGTGTTATAAATTTATCTCTTAAGTACACGAGTCAATCGAAGTATAGTTGTACGGAAGCAAGGGTCGAACCACAGAGAGAAGAGTAATTAAAAGAATTTAATCAAACAGAAACAAAAATGATTTATCTAAAGGGGGTTTGATTTTGGATAAATTAAAACTAAATTATTGACTAATTAAACTAATTTAAGAGTAATAAAATAATAATAGCAGGAAGCAAAGAATTATCGAAGATTGATTTGTTGGGAGAATCTAGGGATTAGGATTCACTTGCATCGCCTCTTATGTTCGTTTAACTATTGTATCTATCAAATTAAGGGTTCATTCACTCGTGTAAAGGATTGATACTTATGGATCAAGATTTACAACCCTTAGTATCCTGTTTTAACTGTGCTTTCATTATCCGTCAACACAACAATTAAGGGTTCATTAAGATCGCTAAGAACACACGCGAACCTGATTCTAACCTTAGCCCGATCAGGAAGTCAGAGAGATCTTTTTATCATTTAGGGCGGCCAATATATAACTCACGCACGATCATGCAGTTTTTTATACCCAAGAGCATACAAATTCACTAACACATCCATTATGGGATAGTTTCAATGCACGCCTGAAATAATCTAAATGATAACAATAATTGATAGAATAGAAATTATAATTAAAATATAAGAATTGATACAGGTTACCTCCAATCCATAGAAGGATGCGGTTAGTTCTTCACATGCGATGAGCAAATCATTGTGAATAAACAATACATCATCAATCGTCAATACTTGGCAATAAAATGGAATCAAAGTGTGTTTCGGCCTTGAGAAGCAAGCGATGAATTTTGGATCCCTGAAGTTGTACAACTAGAGTTCTATTTATACTAGGTTGAAAATTTTGAGAAATTACAAAACAGGACATTGCAGACTGCGCTTAATGCTCTTCTTCACTTTTCTTCCTTGATCTTCCATCAATTTGTACTCAGGTCCCTGGAATCTTCAATTTATGGATTATAGGCCCATAATTCATTAATCTTCTCAAATTCAACCTGAAACTTATAAAGCACTAAAAACCCATATCAGTAGCTTAGAAACTAGTGGAAAAACACAATCTAAGTAGGAATAAATACACAATAGATGCGAATAAAACACATCTATCAAAGTGCATACACTAGTCTGAACCATCGAATCAAATCGGCCAATTTGGTTACTGTTTTAGTTAGAATGGTTCGGTTTATATTTGAAAATATCATAAACTAATCGGTTATATTTGTTTTTGGTAGAATCGAATCTAATTCAACCACCACTTTAATATATATATTTTTATATGTTATATATATTTATATTACACATATATAGTTATATATTATAATTCTTTAGTAATTATAATTTCAATTATTATACATTTTCAAAAGGAGTGTCAAAGACCAAACTATCGGAACCCTAATTCAAATTCGCCTTTCACACTTTGTCACGCACCTCTCACGACTTTTGGTTTCGTCGACAAAATGCTCATTCTTCTACGTCAGTTATCGCTATTTCTTCACCTTCAACTGAGTTGAATTATTATGAGATTGATTAATCAATTTCATGTCTATAGTCGTACATATGTGCCTCTTGTTATGGTATTGTTAAGTAGAATTGGTTATGTTTGGGTAAGCGTGTGTAAGGTGTAAAAAAATATTTAAAAAAAGGAGAGAGGAAATAGAATGTAGGAAAGGATTAAAAAATGGAGGTGGTAGCGTCGGGGAGGCAGTGGTACATATCAAAGCCCTGATACAAAACTTGACGACGGAAAAGGGTGAAAATAAGGAAACGCAAGTGAAAGTTTAAAAAGGATAAACACTCACTACTTTTTTTATAAGTAAAATGTGTGACGGTAAAGCCCTGTTGAGAGAAGAGAGGGAACACAAACTAATATTAGGAAACAAAGAAGAAAAACTTTGAGAAAAAAAGACTGACAAATTTTTTACTCAACTAACATATCTTGAAACGACAAATCGTCTTTTTTCTTTTAAACTAGACTTATATATCTTTCCGGAATACAACCACACCTTCTAGAACCTCCCGAGTCAATACATTTTAACTTTCAAAGTTGGCTAAAATTACGGTTTTGCAAATTAACAACCACCTTTAACCCCATTTCTTGATCACTACACTTCTTTCTAAGTATTCATTTTAATAAGACACTCCGGTGTTAAGCACATATGTCTTATGTTTTGCAATCCAAAATTCCATATTCCGTTGTATGATATCGAGTCGTAAAAAAGAGTCGTAAAATATGAAACATTTTAATATTGTTTTTACTCCTCATATAGATCTTTTAAATTCTTCCCACTTGTATATATTTTAATATTTATATTTGGAAATGCAGCTACTTTTTGGACAAATCAAAATGGAAGAATGGAATTATTTCGAGGCGAGGCGGAATAGTAGAAATCAGAAAAGAGTTGTACTTTCTTCTATTGTTCATTTCGATCATAAATTGACATGTGGTTTATTTATTAGTATACGCTTTAAGATTTCAACACCAGAATATGAATAGCATGTCATATTTATTTTTTCATATTATTTAATTGAATGTCAAACTTTGTTTCGTATTAGTCTTATCTATGTGTAAATAGCTAATGTACTAATTCATTGTTTTGCATATGATTGTTGGGCAGTGGTAGCTGTTAATGCCACTCAATCTCTACTTTTCATATTGTACGAAAGGTTGTTGAGTTGTCATTTGAAGAGCTTCGTGATCAGGTTGCTTGTTAGTCTCGACGTAAACAGGTTTTTTGCATAAATGCAAATTTATTTTCTTTGAAATTGGATCAATTATATCCACCATTTTTTTTACCATTAAACAATTGTGATTTTATATCGTTGGTTACGTAAACCTTTCCCTTGACTTTTTTCTCTCACGTGTCCTACCCACTATGGATAAATATCGTCGTATGTAGCTTGAGCGATTATATATTGACTCGTGGAATATGATCCCTAGTAAAAAAATCAAGAAGATCCTTGTGGCCTTGGAAAAACAACCGCCGATAGCTCGGATTGTTTTGCATAAATCATTTCTCCGTCAATGTGGGGTATGAAATTGTTATTAGTTACATTAACCTTAAATACATAAATCATTTGATGAACATTAACTAGTATATATTGTTTTTTTTTTATCTTTGACAGAAAATTTACACATGACCTACCTAGATGAATTTCGAAAGAGATGTCGAAAGTGATTGCAAAAGAGACAAATGATATCGTAAAGCTAAAAATGTGCTTGGTCATCATTTTGTCTTGATCGTCAGATATGAGGACATTCAAGGGCTCCCATATTTAATCTACATAATTCTTTAATGGGGGGTGAAATGGATATTTTTATATTCCGGTCTTTACTACTTAGGGAAGACGTGGGATGCTAAACTTGTTTACAAGCGTTGTTTACTTCATCGTTTCAAAGGATCCAATAGCCTAGCAAATAGCTGAAAGGTCATTATTTCGTAGAATACCCAAGGGCTTAGTAGTGTTTCATCGTTTCATGTGCAATGTGAATGATCAGTTGTATAGTGTCATCATGTTGTTACTGTTATAGTGTATACACTAGTATTTTTACTATTATAGTGCATACACTAACTATAGCAATGGTTTAAATTATACTGTTAAAGTGCATACACTAGTCTGAACCATCGAATCAAATCGACCGATTTGGGATTTGATTCGGTTTTAGTTAGAAAAGTTCAGTTTATATTTGAAAATATTATAAACTGTTCGGTTCTGTTTGTTTTTGGTGCCAAATCGAATTGAATTGAACCATCACTTTAATATATATATTTTTATATTATATATATTTATATTACACATATATAGTTATATATTATAATTCTTTAGTAATTATAATTTCAAATATTATACATTTTCAAAAGCAATATCAAAGACCAAAGTAGCCAAACCCTAATTCACATTTCCACTTCACACTTAGTAACGCACCTCTCTCCACTTTCGTTTTCCATGGAAAAATGCTCCATCTTCTACGTCAATTATCGTCGTTCCTTCACCTTCAACTGATTGGAATTTTTATGAGATTGATTAATCAATTTCATGTCTATATACATACATCTAATAAACCATTCACTAACTCCTAAATGGTGTGCCTCTTGTTATGGTATTGTTAAGTAGAATTGGATATGTTTGAGCAAACGTGTGTAAGGTGTAAAAAATAAGAAAAGAGGAGAGAGGAAATAGAATGCAAGAAAGGATTAAAAAAATGGTGTTGGTGGCACCGGGAAGGCATTGGTACGTATGACACAGAAAATGGGAGAAAATAAGGAAACGCAAGTGAAACTTTAAAAGGGATAGACACTCACTTCTATTTTAAAAGTTAAATGTGTGACATTAAAGCCGTGTTGAATGAAGAGAGGGAACACAGATTACTCTTAGGAAACAAAGAAGAAGATAAAAAAACTTTGAGAAAAAAGAGTGGGCAGACAACCCACACCTCGTACGAAAAAATGCTTTATCTCCCTCAACATATCTTGAAACGGTAAACTGTCTTTTTTTCTTTTAAACTAGACTTATATATCTTTCCAGCAAATACAACCACACCTCCCGAGTCAATACATTTTAACTTTTAAAGTTGGCTGAAATTCTAGTTCTGCACATTGTGGCAACAACCACCTTTAACCCCATTTCTTAATCACTACACTCCTTTTTACGTATTCATTTTAATAAGACACTCTAATGTTAAGCACATACGTCTTCTGTTTTTCAATCCAAAATTCCATATTCCGTTGTATGATATCGACTACTTGCTCCCTCTGTCACCGAAAAAGAATCGTATTTAATAAGTGAAACATTTTAATATCATTTTTACTCCTCATATATATGTTCTAAATTCTACCCACATGTATATATTTTAATCTGAATCTTTGGAAATGCAGCTACATTTTGGACAAATCAAAATGGAAGAATGGAATTCTTTTTCAGGGCGGAAGAGTAGAAATCAAAAAAGAGTTGTACTTTCTTCTATTTTCATTTCGATCATAAATTGACATGTGGTTTATTTATGAGTATACGTTTTAAGATTTCAACAACAGAATATGAATAGCATGTCATATTTGTTTATCATATTAGTCAATGGAATGTCAGATTTGTTTCTCGTATTAGTCTTATTTATGTGTAAATAACTAATGTACTAATTTGTTGTTTTTCATATGACTGTTGGGCAGTGACAACTATTAATGCCATGTAATCTCTACTTTTCATATTGTACGGAAGGTTGTTGAGCTCTCATTTGAAGAGCTTCCTGATCAGGTTGGTTGTGAGTCTTGATGTAAACAGGTTTCTTGCACAAATGCAAATATATTTTCTTTGAAATTGGATCGATTATATCCACCATTTTTTACCATTAAACAATTGTGATTTTATATAGTTGGTTACGTAAACCTTGCCCTTGACTTTATATCCATTATGGATACATACCGTCGTACGTACGTTGACCAATTATTTATTGACACATGGAATATGATCCCTAGTAAATAAATTGAGAAGATCCTTGTGGTCTCGGAAAAAAAACCCCGATAGCTCGGATTGTGGTTCATAAATCACTTCTTCGTGAATGTGGAGTAAAGAATTGTTATTAGTTACATTATTCATTTAATGAACATTAACTAGTATACATTGTTTTTTTATCTTTGACAGAAAATTTACACAGGACCTACCTAGAGGGATTTCAAAAGGGATCTCGAAAGTGATCGCAAAAGAGACAAAAGATATCGTAAAGCTAAAAATGTGCTTGGTCATCATTTTGTCTTGATTGTCAGATATGAGGACATTCAAGGGCTCCCATATTTAAAACTACATAATTCTTGGGGAATAGAATGAGGGTGGAATGAATATTTTTATATTCCGGTCTTTACTAGTTGGGGAAGACGTGTGATGTTAAACTTGTTTACAATTGTTGTTTACTTCACAATTTCTGAGGACCCTAATAGCCCAGTGTTAAAATTTTTCCAAGTCTTTACGAGCATTAAGACCATCCTTTGATTTTCCTTTGATACTAAGCAATGTGCAAACTAAACTCTCACTGTAATTCTTTTCAACATGCATTAAATCTAAACAGTGGCATACCGGCAAATACTGGAAAAAGAATGACGTTGTTATTGACTAATATTCTTTACAATTTCATTAAATTATTCATAAAGTCTGAGAATGGTTTACCTCGTAATAAGGCAACTTAAAAAAAAATTGGCTTCTTCTTCCATATGAGGCCTTTCACGACTTTCTTTCGTTTAGTCTTCCTTTTCCTCTTCTTGTCGCCCTTACCTTTTTCCCTTCCTCTTCTTGTTTCTTCCTCATTGTTAATTTCCTCCCCTTTTCCAAAATCATTTTCAAAGTCACTTACAACTTTTAAAACTTTAGAACTAGTTAATATTGGAGGCGTGACCCTCTTCTCAATGGTTCCATCAAACCAACTCTTCTTCTTTCGAAAAGGATGATTGGATGCAAGGAATCGTTGATGACCCAAGCAAGCACACTTGTTGCTGTAAGGTAGCCATATTGAACAAGTATCAACACCACAAATAGGACATGTTGCCTTACCCTTTGTAGTACATCCGACTAGATTTCCAAAAGCTAGGAAATCATTAATTGTCCACATTAGAATGACCCTCAAATTGAGCATGCTCTTTTTATATGCATCATACACCTCAACCCCACTTATCCATAATTCTTTCAAGTCTTAAATGAGGAGCCTTAAATATACATCAATATCATTTCATGGTTCCTTCAGCCCAGGGATTAACAAGGTTAACATCAGGTTCTCTCTTTTCATGCATAGCCATGGGGGAAGGTTGTAAGTAAAAAGTATCACTAGCCAATACCTATACGTGGAACTTAGATTACGATAAGGATTAAATCCATATGTAGCAAGTCCAAGTCTTAGATTCGATGATCAGATGCAAAATCAGGCCAATTACTATCAATAAAATTCCATTTAGGTGAATCAACTAGATGTGGCATCTTGTTATCCTTACTATGATGAGTACTATGCCACAATAGTTGTTCATAATTTTTTGGTGATCTGAACATCCTTCTAAATCTGGGAATGATTGGAAAGTACCTCAAAACCTTGGCCGACACCCTCTTTTTAATTTTACGTTCATCTCTTTTCCAACGACTTTCCACCGGGATTTCCCACATCTTGGGCAATTGTCTAGATCTTTCAAGTCTTTCCTAAATAGACAACAATAATTGGCACAAGCATGTATTTTTTCAACAAGTCGAAGGTTTTAAGTAACTTTTTGGCTACGTATGTTGAACCCTGAAGTGTATTTTCCTGTGGTAACATGTCATTCAAGACTTTAAGAAGTTCAGTAAATGTCTTATCACAAATACCATTGACATCTTTATGTTTGAAAAGTACTACTGTTGCTGTCAGCTTTGTGTAGTCAGTGCGACCCGGGTAAAGAGGAGTTTCTGCTTCTTCCAACAATTTAGAAAACCTTCCATCTCTCATTTCTTTGGCATGATATGTAATCTCTTCATCGTTAACATGCGCATCTACAAACATCCTATATGTATTTGGTATATCATCACGATCACATGTCATTTTGGACAAAGTGCTAGGATGTTTTTCCCCATGAAAAATCCATATCTTGTATCCCTCATCCATCACAAACACAATCAGGTCTTACACTTACATCGTCACTAGTGGAAAATGATATTTCTACATCAAGTACAAGGACATTGAATTTTTAGGGGATTTCCTAACTTCTCCATAGTTGTTGAATTGAAAGCTCTAGCTCCTGCACCGTATGCTGGAATTGGTCTACAAAGAAAACCTTAAAAAGTTAATTGGCTAGCACCAAGAGAGTATGACAGTACCAAAAGAAAATGATCTTTGAGTTGAGATTTAAAACCTTGGTAGATACACCCAAGATTTATCCATTGCAAGAATGGTCAACCTAAACAGAAAATATACACACATCAGAGAAATGACACTAAATTAGGAAGGATGGAGAACAAAAATTTTCTTGATCAATTAACCTAGATATTCTTCTTGCATTCATAATAGATTGTAATACACACAAGGAACACTTTTTTGTTCTAAATTAGCTTTAGAATTACAGAAAATGGAAATGCAGTCAGCTCATATCCACATCACAGGCAATAAGTTAGCTTAAGTGACAAAAAATCCCGTACATTGAGCTATAAATTGAATAAGGCAATAATAATTCCATTTGTACATAGTAGTTTCAATATATACATACCAATACTCTTGTACACCACAAGGGTAGGAAGAAGACTAAATTCTGGAACTCGAATTAGTGTGGCTTCTGTTGCATAGTCTGCTTTTAATGGATAAGATGACAAAATTAGGACATTTTTCTACTCACAAGTCCCTTAGAATAGCCACCTACCTTGTTCTTTTCAGTTTTGGTTGATTCTGTCTTCTAATGAGTCATTGGCTAACTTTTCAAAATTTCCAAACTTATAGGGAGTTAATGTGTCAATTGAAAAATGAGTCATCTTCAACCTTGGAATTGGAATTCAAAAAATTAATGCTTTAGTTCGGGTTTGAAGTTTAAAAAACACACGGCATTTCTGGCTGTCGTAGTTTGAAGTTTGAACTGAATGAGCCCCCTTCATACTTTTCAATCCCATCTTAAACCCTCTAATAAAATATATCTCCCTCAAATTGAATTAACATCTTCTCTCTCTAGATTCTTGAATTGCCATCCATTAGTGTTAAGCTTTACAGCGTTCTCAACAAGCTCTTAATCAAACACCGTTTACAAATTCTATCCGAAGACCACCACCTCCACAGTGACACTTCCAATTTGTACGTCGTTGTTTCATGACCTGACGAATCAATCGTGGTGGCTAATCCCAGCTTCTATGACGAAAAGTCATGCATGTAGACCCTTAACGTCTACCACCCTCCGAATTTTTCTTCTCGATTATGCCCTTGCTTCATCAAATTTGAGTAGGGTTAGGGTTAGCTCGAATCTCGAACACGAAAATGAGGTTTATCGAGGCTACGGAGGTTATTCGTCGGGGTTGGAGAAGAATTTTAGGTGATTTTGCAATTTCATGGGGGAGGGTTTTTTAGTGGGAGCAATGATTCGGTTGCAAATGATCTGTTCTGTAGAAGGATTGCAAAATTGTGTGATGCGATTTTTGTGGCAGTTGGGTATAGGCTGGCACCGGAGAATCAGTTTGTGGCGACGTTTGAGGATGGGATAAAGGCGTTGAATTGGTGAGGTAAACAGGCTAATTTGCAGAGTGTAGTAAGTCATATGTGAATGAGGGAAGGAATGGTGATCTGGGTACAGATGGAATGGAACCCATCACTTTACATATTCATCGCCATTTACCATTGTCATTTACCATTGTTGAAGAAACCATTGTTGCTACAGAAGGAATGCAGATTCAGATACAGAAGAAATAGAACTTGATCTGCAATAGAACCATTACCAGATCTACAATAGAACCATTGTGTCTCTCTTCCTCCGCTGGCGAAATCGCCATGGGAAATGGGTGTTGTGTTTTGCGAATAATTTTGTTTCTTCTTTTTCGCCGTTTGGGTTTGGGGTTTTGAGGGTGAGGGAAGCCGCCATGCGGTGATGGAAGCCACAAATCTCCCATCGTCTTTCTCTTCCTCCGGCGAAACCTCCATGCCAAGCCACCAAACATCAATCGGAATTAGATCTGTTAAAAAACCCAGATCCGACACATTAATCTTTTTGAATTCCAATTCCAATGTTGAAGATGACTCATTTTTCAATTTGGCACATTAACTCTTTATAGTTTGGATATTTTGAAAAGTTAATCAATGTTAAATTTTTTAGTAACGATAACGGTAGGAAGGGGAATTGACCAAAAAAATCGAATTGAGGGACCAAACGCATACAAAAAAATAGTGGGACGAAACGCAGAGTTTTGGGATAATTCAGGGACCAAATAATTATTTAAAAGTCACTATAGTATTATAAAGGCTAAACTAATATACAATAGAAATTACTATGATAATGAACAACTTCATTCGTCACATGTAACGTATACACACTATGTGTGTATAGAGGTAGGTGAAATGTTGATTTGCGCGGTAATGGAAGTCCTAAAAGGAGTATGTGTGATAATAATATCACTTGTCTCTATAAAATTACAACGCCCACATTAAGCCTAAGAGTAATGCTAGAGCCACTCTAATAGCACTTAATTTTGGGTACTAAATGATGTGGTTTCCAATGTGTCATCTTATTTGGCATTTTATGGGCTCCACTATAAGTTAAAAAGTTATGTTAACAATATGACACATAAGATGCCACATCATTTAATACCCAAAATTAAGTGCTATTAGAGTGGCCCTAGCATTACCCTAAGCCTAATCCCTTTGTGTATAGTAGATTTAAAGCTATGGAAGAAAATCATTGCTAGATCTTTTGTGAATAGTTTGTTGATCCATGGAGATGTTTTGTTATTCATGGTACTCTACAGGTAGTAGCTTAATCTAACAAAAATAAAAATAACAATAAAAATACGAAACTGATGTCCGCCTTCATTTAATGTGGATGGCTCGGATAAAGAAAAGACTATCGTTATTTATTAGCTTGAGGTATAATTATGATTTATGAACATATTGTTTCTATGTTTTATTTACTGTTGGAATAATGGAGGCTAATTTGGCTAACGTGTGAGAAATTAATAAAGCATTACAAGTAGATATGTATCCAGAAGAATTTCTGCGTATTCTGCATAAACGGAAGGGGGATGGAGTGTTTGGATGCAATTGTTTAATTTCTTAATTTTGTTTAAAAAAAAAGCACTTTTACATTAATTTACATGTTATTTTAACGATGGATTCCACATGTACATAAACTTTTAATTTGTGTTTCAGGTCAAACAAGTCATTTATTTAAGAACGTACAAAGTAATAGTTAGCATTTTGATGATTTTCAGATATAATATATGTGTATACATCATGTTGAAGTTGCAATTAATTAAAATTAAACCAAAAATAAAAACCGTTAACTACAAATGGGAATAAAGAGAAACTAGTTCAATTTAGGCAACTGATAGGCTCTACCCATTATATGATTCATTAATTTACTATGTATTATAGACAAATGATATTACGAGTTCGAACTTATGATATGGTATTCTTACGAACTTTAATTTGAAAGTCGTTGTCTGGTTAAATTGGTGATAATTTGGAATGTTTAATGCCTTATTTAGAAAATGACATATTTGATTTGATGGTGTAAAGCTTTAAGTAAGTGGGATCTAATCGCACTAGCATCAAATCTCGGAAAAATACCGTAAACTCGAGCTCGTAATATCATGACTTTTTATAATGATGACTCGTTAAATTATGCATTGTCATGAAACAATTGCCTTATACCCACCTTGTTTTTTATAACTTTTTTTTTTTCCAAAATATATTGTTTGGATCATAGAAGATCTAAATTATAGAAAACATTGGTTCTTTGCAAAAAATATTTACAGTAGTAAACTAGTAAAATGGACAACAAGTTGTAAAATATCTTTAAGCACTACGTAAACCTAGAATTCACTAATGGCTGTTTTTTCTTCGGTAATCCAAATCTTGATTTTACATAATTTCATTGTTGATAATTAGTTGAAAAAGTAGATACCCCTATTGATAATCATTTCAATTCTAATTTTCTTGTTTCTGTATTTTATTGTCGGTAATTAAAAATTAAAAATAACATGTTTGATAAATGTTCATATTTCTAAATGAAGCAGAAATGTTTCTTAGTTTTGAGCCAATTCTAGATTCAAAAAGAACTCCTTTCCTCACATGCTAGAAATGTTTTTTTCTCAAACTCACGAAAAATATAAGTTTAATGAGGTCTACATATGATGCTTCACCCACAACAATATTAATAGGAGAGTTAGAGACGAAGACAAGACAAGTTTCATTCGATGATTGCCGACTTTTCTCGTTGTGGCTTTGTTCCGATGGATGGTGGAGACAAGCTTCATTTGATGACGCCCGACTTGTCTTGATGTGGCTTTGTTCCGATGGATGGTGGAGACAAGCTTCATTTGATGACGCCCAACTTGTCTTGATGTGGCTTTGTTCCGATGGATGGTAGAGCAGTTTGGCTTATCTTGCATAGTGGCTAAGCTAGGATTTAGTCTTCGCATGGCCGTATGTAGTTAAATAATATTATTAGAATTGACTAATAATTTTTCACCGATTATATGAACCGTAAATTGTTAAGTAACCAACTCATTTAAAAACTTAAAGCGTTAAAGAGAATGCAAAACAATATATATCGTATTTTTAAATTTTGTGCTTTAACACAAATTGGGGAAATTGGGGCATGCGGCTCGTCTTCTTCTCTTTTAATCTTAGTCATTTGTTAGGGTTCTTGAATTGCATACTGGGGCATCAATAACTTGGTATATAGACATTGATTTTGGAATCGTTAGATTGGTGTTGTAGAGATTGATTCCTGAATTGCAAATGGACTTTGATTAAATTAGGGTTCATGATACGATAAATAGAAATGAGTTTATTTATTATATTTGTTCTATACAACCATCTTCTAAACCTCTCATGTTATTTGAAATCGATCAAATTCTCAGTTGATCTATTTCATACATGATATAATTACTCCCTCGATTTCAAAACTATTATCTTTTTTTCTTACTTTAATTATAGACGATATGTACACAGACTTTAAAGAAAATTACACATTATATCAATATTAATAATTAAGTTAATTATTATACTTTCCTAATTTTCTTGTAATTATGTTTCCTAATCCCTCTTGTATTTAAGTTTTCTAATCTCTC
>CM028382.1:78639752-78664508 GCA_013146195.2 Codonopsis lanceolata | reverse complement strand
AGATACAAGATTTTAGCATGCTCTTCGGTTATGACATTTGTGTTTTTGGGCGGAGACCAATTTACAACAATTTTGTGCAAAAAGGCATAGAGAGAGGACACTGTGAAGTACTACGAGGAACACCCTGGCTGGCCATAATTTAATTCGACCACCAGTTCACAAATACACAATTTAGGTCAACATTGAAATCAACAATACCGAGAAGGATGAGAACCAAGCATGTAATTTATGACAGTGGGGAAAATGAAAACCATCGACCTCTCACAAACACTTTTTCAAAACTAGAATCAACTGAATCATGAATTCTCTTTTCAAGATTAGCATAAAACTCATGAATCACTTCACGAGGATATGGACGCAAAGAGACAAGGTTTTCAAAAGATGTCGAAAGCAAAAATAAGGTATTGCATTAAAATTATCCAACATTGAACTCTGAACATTTCGCTCATCAATGATATTTCTAGAAATATTATATCGACGAGAAGCGCTTTTGGAAATAAACGAAGATGAGTAGGAGTACCAAGAGGTTTCATTTTTCTCGATGTTGCAACAATCGGTGCAACATCGAGGCGACCCAGGCTCTCCTTGAAGATCAGACTTTATCGATTCTTCACTAGCGGCCAGGGTACCTTTCGAGTAACATAGTTACAAGTCGAGAACTATCGTCAAATTCCGATGAAGTCGATGGACTAGGTGCGCTTGGAGGAGGAGGCGGCCAAGGACCTCGATGAAGAGACACGAGCCCGGCGCAATCGAATTAAATTTCGAACAACTTCATCATCAATGCCGATGGTGCAACTTTGAGGAAGGCCTCGAGGCGAGGAGATTCGAAGGGAAGACTACCCTTGGAGATGGAATTGGATAATTATCATCTTCACTAGGCAACCGGATCCTCGGGAGGAGACTGGTGACACGTAGCTCACGAACAGGGGGTATTGAACTCGCTTGGAGGAACGAAATCCTCATCGCCGAGTCGCTTGCAAGAATAATCGTTCCTTGAAGAATCGGCAAATTCAACCTTATGTTTCTTCGCGGCTTGAACATCGAGAGGGTCATCATAGTTATGCCTAATTCACGTTGACGTTTGAACAGCGAGTGCTTGTCGATGGAGGAGAAACCGCATGTCCGCCAGATTTTCAACATCAATTGCGTTTCCTTTTTCACGGGAGAATCATGGTGAGAGGTTCAGGACCGGTTGATAGACAACCATGGCCTTTGACATCAACCGCCAGAGATTAGGCTCATTGATGTCTTCGTTGTTGTGACATTCGACCTCGAAAATTGGGGCTTTAGATGAGGATGCCATTGAAGTCGTGAGAGAAGAACTTAGGATGATGGAGAGATAATCTGTTGAGAAACAAGCCGAGACGGACAAAGTCGCAGGAAATTTTAAAGAGATTTTGGTGAACAATGGCGTGCGTTCTCGCAAGAGACTCACTAAACCCCGCCACTAATTTGCAATTAGACGTTGGTAATTAATGCGATTGAAATGAACCGTCGCACACATCACAAGGCATTCAAAATTCAAACTCCACAAGGTGACCAACTCGATATGAGTAAGACATGAGTTTACTTGTTTGAGACATGAGAGATATAAGACCATTTGAGTTACAATCCGATTTCAAAACACATTCGTTTAATTGATCGAGATATTTTGGGTATACACAAAACATACTTAACGAGTGAGACTCCACAAGATATATAAAACACGTATACGCACGCCTAGTTCAAATCATGAAGAAACAACACAGTAGTGTAGACAGCACACGCAAAATCATGACTTTGAGAACAAGAATCAAAACAGGCATTAAACTTGATGGACAGACATTAAGAAGGCTGATAACATGCACTTATATGTCCTAAACAGTATGTCTAAAATATGCAAAAAGAAAAAACAACCGAAAGAATGCAAATACACACAAGTGATATGTCTAGATCAACTGATTGCAGTTCCCAATGTTGCAACAATGGAAATCACATTCACCCAAAAAATCTGATTTTAAGTTTGAATTTGCAATTTTTCTTTCACCAAATAACACAATTTCTCCCAGAAACATTATAGGTACTTTATTTCCCTATAAAGCTAGCTTTACTTTATTTCAAGCTAAAGACACCACTAGGAACCTTTCACACTATTTACCAAGGGTGGCAACTTTGCATTTGATCGACCCATGAAATTCGAAAATCCATAGTCCCAAAAGAAGGAAGCCACAACCTTGTTCATAGGTAGCTCTTTTCCGTTAGGTAGCTTTCACACTTTCTCAAATCAGAGGAGTCAATTTAGTCAAGATCAACCATGCAAGTCGAAACTTCATGGTACATTGACAAATTGAAGCATCCTAAAAACTTTGAAAGGTAGCTCTTTCCTTTGTGGTGCAACGAGATTTCTCTCAAACACAACAACTTCTTGGGAGAAGGTGAGAAGAATTTTGACAACATAATCACAAAAATTTTTGAATGAATCATTACACATGCTCAAAGGGCCTAAATGCAAACAGATTTGATCTAGTGTGCCCTCCTAGACAACAATGTAGTATGCCTAAATATATATATATAATTTTTTTTTATTGTGAGTGATTACATGGCACACATACCGAGAGATTTCCTAAGATTGATGAATCTCTCAAAATCTAGACTCTTAGTAAAGATATCAGCCAAATTGTTATCTCGTACTCAACATGTTCAACGCACACAATGCCTTGTTCAACTAAGTCTCTAATAAAATGGTGTCTTATATCTATGTGCTTTGTTCTTGAGTGTTGAACAGGCGTGATTTTTAGCTATGCTTATAGCACTTGTGTTGTCACAATACATAGTTAAGATGTCACTGCAATCCATAATCTTTAATCATTTGTTTCATCCACAAAGTTGTGTACATGCACTACCAAATAGCCTATATATTCAGATTCGTGATAGAGCCACACAATTTTGTTTCTTGCTAAACCAAGAAATCGATTGTTTCCTAGATAAAAACATCCTCCGCACGTATTTCTCATGTCATCAATATCGCCACCCGATCATCGAACCCAACCGATTGGTGTTGTGTGCTTAGATACCACAAACCCATGCCAAAGGTCTCACCAACATATCGAATGATTCTTTTGACAGCCTTTTAGGTGAGAAACTTTGGGGTTTGCTTGATACCTTGCACACAAACACACACTATGCATGATATCGGGCGACGAGTGGCGCTTAAATACAAAGAAACTTCCTATCATACTTCTATACAAGGTAGGATCAACACTTTCTGGATTTTTCATCTTTATTAAGTTTGTTGGATGTACCCATAGGGGTCTTTTATGTTTTCCATTCTCAAGATCGAATTTCTTCACCAAGTTTAGAGAGTACTTGGCTTGAGAAATGAACATCCCTTCATGTGATTGTTTGATCTGAATGCCTAAGAAATATGTCAATTCACCTACCATGCTCATTTCAAATGTGGATGTCATGCAATGCACAAATTCTTTTTCCAAGGATTTGGAGGTGGATCCAAACACGATGTCATCCACATAAATTTGAGCAATCAAAATATGTTTATCTTGTTTTTGAATGAACAATGTTTTATCCACCTCCCCTTTTAAACCCACTTTGTAAAGGTGATCTGTAGCCTACCGTACCAAGCTCTAGGAGCTTGTTTGAGACCATACAAAGCCTTTTTCAATTTAAACACATGATTGGGTTTATGGGGATCCTCAAATCCTTTTGGCTGTTCCACAAAAACTTCTTCCTCAAGAATCCCATTCAAAAAAGCACTCTTCACATCCATTTGTTGAAGAGTAATGTCAAGGAAACAAGCAATTGCAAGAAGTAGACGGATAGACTCAATACGGGCTACAGGTGCAAAGGTTTCATCAAAGTCCACCCCCTCAACCTGTGTATACCCTTGAGCTACCAATCTAGCTTTATTCCTCATTATTTCTCCCACTTCATTCGCTTTGTTTTTGGAAAATCCATTTAGTTCCAATAACATTTATTGAAGTGGGTCTGGGAACTAGATACCACACATCATTTTTTGAAAATTGATCTAGTTCCTCTTGCATGGCATTTATCCAGCTTTCATCTTTAAGGGCCTCTTGCACATTTTTAGGTTCAACAGTGGAAACAAAACACGAAGCATGTATATCATCAAATTCAAGAGTGGTCATGCATGCTAGTTTCTTGTAGTCCACTTTACCTTTCTTTCTTGTTGACACACCATCTTTTACATTACCTATAACTTGAGTGAGTGGATGGTTTCTCTGAATTTTGCTGGGAATGTCAATTTCCTGATCAGCCAATCTGGACTGATCATCTTCCTGATTTGAATCTGCTCCACGCTTTCTTTTCCTCGCCGGTTCAGAGACAATGTTTCTCCCGATGTTGCAACATCCCGAACAACATCCGAACAACATTGGGTGACAACTCCCGAACTTTTTCATCCGAACCACCCGATTCTGCTGAATCATGTCCGCTTCCCCGAACCACTGGATTCAAAGATCGAATTCAGGATCAAAGTCTCCAAACTCCAAAATCCCTAGGCTTTCTACCTCAATGGGACCCATAAGGTCAGTATGAATCATCTCCAAGCATCTAGAAGTGGAGCATTGTGTGATGGGAAGATGTGAGGCCTTGACTTGTTTACCTTTTTGACACGAACCACATACCTTTGAGTAGTTCCTTTCCAGATTTGGTAACCCTTTAACAGCATCATGCCTCACAAGTTCATCGAGCTTACGAAAACTCATGTGACCAAGTTTCTGGTGCCAGAGATCTGTTACATCAATACTTGCTTTTTGACACAAATGGGTATTGTTGAACAAGTAACAGTTATCAGACGATCTTAAACCTGTCAGAAGACATTTGTTATTATGATCAAGAACCTCACAAGAATGTTTGTCAAATCTTACCTGAAGATCATCATCACACAACTGACTTATACTGATCAGGTTTGTCTTAAGGCCTTCCACATGGTAAACGTTTTTGAGGTTTGGAAGACCTTCAACGTTCAATGTTCCTTTACCTACAATTTTCCCTTTTGCACCACCACCATAGGTCACAGAACCACCATTAATACTTACATATTCCTTCAAATTCTCAGCTGCACCTGTCATATGTCTAGAACAACCACTATCGAAATACCAGGATCCAGCAACATGAGATTTTAAGGAAGTAAATGTAACATTGCATTTTTCATCATGTGACATGGAGGCGCCAGGGCAGATGTCAAATGGCTCACAGTATTTGGCTCTACATTTTTCATCACATGTTTTTGGAACCCACATTTTTTTGACTGTTTTGGGTTGAGGTTTTTGAAAAAAATTATGATTTGCCTTTGAATGAGGCTTCCAATGTTTCTGCCAATGTTGCTGCATTGGCTGGCGCATTGGTTGCTTCATTCTGTTCTGCCAATGAGCTTTTCCAAAGAATTCTTGCCTCTTTTCATTCTCATACATTGCCTTTTTCAGAAAGCAAAAAGGTCAGATGTGACTGTGCTTATGACGTAAGTGACAAACATAATTTTTCCTTCTTACTCTTGGTTTTTCACGTAAAACAGCTTTCCAGAAAGCTTTCATCGGTTTGTTTAGTTCCGTATGTTCCTTCTCCTTTTTTCACAAACACCTTAGGGACAAAACCAATACCGATCCGGAAGAGTTACTGAATTTAGCAGATCTTCAACCTTCTGCTTGCTCGAATTCCACTTGGTCGTTGTTGCTTCCGCTTGAGCAAGTTGCTCCTTTAACCGCTCAATTTCCACATCCTTTCTACTTAGGACTCCTTCCACTGATTATGCATTCTTTTGATCCTCGTTGGCCTTTTCAGCTTCATTTGCCTTACCAAGTAGTGTAACTTGATGAGCCCTTTTCTCCCAATCCTTGTACGCCTTGTACCCTTCCAGCCAGATCTGAATCTGAATGTCCGTCATCCTCTCGCAATCGTGGAATTAAAACAAAAAAGCTTCCTCGTTTCGCACAATGTTTCTCCCGATGTTACTCCCCGATGTTGCAACATCGGGTGACTCATTTGTCGAACCAACTGCATTTTCTCGAATCGAATCATAAACCGCATTCAAGGTGATAAGATCACCCGGATCTTCTCCATCACTATCACTCAAAGTTGCGTAAAAATT
Source organism: Codonopsis lanceolata (assembly GCA_013146195.2). Lineage (NCBI taxonomy): Eukaryota > Viridiplantae > Streptophyta > Magnoliopsida > Asterales > Campanulaceae > Codonopsis > Codonopsis lanceolata. The sequence continues at coordinate 78,658,402 of CM028382.1, read as the reverse complement.
CAATCCTTTCTTTCTTAAAGTGTTAGCACATTGGTTTGCATAGTGTCCAAAACCTTGACATTCCTACATTGGATAGAATCAAGATTCTTACCATTGTAGGATGACTTAGAAGCAAAAGGATTTGTGAAGGGTTTTTCGGGATTGAAAGGATTGTTCTTTGGGAACAAATTTCACGTAATCAGTTTGAAATTATTTTTCGAGCTTGATGATGGAGTTCTATTTTGACTTTTATTTTTCAAATTTTTTTGAATTTAGTAGTCAATAGAGCAATTGATTCTTCTCCAAAATCGACTCATCAATGTCCTTTTGGATTTCAAGCAAATCACATGACGATTGATAGGTGCAGCATAGCAATGTTTTTCCCAAGGTGTGGAAGATGATGAGACACCTTTGCCTTTGTTTTTATTTGATCGCTTAGGTTCAATTCAAAGTTTTGAAGAATCCCACCAATCTTTCAAAACTCATCTTGTCAATATCATGTGCTTCTTCAATAGCACATATCTTGACATTGAACCTTTCAGGCAAAGTCCTCATCATCTTACTGACAAGACGCTCATTTGTAATAGGATCTCCTAAGGCTAAAGCAGAATTGGATAGATCAAGAAGTCTTCCATAATATGTCATTATGTCCTCGACTCTTGCATCCTTGTGTTCTCAAACCGAGTCGTTAACATTCTTAGCTTAGAGGAACGACACCGGCGTGTCCTTCACATAAGGTTTGAAGGGCCTCCCACACATCTTGGCGATTCGTAATTCGCTATTACTCTAAAAGTATTTGCTCTAAGGCCTTATAGATTGCGCACAAGGCTTTTGAGTTAAAAGATGCCGTGTTCCTATCATCGTTGGTCCACTCGCACTCCTTGTGATTTTGACATCACCATCAGAATCAATAGTTTTGGGGGGACTCCAACCATTCAACACAGCAAGCCACGCTCTTTCATCAATTGATTTGATGAAGATACGCATCTTGACTTTCCATACGTAATAATTAGCATTAGTAAGAGTAGAGGATCGAACCACGCTCATATTGAGAATCCATTACGTCTTTAAGCAGAATCGACTCTTAGTGATATCAAGAGTTGGCTCTGATACCAATTGAAAGAACGCAATGCCACGGAAACTCAATATGGAACGATGTTACTGCCAATGTTGCAGTGAATGTTGCAACAATGACAGTAACAATGTGAACTTAAAGTGTATCACAGAAAATAGCAGCGGAAGTTTTGTTTTGAGATTTAAAAACAAACAGACATAGTAAGACAGAAAATCACACAAAAACCAATCTACAAGTATCAAACTTGTAGATCATGCCTCAAGGCAACAAACTATATTAAAATCAAAAACGTTTTAAACCTAAACAACACAAAATTCTCACAAGATATAGAACCTTGGAGAATCACAAAACCCACATAAAGACTAGAACAAACGTGGGAAGAAAAGATCAAAACAGAATAGCTTCCAAGAAACAATCAACCAAACCGAAGCACGACACACAAACTTCAGAAACACAAGGTCGTGTTCTCGAAGCTTTATGAGAATGCAAAGGTCTTCGTGTATGAGTTGTTGAATTCTTCTCTCAATTTCAACACACAAGACTTCTGGATTTAATCTCTCTTACTACTACTGAATATGATCTGATTCTCGCTCAAGCTCTCTCGGTACTCCTGCTCTGCCTCTACTCAAGTCGCCGACTTCTCTTCTATATATAGGCTGCAACGACTTGTAAACCAAGACACCAAGGAATCCTGCAAATACACGGCAAAACAACACATCCTACTAGGAAGGAAATTAAACCAACAGATATACAAGATTTTGTTTCCTAATTTGATACCATCAATAACTAAACACTTATGCAAAGATTTAATTACCAAAAATATCACCTAAATCTAAAAAGAGAATCCTAATTGAATCCTACCACAATAATACCAATATAACATCCTATTTTGACCAAGAGAGTGAAGACAAGATAAATTAGGCAAAGCCTAAAATACCCTTACACACTTATTTAGCAATGAATTTTTAATTAGTATTTAATTTGTAGCTTAATTCAAATTTGCTATTTGTTTATTTTTTGGAGTGGCTATCTCCGGGTCTCCACGTCCTCCAATTATGCAATAGTATTTGGTAGTTTGAGGCGAAGAGATGCATTGATTCTGTTAAGAAATTGACTTGTGGGATTTGAATGTTGCACACAAAAACTTTAATGGGCTCCTTCTATCGAGTTGACGTCTCTTGAACTACATAGTGTGACATGTTTTCTAAAATCAAACTTGTTGCTATCAACGTTATTAAATTTATAATTTCAAACATAATTATTACTTCATTAGCATATCTGCCAGGTAATAAGAATTTGTTTACCCCTCCATCCATTCAATAAACACATCCAACAGAAAAGATGTCATGGACACTACGATACCAATTAGGCCTAACAATTACGACCTGAAACTCGTTAATCCACCCGAGCAAACCTGAAAATTACCTGACGTAACCCAACCCGGTAGCATTTTCGAGTTGAAACGGGTCAATCATGTTACCCGTTTTGACCTGATTCCCGGGGGGGGGGGGAATCAGACTAAGACGGATTGATTCGTCACCCGTCTTAACCCAATCCGTTTGATAATCAAGTTTTAACGGGTCTCGACCCATTACCCGCTCAAACCCAACCCAAATCCAACACAACCCACTCAATTTCCAGCAGGGTAGGATTTATCAAATCTGGTCATTTGATCCGATGAGTAAACAAATATAGTCTTTGATAAAAGGAAGCAATTAGAGAAACTTGGTGATTAATTGGTAAGGTAATATGATGGAAACTCCATCAGATTTCTGTCATCTTTGATTTCGTCATTATATAATAATACTCAATTAGTAATCTCATTTTTAGTGCCGTACGAGGAGGGTAGTTGTAGTCTTATCCCACAAGAATATTCATGTAACCCGGGACATGTGATAAGGGTCGAATAATTTTTGCAGAAAAGTGTGCATGATTCTACAATATATCAAAGTTTTGTTTTCGACATTGTTGTAACCCCAAGTTTCGAACATCTCCTATTTCCATTAAGAGTAATGGTGGATGGTATACCATTCCAATCAAATATAGCCGATGCAACCAAAACGATCGTCAATATTCGAAACAAATAAATTATTACTCCCTCCAAGTCACATAAGTGTTATTTTAGCCACACACAAAAGAAGAGATCCAAGACAAGTGTTGTTTTAGGTTTTCAATGCATGATATTACTTAGCTACCCTCGTCTTGTCCCAATCCCACAATAAATCATCTTATCATCAAATATTTAAATATTTAAGATAAGGGAAGCTGGGAAGAGAGAAGAAGAGAGAATAAGAGAGAGGAAGAGGAGGTTGAGAGAGAGATGGAGAAAATAGCGAGGGTTTCAACAGTTACACACGGTTGAGATTTACCAATCCTGACCAATAGTTAGATATTCACAACAACTACCTGATCTGTATTATATTATAGATATTAAAATTAACAAAAAGATAAAGATAATTGGTTCTGAAAGAAAAATAAAAACAAGCGAAAGTATTTACCGTTATTATTCAACAAAGTACTAATATTAGTGCCTCTGTCCCCCAAAATGAATATCCATTTTTATAATGTTCACTTGAAAATCTATAGCCTCGACACTAATGGAATTAATTAATATGGGTTAAAAATGGTTTAAAAGTTAACTTCCTCAATATTTGAGAAAAACAAGAAATGGATACTCATTTTGAGATGGATGCATGGAGTAATAAACTACACAAGTAATTGCAAAAGAAAATCAAATAAACAATAAACTATTATTTGAATGTTAATGTTGGATATGGGTATTAATGTGCCTTGAAATGTGTGTGAGAGAGAGAGAGCGAATCACTACATGCGAATAGTGGCACTTATCAGGAGAACAAAAAGGATTGTTGGTGCAGGCTGCAATGACTAGGAAAGAGGATGTTGATGGCTTGAGGCCGAGATTGAAAGTGAAAGGGGTAATGCTAGGGCCATTCTAATAACACTCAATTTTGGGTACTAAATGATGTGGTTTCCAATGTGTCATCTTATTTGGTATTTTATGGGCTCCACTATAAGTTAAAAAGTTATGTTAATAATATGACACATAAGATACCACATCATTTGGTACCCAAAATTAAGTGCTATTAGAGTGGCCCTAGCATTACCCAAGAAAAAGTAGGGAGACTCTTGCAGGAGATGTATTTTTGTTCCGCTCTGGAAAGTGGTTTAAACTTTAAAGGTGTTTGATCTGGGACAGATGACCAAAGCAATAAAATCCTCATGCTCATTTGCTATTCGAGTCCACGCCAGCAACTCTCTCTCTCTCTCTCTCTCTCTCAAGATGAATGCTTAACACCTTCCATCTCGTAACCTATCCCCAAACCCAATAATAGGATTCTCTTGTGTTTCCCTTACAATTAAGCATAGGAGGCGACAATGACTATTTAAGATTCTAACACCTGTCCTTCGTCTCACCATTCACAACCAATGCCGGATGTCCACACATCCATTACCACTATCCCATCCCTCTAATAAAATCTAATTGTCATCGATCACACTACAATGCATTCAAAGTGACATTTATGCAATCATATTTCTTCCACAATAGATCCCCTTGCATTACCACGAGTTGGTACTGATCGTTGGGTTCTCCACCATGCTAATTCAAGATTAGGCTAGCTACTGCTAGATCTTGGGCCTTTAACAGCTAGGATATAAATCGGGTCATGTAGCCTTTTCATTATACAAGAACTATAGAAACTAAAAAAGTTTAGGAATAATGGCATAGTGTTTCCATTGATATGGTGAACATATTTATAGGGTTACAATACTTGCTACACAAGTTTAACCTAGATAATCTAAATTACAAAAGGGATTAGGAAACCTAAATATAAAGGGATTAGGAAAGTATAAACTAACTATAAATATAATATATTACAAATATATGATATTCTCTTATATGTTCCCACAAGATGGATCACCGTTACGAGAGACCAATCTTGAGAAGAAGATGCTGAGAGCGCGTGAGTTGACAATGTGAGGGAGTGGTCGGCGAGCTGATGAACGAGAGGTCTTTGGCGATTTTGTTGGTGAGAGCCTAGTTTGTGAAGGACAAGGTTTGCTCGAGGAGCGAGCTAGTGAACAAAGGGTCTTCGGCAAGCTGGTGAGAGCCTAGTTTGCCAAGGACAAGGTTTGCTCGAGGAGCGAGCTGGGGAACAAGGGGTCTTTGGCAAGCTGGGGAGAGCCTGGTGTGCCGAGGAGACATGGTTTGCTCGATGAGCGAGCTGGTGAACAAGGGATCTTCGGCGAGCTGGTGAGATCTGAGTGTAGCCGATGAGTCCTTGTGGTGCTCGAGGAGCGAGTAGTTGAGGGAGGAGTCTTCGGCGAACTGGTGAGAGCTGGGTGTGGCCGAGGAGTCCTAGTCCTTGTGGTGCTCGAGGAGCGAGCATTTGAGGTAGGAGTCTTCGGTGAACTGGCAAGAGCTGGGTTTGGCCGAGGAGTCCTAGTCCTTGTGGTGCTCGAGGAGCGGGCAGTTGAGAGAGGAGTCTTCGGCGAGTTGGTGAGAGCTGGGTTTGGCCGAGGAGTCCTAGTCCTTGTGGTACTCGAGGAACGAGCAGTTGAGTGAGGACTTCAACGAGCTGGTTAAAGCCGGGTTTGTCGAGGAGTCCGTGAGGTGCTCGAGGAGCGAGCAGTTGAGGGAGGGACTCGATAAGTGTTAGAGTTGGGTTTGCCGAGGAATCCTTGGGATGCACGAGAGGCAAGCAATGAAGGGAAGGCGTTGGTGAGCTTGCCTCCCAAAGAAGATAAGCTGGGTTTGCCAAGGAATCTGGATTTGCTCAAGGAGCAAGCTGGGTTAGGGAGGGTGTTGGCGAGCTTGCCTCCCAAGAAGGGCGCGAGATGGGTTTGCCAATGAATCTGGATTTGCTCAAGGAGCAAGCTAGGTTAGGGAGGGTGTTGGCGAGCTTTCCTCCCAAGGAGGGTGAGCTGGGTTTGCCAAAGAATATGGATTTGCTCAAAGAGCAAGCTAGGTCAGGGAGGGCGTCGACGAGCTGATCATAGTTGGGTTTGCCGAGGAGTCCTTGGGTTGATGTGGTGGGAGGAGGATTAAGGTAGAGGAATGTTGGTAGACAACGGCTGAGCAATGACATCTGCGAACTGATCAGAGCTTGGTTGGCCGAGGTGTTCTTTAGTTGCTCAAGGGGGGGAAATCGGTTTGGCTATGGAGAGTTGCTGGATCTGAACATGGGTTTGGTGATCAGATCTGAGTTGACAGCGGCTTAAGTGGGAGGAAGGTATATGGAGGCGGAAGGTTGGTGGTTTAGAGTTAGGAGGTTGCCAAGGTAAGGGATGGGTGGCGTTGGCAGCGACTTTGGTGGGCAGGTTAATAGAGGCAGAAGGTTGGTGGTAATAGGTGCTAAAGTAGAGGCGGCTGAGGAAGGAACTCGACGAGCTTGTCAGAGCTTGGTTGCTCAAGGGCCCCGGGTAAAACCGGTTTGATCTGAACGTGTGGTTAGTGGTCAGATCTTGGTTGACGGCGACTATGGTGGGAGGAAGTTTTAGGGTTGCGGAATGTGGTGGTTGTTTTACGTTTTAAGAATGAAGCTTTGATGTCATGGAGAAACTAATAAAGTTTAGGTATAATGGCATAGTCTTTCCATTGATATGATGAACATATTTATAGGGTTACAATACTTGCTACATAAATTTAATATAGATAGTCTAAATACAAAAGGGATTAAGAAAGCTAAATATAAAGAGATTAGAAAACCTAAATACAAAAGGATTAGAAAAAGTATAAACTAACTATAAATATAATATATTATATTCTTTTATAAAAACATTTACTGCTTCGAAAGCTTGGTGTCTGATTCCAACACATGATGTGTTACAAACCGTCAATGGGACACATGAAGAGCAAGAATGAGATTCTTGAAAAAACAAATCTGTGACGGGCAGGGGGAGGGGGTAAATTACAAATTAAAAATTTCAGCATAAAAAATCATTATAAGAAAGGACAAATGCTTAGGTATCCTAACTTTTTCATGCATCCAACTACATGAAGTGCATGTGATAGGTTCATTTGTGGCCCACAATTAAGTGATATGAATTGATGTCTAACCAAATGTACGACCACCCTGGGTTGGGAAGAAAAGTTAGGGATGGAAATGTCGGGATCTCTTTACTCGTAAGACTAGATAGGTCAGGTGAACGAAGAGTTTCTTCAAAATCATAGAGATGGAGGGAGGGGGGAGAGAGAGAGAGAGAGAGAGAGAGAGTGGCCAAATATTGTAAGGACATCCATAATATCCATTTCTTTTGGATTGTTAGGGTTTCGGAAAGTTTTGTACTGGCTAGTCAAAATCGTCTATCATGTTATCGTTTGGGTGTTGGAGCTGCTTAGGCTCTTATAATTATGGGTAGGTATACTTTTATAAAATTGTAATGTTTCATTGTCTTGTTTTTTCCTAATCGATAAAGTGTTTTTTGAAAATTTTGTTACAAAAATATCTCTTTCACTACGAAGCAAGCCCTCCTTTATTCTACCGTACGTGATATCAAAGCCAGCAACATTCTTATGGACTCTAAACTTACTGCTAAAGTGGCTGATTTTGGACTCTCACGACTTGCACCAGTGCAGGAAGATGATGGAACTATAGCAAATCGTGTATCAACAATTGTTAAAGGAACACCCGCAAGTCTATCTATCTCTGATAAACTGTCTTTAGATATTCAAGTATACTATAGGCTTTGGAAACTACAAAAACTACAAAACATATTAAAATTTATGTTTTAATGTTGTTAAGTTAAGCTAGAAACTGGCAGGCACAGGATACTAAGGCTTGATCTTTCTATCATGGAGTCGTGAACCTTTATTTCGACCTCATTTTAAAACTGAAAATTTTCAGGCAGAGAAAAGTGATGAAAGAGAAGGAGGTACGATACATATTTCTCAACATTAAAGACAAACGATGCTCAAATTTTGAGCGACGCCCAAATTTTGGGCAGTGGCTTTTCCATAGCGACCCCCAAAAATTTTGGACCGACGCACAAATTAGTATAGTGGCTTTGTGTGTGCGTCTTTTCTTCATTAAAGGTATTTTCGCCGTTTCCCTTAAAAAGTGCACTGTAATGGTTTTAAAAAAATAATAGACTTTTGCAATTATAATTTCACCGTTTGGTACCGGTCCGGTTATCACCCTTTCCTTAACAAGAAGAAAGAGAAGAGCAGACCCCAAGAGTGGAACTCTATCTTACTTATTAAGATCTGTAAGACGGTTTTACAAGAAACTTACTCATATATCTTTACATAATTAATGGATATAAATATACATGATCAACATCATTAGGATTAGCCCGGGTTACGGTATGTCTAGCATAATATTATTGTTTGTCCAGTATACAATCACACCGAGGCGTGCATGCTCTGCTGAAATCTGAATTAAGGACGGACGGCTGTATGAATTGATCGATCACATGGATATCAGCACTCAGCAGCAGCCATTGAATTATTGGGTTCAATTCAACCACATCCACAACCAACTGTAGCTACCATTTTTGCTTAAGATTCATTCAACACATCCTATGATTCAAGATATACAATAATACAACAACCTCCCTCTAATTAATTACCTAATTTCACTAAACTCAAATTAAACACCTCTCCATCCATCAATCGTAATTACGTTACGCATCAATCCATTCTACCTCTACATCTTTCCAAACACCTTCCCATTTCGATATATAACAATCATTAATTTGTTTTGCTGGTCCAATAATAACAACTTCCATGCATCTCTTAAATCTTAATTAATCACATCCTTATACTAATATCACTCAAACCCAGCTGCCTTGTCCTCCTAATGGACAACACACGCTTTCACAATTTTTTGGTTATTTAATTATTTTTTACCAATTTCAGTTTTAGTTGATCAAAACTTTCAAAAACTAACACCATAACAACTATATTCACGTGTCTTATAGTTTTTTAATATACAAATTGCATCTCTAGCTTTAATATCTATCAAAAAATTAATCAAATCCACCAAAAAAAATAATTAAAGTCAACCTCTTCAGTAGAAAAGGAGAGAGTAATTTAGGACTTGGAAATATACACTCTAACAAGGCTGGTAAGATTAAAGACCCATAAATAAGGAAGGTTGTTTTTTTTAAAAAAAAGAATATTATAAATTTCATTTTAATTCTTATTTCTTTTTAATTTTTATCATCATTAGGGTGTCAACATTATCCGTGGACAGTATTTGACAGATTGCAGATGGAACAGAGTGGAGTGGTTATTTAGAGCATCACCAAAGTAATCGTAGATTTAATCTTACGAGGCCGTGGATAATTACAATTTATGAATGAACACAAATAAAAACGTGAAAGAAGCAAACAACAACAACGCCAATAAACAAAAGTAGCAACAAACAATAGATAAAGTTAATAAAACATAAAAATCTCAAACCAAACCAAATCAAACCACTTAATGTTTTATTTTTTCAAACCAAAATCAAACCGTTGAATCGTTCGTTTCGACCCATAGATTCAATCACATTAATATATCTCTTAGTTATTAGACTTTTCAAATGAAGACTTTTTAGGTGGAATGGAGAGGAGTAATATCTTTCCATCTGGTTACCAAACAAAAAGGTCTCTCCATCTCCTAGCCAACCCGGCTTCAAATCATCTATCCACTCTCTGTCACATCTCTGTTCCATTTAATCTCACCCTTACACATTTCCTTATAAAAAGTAGACTGACTAAAATAACAAGAAAAATGTACGGTTGAAATTAAATGAGACATGGAATGTGACAGAGAGTGTGATAGACGATTTTAAGCCTAGTGAACCCCTATCCTCTCCTCAAAAAAAAATGCAATAAGAGTCATATTCAGAGTGTCGTACACTTTTTCGTTGTCTAATTTGCAATAACTCTTAGCATGTTTCGGTGAAATCAGCCTTTTAAGCATACATGGCATCAAGAACAACGTCTAAGATTAACCAGCGTTCAAGAAAAGCATTTCCTGATTGTGAAATGATAGTGCTCACTACATTTCTTCAGCGAATGGAGATAACTTTCATACAATCTAATAGACACCCTGAATTAAACTGATTGGTTAGATCTCTAGAGTATGAGAATCACATTATTCTTTGACATCAAAGCAAGAACCGAGGTGTGAAAGCATCGACCTCAATGGCTACTTGCTAAAATGGGACAAATAAAAAGGGCTAATTAATTTTGGCCCTTGTAAGTTACACCAAATTTTAGTTTTTCGTTTGCATCCATTCCGTAAGAAAGTGGCCCTTCCCTTCCCTTGGATCAACGATTCCATCTAAAGTGTGGGTGTGGCCATGTACCCATTTATTAGAAAGTATATCAATTGACAAGAATGCACATTTTACATTTATCTAGAATCTTCAAAAGCAAAATGAAGATAGTTGAGTAATCCCAAAGATCCTTCACCAAAAAATAAATCCGAGAAAAAAAAAACAATAGAAACAAAAATAAAATATACTCACCCTACTTGAGGTTACCGATCCGTCGCTCTATAGAATGCAATTAGACCATAGACACATGTTTGGTGACTAAACTAACTTTGGGATCGGTTAGGACCTTCAATTGGGGGATGAGATCAAGAGTATGTCAACGCGGACCTTTCTAAGGAAATTGTTGTAATAATGTTATGTTTACCATTATTTCTACAATTATTGTTATCACTAAGCTTTGGTGAAGATAAAATGTGTTTTAGTGAAAAACAACATTGTCCATCACTAAAACTTATTGGTAACAATAGTGATAGAATTAATAGTAAACCTAGCAGTTATTTTGCTAGGGAAAGACAACTATGAGAGCATCTCTATTGGTCTTTCTTATCTTCTCTTCTTAAATAAGATATTTAAGAAAAAAAAAAGAACCAATGGAGGAAATCTTTTTATCATGCCAAGGAGAGAGGGGAAAATATACTTATTAAGAAAAAGAAAAGGAGGAGAGAGAGTGAGAAGCCTTCTTATTTATAGATTATTTATTATTTAAATTATAAATTATATAATTTATGAGTAATTTATTATTTATAAATTTATTTATTTATTTATTTATAAATTTATTTATTTATACGGAATATTTAAATATTAAATATATTAAATAAATTTATTTGTTTGAGAATTATAAAAATAAGATTAAAGTGTAAAGTTAATGAGGTGACAGTAAGACTCAACTAAGAAGATGTGTTAAAAAGGTTATGAATGAGAAGATAAATTCTTAAACAAAATATATTTAAAAAAATACGTAGGTGGCAGTAGTATCCAACTAAGAATAAATTTACTTTTCAAACAAATAAATTAATTTGTATATTCTTTTATAAATAAATAAATTAATTTTTAATTTTAATGAATATATTGTAATATTAAATATTATTTATAAATAAAATAATTTAATCCATTTATAATTTTAATTATAATATTAAATAAAGAGTGAAATTTTAAAATAAAGAATGAGGAAAGATAGAAGATTAGAGGGTTATTTATAAATAGGAGATTAGATGATTTTTTTTAAAAAGGTAACTATCAAATTGAGTGGGGGAAAAACAGGAACGGTCAAAATGTGAAAAGGGAGAAAAAAATATTTGATTGTTATGAAAGTCAAAGAAGCTATCTAGCTATAGCTACGTAGCTGTATCCGTAGCATGACAATATTGTCTTTCACATATACTGTACTCACTACATTGTACTAACTATTTCGCGTCCCTCGTTCGGCTATAAATAGCGAGGAGTGGAATGCTATTGATACACCGACTTCAGTTGATAAAAGACTTTCTCTTTCTCTCTCTCTCTCTCTCTCTCTCTTTCACTCACTGATACACTTCAATTATAAGTTTCTCTCTCACTCACCGATACACTTCAGTTATAAGCTTGTGGTTATTTCATAACACGTTATCAGCACGATCGTTCTATTCTTAACATTTCTACCGGTAAAAATTTCTGCCGATATATTTTCATTTATGTTACTGTCTTACCTTAATTTATATCGTATATCATCATTATTAAGAAAAGGTTGGCTGAACCACCGTCGATAATAAATGGTTAAACGACGAAATAATAATTTATTATTTAACGCAATATATATGTTTGTTGATACTTGAGCGGAAATAACCTCAAACTATAAACTGAATATTTATATATATAAATAAATAAATATATATATATATATATATAAATAAATATATATATATATATATATAAATAAATAATATATATATATATATTTATTTATTTATTTATTTATATATATATATATTTATTTATTTATATATATATATATATATATATATATATATATATATATATATATATATATAAATATATATATATATATATATATGAGCTGCTCGGCCCAATAGGCCCAAGCCGCGAGTCACGTTTTTAGCACGAGTACCTATTAGTCAATGTCTGAGCATATAAAAGTCAAAGTTACGAGGAAGGCTTTGTCAGCGAGCAAGGTTTTGACCTTCGCCAAGCAAGATGCCAGAGAGCTGGGGGCTTCACCAGCGAGCAGTGTTCTAAAACTCCCCGCCTAGGCCCCGCCTAGGCGCTAGACCCCTCTCTACCGCCGCGACTTTCTTAGTTGCCGCCTAATCGACCAAGTCGGCGTCTACGCCAAACCTCGCCGACCTTAATTTATTTTTGTAACTTTGATTTTGTGGCATGCGGTGACTGGAGAAGGAAGGGGGGCGAACTAGGGTAGGAAGGGGGAATGGTAATGGTGAGGCAGAGAGGGAGGTAATGGGGGCGAACTGGAGTAATATATATTTTTTTGTTTTTAGTTCTAAATTTGACTGTTTTATTGCTTTGAGGTTGTTGAGAATTGAGATTAATGGTAGGTTTGTATATTTTTGCCATTTTACAAATATAGACAAATGTTTGATAAACTGACAAACATAAAATAAATTAAATTTATATTCAATGTGTTTGATCTTGGCTGTAAATTATCAAAAAAATGGTAATTATGCCTTAATTCTAGGCCCCGCCTAAGCCCCGATTATACCCCGACTAGTCCCCTAGGCGCTAGGCGCTAGTGTGCCGCCTAGCGTCCGCCTAACGATTTTTAGAACCTTGCCAGCGAGTAGAACTAAGTTGCGATCATGAGTTGCTATGCTCGCTAAAACAGTAGCTGTTACCAGTTGAGGACGGTTACGTCCGGGAAAACCTCCATTTAGACCGTTGTGATTAATGGGGCAGTTAATATGCCCTCTTTTAATGTCACGATCATTAGTGGACAGTTATGAGCAATTAAGAGCAGTTATGCCTTCCGGCAACTATAAAAGCCCTGGAAAATGAAGGGGAAAGGTATGTGATTTCTGTTCTCTGGCCAAAACTCTGCCAAATTGTTTACTCAGTTGCTGAATCTTGTACTGATTCTTACGCCGGAGGGCCTTTGCAGGGAAAGCCACTGCCTAGTTTACGGGTTGTTCATCTTATTTGCAGAATCGGGCTTGAGGATTTGAGGATACGTTGAAAGCCAGGTATCCAGATTGGGCTGATTCAGTGCATCCAGAATATCTTGGACGCATCAGTTGGTTCCATTGCCGGGAAACGAACCCGGGTCTCCTGGGTGAAAGCAAGATATCCTAACCGCTGGCTCATCTCTTCATGATGCTCGGCACCAGCTCAACCAGAGACGTGGGGTGGATTCTTTGGCCAGAAGGGCTGTAGCAGCAGTGGGGTTGGCACATGAGTTCAGGGAGGAGGCTCTACGTCAACGGGCTATCTACTTGGGGCAAATGCATCAACTTAATTTGCAGTTGATTGCAATGGGAAAGTCGTCTTTGCCCATAGAGGTGGATCCTTTGCCAGCCTTGTCAATTCCGAGTCAGGTGCCCGGTGTTTCACGTACAGGGGGTGATCAGATGAACCAGTTGATCATTCCTTCTCAGTTGCGTGCCCAAGGGTCAAAGGGACGCGAGCAGCCAGAAGGCAGCAAAGCTAGCCACAAGGTTGTGCCTAGTGTTCACTCAAGGCTGGGCCCACGTGTGGGGGACGATTCCGTGCAATCTCAGTGTCGTCGCCGATCGCCTTCTTCATGAAGGTCTCGTGCTCGGCGGTTTCGTTCGCCTTCACCGCGACGATCGTGTGTTCATAGTCGCCGTTCTCCATCTCCAAGGAGATCTCATGCTCGCCGGCATAGAACTCCTTCTCTTGGGCGATCCCAAGGGCATTATTCCCAGGAAAGGAGGGATTTGCATCAACCAGCTGCACCGGCCGTTTAGCTCGCTGGGGTGCCTCAGGTTCAGGTGGCGCAGGCCATGGGTGTTACTCAAGCTGTTGGAGCTATGGGTCCCCCACAGACCCCTCCTGTGCCCGTGGTTCAGCCCCAACCCGGGGGTGGTTTGCCTGCAGCCATAAACATGCAGGATTTTGAGGAGCTGAAACGCCGCATGGAGGCTTGGGAACAAGGAAAGGCTTTGGATGGCAATTTTTTGGGTACGTCAGCTAGCCCGCTGGCACCTTGGATTGAAAATGCACCGCCGGCACAGGGGCTCATATTCCCAAATATTAAGGAATACACAGGCAAAACCAAGGCAAGGGATTGGTTGATGTCCTTTGAATCGCAATTGGTCTAGTAACTTCTAATGAGGCTTTAAAGATTCGAGCTTTTGTTGGCGCACTGCAAGGGAAAGCTTTGGCATGGATGGGAGCTCTGCCGCGTCGGTCAATTAATAACTGGGCTGATTTGCGTGCAAAGTTTCTGGCAGATTTTGGTACTGCGGGCACATTAGCAAAGACAAGGGCTGATTTGTCAAAGGTTAAGCATGGAGCACATGAGTCCACTGCGAGCTATCTAGAGCGATTCACCAAGGTGTTGGAGCAGGTTCCAAGGTTAACCGAGCAGGAGGTAACCTTATGCTTTGAAACAGGCTTACTTGAAGGTGAGGGTGGATTGCGGTCAGAGTTGAGCATGCGTGAGCCAAAAACGCAGGCGGAAATGCTCATGCGAGCACAGAAGTGGTGTGCCGGTGAGACAGCAAAAAAGGAGAAGAAGAAGGAGAGTAATGAAGCCGCGGGGAATTCCAAGGGAAATGAACAGACAGGTGGTGGAGGATATAACAAGGGCAAATCGAGATACGATCGGCCAAGAGAATTCCTCCGAGAAGCGGATCTCACCCCGCTCAACACACTACGCGAGGATATTATGTACGAAATAAGAGATGAGCTTCCTAACCCACCTCGCATGAATCCAGGGACAGCTGGTGAACGGGATAAGACGAAGAGGTGTGCCTACCATGATGATTACGGGCACACCACTGAAGAATGTTGGCCGTTGAAGAAGGCCATTCAGAAGTTGATTAATGAAGGGCGGTTGGACCGCTTCAAGAGAGATGGAGGAAATAGGGGGAATGCCCCCAGGAGAGATGCTCCACCGATCAGGGGCGTGATCAATGTGATAATGGATGAAGAGCCCACTCCGACTCAGCTCATAAAGCAAATTTACTCTTTGTCAAAAGTTGTGGATCGACCTGCTGCTTTGCAGGATGGAGAGCAAGCTATACAATTTACTCGCAGCGAGTTGGCGAGTAATGGCAAAGCAGCGCCTTTGATTGTCTCGCATTGGTGGATGGCCGGGTCGCGCACGTAATTTTGCTGACACCGAGCGTGTCGAGACGTGATGTATTACTCCTATTTCCGTGATTGAACCGAGCGATGATCGACATACGTATGCCGACACTGGAAGGATTTACTAACCATAGAGTCCCGGTCAAGGGGACGATTGAGTTGGAGGTGTTCATTGGTGAAGGGAGCAGGACGCGAGCTGAAAAGATCACTTTCATGGTGATCGATTTGAAGTCTCCCTATAACATAATCTTGGGTGTACCTATTATGGCTAAATTCCAGATTGTGGCATCAATCCCACCCCAACGGGCCAAGTTTTATACCGATCATGGAGTAGGAGTGTTGAGAAGCCGCCCAGCAGCAAAGGCTTGAATATGTGCGCAAATGAGAAAGAAACGAAATGTGACTTTGGAGGATGGCGAAAGCGTAAGATAATTGTCGCATCAAGGAGACATCTCACATGACTGGGGCCATCAATAATTGCTATGGTGCATGAAGACCCTAAGATGGATGCTAGCTCTATGCCGACAAGGAAGTCGGGGAGCAGGACGAGCATGAGGTTGAAGCAAGTATTTCTGAAGCCGATTAGTGGCGAGAATGCCCCTCCTCGCCGACATTGAAATCGGGGATCAAGTTGCACAACAGATGAAGTTAGCTTGGATACGTAAAAGGTTGAGAGTATGGATAATCCTTGGCCGACATTGGCGCCTGAGGGATTGGTAGAGCAAGTCGACGCCATGGAGGTAGATAAGCTTGATGAGGTTGAGGATCGAGCTGAGGAAGATGAGAAGGTGGAGTGTGATACACTCCAAATGCGAGATGAGCCAAAAATTCACGGCTCAGGATGAGCTCGAGGAGGTGATTATCAATCCTGACTATCCCGATCAGAAGATAAAGATAGGCAACGCCTTATCAGTGGAGGCCCGAGCAAGTTTGATCAAGCAGCTGCAAGATAGCTTAGATGTTTTTTGCTTGGCGGCCAAAAGATATGCAAGGGGTGAGCGAGACTGTGGCCTTACATCGGCTCAATGTAGATCCAAATTTTCCTCAAAGAATGTGGTTTATTCTCATGGAGAAAGATCAAAGCGATCGTGGAAGAGGTCGAGAAGCTGCTAAATGCTGATATAATTGAGGAGATACATTATCCAACTTGGTTGGCTAATGTGGTTATGGTTAAGAAATCCAATGGCAAGGGGCTAATGTGCGTGGATTTCACGGATTTGAATAAGGCTTGCCCAAAGGATTGTTACCCTTTGCCTCGAATTGATAAGCTGGTGGATGCCATAGCAGGATTGAGCTCCTCAGCTTTATTGATGCCTATTCTGGGTATCACCAAGTCCAAATGGATGAGCAGGATAAGGCTCTGACAGCTTTCCAAGTAGCAGGGGGGCTGTACTGTTACAAGATGATGCCATTCGGTCTCAAAAATGCAGGAGCCACCTATCAGAGAATGGTGAATAAGGTATTTAGCTCGCAGATCGGGAGGAATGTTGAAGCTTATATTGATGACATGGTGGTCAAGACCAAGGGGCACGAGCATACGGTGGACTTGGGCGAAACCTTTGCTAATCTCAAGAAGAAGAATATGAAGCTGAACCCGAGCAAGTGTGTGTTCGGGGTGAAGGCGGGCAAGTTCTTGGGATTCATGGTGACTGAAAGGGGCATCGAAGCTAATCCTGAGAAAATCAAGGCGTTAGTCACTATGAAGCTTCCTCGGTGCATTAAGGATGTTCAGAGGCTCAACAGCAGGGTGATAGCCCTTGGTCGTTTCATTTCCAGGTCGGCGGAGAGGTGCCTGCCGTTCTTCAAAGTTCTCCGTGGAAATAAGGGGTTTGAGTGTACACCCGAATGTCAGAAGGCCTTCGAACAGTTAGTGAAATACCTAGGGAGTCCTCCATTGCTAAGTAGCCCGGTTTTAGGAGAAAAGTTGTTTGTGTATTTAGCAGCTACCGAGCAGGCGGTAGCAGTTGTATTGATTAGGGAAGAATGTAATGTCCAGAAGCCTGTGTACTATGTGTCGAAAGCCCTCACTGATGTAGAGGGAAGGTATTTCAATGCAGAAAAGTTAGCCTATTCGCTTGTTGTTGCTGCTCGGAAACTTCGAGCTTATTTTTCTGCACATTCAATTGTCGTGTACACAGACATGCCTCTAAGAAAGATTCTGCACAAGCCAGATACTTCTGGTCGTCTACTCACCTGGTCGATCGAGTTGACAGAATTTGAGATCGATTATCAACCTCGACGAGCAATTAAGGCACAGGCCTTAGCAGACTTTGTGGCTGAGACAAGCTTCAAGGATTCTGGCGAGGAGAAAGTATCGTCCAAAACAGCATCGGCGAATACCCCAAGTCCAAAACCTTGACCAGAGTATTGTTGGGAATTACATGTTGATGGCTCAGCTAGTAGGTTTGGAAGTGGTGCCGGGCTGGTGCTAGTCCCACCCGAGCAAGATGTGGAATTCGAGAAAGCATTACGCTTTAAGTTTCCAGCTTCTAACAATCATGCTGAGTATGAAGCGTTGATAGCAGGGCTTGAGCTCGCACAGGATGTAGGAGTACGTGAAGTAATTGTGTATTGTGATTCCCAGTTTGTGGTAAACCAAGTTAGAGGCGACTATGCGGTTCATCATCCGGTCCTGGTTCGTTACTGCACGATGGTGAAGGAGATTTTAAAAGATTTTGATTACTGGGAATTGGTGCGAATTGCTCGTGAGGATAACATGCGAAGCCGACATTTGTCCAAGATGGTTGAAATGAAATTCGCCTTTACATCCGTGAGTCATGATCGAGCATTTGAAAGTTCCTGTTATAGAAAAGGAGGTGATCATGGACATTGAGCCAGCTTCCAAATGTTGGATAGATGATCTCAAGGCTTACATCGAGCAAGGGACGTTGCCCGAGGATAGGAAAGAAGCTAGGACAATTCAGAAGCGATCATGCCGATATATAATCTTGGACAACATACTTTACAGGCGATCTTACACTCGGCCTTTGTTGAGGTGTGTGCCACTTTATAAATGAAGGTATTTTGGG
>CM028382.1:78505858-78639652 GCA_013146195.2 Codonopsis lanceolata | reverse complement strand
GATGTTGGTGGTAGTATTTAAATATTTATTCGGCGCCAATTTTGTCAATTCACGATGCCCAATTATGTTGATATTTCGTGTCGGTGTTCAATTTTGTCCATTTCGATGCTTGACTTTGTTGATATTTGGTACCGATGTTTAATTTATTCATTTCGGCGTCAATTTTATTCATTATGATGCTAACGATGTTGATATTTGGTTGTAGTGTTTAATTTTGTCGATTTCGATGCCGAACCTTGTTAATATTTTGGTGGCATTGTTTAATTTATTAATTTCGGCGTTAATTTTGTCAATTCTGATAACTACTGTGTTGACATTTGGTGACATTGTTCAATTTTCTCCATTTCGATGCCCATCTTTTTTATTGTAATGCCCAAATTTGGTTAAGTATTTTTACAATGTGATGCCTAAAATTGATAGACTTCAAATGTGTTTTGATGCTCATTGTTTTCATTACAATACCCAAATTTGGGCAATGATTTTTTTAATTTCAATGCTCAAATTTTTGATGATTTAATTGTGCATTTCTGATGCCCAATGTTTTCATTCTTATGCTCAAATTGGGCGCTGGCATTTTGAATTTTGATGCCCAAATTGGGCAAGGGTTTTTTGAATTTCGATGCCCACAATATTTTGACATATTTTAATTCTGTGCAGTGATGCCCAATGTTTTCATTCTCGATGCACAAATTGGGCGTTGACTTTTTGAATTTCGATGCCCAAATTTTAACAGATTTGAATTGTGAATTGCGATGCTCAAATTTGGATGTTGGCTTTGTGCGCAGGCGCTTGTTGTTCATTAAGGGTACTTTCGCTATTTTTCACCAAAAGTGTACTTTTAACGGTTGAATACAAATATATGTGACTTTTTCGGTTATAATATCATCATAGTGGATCGGTCCAGGTATCACCTAATACATTACTCCCTCATTTATGGGTAAAGAGTTCACTATTTTATTTTGAAATGTTTCACTTAAAAAGTATACTTTCAAAAATTAAAGTATAAAAATATCATTTTATTATTAACTAGGTTATTACACGTGCGAAGCATGATTTTTTGAGTTAGTTAGCTTGTACTTAAAAGCACGAGCATGCATTTTATAAATTAGAAAGTATATTTTTAATGTCATCGCTTATAAATAACTCTAAAATTAAAAACAATGGAAATGTAGTTGGGCTAAAAATTGGTAGAAGATTTTATTGCCTCTTGCGGTCTTTCTCCACTTGGGATTAGTTTTAGGGTTTCGCACTCCTATAGATATTTTGGAAAACTAAACAAAATAATTTTTAGACGTAGTATCACATTTAAGCTTAGAGTAAGTTTCCTATAAGACGATTTTATAGACCTTAATTCGTAAGACAACTAAATAATGAGATTTTAAAAATATTGGAAATGTTATAAAAATCTACTTAGCCATGAGTAAACTTGAGCTGGAGGATAATATATAGCTCTGCCACGAGTAAACTCGAGGGGGAGCGTAAGCGGGGGAATACGCATAATTTACTCGAGCAAAAGGATAATATAGAGCTCAACCGCGAGTAAACTTGAGTAGAGAGCATAAGCGCATGAAGGCGCGTAATCTACTCGATCGCGAGTAAACTTGAGCGGGAGGATAATATAGTGCTCATCCACGAGTAAACTCGAGCGGGAGGATAATATAGGGCTTAGCCGCAAAGTAAACTCGAAGTGGGAGTGTAAACGCCGCCGGAAGACGATAATCTACTCGATTATGAGTAAACTCAAGTGGGGAGCATAAGTGGAGGAAGGCATGTGATCTAATCGACCGCGAGTAAACTCGAATGAGAGGATAATATAGAGATCAGCCGCGAGTAAACTCGAGTGGGGAGCGTAAGCGCAGGAAGGCACATAATCTATTCGACCGCGAGCAAACTCAAGCATGAGTATAATTTTCTCATGACTCTTTCTTTTAATGTGCTCAGTACTTACCAAGGCTTATCGGGCATGGCACCTACTACTCTATTTAGCAGCATCCCATTGCCAACTGCTGGTGGGCATGGCCCATCTTCCTTGGCGACGAGCTAACTAGGCATGTCCCTGTCCGGAGGCTGCCTATTATCTCTGTTAACGATATATTACCTAGATATTAATAATATATTAACAATCATACCATGTCTCTAGGACTTCAGGGTAGTTAGTAGCTATTTGTTTGTGGGCACGACCTTACCTCTCGGGTCGGCGGTGCATTCGGTTAATTATCATAATCAACAATTACAAAGAAAATTAATGTCTCAAAATTATAGCTTAATCACGTAACATATTGATTACATGCATATTCACGTAAGTTATTTGTGTCTCATGCTAATTTAAAGCAATAAAGTAACCATACGTATCATTTATAAACTTTAATCTATGTCCCGTTAATGAATTACTTACGAATAACACAAAAAATGAGGTCATACGAGCAAAATATGTAAATACGGAGGATAGAAATGAAAAGAGCCCATTTGAAATAATAGGGAACCAAATTAAATAAGGTCTGAACCGGTCAAGATAGAGGTGAAGTGGGTCAAACAACCTTGTTGTGAACTGGGCCGGTTCAGATGGACCAGTTAACAGTCTGTTAACATTTCCTGACGGAGTATAACGAAGGTTAATGGGAATTGGAGGGAACTGAGTGAAAACTTGGTGAAACAGCATGTGTCTTAGTGAAAACAACTAAGAAATGACATCACGGATGACGTCAGCCCTCTCCAATGCGTAGACAAGGGAGCGCGTCAGATCTGTTAGCCGGTGCGTAACCGACACGTGCGAAGACGTTCAGTCATCTAGCCACTTTAGGTGGCGCATGTGAGAGCGTGTCTGCTATGTTGGCCTCGATATTTGGTGTGGTGGATTCGTCTTCTCGAGAGTCGATACGCACATGGTGGTGGTGTTTAATTTTTGTTTAGGTTATGGCATGGTGTAGATCTGATTGGTCGGAGCTATGCCGACATGATACCGTGAACTATGGCCTCCGACAATTCGTGGTGGCACGTGAAAGAGCGTTCGAGTTTTGATGGCGGTGATTTTGGTGCTGCTAGACCGTCTTATCAAGGTGCATGCAATGGCAATGTCTACTTTCTGTTACGAGCTTTCTTTCTCCGCCCAATCCGCATGGAAATTGTACATGTTCGCTTTATTTCATGGTGTTGCTTATTTTTCCGGCATCTTTGGAACGTTTTTCCACCATGGCAGGGGAGAGAGTGGCTTAAAACTCGTTTCCTGGCAACAGAACCAAACTGATGTGGCAAAATTATCATCATACCAGGGGTGCCGAAAAACGTTGTCATACGTGAATCGTTTTGTTGATCAAATCGGTGGTGAAATCGTCGTATGAGTCGAATATCTATCTATGTGTAGCTCTGCAAAATGAATCCACCGTGAATCGGCATCCCCGCCAAAACCCTCCGGCGTGTTTATTAGTCCGATGTATAAAACAGGAGGGCGTGTAACTCCTGTGTGTGGAGTGAAAAATATAGGATATAGAGCCCCCTACTATAAGCTAGTATGGTTTATTCATACATGAGAGATTAGAGTTGGCTTATCAAGCATGGGATAGACCCGTATCGTTCAGTAGTTATGTATAGCATAGTGGGCCAGTGTAGTGGAGAGCGCCCTTGCCTAACCGAGACCCAAATGCCTTTTGAGACATATTAAATAGGAATAATTGTGGGCTGGTCCTATTTCCGCTCTAGTTTTTTTTTTCAAACCGCATAAGTCCACTTTTAGAATTTTTTTCCCAATATTGTCGGTTTTTTTCCACGCTGTCTCCACTTCGTCTCCTCTTCATCTTCCATGGTGCTCAAAATGAGAAAGCTGGAGGTGTGGATTTTGTCCACTTTCAGGGATGGAATCAGCAGCCTTCCCCACTCAAATTCGAAGAGCTCTCTCAAGAAAGGGGTATCTACCTCTTAGCATAACTCTTTCATCCTCCGTCCTCCTCTAGATCTGCTACCCCGCTGCCGACAAAAACACAGATTCTGACATTCTTTCTTTGTCTAGATGGTAATTTTTTTCTTCATATCTTCCTCTTCTACTCCCCCAGCCACCGACAACACCATGGATCTTGATCCACCTCTCCCTATTTAGACGGTAATCTCTTAATCTCTATATCTTTCTCTATGGGAATTTTTGGGAATATCAAATTAAGATAGATCCGTGGAATTGTGGGTGCGCCAACTACAAGCTAGGTTCTTCGTCTTCTCCTCTTCTTCTTCGATGCTCGTTCGATGCCCAAATTTGGGCAATCGTTTTCGCATTGCGAATCCCATAATTTTTTAGCGATGCCCAATGTGTTTCCTTGCGAGGCCTAAATTTGAGCAGTGGCTTCAGCATTGCGATGCCCAAAATTTTGAGCGATGCCCAATATTTTTCCTTGCGATGCCCAAATTTGGGCAGAGGCTTTTGTATTGCGATGCCCAAAATTTTGAGCGATGCCCAATGTTTTTTCATTGCGATGCCTAGATCTGGGCAGTGGCTTTGTGCGCGTGTCTTTTATTCATTAAGAGTATCTTCGACATTTTACCCTCAAAAGTGTACTTTAGAGGTTGAATAAAAAGAAAATGGACTTGAGAGGTTATAATATCATCTCATGGGACCGGCCCGGTTATCTCCCTATCAAATATATGCACTTCAGGTTACAAAGTATTCTAAACTTTTATAATCAAAGAAGAGATGTATTGTACATTGTTTAGAAAGAGATGTTAGTTTTAAAAGTCTTATATTAAAGACTTCTACTATTATTACCAATAAATGATATGTATCTCACATTGTTTAAAAAGAAATTTTGGTTTAAAAAGTTTTTAGATTAAAGACTTTTTATTACAAATAGTATAGGTACATCTATCTCACATTGGTTACAAGTATTCTACTATTACTACCAATAAAAGAGATATATCTCACATTGGTTAGAAATTGGTGTTGATTTTAAAAATACTATTATTATCAATAGAGGAGATGTATCATACATTGATTAGAAAATGATGTTGGTTTTCAAATTGTTTAGATAGAAGACTTCTACCATTATTACCAATAGAAGATATATATCTCACGTTGGTTAGAAAGTACTGTTGATTTTAATTTTAGATTAAAAAAATATTAAATATTATTACCAATAGAAAAGATATATATCACATTTGCTAGAAATAGATGTCGGTTTTAAAATATTATTATTACTAATAAAAGAGATATATCCTACATTGGTTAAAAATGATGTAGATTTTAAGTATTTAGATAAAATACTTCTATTTTTATCATCGATAGAAAAGAAAATATGTATCTCGTATTATTTAGAAAGAGATGTTGGTTTAATTTTTTTAAAATAAAAATTTTATACTATTATTACCAAATGCGGAGATGTATCCACATTGGTTAGAGAGTGATGCTTGTTTTATTACCAATAGAAAATAAATATTTCACATTGGTTAAAAATGTGATATTGATTTAAAAAGTTTTTAGATGATATATCTCACATTAGTTATAAAGAGATATATCTTACATTATTGAGAAATGGGTATTGATTATAAAAATCATTAGATAAATGAATTTTTATGTTATTACCTGTTAAAAATATGTCTCAAATCGTTATACTAATAAGATTGATTTAATTTGGTCAACTCGAAAAAGTGACGACATGTTCAATTACCATGAACTTGGGTAGAGTCATGCAATGTAAACTCCAAACTTCATATGGATTAGGAGAGTTTAATCCTAATTAGTATAGAATAAGCACAATGAACATGATATATATATATATAGCATGTTGCGGTGTGTTAAAGACAAGTCGAATACATGTTTGTGGTTCAAAGTAAAGACGGATGACAATGATACAATTGGTGGTCGAGAGTTTCGAGGTCTTGATGTTGTTAGACAAAATAGTGCATGATTATTTTGAGTTGTGAGAGGTGTGGTACTCTATGAGATCGTATCAATCCTTGTAACACTTGTCCTAAGTAGGGTAAGTATATTAAAAAGTTTATATTGTAATTCATCATCGTTTATAGTGAAGTTATTGTTTGCCGTGAAGTAGATTAAACCACGTAAAATCATTTGTTCCCTTTTGCTTCCGTTATATTTTTTATTATCTTGTCATTATTCGTCCAAATACTTGGTGTTATTATTTTCGACGGATTCGCTTCCGCATTGAAGATACAAACTTGGAAATTCTTAATCCGAGAATTTCCACGTTTTTATAACATTTCCAATATTTTTAAAATCTCATTATTTAGTTGTCTTACGAATTAAGGTCTATAAAACCGTCTTATAGGAAACTTACTCTAAGCTTAAATGTGATACTACGTCTAAAAATTATTTTGTTTAGTTTTCCAAAATATCTATAGGTCTGAAACCCTAAAACTAATCCCAAGTGGAGAAAGACCGCAAGGGCAATAAAATCTTCCTACCAATTTTTAGCCCAACTACATTTCCATTGTTTTTAATTTTAGAGTTATTTATAAAAGCGATGACATTAAAAATATACTTTCTAATTTATAAAATGCATGCTCGTGCTTTTAAGTACAAGCTAACTAACTCAAAAAATCGTGCTTCGCACGTGTAATAACCTAGTTAATAATAAAATGATATTTTTATACTTTAATTTTTGAAAGTATACTTTTTAAGTGAAACATTTCAAAATAAAATAGTGAACTCTTTACCCATAAATGAGGGAGTAATGTATTAGGTGATACCTGGACCGATCCACTATGATGATATTATAACCGAAAAAGTCACATATATTTGTATTCAACCGTTAAAGTACACTTTTGGTGAAAAAATAACGAAAGTACCCTTAATGAACAACAAACGCGCGCACAAAGCCACTGTCCAAATTTGGGCATCGCAATTCACAATTCAAATCTGTTAAAATTTGGGCATCGAAATTCAAAAAGTCACTGCCCAATTTGTGCATCAGAATGAAAACATTGGGCATCACAATGCACAATTAAAATATGTCAAAATGTGGGCATCGAAATTCAAAAAACCACTGCCCAATTTGGGCATCAAAATTCAAAATGTCACTGCCCAATTTGAGCATAAGAATGAAAACATTGGGCATCGAAATGCACAATTGAAATCTGTCAAAATTTGAGCATTGAAATTAAAAAAAAATCATTGCCCAAATTTGGGTATTGTAATGAAAACAAGTGAGCATCACAAAACACATTTGAAGTCTATCCAATTTTAGGCATCACATTGTAAAAATACTTAACCAAATTTGGGCATTGCAATAAAAAAGATGGGCATCGAAATGGAGAAAATTGAACAATGTCACCAAATGTCAACATAGTTGGGCATCGTAATTGACAAAATTAACGTCGAAATTAATAAATTAAACAATGCCACCAAAATATTAACAAGGTTGTGCATCGAAATGGACAAAATTAAACACTACCACCAAATATCAACATCGTTAGGCATCATAATGAATAAAATTGACGTCGAAATGAATAAATTAAACACTGGTACCAAATATCAACAAAGTTGGGCATCGAAATGGACAAAATTGAACACTGACACGAAATATCAACATAATTGGGCATCGTAATTGACAAAATTGGCGTCGGAATAAATATTTAAATACTACCACCAAATATCAACAAAGGTGGGTATCGAAATGGACAAATTTGGCGTCATAATGAATAAATTGAACATTGTCCCCAATCTGTGTGCACAAATTGGGCATCGGAAAATTTTTGAAGCCCAAAACAGTGCTTAAACATTGTTTTTTGGCCTTAAAACGAAGACATCACTGGGTAAACCCAGTCTATCTTGTAGATCTCGTCGAGAGCTTCAATTTGATATGTGGTGGGCCATGTGGTTCATCCGAGATCAAACGTTATGGAGAAAATGATCGGAGAAGATGAAAAGAGGTCGGCAATGGAGAAAAGAGAGATGGAGACGAAGCTGGAGGAAGAAGAAAAAAAGAGTGTGGCAGAGAGATGATAAATAAGTAGCAGGAGGAAGAAGAAGAGAAAGAGAGAGAGAGAGAGTGTGTGTGGCAGAGTGAAAAGAACGAAGTATTTGGAAGTCACGGGCAGTATTGGAATTTTTTTATGAAAAAACACTTTACCCGTTGAATAAGAAGAAATTGACTGGAGAGGTTATGATATCTCCAAAAGGTACCGGCCCGCAATTATTCCTAATATATTACTACCTCCATCCTAAACTAAAGTTATTGTCCTGTTTGATCCGGTACTTGAATTAAGAAAAAACAATTGAC
Organism: Codonopsis lanceolata; assembly: GCA_013146195.2. Taxonomy (NCBI): domain Eukaryota; kingdom Viridiplantae; phylum Streptophyta; class Magnoliopsida; order Asterales; family Campanulaceae; genus Codonopsis; species Codonopsis lanceolata. The sequence goes on along the minus strand of CM028382.1, from coordinate 78,631,433 downwards.
TTGATTATTTATAGGAATAATTGCGGGCCAGTTCTCTTTTGTGATATTGTAACCGCTCCACTCCCCTATTTTTTTATTCAACCGGTAAAGTACACTTTTATAAAAAAAATTCCAATAATACTCGTCTTCCTCCAATCGGTCTCCCTCGTCTTCCTTTGTTCCAGAATAAAATTTATAAAAGTGGAAGCGACAGGACTATGTTACAACTTTGGAAAGATAGCAAGAAACATGGTGAGGTGATTGGAAGCCACAAAGCATGTTTGGTTGTGAAATGAAGTTCGCAAAATGATCAAGAATGAGGATCCAAATGTTTGACAGTCATTTTATCAGTTGCAATCACATTTTCTCCTCTTGGATTCATGTTTGTTGTGAGATCTTCAATCTTCATAGACTTAAAAATTCATCTGAAACTTGTGGTTTTCAGAATCACCGTATACAAATATATGAACCTCCGGCCAGATCTTTCCAGATTGTACTGGATAGGGAAAACCATTTTGTCACATCACAACCCTTGGTTGAACCTTCATGCTTCCTTGGACTGAAAGGTTTCGATGTGGGCATCGAAGGTTTCGATGTGGGCATCGAAGGTTTGAATGTGGGCGTCGAAGGTTTCGATGTGGGCATCATTCATTTTCGGAGTCTTCAATGTGGGCGTTAGAATCTTTGATGTGGGCATCGTTCATTTTTGGAGTCTTCGATGTGGGCGTCAGAATCTTTGATGTGTGCATCGTTCATTTTCGGAGTCTTCGATGTGGGCGTCAGAATTTTTGATGTGGGCATCGTAGGTTTCAATGTAGCATCGTTGGTTTCGATTCGGACATTGATTGTTTCGATTCGGGTATCGTTGGTTTCGTTTCGATTCGGGCATCATTGGTTTCGTTTCGATTCGGGCATCGTCGTTCAGAATTCCAACAATTCCATTCCATACAAGGTAGGCAGGAGATTTGGGTTTATTTCTAGTGTGGCTTGAAAAATTTGGCATTCTAGTTCATTTTGTGGTAGAATGAAACTTTCCATTATATCACTAATATGTAGGTAAGTCTTATGTTCTGCAAATTTCTCAATAGTTTTGGAGTAATCCGGTTTATATATTTACACATACACACGAGAATAAACAGGTCGGATATGAAAAACAGGTCGGTTGTTGCATCAATGATTCAAATTCCATTACCTTACACAATGGGTGAACTCTTTGTTTAAGTGGGTGGAATTGATTTTTTATACCGCGATGCACAAAATTAATTACCGATGCCTAAATTAAATTATCGATGCCCAAAATTTGTATTTCAATGCTCAAATGTGGGCGATGATTTTTGCATTGTGATGCCTAATTTTTTTCATTATGATGCCCAAATTTGGGCAGTGGGTTTGTATGCGCACATTTTCTTCATTAAAGATATTTTCATCATTTTACTCCCCCTCCAAAATGCACTTTACCAGTTAAATAATATTATGTTGGACTTGAGAGGTTATAATTACATCACAGGAGAACAGCCCGGTTATCACCCTTATTTATATGGGGAAAATTCGGGTCAGTACCATGTCATGAAATTATAACCGGAAATGTTCCATATATTTATTTTAAACCGCTAAAGTACAATTTTGAGGGTGAAATGATTATTGACAAAGATACCCTTAATGAAGAAAATGTGCGCAGACAAGGCTACTGAATTTGGGCATCGCAATTAAACATTTGGGCATCGTAATACAAAAATTAGGCAATGATAATTAATTTTTGGCATCGATAATTAATTTTGGGCATCGACCATTAATTTTGGGCATCGATAATTAATTTTTGGATGGAAAAAAGTGACGTTGAGAATGAAAAAAACAGTTTTTTTCTTTCTCTTTCTCTCACACACCCTATATCACACTCTCTCACACCTCCCCACACCACCCACCTCTTTTTACCCCACCTTGGACTTAATTTTTGTTCTTTACAAAAATTTGGCCATCAATGAACTCATCACAGGCCTGCTCATTCATTGTAGGCTATTTCGTAGTTCGTCAATCGTCATTACAGCACCCATTTGAAGATTACTACGCAGGTATGAGCCGGTCGAACGATAATGTTGAAGAGAGGGAAAATGCATTTACAGCCCATAACATTAAACAACTTCAAAACAAGCACGGAAACACATCCGTCGACAAGGCATTATTATTGTTATACAATAATAATGGGAAGATAATGGAAGAGGAAGAAGCAGTAGGAGAAATTTGTGGCATCTGTTCTTGTGCCATTAGGAAAGAGGCATGAGTTTTGAACATGTCGTGCAAGCAAGTCTTCAATTGGGATTGTATCTTCAAATGGGTGTTGCACAACAATATTTGCACCTCCATCAATCAATCCTCGAGGATCAATCGGGTACACAACGGAACATTTTTTCTTCTTTACTTGGTGGATTCCATATCCAATCCAAACACCCAGAAAGGTTTTCATTTCTTTATGTGATGCCCAATGCAGGTGTCGAAAGTTTCGACACTCTGCAATTTAGGGATCGTAAGTTTCGACGCCCCACAATTTAGGCATCGTAAGTTCTTACGCCCCACAATTTAGGCATCGTAAGTTCCGACCGGAATGTGTGATGTGAGCATTGGAATGGATGATTAAGATTTTCATTTTTCTTCTCTTTTCCTGGAAGTAGGATTGTGTGAGTTTGAATGGAAGACATTTGCATCCCTTCCAATGTCGAATAAACTCTTTTACAATCATCAATTCATCAATAACCATTTCGATATGTAAGCTGTAAATTCAACAGTGCATGTCTTGTATTGGTACCTACAATATATTCCTAAAATAAGAAAAGAAAAGAAAGGAAAGAGATTGAATTGTGGGATTCACACAGATTGTTAAAATAAGAAAAGAAAGGAAAGAGAAAAATGTGAGGTGTTGGCTATACTCAAAAGAGAGAGAGAAAAAAAAGGAAAGGGAATGGAAAGGAAAGAGAAAAAGAAAAAGATAATAGAAAGATAGAGAGAGAGAGGACAAAGGACGATACTTGGTTCTTGGTGTCTGAGCATTTTAAGAAAAAAAATGAAAATGGATGTTTACGGTTTAAAAAAGATGAAGGTACTTGAGCGGTTACAATTCGAAGCGCCTTTAATATGCTTGACAGTGAATTTCCATTGGGAAAACCAATTTGCCCATCTTAAAAGTTGTGCTTGAGGGAGAGCCTTTCGCCTGAACTGGAGCATGCGGGGGAAGGAAGCCATATCCATCTCGATTAGGAAATCGTGCCCGATTAGATGGAATTGGAATTTTTTGATTCCCCTTTTGATTGCAAGGATTTCCTTGAAAGTGGAGTGGTAGTGCTGTTCCGATGGCTTGAACGTGCCACTCTTGTATCCACATATGAACCTCTGGTTGTCTTCACTTTGGACAAGTAGGACCGCTGCCCAATAATCATCACTTGCGTCTGTCTGAAGGATTCTCCTTTCTGACAAAGTGGGAATCTTTAAAGGGGGCATGGTGCTTGCTAGCTGCTTGATCGATCTGACAGCGTCGGTTTGGCTTGAAGTCCAAGGAGGAGGATCCTTTTTCAGCAAGGGGAACAGCCAAACTGTATGGGCAGATATTTTTGGTAGAAAATCTGCCATATAGTTGACCAGACCAAGGAACTGCTGAATTTCCTTTTGGGAAGACAGGACATCTGGAAACCGGTGCAATTCTTGAGCAATGTGGGGCTGAGGCTGGTAAGAATCGTCAGTTATCTTCATTCCTAGGAAATCTATGGATGATCGTCCGACTTCCATTTTCTTCTATGAGAGCATGATACCGTACCGTGTCACTATTGAATGGAATTGGGAAAGAAGGGTTGCATGGGAATCCTCGTCTGGGGAGAAGAGCAGTATATCATCTATGTAGACCAGGGCATTAGAAAGGATGGGTTCAAAAATTGTTACCATTGCCTTCTGGAAGGCAGATGGAGCATTTTTCAACCCAAAAGGCATGACTTTCCACTGGTAATGATGATCCGGGATGCAGAACCCTGTCTTTGGTCTATCTTCAGGCGCTATTCCTAGTTGCCAAAACCCTGACTTTAGATCAAACTTTGAGAGCACCTTTGCATTGGATAGGGATTGGAACAAGGATTTTTTCTGTGGTAGAGGAAATTTATCGTCTGCCAAGAAGTGATTGAGCGGCTGGTAATTGATAACCAGGCGTAGCTTGCCTCTGACTTGCTCGCTTGTTTTGTTGACATAGAATGCCTCACAAGCCCATGGGGAGGATGTAGGCTCTATGATTTCTTGTTCAACAAGCTGGGTACATTCTGTTAGAGCAAGTTGGTAGTGGTCCGGATTCATTCCTGGATGGCTTGCTTTGGTGGGATTGACATCTTCATTCTGCTTAAAGGGTAGAGAGACAAAGAAAGCAGAATTTAACCATAGAGGAGAGGAGTGCTTGGCCAAAAATTCTGAATGGGATGAGGCGCAAGAGTCCCGGAACAGAGCTCCATGGATTGAAGAAACTTTTGTAGAAAAGACCAGCTTGTGTCCATCGTAAGTTGGGTAACTTATGAAGGATATCAAAGCCAATTAGGAGGTCTTTTCCATGGGAGCTAGAGCCTAGAAATCTGTGCTTAATGACGCACTTAGGAAAAAGCCTGATGTGGATCGGACTGCTAATTTTGTCGATGACAAAATTATCACCGTTTGCAGCAAGAAAACATTGATGGTGAGGCTTCCAAAAGCTAGCTGGGAGTATTTTTGGGTTTAAGATGGATACTGCTGAACCTGTATCGAAAAACGCTATGACCTGGATGGGTTTAGCATATGTGGATGTTAGAAGGTGGATTTTGGCCAGGGGCATAGGTTGACTTGTTTGAACATGTAGAATACGAGGGAGAGGATCCAGCATGTAGATCAGGGGTATGGGATCATCTTCTGACGAGTCAGAATCTGTTGAATCACCTGGATGGGCAATGGAGCAGATTGTTGAATCTCCTGGTTCATCCTCGAGAGAGTAGAGGGACTCTAGGTCAGAGAGATCGACTGGCTCAATTTGATTGAGCGTCTGGATCAGTGCTTGGGACTTCTTTGTGTCTGGACAATCTTTAGAGAAGTGTCCCTGCTTGTTGCAAATGTAGCACCGATCAGAAGTGCGGCCACGGTGGAGCTTCTTTGTTAAGAATCTCCATTTTCTCGAGAAAGGACGCCGCGAGAAACTTTTCTTCTGAAAGAGGTCAAAGGACCTGGAATGGGATTTCTTCTTTGTGTGAGTGCAGTCACAGGAAGACTTATCTTTGCACTTGATTTGGAGGTGCTTTTCATCACACGCAGATCCCAGCTTTGTACCAGTTTTTTCAAACTCCTTAAAAAATCTTCGTTGATTGCAGAGTTTATCATGAGCGTTTAGCACTAACTGGTAAAGGCCACCAAGAGAAGTCTGAGCAACCGACAAGTTTCTGGATTCCAGAGATCGATATGTTTCGTTGCTGAGAGACTCTAGGAAGGAGTTGAGGAACACCTGTTTCAGGTTGACATCATCAACACCATTGAGGCAGTAGAAACGCTCGGACATCCGATTATAATGCGTTTCTAGGTCCTTCTTTAGGAAAGAACAACACTTCATTTTTAAAAATTCTGCTCTGGCATGAAGAGTGTGTTCTGTGGGGCTGCCTATGAACTCAGAATAGATTAGGTTCATGAGTTGTTCTGGAGACGAGACCTGCTGGACCTGCAGCTGTCGGTATTCTCCAAGGCTGAGATACCAGTCTCTAAGGCGCCCTTGGATTCGGGCAAGGAACCTTTTTATAACCACATCTATGGTATAGAACTGCAGCTCCGCTGTACACCAGGTTAACATTTCAACACTTCGTTCTCGCCATTTGTGAGGCGGAATATCGTCGAAGGTGAACTTTTGTCTGGTATCAGCCTGGGTAGTGGGTAACGGAGTTTTCTGGTTCTCTTGCGGAGAGGTCTGGGATGCAGATTCCTCTGGATCATTCTGGACCGTTGGCTCAACTGTTGGTTCTGGTTCGGTCATGAACAAATGTTCAAAGGCTTCTGTGGCATCAATCTCCTCTTCCTGTTGAGAGGATGAGTGATCTACCACGGGTCCGACAAAGGAGGACGGGGAAGGCTTATCACCTGGTTTGGCAAGAGCCTGTAGAAATTGGGAAACTGGGTTTGTTTCCGCAATTGGAAAGATATCAGGGGTTACTAGGGTAACACCTGTAAAAGGATCAGGCTTTTCTGGCTGGATCTCCTTTGGGACAGAGCTATTGGAGGTAGAGGCTATGGATGGCAGGGGGGTTGAAACAACAGGTATAGGCTATTGGATTGGTTGGCTGGAGGATAAAGGTCTAGAGGCCCAAAGAGAGAGTGAAGGGGAAACCTCAATGTAAGTAGACTGGAAGATTGGTTGAGGGTCAAAGGCTGGTTTGGAGAAAGGTGTTGTCGGTATTCTCCAAAGATTATCCTCAATTGCGGCCATTCTTTGATGTTTATGCTGACGCTCTAGGTCTGTGAGCTGAGCTTTAAGAGACCTCATCTCTTGTTCCTTTCTTGACAGGGAGAAGGAAACCTCAGGAGATGGCACGGAATGGGCAAGTTGAAGGGATTGTTGGTGGAGGATTTGGATCTTGAGGCGGATTTCAGCCGTCATGCTTTCGAGAGTCTGTACCCTTGTAGAGATCATTTCCTGTTTCTGAACAATCTTGTTTTGCTGGGTTATGATCCGCCTCGAGCAGGCAACAGCTCGCTTTGCCGATTAAGGGTAGCTTTGACCGACAGGCCGAAGTTGATAGCTGTAGGGTTCTGGATTTTCCAGGCATGCTTTGTTATTTGATTTGGGAGCTCAAACGATCCTAGAGAAGGAAAGTTTACTTGATACTCCCTTTCTGTTTCTAAGGGCGAAGCAAGCATATGGCAAGGCATGAGGACTGGCTGGACGGATGGATGAAGAACTGGGTTTTTATGGATAATGGATAAGGCCTTTTGGTAGTAGGGAGAGAGGTTGGAGGGTGAAGAGGGTGTGCAAGGCTGAGGAGGTGGTTTAGGGTTAAAAGTCTTGCGAGGGTCAGGGGGTAATTTGGGCTTAGATGGTGTTCTATCTGAGTAAAGGACAAAATAGTCGAATTTACCAGATGGTTCACCAAGGGTTCCAACTGCTGGGTCACCAGCTTCATATCGCTTTTGTAAACTTTTTTGGGAAGAGTTTTTCTTTGTTTTGAGATCTTGGTCCATCAAGACTCTAGAAGCATCATCTAGACAGTCTGGACAGTCACAAACATCATACGGACAGTGAGCAATAGGCTGGACCATATTGATCTCTGTGGGAAAGACTCTGCATAAGATGTTTGGTTGCGGTGATGAGAACTCCACCTTGACGGATCCACTTGTGGGGCTCACAAACTCTGAAGTTTGACGAGCTTTTGTATCATCTTTGGCGGTAGCTGCCAGATGTTGGTATGGAACAAACCCGGAGGTTTGGGCATACGCCTTTTCTCGAGGAGTTGAGGAAGAACTACCTTCTTTGGGTTTTTTAAAGAAAGAAAAGTTGGGGTTAGAAGGGTTTACTATGGGTGATTGGGTAATAGGGGTTGTAGATAGAGGAGATAGATGAGAGCTAGAAGACATGGTTGAGAACTGAGAACTGGAGGCACACAACTAATTCTCTTCCTTTTCAATACTTTCCGAGACAACACCGCGACCTCTTGTCGTCTTACAAAAGTCTCCAGGACTCGACTGACAAAGGACGAATTAGGCTTTAATCCAGGAAGGCTCAAGTTCTGGCTTCTGTCTTGGTTTTCAGGCTATGAGAGATCAGGAAGTCGGTCCTGCAGACACAACACTTACTGGTCCGAAGACTTGTTCCAAAACTACAAGTTTGGTTTCTAAAGATAACAACACGGGTTACGCTTGCTATTCCGAAACTTGGCGGGAGGACTCAGAGAGAAGCACACAGGTCAAAGGCTAGAAAGAAGGTTGTTGGCAACCGATCTGAGGAACAGGGGTAGGGATTGCAATTGAGTATGGCCCTGTTGTCATACAGACAGGGGCGTGAACTATGGCAACAATACAGTGGAATCGAGAGTTAGGGACTATCGAGAGTTTGCCAGGCAATCGAAAGTATGGCTCTGATACCAAAGATCTAATACATGTTCAAATACAATTTCAGGCGTTTGAGATATCCCGACAAATATTATTATGGTGCCTTCCTTCCTGTACCATGAATTTATCAATCTTCAAAGAAAAACAAGATCTTTTCAAGGGAGCATATAACATAAACGGTTTCGCCTAAAGAATGTTCGATCCAAACGAAGAGCATCGCAATCGCGGTCAAATCCCAAAGTTGGTTCAGGTATATTTCCCTAGCACATGCACCAAATGTCAAATTATTTATTGCCTTCACTCATCGTTGCTGCAAAGCGGGGGGTTAAGGAGGAAATGCAAAGACTTAGAGAAAATAAACAAAGAACAGATGGAAGCAATATCACCCAATAAATAACACCCCTTTATTAAAGATACAAGCAACTATGACATTTCATACCATAAATCTTTTGACGTTTTTCACAATTTCACTTCTGGTAATTGGCTCTCAGTTAGTACAACATCAGCACCAAGTTCTTTAAGCTTTCCTTTTTCTTCATGAGGCCCAGATCTATAAGAAAAAGAATCAAATACAAACTAGTGAGGTTACAGAAAATTTCTTAGTTTGCATTAAGGAAAAAAATTGTTAATACTTCTTTTCTTTTCTTTTTGATAAGTAAATGTATTACTCCCTCCTTTCCAGGCAAAAAGTTCACTATTCCATTTTGGAATGTTTCATTTAAAGAGTCCAATTTTAAAAATTAAAGCATAAAAATGTCAATTTAATACTAATAAACTACTAAAAGTGTCATTTCTTAAAAAAATTTCAAATGGAGACTCTTTGTCTGGAACGGGGGGAGTATAAAATATGTTTATACTTCTACTGCAAAACTCTTTAATCAAGTCAAAAAGTATCCCATTTCACCCACTTAAACAAGATATACCATACGATTTTCTTATGTCCTGAACTATAGGCAACTTCAGAAGCGTAGCAAGATTAATATTGGCATACAACAGTCAGTGCATTGCTTTCTTTTTCTGTTTTGATACATAATATAATGGTTGGGACATTTCCATAATCAAATTTCCTAATTCACACCAAAGCCTCTTTATAATACCTATCCAATGGAAGTCAAGTGGAGCCTAAACAAGTGTTCTCACCCTATGCTCCGAAAATCTGCGTTCTCTTTCCTTACCACAACCAAGACAGGCCTTGAATTAGATAGGGACAATGGAAGAAGAGGGGAAGTCCATCAATCAAAAAAACAGTCAACACATCTTTCAATCCAAAAGTGATGTACATAAGAGATTCAAGGACATAAGAACTTTCTTTCCCTTCCCTAAGGAAATAAGAGGACTTATTAATGAGTATTCTTTCCAAAAACTTGCTGAAATTCTAAAAGAAAATGCTCTCGCACACCAACCACTTCATAACAAATGCCCCCTCCATCCCAAAAAGGAGTTGCATTTTTTAAGGCTTAATTCTCAATTTGATCACCTACTTTCACCAAGATTTCATTAAGCTCATTCTACATTAAAAAAAAAAACAAAATTACACTTTAATCAATGTAGTTAATCTAAATGTTTAATAAGCTCACTCTAGTCATTTATATTCGTTAGTGATGTGATCCTAGGGCCAATGGTTAGCACTTTACAAATGGAGGGGCTCAAGTGTCATGTTTGGGAAGCTAGAAGACTTTTGGTCGCAGGAAAAGGCTTGGATTCCCAACAATTCTCATGAAATCAGCAACTGAAGAATTTGTCCCTTGCAGCCTAAAGTTGGACAGTCTAAGTTGGACAGTCCTGAAAGTTGGACAGTCTTCTTGTTTTCTTCTCCGAAGTTGGACCAGCTTTGAGACTTGATTAATCCCTTAGTAATTGTTGCATTTTAAGCCTATAAAAGGCAGCTCTAAACTCATTGTAGAAAGGAACTTGGTTGATGTATTAAAGCATAAGCTTTGTTTGAGTGTTCTTATACACTTGTGTTTCTCCACAATTGAGTTTGTGAGAGTATTTGGGTTTCTTGGATTGGAAACCACCTTGAACATATCAATCTTCACGAGTCGAAAGATTGTGGCGTTCTGTGGTCGTGGATCTCCGGCAATCGCGTCGAAGGTTCTCTACCGCACCCCGAGGTTCCTAGTCAATCGCGACTAGCGGGTCGAGGGAGACTCCCTATCCTTTTCATTCTGCATTCTTTGTCCATCTACAAGGGTCCATTAATCTTCGAATCGATCTAGGCTCGAATCCGAACCCAGATTCACATCAGTTAGGTTGGCCAGAAATCTCCAAAATGACTAAAATAGCCTTTTGTGGGTGTTTTTTAAAAGCCCTAGAAGCAGGGGAAGTCTTCTCTTCTCCGGTTTAACGCCACCCCTCTCCATCTTTGTGACCATCACTACCACCCCATGTCAATTCTGGACCAGTGAACCCAATGTTGAAATCCATTTCTAATCCCACCACTTTCAATTGCATCCTTCAATCGCTGCCGATGGCGATGACGACAAAGTGCATGTGACCCCACAAGGAGAAACCCAAATCGTGAGACCCTATCAAGAATCAAAGCCCAAATCTGAAACGAAAATCAAAACCAGAATCTCTATTTCCCCACATAAACGATTCAAGGAGAGATCCACGGTGTCAAGGGTCTGGAAGTTGCACCGAGGTGGGGGCTCAATGTAAACTACTTGTATTGTATAAGTGGATCAAGAGATCTGGGTGTTTTTCTTTCTATTGTCTTTGTTTCTAAATCCAGGGATTTCATGGAAATGTGCTCGGATTGGGATTAGTAGTAAGAGAAAAGGAATAACTCATTAGGGCTCGAAAATCAACAATTGCGTTTTGGTGGCCTTTGAAAGCAATGTTCATGGTGTGAATCCAAAGTTCTTGAAAATTAGAGAAAAAATTGCTGCAGCAAGAAAGGGTGGGCAACAATCATCTCAAAAGGGGCAGATTTCTTAGGAAAGATGGCTTGGGGAAAGGAATACAGGGACTCGATAGACTTGTTGTCTAAGCACAAAAATGACCTTGATGGATTTAAGTTGGATGTGTACGGGAATGAGGAGGAAGCTCATGAAGTTCAGCGTACAACTAAACAGTTGGATTTGAATCTCAACTTTATGAAGGGAGAGACCATGTAGACGATGCTCTACATGGGTATGTATCTATCAGGGTTGATTCCCAACTGTTTGACTTACCAGACACCCAAGATTTTGTTGTAAAAGTAAAGGAAGCAATGGAGTGAGTCACTGCCTTTATCTCCTGAGAAAAAATATAATCTTTCATGGGAAGAGGTTTATGGAGTACTCTGACTTAGAAAGGGTTTTGAACAATAATGGAGGTTATTCTTAGTTGAGAAAAATATTGGGGGAGTATGGAAAATGTTAGTTCCATTGCCCAACTAAGGGTATTTTTGGGTTTCAAAAATGTTTTAAGCTTTCCATCCAAAAATCGACAGAGTGATAAACGTGGTACTTATGTTTAAGTAAAGTGATTAAAGTGTGAAAAAAAAATAGTACAATTAACTTAATGAAATATTGGTGAAAGTAAAGGACAACCAGGGAGGCGATTTCTGACAGGGAGGGGTTTTTCCTCAGATCTGGTAGCTTCAGGACATTTGTGAGAGACACGCGTCACACAGAAGGTTTCGCCATCTAGAGGCGAGCACGGCGGTACCTTTCTCGTCGCCGGAAAACCTCGCCGTCGCCAGAGCTTCGATCACCAGCCGACCGGAATTTAGTCGGGGTTTTTGGGTTGCCAGTCTCACCTTGTTGTGTCGATCTCATTTTAGCTGGTAAATTTGTTCAAGAGTTTCACTTGTTTCTGAATAGAGAACAAAATCATCAACTTTTAGGGAAGACTGTCTATGTTTCTCTCTAAAAAATATTCTCTCTACAATGTAACCGTTTGGGCTTAGTGTGATGGGTTTTCAAATAGGTAGAAAGTCTTTTGATGTTCGCCGGAGTTCGTTAAAAGGCCTCGAATGTGTGCAGTTGGTGGAGAGATCCAGAGGGAGATCCCATGAAATTATTCTGTCGATATACGAGCTGCGATGGGTGTGTGATTGGCTGAAGAAAGTGGAGAATTTCAGAAGCAGGTATTGGAGAAAGATTCAGGCAAAATGGCGTGAAGTAGTTGTAGCAAAAGATTCTAACAGATCAGGGAACTTCGTCAAGATTATTGTGAGAGGAGGGAGAAGATGGGGTATGCTTTGTATTCCCGAAGGAGCAGGGAAAGCAGGATGGGGCATGGTGGCGGACTGGTTTGGCAGACATGGCAGAGGGGATGAGGCGGTGAAAGGTAAGCACTCCAAGTCCTACAAGGAGGCGGCGGATATTCTTCCTTGGCTGGACAATTCGCTTAAGATTAAATCGTCTTTGATAAATAGCGAGGTGGACTTTGAGGTGGATGAAAGCTCCTGTTCTGAGACGCAGAGGTTTTCGGAGAGATGCCTTGTGGGTAGAGTTGGGGAGATGGAATTTCAACAGCCTCCCAAGCTTGAGGTACAGAGATGGAAGACGGCTGGTGGCGTAAGGGTGGTGGATTTGGATAGAAAGAATTTTTTGTTTGAATTTCCATCAAAAGAAGAAGCAACTCGCATTTTGTTGATGAAAGAATGGTTTTACGCTCAAGACCCTCTGTTTTTGGATCGTTGGAACCCTTTTGGGTGCTGTCATACAGAAGTTTGTCATCCCGTGAAGTTTGGATTCGTGCCCTTGGATTACCTCTTCACTTGTGGGATGCGGCAGTGTTCAAGGAGATAGGCCGAAAATGTGGAGGTTTTTTAAGGGTAGATGAAGATACATAGAGAAGAGAAAATTTGAGATGGGTGAGGATTCTGGTTCGATTTACGGAAAATATTCCTGCTACAGTGGGTTTGGGTTCCAAAGTCCAAAATTGATAAAGGGCAAGCGGAAAACTACTGGGCCTAGTTCAGAAGATATAAGAGGAACGTTCAGTGGGCCATTTAAATCGGCTTTTGTGCCCCCCTAATCAGTTCGTTCATGGGTCTAATTCTGGGTCAGTTAAGTCGACTTGTAAGGTGGCGAACGAGGAGATCGGGGAGGCGACACAGAGTTCGGAAGATACAGCCAATAGAGGTGCAAAGGTGGTAGGGTCAGTCTCGGGCAGAGCGACGGTGGTTGAGCTCGAGGCAGATGCTTCGGTGTTAGACATAGGGGACAGAGGTATGGATAAATTAAAGTCTGGTGTGGAAAAAATTCAGGACGATGGCACAACAGCGTCGTCTACGATTGAAGACAATGCAGGTCAGTTTCAGCAGGGTGGAGCTCAAGTAGACAGATTCTTTGGGGCCTCAGCCAGTGGAAAAGATGTTGAAGCCCCTTGTGAAGCAATTCCAATTAGTGTGATCAATCCCTGCGAATATGAAGAAGATACTATTCTGATTGAATCAGAGGAGGAGGAGGAGGATATTTCGATTTGGGCAAAGAGAAGGGTGGATAGATTTGGTAAATTTTTGGGGATCCCATATGAAGGTTTCGAAGATAAATTTCTAGATTTATTGCTGGATATTGAGAAGAATTGGAGGTCTACAGAGGCAGGTAGTATCAAGAAAAGTTGTAAATCAAGAGAAAAAGGCAAAAGAGAGCTGAAAAATTTGTGATGTAGTTTGAACTAAAAGCAGTTAAGGGGGAAAGTGGGGGATGATGGGTGGGAAAAAAAATTGTTTGATAATGCATCTACGGATTTCATCTTGGAATGTGAGGGGTATTAATGATGTGGACAAATGAAGCATTTTAAAGGCTGCGTTTAGGAGGTGGAAGCCTCATGTTTGCCTAGTAGAAACTAAAGTGGACAAGGTATACAGGAGAGTGATTTCCAGCTTATGGGGGAGTAGGTGATCAGACTGGGAGTGTTTAGAATCGGTGGGGGCGGCGGGAGGGGTTATAGTTATGTGGGATCGCAGGTGGATTTTAAGGTTGGACTCTGTTGTGGGCTCTTCCTCTGTGTCATGCTTACTGAAGATGGAAGAAAATGATAAATTGTGGGTTTTCTCGGGTGTCTATGGTCTGTGTGCAGCGATGGATAGGAGAGTCCTGTGGGAGGAACTCAATTCAGTTAAACGTAAGTGGGATGCTCCTTGGTGTATAGGTGGTGACTTCAATGTGGTTCGTTTCCCGCATGAACGGTCTGGTTCCCGAGTCTATACTCGAGTGATGTCGGAGTTTAATGATTTTATTAATGAAGGGGAATTGGTAGACTTATCTTTGTCAGGAGGAGATTTTACTTGGTTTAGAGATGGGAATAGCTCGCAATGTTCTCACATAGACAGGTTCCTTGTTTTTGGTGATTGGGAGGAGCACTTTTCAGGAGCAGTCCAGTCTTGTTTGCCTAGAGTGATTTCTGATCATGTTCCTTTACTTCTAAAGTGTGGGGGATTTTTGAAAGGGAAAGCTCCGTTTAAATTTGAGAATATGTGGCTGAAGGCCCCGGGGTTTACGGATTGGGTTAAAGAAAAATGGTCCTCGTATTCAGTAGTTGGAGATCCTAGTTTTATTCTGGCCAGGAAGCTTAAATTGCTAAAAGAGGATTTGAAAGTGTGGAATAAAAAAGTTTTTGGTAAGTTGGGCATTAGGATTAATTCTATGATGGAGGTTCAGTGTCTTGGATGGGTTAGTAAGGTTTCGAGCTTTGAGCAAGGAAGAAGAGCTGCTTCGTCTTAAATTGCAAAGGGAACTAGATCAGCTGTTGCTTTACGAAGAGATCAGTTGGAAGCAAAAATCTAGAATTCAATGGCTCAAAGAAGGGGATAGAAATACCATATTCTTTCATAGAATGGCTAGTGCTCACAAGTCTGCGAATCAGATTAGGGAATTATGGATTGATGGAGTTCAGTTGTTCGTAAGAATATCAAGGAAGGTATTGTGGGGTTCTATCATCGGTTATTTTCTAAAACGGAGGGGTGGCGGCCAACGTTCAACAACAATTCTTTTCCTTGTCTTGGTGTAGATGACGGCAATTTTCTGGAGCTTCCTTTTTCCGAAGAGGAGGTAGTGGCAGCCCTTCGTGGTTTAAGGG
Organism: Codonopsis lanceolata; assembly: GCA_013146195.2. Classification (NCBI taxonomy): domain Eukaryota; kingdom Viridiplantae; phylum Streptophyta; class Magnoliopsida; order Asterales; family Campanulaceae; genus Codonopsis; species Codonopsis lanceolata. The sequence goes on along the minus strand of CM028382.1, from coordinate 78,616,361 downwards.
GTGATAAAGCGCCAAGTCCGGATGGTTTTTCTATGGCTTTCTTCCAGCATTGCTAGGAGATTATCAAGGTGGATTTGGTGAGGGTGTTTCACTATTTTCCATGAGAACTTGTGCTTTGTGAGAAGCCTGAATGCTTCTTTCATAACTTTAATTCCAAAGAAAAAAGGGGCGAAGGATTTGAGTGATTTTAGACCTATCAGCTTAGTGAGTGGAGTTTATAAATTAATTGCTAATGTGCTTTCGTTGAGATTAAGGAAGGTGCTGAACAAGCTTATCTTTGTGAACCAACATGCTTTTGTGGGGGATCGTCAAATAGTGGATGCATCTTTTATAGCTAATGAGGTTGTGGAGGCTAGGCTTAAAAGTGGAGATCCGGGTTTGATATGCAAGTTAGACATAGTGAAGGCTTATGATCATGTCAACCGGGAGTTTCTTTTATATTTGCTGGAGAGGATGGGGTTCGGTCTTAAGTGGCAAAAGTGGATCCTTCTCGACAGTTCGATTTTCGATGTTGGTGAATGGTGAGCCTGCTGGTTTTTTTGCTAGTTCGAGGGGGTTGAGGCAAAAGATTCTCTTTCTCCATTTTTATTCATCATTGTGATAAAGGCCTTGAGCAGATGTTTGATAGAGCTGTGGGGGGGTGGATTTTTGAAGGGGTTCCGTGTGGTTAGAGGAGGTGACAGTGTCATCTTTTATTTGGGGATGACACACTTGTATTTTGTGGGGCTAACACTGATCAGTTAGGCTATCTTCGGCTCGTGCTTTTATTCTTTCTAGCATCGGGTTTGAGTATTAACATCGCAAAGAGCGAGATTATTCCGGTTGGCGTGGTGGCTAATTTACTTCCCTTGGCAATTTTTTTTGGTTGCAAGGTTGGGAGTCTTCCGACGGTGTATCTTGGTTTGCCATTAGGAGCAAAGCATAAAAGTAAAGAGATGTGGAACTCGGTCATCGAGAGGTTCGAGCGGAGATTGGCATGCTGAAAAAACAGTATCTTTCAAAGGGGGGAAGGCTAACTCTAGTGAAAAGTACTCTCTCTAGCCTTCCTACATATTTTGTCTCTTTTCGTGCTACCAGTTTCGGTTCGGAGCAGACTTGAAAAATTGGAGAGATTTTCTATGAGATGGGTCTATGGAGGTACGCAAGTTTCATTTGGTTAGGTGGGAGAGTTTGCGATAGCGTAAAAAATGGAGGCTTGGATATCAAAAATCTGAAGTTTTTCAATTTGGCTCTTTTGGGGAAGTGGCTTTGGAGATATGTGGTGGATAGGAATGCTTGGTGGAGGAGAGTGGTGGTGAGCTTGTATGGTGAGGGGGAGCATTTGTGGTTTCCAAAGGATGTTTCTACATCCACAAAGTTCATATTTGAACTTTCGTCAATAGAAGATCTCTTTCCCAACCCTTCTCCACCTCTCTCAGCAACCAAACCAGAAGCACCAACCAACCCTTCCTATCCCCCTCCTGCCTTCTGGTTCTCCACTGACCCAATCCCTACCTCTTCCAATGTGTGTGATCACTCGGACACTGACATTGAAATCCCTCCAACTCCCCCTACTTCACCAAAACCACACCATCTCTTCTTCATCCACGCCCATCGTTCCTATCCCCGACTCCAGCACCACTGCCTCTTCCAACCAGCAGACCTTCCCATGTGCTGCTAGTGCCTCCTCTGCTGCTGCTATGACTTCTGGCACTTCCTCTTCCTCTGAGCCACCTCTAGTGGACATTCGCTCAGCTCCCTCCACTTCCAACCTGGCATACAATGACATCTCCAGCAAACTGGATGCTATCTTCAACAGGCTTGGAGAATTGACAAGTATCTTCACTGCTGCTGTTGAGATCGCTACTGAAGCATCCAGGACTGCTACCAAGAATACCAACATCCTACGTCAATTTCAAGAGGACTAGGTTTGGAAGCTCAGGCACGAGTCTACCGATCTGAAAATCAACATGGCAGCTCAGAGAAGAGAATGCATCCGTCTCTGCTCAACTTTGCTTCTACAGCTCTTTCACACCATCACCCTCCACCTGGGGAAGAATCGTCCTCACGTTCTGGAACTCAACGATCTTGCTCTAAATTCTGCCCATAATCGAATCAATGTGGAGCGTGATCATGATCTGGCCATCACGGAGGAAAGACAAATGCGGTCTATGAACCGAGTTCTTATGGACGAGAACAACAGGCTTCATGAAGAACTTAACTACCGTTCTCGATCCGTCAGACAACAAAACACAACAAAACACTGATGCTGACGGAGAATTGAAGAGTTGAAGGGTTGAAGAACTTGACGGGCCAGCGCCAAGAAAGAGAAGCTGAAGAAAGAGAAGCTGCTGAACGAGCACGCCTACGCCGTGAAAGGGAAGCAACTGGCAAATAAGACAAAGGAAAAGGAAAGCGACCATGGTAAATTTGTATCATTCAAACCTTATCCTTTGTAATGTTTTATTGAAAAACTCTGTAATCATCAAACTTCTTGTTTGAAATACAGAAGTACCCTCTTTCTAAAATTGACTACTGTTTAATATTCATGCTCTCTATATTTCATATATATGCTTGGAATTTAAACATCTAGTTTAAATTTATTTAAACTGTTTACTCTAATATTGTTATGCTTGTTCTTCATATCTCTTCTGTTAAAAGCACTTAGATTAGCTATAACACTTGAGGTGCTCTTATTGATAAAGGCATGTCTGCTCTTTCAAAATTAAAAACTTCTTATGACATGCTATCATTTATCGTTAAGCCTTCATAGTCCTCACTTGTGAAGTAATGATGACCAGATGCAAATAGGAGGAGATTGTTGTTTCTCATTAAATTCTAGATTTGCATTTGTTCTTACATTACTTTAGGTTCTATGCTTAGTTGCTAAATGGGCTGCGTACCAGTTAGCGTGGCAACTATGCATAGAACTTTGCCTTTAGAATAGTTTTTTAGACTTTACAGGTTTTGACAAGTCGTCATCAGAAGACTTCGGCAAAGGCTTCACCAGCAGTCTTCGCCAGCAGACAATTCTGCTCTTCGAGAAGCATCATGACGTGCTCAAAAGTCTTCAGGATGTCCAGCTCATTAAATCAAAAAGGATTATTAATTCAGATATTCTATGATATCAATTTAAATTAATCCATTATTGAACCTTGACTTTCTGAAGACGCGCCATTCCAGCTTTTTCAGAAGATAGAAGACTTTCGTCTCCTAACCGAGACAGAGCAGACGCACATCCAACCTGCTGTCCTCCATATCTCGATCAGTTTCAAATTGAAGATGAAGTCAAAAACATACAAGCTCCTTGCATTAAATGCATTTAATCTAATAGAGTTGTTACTCACTTCGTCTTCTCCAACGGTCTCAAAAATGTTTTGTTATAAATTCTGTCATCGAAAGCATGAAGAACTTAATGCTCTAAATCTAATCAACAACATCAAGTCATCTTACTCAATGCATTCAAGAGATCATAAACTGATCAACGAAGTCCTCAACAACAACAATAAGATTACACATCAACTGTCATTCTTTACTTCTTTGTTGTATTCATTAATTATTCTTCAGCACAGTGAATATTATGTTTTCCAGATATTCACTTCCCCACCCCCAAACACAAGTCAAATACTTTGTACACGATCCATTAGACGTTTCTGTAATAGAACTAGTGGAAAACATAGTACACATTTAAATCTAAGGTTGACTGCTTTGATGGTGAACGTAGTACTTTTTATAGTACGAACCATCTCAAAATACATGTGTTCTTTACTTTCTTGTTCTTACTGTTTCATTACCTTCTCTTTTGCATTACTTATTTCCCGAGGCATCAAAACTAAGTGAATAGTCAAGTCCACTGGTAGTGCTTCACCAGCAGACTTAGTTTGTCCTCCTTACAAGACTTCTGTTACTACTCTCTTTTCTATAGGTTGTTAGTACTTGTTTAGGAACACTTCACGAAAAGTTTTTAAGCGTTACTAGGCTATTCAACCCCCTCCCCTTCTAGCCTAGTATTGTGCCCTTTGAGACTAACACACGCAGTCCCTCTGGGTATTTGGTGGACCATATGGAGGGAAAGGAATAAAAGGGTGTTAAGAGGATGAGGAGAGGACGGTGGACAGGTTGAAGGTTGAGCTGCTTTGCATGTTGTTCTTGTGGGGGGTTGAGGATACTAATTCTTCCAATATTCATAACAACTCATGTATTGATTTTGTTAATAGTTTTTCTACAGATTAGTTTGACTGTGTATGCTTATAGTTTGTAAAAAAGACGCATCTCCTGCTTAGACACTTTGATATATAATACTTTACTTATCAAAAAAAAATGGTGAAAGTAAGGTGACTAAATTGAGAATTAAGCATTTTTTCTAATTCAAGCTTAGTACCAACATATTTTAAAAAAATTTCTTTCTTTTCGAAGATATAATCACTACAACAAAAATGGTCTTTCACAACGTTTTTAAAACGTTGTGATAGCTATTTTACAACATTTTCCAAAACGTTGTGATATGCAACGTTGTAATAAGTCATTTTTAATGCAACATTTGTTCCTAGATTTCTATTACACAACATTTAAAAAACGTTGTGAAAAACAAATGACAACGTTTCAAAAACGTTGTAAATAGTTTAACACAACATTTAATGAGAAACGTTGTAAAAACGATTAGTACAACACTTTAAAAACGTTGTGAGAGTTGTATTACAACTTTCAGAAAATGTTGTAAAAAGTCTATTACAAGCTTTGAAAAACGTTGCAAAAATTATATTACAACTTTTAGAAAACGTTGTAAAAATTTTATTACAAGCTTTGAAAAACGTTGTAAAAATTGTATTACAACTTTTGGAAAACGTTGTAAAAAGTTTATTACAACGTTTATAAAACATTGTAAAAAGTTTATTACAACGTTTATAAAATGTTGTAAAAATTGTATTACAACTTTTAGAAAACGTTGTAAAAAGTTTATCACAACGTTTTATAAACGTTGTAATAGCTATTTTTCAAAAAAAAAAATACAACAATCATGTTCTTGTTTCAAACCCCCACTTAACAAAAGCAATCCTGGTTTATAGCTTTGCAAGAAAAAGCAACAGAACAATTCAGATGCCAACATTGACAACATTTTTACTTTGAAACAACTGACGTCCAAATAAGCTAGAAAATATGTAAGGCTTTTGTAGACAAATCACTAAGGCTTTCAGTGCAGCCACAGTCAAGTTCAAGATAAAGTAATGACATAATTCTGTTAATTCTATCCAAATAAGCTAGAAAATATGTATGTGGGCCTACAAATGCTTCCATTCCAGGTTGCATACCATCCAGGACAGATTGAAAGAAGGCACCACCCATGGGCATCATATAGTTCTCAACCGCAAAGTCTTGAGAGGCTCTCCACTGCATCTCTGCTGCTGCAAAGCACCCAAAAATGAACCAAAAAAACTAAATCAATATTCACCAAGGAAATAGAGAATTTTAATTACATCCATATCCGAATTGAGAACCCCATCCAGAACCCAACAAGAAATTTGACATGTCTAACTACATCTAAAACAAAAATGAAAAACATACCACTCATAGGCAACTGAGTTTTCTTCTTCTTCTTCTTTGCTGAAATAAAATGATAGTGCGTGTAAATAAAGCTTATTCCCAAAATGCAACAACAGAGAATTTCTCTTTGTGATGCTACTAGGATATATATTTGGAAACTCAGTGAGTCTATATTTGAATGTCAAACACTAAAGGGTCAAACACTAAAGGGTCAAACTGAATTTCATAAATATCTATTATTATTATAAGGATAAAAATATTCTTTTAATTTTCATTCTAATGGAATAAGGGAAATTTAAGAAACTCAATACAATTATGAGCTTAGAGTCTAAAACAAGACTCTTCAAGCGGAACTGACGGAACACCCCAAAGTAGAGAGGAGTGTTAGAGCAGAACCTCGGGCGTAAATGGTAGCAAACTACCTTATCTAATATGGTAATAGCTGGTAGACCTAAATAATGGAATTAGGCTTCAAGCTGCCTTTGTAGTATAGAAATACTATGCAGGAATTGGTGAATAAGTAATCCAGCTAGAAGTTTTAGACAAACACAAATGCAAGAAAAAATGGAATTGTACATGTACTAAAAAGAAGGGCAATGTTGGTAAATTGTCTGGCGTCCAAACAGAAGTATAGGACACTTTAATCTGCCTTCGGCCAAGCTAAACCTACAACCAAACAACCCTACGAGTTTCTAGATCGCCTACTAAAAGAGAAGAAAAATGAAAAAGCTTAAAACCCGTATAACTAGCATGAATAGAATACAGCAACATAAAAGAGTTCACAGCAATACCTGATACTGAAACCTTCCTAACAAGTACTCTAGCAAACTGAAATTCTGCTTGGTGCGCACTAATAAATTTACCCTGCAAATTCCAGACATTAAAATTTCTGAATCTATAGACAAGTTCCAATTCAGATTATGAATAAAGACACAGCCATCCATCGAGATCCTACTCTCAAATTCAGACTAGACTTAGAAAATAGTCATCCAGCAATATTTTGATGTTTAGAAACTCTGTTTTATTAGATATGATAGTGGACTCTTAACATCAACGGCTCAACAAACCAATGCACCATTTTGGAGACCTGCTACAAAAATAATACATCTCGCAAAAGACTTGGTCATAAGAAGTTTTACCATTTCGCTGTACAAGAATCCCACTATTTGATCAAGTCTTGCTTGGTGCCTCAACATAAAAGGAGATTCTTATACAACTGCTTGGCACCCTGAAAATGGAAAATCATTTGAGCGAGAACATTCAGAAAGACATGAAATTTGGGGTACATCATTTGAATCCAAATTTTGGGCACATATAACTCTACTTCTTTCCTGTTCAACTATTAAGCAGGAAACCATTTCATGGGAACAATAGATTTCCAATGCAGTTAAATAAATCTTCCTCTTTTCAAAAGGCCATTAATGGATCAAATTATAAATCACAATTAAACATCACTGCAAACATTGCACAGCAATGATAGGATGCCTAACTGACTAGTTACTGTAGTCATATCTATCAGGGGTAACGAAACAAATGATAAAAGATCAAACATGCACCACATGCCACACCTAGCAATCTAGCATAAACTATCCTTAATCTTAACCATATAGCAGCCTAATCATACACCACATCATCGTAATGCAACATCATTTTCAACATTGATTTTGATACGAAATATTTGGAGAATTCTCCTAAATATGAAGTTAAGCAAAAAGAGGGTGTCGGGTTACTTGTTAAAGGATACTCTTGGGTTGTTTTGAGTATTTGTTTAATGTGTTGGAGCAGTTTTTTTTTTATGGCTAAAACTGATTAAATCAAACTAGGGTCATGGGTTGTAATTTACAAAAGAAGCTTAATATTTTTTCGGACAGATTTTAGAGGGGTTTGGGGCTGTTTGAGTGACTACGGGACAGCCTGTTGCTGTTTGAATTTGCCTTGGATAGTTTAATTATTAGTTGGAATTTTTCAAAGTGAACTATCATAATTCCCATCCCGTAAGAAATCTGCATGTGTGAGTTTAATTCGTGAGTTCTTGAGGCTGATAAACAAGTGCCATTTGTGGCCATGTGGGGTTCGTTATTGCTCGGTCTGATTGGGTGGATTACAATTTACAAGGCATGGGTTGAGTGAAGCCTAGCCGGCCGTGAGCCCGTTCCGATCTTTTTATCTTCTTCTATTTCGTGGCAGCCTAGTGTTCAAGAGGCGTGGGACTGTTTTTTTTTTTTCAATTTTCCTTGGTAGTTTCGGCCAAGGTGAAGTAATTTAGGTGTGAGGGTTCTCAAACCAAGATTGGGCAGTTCATAAACTATTTTAGGACTGTTTTGGGACAGTTTGAACATCCAAAAACGTGGACTGCTAGGGCTGATTGGCATGGTGAATTGGACAACTTGTGTGCATTGTTCGAAGTGGCTAAAGTGAGCAGTGAATTCATGGGTTGTTGTTGAAGGGTTGGTCAGATTATTCCTTGTATCAGTTCTATAAACAAGGTTAGATTTTTGGGCTGTTATTGAGGGTTTTTAGGAGTTTTGGAGCAGTTTTTGTGGCTGTTTTTGGGCAGTTTTCGGGCTGCTTTGGGACTGTTGGTTCAGCCATAGGGTGGTTCTAAAAGGGCTGGACAGATTTGAATTGTTCAAGTATTTTGACACCGTATCAAAAACCAAAATTGTTCAAATTACTATGATGATCAAAGCTTCACAGTACTTCAAAAAACCACATACACCAATTCTAACTCTACACATGAAAGCACAATTAAGGTTTCAGAACATGAAATGGTTGAAAACTATAAAAAGCATGAGTAATAATATTAGTGGACAGACCAAGACTTGTGTCTAGGGCAGCAACTTAGTAAATTATTCACATAAAAAAGGTTACCTAGTACCTTGTACACAGTTGTTGTACCCAGGTGTTCAAGGGGTCTTCTTTGTGTAAATCAACATTTCATAATCAATACCAAAGATTCAGGAGGAAAATTATTCATTTAAGAACTTCAAATGAAAAATAGTATCAGAATAGCTAGAAATAAAATTGTCGATTGAAAGTAACTATAGACATGAAATAAAATTGATTATACACCTGCTGAGTCTTTGAGCTGCATTCTATACATGCTGCTGCACCAATTTGTTTCCTCAGTTCCTCCCCCTACATAATCCAAGTAGTTGACTGGGGTATATTTGAGCACAACAACTAGTAACTCCATGCAAAAAATTATACATGAAAGCACAATTAAAAACAATTTGTATCATTTTATCCCAACAATCACTAATGAAACAGAACAAGTTCGCAATGAATTTTAATTTGATATGTAGAGTCCAGATGTAGCTCAGATAATAATTAAAGTGTATTAACGGGCAACGATGGACACTTTCAAGAGACATTATTGCCTGTAAATGAGAAACCCATCAACCGGCTTATCTTTTCTGTCATTAATTTTCCAGATATGTAACGGTGTTCACCACAATATGAATGGTAGTCACCTGACTAGATATCTGGTGTAAATCCAAATTATTAACTAGGGAATATTTAAATACAGCAACTAATTACTCCAAGCAAAAATGATATACGAAAGCACAATCAAACACAAGGTACAACAATCACTAATAAACACTTTGCAATGCTCAACAAAAGCATATGATACTTATGTATCTGCATTCGATACAGAAATGGGTGATTCTAGTTAGCATCAGCTCACTCCAAACAACATCAGAAGTAATTGAATAGCAATGCACACAAATAGTAAACCAAATACGTAAAGTTAAAAGGGATAAATAAAATTATACCCTCAAACGGTCAGATAGAAGGGAAGGAGTAATGAGCTTAAACTTAGGTGCCTCGGATAGAAGCTTGTCATAGGTGCCGTTGTCAAACAACACCATGTTGTTCATAGCTTGCTCTGCAGATTAAAGAAAAATCCAACACAAAAATGTCTGCACCTCTATAGCTCAGTGGTCTCAGCCTGCTATAATCTTCCTGACCTATAAATCACAAGAATAAATTCAACAAGGTAGAAATTAAGGAGCTTGAAATATTCTTAATTTTTTTTTAATTTCCAAACCATAGACCTATAAATGAGCAAGAAATAGTAGCTAGGTGGGTCAAAATCAAAGTCAATACCTACAGTGTCCCATAATCCCAAATTAACAATGTTCCCATCCACAGCCACATTAGCACTGAAATTGTCAGAAACTGTTGGTATATAAACTGGCCCACAACAATCCCAACATTAGAGACAGAAAAACAACTGTCCAATCACTCACTCGAGGTCGGCTACATGAATCTTGTTACTGGTATAACAGTTGGGTTTTAACTTTTGAATGAAAAACTTACAGTGGGGAACTTGTTACTGGTATAACAGATGAGCAAACAAGTTTTGCCAACAGCTCCATCACCCACAGTGACACATTTTATGAACTTTGAAGCACTTAACTCAGCAAGTTCAATTTGCTTCACGAGTCAAAAGTTTATTGCATGGATTTCTTAGGGTATTCACCATCTTTATTGTGAAAATACAACTCTAACAGACCTCATCGAGACAAAAATCTCACCAGACAATATTAATTGAAACCTATGCAGGGCATAAGATCTTTTTTTATTTTCTTCCATGGGCTAAGCATAATATTGGACTGACATAAATCTCACTAGCAGCTTTTATCGATTCAATATTTCGAGAAGAAATTATTATATAGATATCAGATAAAGATTGGTTGACTTCTCAGTCTATTTCTGACTGGATCCACTGTAATGAAATTTCAACAGATGTACCGTTTCCAATTTTAGCAGGAAACTTACAACATACAAGCTTCATATTCCAAAACAGACTTATCTAAAGCATAGTTTTAAAAAAAAGAGCTTATGCAAGGGAGGGAGTAAAACAGACTTACAACTTTCAAGCTCCATATAAAAATGGCTTGTATACATCTGTTGTAAACCCTGGTGTAAAGTATGTCATTAAGGTTGGACTTTGGACCAGATGGCATGACTACTATATTGTTGGGTCGTATGCATTAGAGAAAGAAAACTACATCCCCCAAAATTGGTTAACAGGAAGTAACTTAGATTTGAGGTATGATTACGGGAAATTTTATGCTTCCAAGTCATTCTTTGACAGCGTAAAGAACAGGAGGGTGCTGTGGGGTTGGGTTAATGAGTCTGATTCAACCGAAGATGCCATTCAGAAAGGATGGTCTGGACTTCAAGTAAGCTTTACTTGAAATGGATGTTGAGTTAGATTCTTTACATGAGTAGGTCCATCCTAAGATACTGGATTCTGTTTGACAGGCGATTCCAAGGAGTGTTTGGCTTGACAGGAATGGGAAGCAATTAGTGCAATGGCCCGTAGAGGAAATTGATGCACTATATGAAAATGAAGTTAGTGTACTGGGTAAGAAGCTTGAAGGTGGATCTTTATGTTAGCTTGATATACATTGTTGGGTCCCCCTCTATAAGCTTTTCAGATGAGTCTTTTATTTCTTGTTTTTCCTTTTTTTAAAATTAGAAAGAACGTAAACACAACTCAAACTCAACTGAACATGTCCCAACTAGCCATGCCATTACCTCAAAAGCAAAACTAAATCTACATCAGATATTCAGCTCTGGAAAACAAACCTCCAATGCAACAGACTTCGCTAGACCCAGGATTCCATGGGTGCTGGCAACCTCTTCCAAGTACGATACACTTTCGACTTCGCAGAGATGCAATAACTGCAGGAAGGGGGAAACTGGTTATTAATGTACTGACCATATAAAAAAAGTCAAAACAGTAAAAACTAAAACCTTCTAGTCATTCTCAAGCAGCTTAAGCCTCAAATATTCCATATACGACCAAGTCATAACTACGACTTACAATAGATAAAACTTTTGCCTTCAACCTGGATATGGCAGCCACAAGAGAGGACTCTTTAAATGACGGTAAAATATGTAACTTCATGATGTCTTGAGCTAGCAAAAGAACACCACCTTTTCCACATAGTTCATGAAATGGCAACTAAACCGGTTGACGATATCATCCATAGATCGTAATTGAAGCAAATAAGGGTCCAAATCTCCATAATTAAAACCATTTGGCAGAATAAAATAAACAGAAAATAAAGAATTAAGCAAGAGAATAGAAATTTATTCTGAAAGAAACAAATTAAGATGTTCCCAAAGACCATTGAGAATTTACCAATGGCAACCGAGAGACGAGTAAAATTACTAGTGTCGTCCCAAAAAATGAGTCCACTTTACCATTTTTTAAATGAAGATTTGTCCTAATACAGGCTTCTAGCAGGGAAAAAGATACCTTTTTTGACAGATTGATTAATAACTGCAAAGAAAAGGCAGGTGGTAACCTTATTATTAACTACCCGTTCCCGAAATAGCTTTTGTTGGCACAGCGACTGAAGAAACTGTAGAGAAGCCTCACAATGCTGAGAAAGATGGTTCAATGTTTCTTCAGCAGAAGGACTTGACTTATGTTGATCTGAAAGCTTGATCTGAAGAAACTGAATATCTACGTGAACTGCAGCAAAAGCTACACTCATAAATATCTCAACATGTTGCACAATTCATTTAAGACAAAATATCAGGAAAAGAATTTAACCAGACATGCCATCCTTGGAGAATTTGGAAAAAGAAGTTTCACCTTAGGGTGTGCAAGCAGAACTTGAGCAAGCTCACTCCATTGCGAAGAAATACACACTGTTAATAGATAGAGACTGCAGGTCACCAATGCTGAATGTAAAAGTGCTGTATGACTTGAAGCAAAAAATTCCTGGATCATGGAAGATATACCTCTACTCAGAATATGGGGAAAATGTTGAAAGAAGGGGGAAAACATAACAGAGAGAAAAAAACAACCTGTTTAAAACCACCAAGAATGATAAGTATATAAAATACCAGATAAAGAAAGCAGAATTGGGTGGGGGAGGGTGGGAGAAGGTAACACTAGCCTGGCCAATGCATTCAAACATAATTGTATCTATAGAATCTTCAATTGACCAAAAATATGTGCGGTGTTAAATCATATCCTTGCCTGAAAAGTTCTCCATAGTTGACTAACCTGCTCAAGCTTAGAGTGTCGAGATGCTTGATTACATAAGGAATGCAGTAGCTGAAATCCACGTAACAAATATCTAAATGATGCTTCATCTCGTTCATATGACATTAGCCTTGCAATAAGGTGCAAAGGAAGATACCTAGCAAGTTTTTCCACATCCATCTGAAATATGAAGGACATATTAGTAAGAGAACAGGGAAAAGTAGCTTACATTGGTGGTACAAGTTGCTACTTTTGTAGTCATAGCATTTTCTTTCTTTTGGATAAGTAAATTTTATTACAAAAAGTTGATTCATTGTAAAAATTAACCAACCTGTACGGAGGATCCATTTTCAGTATTCCACTGAATGGTATTATGTTCAGAATCCTTGATTAGCTTACCAAGCTGCTGAGAACTAAGCGCATGCAAATCATTGACTGCCAAAATTAAATTGATGGCCTACATACCAAAGCAAACAAAAACAGAAGGATATGAGCAGCAATTTGTTAGGGTGAAGAAACAAAAAGGATAGAGAGAGAATTGCATCCACCAGGACCAAACCATATCGAGATGATTTAGGAACCAGCTAAAATGGCTCAGTTATGTTTAAAACTTCCAGATAAATGGAAAAGATGAACAACGAGCAATCTATGGTGGCAACACTGTGAGATAAGCGTTTCACAGCATACCATCATTAAGTAACTAAGATGGCTCATCCAAATCATACCTCATGGGAGTAAACCAAATAATCATCGCAAAAAAACTTAACTTTAAGTCTAGGTATCGAACTTAGCCCGATTCAAGAGGCTTTGAGATAAAAGATTATTTTTGAATTTGCAATTATAATGCATGATTTGATTCAAGGCTAACATGGATGCAATTAAGATCATAAAGCACTTGATATTCTATAACTGAAAGGCGATAAGAATTGCAATCTGAGGGAACATTGCTAGCAATCAATATTAAAAAGCAGCCTTGAGAGGCACTTAAACGCATCTCAGCTTAATGAATCAATGAATATTAGGTGCACAAGTTGGTGGTACATTATGTCAGATCAACATGTTCCTGAAACAAAGGGCAATATTACATCAAATTCTTAAACCGAGAGCATAAAAAACGAGAGCTTATGTTTCGGAAAAGTGATTCCCTCGAAATATCTCATGCTCCTTTCCCACCGGTCCACATGATGCAATGTGGAGCGGCTTCCCAAAATTTTCTTTTTGAAGCTGAAAACCTTTCACGGAAAGGGGCAAGGTCCAATATATACCAAACAAAAAAAGAAGAATGCTCCATAAGCTCCTAACTATGTCACAGTGCAACCAAAGGTGGTTCATTGTAGGTCAAAGACTAAACATCACATGCACTGCCACGTGGATAGGGATGGTAAGTTCGGATAAAATGTTGGGATCCTTACCATTTTCCATTCTTTTACAGGACGACAGGGGGAGTAATACACAACAAAAATTGCCTAACCCACCACGCCACTATCATGTCAAACAACTAGCAGCTATTATCAACTAATAATTAGAAAAAGCAAATAGCTACTCCCACTGTTACTCTCAAAGACCCCTAATTTTTATTTAGGATATTCGCTCAAAGAGCTGTTTTGAAAACTACTGAGTTTTCGAAATTACCATTACTAGGTTATAATTGAAACAATTAATCTCATCTAAAAACTACTTCTATTTAATCCTTCAAATGTTTGACTTTAGAACAATGACTTTCAATTGGAATTGGAGAGAGTAAAATGTATGATTACTTACTTGTTCATCCCTGGATGGTACCTCCTCGATTGCAGCCCTCATTTGCAGGTAACTGGAGCCAAAATCCAAACCAAAAATATATGTATATAAACATACATAGTAACATCATTTGATATTTTCCTAATAGTACTCTCTTTGCCCAACACTGATATATTTTGTGATGCTGACATTATTTCACACGGGGCAATTTCCACCTTCAGGGCAGAATGTACATAGCTAGATAATTGAACATATATATAAAAATGAAAACACAAATTGTGAAAAATACTGGGGTGCCTAATTGAATCAATAACTCTTTGATTATCAGAACAAAACAAGAAGCAAAAGAGTGATAAGCATAAACAATAGCAATACACGTATAAACACGTCGAACACATGTTCGTATCTCGTTGTGTGTGTGAGAGAGAGAGAAAGAGAGAGCGAGAGATAGAGAGAGAGAAAAGACCTTCAAATGGAGAGGAACACCGGTGTTAGGGCTAATGCAAAATCGATGCCAAAAATCTGGTAAGGTTTCGAGAGAAGAAAGGGTGGAAGGGGTTGAAGCCAAAAAGACGACAGGGGCTGAGAGTGGGTTTTGGGGGATTGGGGATTTTGACTATCGAAAGGAATTTCTACCTCTATTTACTCGCAAAAGGGCTGGAAGCGGGAGGGGAAATTTTTTATTTTCACAATTACACAACGTTTATATTCACAAACGTTGTTAAATAGTTTGTAGGAACAACGTTTTATGTAGAACGTTGTAAAACACTCCGAAGTCGCAACGTTTTAAAAAGAAACGTTGTCAAATAAACTATTAACACAAGGTTTATTTCAAAAAAACGTTGCACAAAGACTAATAACAACATTTAACGAAAAAACGTTGTCTAAAACCAACTTTTAACAACGTTTTTTTTCTAAAAACGTTGTAAAACAAATGTTGTAAATGCTCCTTTTTGTTGTAGTGAATATTTATCTAACTTGTCATACAACAAAATATAAGTATGATACTAAAATGTTTGGACTTTTCAAATGCAGCTGATTTTTGGGAGAGAGTGAGTAATTTATTTCAACCATTATAGTGTCAAATACAGAAAATGGGAGAAAATAATCACAAACAGGAAACTCCTAGTCCAAGATTCAAGCTTGTTACTCGAATGTAAGATAATTTTGCAATTAGCATAAAGCACACAGTGTATACATACTAAGTTATGCAATAAAAAAATTATGTTTCCCGACTTTTTCCTTCTCTTTCTCAATTTTGTGTCTCTCCATGTTCTTGTTCTTGTTCTCTTTCTTTTCTTCTCTCTATCCTTAATCTTGTTGTGTATTTGTTCACCCTAGCGTAGTTAGTAGGCTGACACTTTTGATTCTAGTACTCTACACTTTAAAAAAACAGAACCGTCAAGTATTCGCCCAATGCCTTTCAGAGCCACAAAAATGGTGTCGAGTTGGTGTCAAGGATACCACCTGTAATACCTCAAGCCCGCACCTTATAAGTTGCTACCCACTACCACTAGGCACCAACATGTGGACTTGTGGTAGGCCTAGTTGTGTTGGTCATGCGTAGCGCACGTGGACGCGGATTTCAGATTTAGGTCGTCACAGACGACACTAGAGCAGGTCTAGCTGGAAATGTGTTGAACACATTTTTTGGGCCTTGGCGGGAACATCAATAATTTTTTTTTATAAAGGTAAAGTATATAAAAAGGAGTGTCAAAAAAGATGGCGCGTCCTTTACATAGAAGAAAAACTACATCTGCACTAGTGTTATCACTATAATTCATATTATGATCTGCCCCTATACTCCAATCAATCATGTTTGAGAGTAACGATTTCCTCGTGGCTAACATAGAACTCTCTTCATTATCGAATGCCCTATGATTTCTTTCTTTCCAGATCGTCCAGCATACACTTAACGAGGCAACATTCCAAAGCCTATTCCTGCTCTTGCTTTTCCCAAAGTAAGACCAATTCCAGAAAAGGTCCTTGGTGGAGTTTGGAAGTACCGATATGTTAAAAAGACCAAATAGCGTAGACCAAAGAGACCACACCACTGGACAGTGTAGCATCAGATGATTAACACTCTCTTCATCCCCCTTGCATAGATAGCACCGGTTAGTTTTTTTTTTTTTTTGATAAATAAAGTTTGTATTAATTACGACACCAAAAAGGAAGGCAAAACCCTGTACACGAGAAGAATACTAAACAAAATTACAATTAGATTGCACTATCCTCCGTATCCACAAAAAGGTTCCATTCATGCAAAAAGGTCTCCGAGCACCAAAAACGGAGGAGCTGAAAGACATTCTTCTTAAGCTTATCTGACTCAGCTTCCCCATTATCGAAAGCTCTATGGTTCCTTTCCTTCCAAATGCTCCACACAAAAAGGTTCCATCCATGCAAAAAGGTCTCCGAGCACCAAAAACGAAGGAGCTAAAAGACATTCTTCTTAAGCTTATCTGATCCAGCTTCCACATTATCGAAAGCTCTATGGTTCCTCTCCTTCCAAATGCTCCACCAGATTGCCAACAGGGTTGTATCCCAGACCACATTCCTCGTCCTCTTATACAGCGACCAACCACGGAGGAGTCCAACTACTGATCTTGGCATAACCCAAGAAATGTCTGCTAAGAGGAAGAAATGACTCCATAACTCTCTTGCTACAGAGCAATGCAGCAAAAGGTGATTTGTCGTCTCCTCATCTTCTTTACACATGTAGCACCAGTTGACATAAACCTTATTTCTAGCTCTCAGATTATCCCCCGCAAGGATGGCCTCCTTTGCTGCCTCCCATACAAAAAAAGCCACTCTGCTGGGAGCTTTCGATTTCCAAATGACTTTCCAAGGGAAGGAAATTCTATCCAGATCACATAAAGCTTCCTGCTCTTCGATCTCACCCAAACCACCCTATCTTCATTAGGCCCTTGACTCTTTATGGCATAGAGCTTCTCAAGAAATCTTGCCACATCACCTACCTCCCAGTCTTGTAAGTTTCTTCTAAACGTAGGGGCCCAAATATCTCTATCAAGATTCTCAAACATCTCGCTCACCATAGTCTCTCGGTTAATCGCAAGATTATAAAGCCTAGAAAACTCCTGTTGGAGGGAAGTATCCCCACACCATTTATCCTTCTAGAACCTAACATTATCCCCATTCCCTACTTCGAGGAGAATGCTGCGATGGAAGTCCTCCCAACCTTTAGAGATCCGTATCCACACGTTGGATCCATAAGAGCATCTAATGACCGAAGGGAACCAAAGCTGACTTCCTTGCCCAAATTTACCAGCCACTATTAATCTCCACAAAGCCTCTCTTTCCGTAATGAATCTCCACAACCATTTACCCATCAGGGCACAATTGAACTTCCTTAAAACTTTAATGCCCAAACCTCCATTCTGAATACTTCAACAAACGGAGGTCCAGTCAAGAAGGTGGAATTTTCTCTCCTCGCTGCCTCCCTCCCTTAAGAAGTCCCTCTCCAATTTTTCAATTCTATTGGCCATAGAAACACGAATCACAAAAAGGGACATGAAGTAGGTAGGGAGGTTTGAAAGAGTGCTTTTGATTAAAGCCATCCTACCACCCTTTGACAGATAGTCTCTTCCAACCTGCTAACCTTTTTTCGAAGCGCTCAATGACTGGACTCCACATGTCTGCATTCTTGAAAGCAGCACCGAGAGAAAGACCCAAGTATGTGGTTGGAAGGCTTCCTGCTTTGCAACCAAAGAAAGATGAAAGATCTCCCAAGTTGTCCACCACACCCACAGGGATAATTTCACACTTCGAAACATTAATTTTCAACCCTGACACCGCATGAAAAAATAAAAGAACCAACCGCAAGTAGCCTAATTGAGATCTTTCTGATTCACAAAACACCATAGTATCTTTTGCAAACACTAAATGAGTCACTGAAGGATTTGGCACCCTCGCTCTTCCCACCTTAAACCCCTGAATAAAACCTCCACCCACTGCCTTGTCAAGCAGACGGCTCAAACCTTCCATCACTACAATGAACAGAAGGGGGGAAATGGATCCCCTTGACGGAGACCTCTAGAGCTTAGGAAGAAACCTGCTGATTCCCATTAACCATAACTGAAAATCTCACTGTTGAAGTGCAGAAATACACCCATCCTGCCCATTTATGCCCAAAACCCATCCTAGAAAAGAGATACAGCAAGAAGTCCCAATCAACATGGCCATAGGCCTACTCAATGTCCAAGTTACATAGCACACCAGGAACTCCACTCCTCCTAGAATCAACAACCTCATTTGCTATCAAGGTAGCATCTAATATTTGTTTGTTCCCCACAAACGCATGCTAGGAATCTGAAACCACCGGTTAGTAAAACAAAAGGCCTCTTTTCCTCAAGTTATCACTGGTTAAAATGGCTCCATTTGCTACCTCCCACGCCAAAAAGGCTGCTCTGCTTGGAACCCAATTTTCCATATTGACCTCCAAGGGAATAAATTTCTATCGATGCTGTCCAGCTTTTAGTAATACCCTTTTACCGAGAATACTTTACTTTTAACGTCTTCCCATAATACGTTATCCGCCGGCAGGCCAACCTTCTGAGTATATAATAACTCGAGCAATCTCACGACTGAATCAATCTCCTAATCTTGAAAATTTCTGCGGAAAGAAGGGTTCCACGAGATCCTTCCCTCCTCCAAGTTGAGCACTTGATTTTATAGAGCACTCCTTTTCTCTGGCTAGAGCAAACAGATTTGGGAATAATCTGCACAGCTCCCCTCCATCACACCAGTTGTCATTCCAAAACATCACTGAAGAACCGTCACCAATTTCAAAAGAGATATGACTTACAAAATTATCCCAACCTCTTCTTATACCCTTCCAAAGACCCCCCCCCCAAAAGGTTCATTGATTGCGTCAGGAAACCAAGGATGATTTCCCTTTCCATATTTATTCTCCACCACCTTCTGCCAAAGGGCCTCCCTCTCCGCAAGATACAAGATACCTCCACAGCCATTTCCCAAGAAGAGTTTCATTTAACAACTTTAAATTTTTAATCCCAAGCCCTCCTGCCTTAAGACTCCTACAAATTGTCGACCATTTGATCAAATGAAATTTTTTCCCCTCCGAGCCCCCTTCCTTTCCATAGTAAGTCTCTTTCCAGCTTTTCTAAATGATTCCTAACCGAAACAGGAATCACAAGCAGCGATAGGAAATAGGTAGGCAAGCTGGACAGAGTAATTTTTACTTGAACTAGCCTCCCTCCTTTGGACAAGTATTGTCTCTTTCAACCCGCTAGCCGACGTTCAAACCTTACGATCACCTCGTTCCACACCGCTTTGCTTTTGTAAGAGGCCCCAATGGGTAGGCCGAGATAAGAAGTCGGGAGTCTCGCTACCTTACACCCAAAAAAATAAAGAGGCCAAATCCCCCATGTTCTCCACATTTCCGACGGGAATGATTTTGTGTGGGCTTGTGGTGTACCTAATTCACCCAGGTGCTTAATATGCTAGTGTGTGGGGATGCATAGCGGACGGACCGGGCTTTTGGATTATGGTTGTTACACCGCCAAAACACACAATCAATAGTTGGACCCAAGAAAATGAAAACTGGTCGACAAGTATGACACTCCTAAGACAACACCTTTACCATGTAGAATATAGATAGAGTAGTTGATCCTTTTTCATCAAAGGTCCTTTGCGTTTGAACAAAGAGTGAGAGGATGTTTTTCAAATTAAGTAATTTATTTTGTAAAGGTAGGATGGGAGAATCTTTAGTTCCCTTCCGTCTTCGTATTTCTACTTCTCTCTTCGAGTACTTTCCCTGTTTTTGGTTCTTTCTCATATCATCCATGTTTGGGTCTGCAGTAAGACATCTCTCCACTGGTGATTGGGTCATTTCCTCTCAATCGACATACCCATGGGCATCTGGTACATTCTTTTTGCTTTTGTTTACCCAAACGTGAGTTGAGTGATCATAATGTTCATATCATCTGTATTCTTATCATTTACTTGGAAGCTGGTTTAGTTCGCACTATACACTATACATCTTTATATCTCCTTGACATCTACAAAAGATGTGTCTTGAGTAACTTTATTTTTAATTGATATTCCTAATAATATAGCCAATCTCTTTTCATGGACATGGCGGACTTAGTGCGAGTATGACACAAAATTGATAAATGTATGATAAGAAATATCGGAATATGTGAATCTAAAACAAGGTATGACCATCTTTTCGGTTAGTGCAACATACATTTTTTTGGTGTGCTTTTCTGTTTTCTTTTATTAATATTGGGCTATAGGAGACAATGCAATAAGCATTGTGGGTCAAATGAACAGGCATTCATATCATTAACATCATGCGGCATCACTTCACATATTTTTTATGTTTTTTATACAGTTTAATACAGTGATCAGGTAGCCAGTCATTGTTTCTCTTGATTAACGTTTATTGTTGAGACTTTTCTACATTTATCATAGATTTATCAAATGCATGTGGGAAATTAGATTTGAGCCGTGATCAAAGTTTTTTTTTATAAGAAATCACAGCTCGTAAAACTAATTTTTCCAAAGGCTATCATGCATGAAAAGATTTGATAAATCTATCGCAATAAATATAGGAAAAGTCTCATCAATAGACGTTAATCAAGAGATAGAGTACAATTGACATTGCCACTAACCGCTGCTACCTTTTGGATAACTAAGGAAAAACTTGTATTATCAAACTTGTATAAATAGAAACATCAAAAATATGTGAAGTGAGCCATTCGGCCATTCAATGTCTACATGTACCTTATGATGTTTATGGTATGAATGCCTCGTTCTCGAGCAAGCTGGATGATGCACTGACCCACAATGCTTATTGGTCAATTTTGCACAATTGAGTCTCCTATAGCCCAACACTAATCAGAGAAAACAGAAAAACACACCAAAAAAATGTATGTTGCACTAACCGGAAAGAAGGTCATACCTTGTTTTAGATTCACATATTTGAGCGATCTTAAGGCCATCACAGGATTACCAGTAACTGTTGCAGCATATTCCATTGGCGTACATCTATCAATTTTGTGCCATAGACTCTGCACGTTTACACAATAAGTCTACCATGTCCCCATGGAGGAAGAGAGTGGCTATATTATTAGAAATATCAATTAAAAATAAAATTACTCAAGACACATCTTTTGTAGATATCAAGGAGATATGAAGATGTATAATGTATAATGCGAACTAAACCAACTTCCAACTAAATGATAAGAATACAGATGATATGAACATTATAATCACTCAACTCACGTTTGGGTAAACAAAAGAAAAAAGAATGTACCAAATGCCCATGAGTACGTCGATTGAGAGGAAAGGACTCAATCACCAGGGGAGAGATGTCTTAGTGCGGACACAAAAGAGTGCACCTCTCCAACGCCCTCGGATCACCCAACTGTCGATAATTGTGGTAATTGTTCACCCCCACAAGACCCTACAGAAACATTGAAAGTAAGTTAAATGCACACATCACTTCTACAAGAAAAACATCACAATTCTTGGATAAGGAATCTTTCCAACAATCTTAAAGTGCTTTTAGTCGTTTTCAAACACAAACGCACATTATTCAAGGAAATTCAGGAACAACGACAACAATAAACTCTCTTTTTCTTTGTCATTTGGGAGCCATCTCACGACATTTAAGACTGTTTAGTCAGCTTTTCCAAATCTCAGAGAACTTACAAAATGCATGATAGACTTGAGCAGATTTTGTTTTAAATGTTTTGTTTATTGTTATTACTTTCTTTCATGTAACTGTACATATAGAAGGCCATACCTTTCATGATATCAATCATTTGTTTTCTATGTTCATACTCCTTTTCAAGTAATCATAAAAGCAAACAAAAAAGAACAACGACAATGAAGGAAAAACAATATGAAAATTGAAAATGTTCTAATGCTGTGTAAAATGATCAACCGAGAGTGTTTTTCATTTTAAGAAAATAATCTAGAAGGCAAGGAAGGGCGATCTACAGCTACATGAGTTTTACTCTTCATCTAGGACACCGCTCTCATGCTCCTACATTTTCAGGATACTGATTTACATCAAAATAAATTAGGCAACCAAACAAAACTTAGCCTCGGCCTTTCCTCCTCACTCTCAGTATTGATTCTAGTTAAGCAATTACTAAAGTAAACTAGAACACCAGATTACCAAAAAAAAATCAAATTAAAACGGAAATAAACTCAAAACCTTTGATTCTATTAATGTCGGAGACATTAATGGGAGAAGCGAGCATTCGAACGCATACATCATTATCTTTGATTTCAACGGGCGGAAGTTCTACAACTCCGCACAAAATAAGCACCGAACACACAACTCGAAGTCAATAAAGTTGCAAATTATTAAAACTACTTTGCCAAGTATTAATGGCGCAAGATGGGTCGAATCGGACCTTGTTACGGTGTCGGGAGGTCCGTATTGATCGTAGACGATGTCCGTGGACGGCGGGGACATCGAGACGTAGAAAACTCTGACGGTGAATGTTAAGAGCTTTGACGCTCCATGGATGGTTGTACGCCTCACATACGCCATTGATTTTGATTTCAAACTCTGGTGTATGGATCGAATAAAAAAGCCCTAGATCCCAATTTTTATGTCTCATTTATATTTACAACCCACAACTTTCTCACATTTGTCTCTAGAACCCAACTAACTACCTAATTTACCATTTTCTATTCAACCCAATTATTACTAACCTACCCTTCTAACCAACCAATTACAACACAGCATGCAAACTTGCTTCTTCTTCCTACAACGCATACTACATCATGTATCAAGCTTCAATAACAACAATTGCAAGGCTCTCATTGCATAATTCTGGAATCAACAACAACAACATACTCTCTCTCACTCTCCCTATTTTAAAACCTACTGGTGGAATATGCATGTTAATGAGAAACTTATCTTCTTGCATATTCCAAATATTTTGATTTGATTGTTCCCATTACCGTGAGTCATAACAAGTGGCTAAAAGGACTGTGTATCGGTTAGTGTGGCAATTTGTTTGATATCACATAGGTCTTAGATTAGGTTTTTCCTGATCTAATCCTACCTTCTAAAATTATGATCAACAAACTAGCAATTCATAAGCACAGCAACAACAGATATACTGCAGCGTCAAAGGTCTTTAGAAGACTTGTCACCAGTAGACTTGTCATGAGCGCAATAGAATACATTGAAGACTTGCCACAGCAGACATGCTATGGTTTGAATGTTCATACCACCAGCAGTCCTCTCTTGCAGAAGACTCACTCCTCTGGATTGAACATCTCACCAGCAGACTTGACTCTGCACATTCTACAAAGAGACAAAATTACAGTAAATCAAGAAAAGACAAATATGTTCAAGCCTCAAAAGTCACTCAAATATTTATGATGTCTGACATCTCTGATACTACAAGATCTTCTCTCTCTCACGTGGTTTTGAAAAGTCAAAAAGAACTTACTTTATTGGACAGACCACCTGACAGTGTATTATGATTCAGACTTAATTTTTAGAGACTTATCATACAGTCTGACGGGCAACAGTTCCAAGATCTACAGGACAAAATCTTTACTCAACAGTCAAAAGATCCGACGAACAACGTCCTTATCCGATAATCTTCAACAACGACATTATTTCCAACTAATAGAAAATCTTTCATCATCTCTCAACGATCAAATAGTCCCCTGTCTATATTAAAAAATCCCCTTTCTTCTTCAAGGTATGGATCGTGAATACAAGACATCTGCAACAAGAATTCATTCGACAAAACTGTAAATATTGTATTCATATCTTCAGATTTGTATTCCCATACAGATGCTGTTGATTGTGCAATAATTGATCATCATAAGAAGTCGAGTGCTATGCACTCAGTTGTTCAGATATTCCTTATCTAAACGATCCTAAAAATTGTCTTCTCATATCTATTCCTCGTTTTTATCTCATATTGCTCTCTTTACTTATGAAATTTGTCTATGAATAATGAAGTAAGGATTAAGGTGTGGAACGACGAGGACAAATTTTTTACATAAAGAGTCTAGGTCGATGTATTCTGTAATTTATCCTTGAATAAATTCAGATGTTCTTTCACATGGTTTACTATTCAGCCTTTACTTCTTTATGAGCTTTTATAAATTGATTGATCCTTTGAAAAACCAATCTCTCATGACTTCCTAAATCTGTATTTGGAAAAAGGATTAAGTGTGATGATGTTCTGATCATATATTCGTGTATAGCCACTTAAGACTTCACCACTAAATCTAAACCTTATTATTTCCGCTGCTTAATATCTTCCAAATAGGCCTTTTGATTTACTTGCAGTTCACCAGTAGAGTTTATTACTCTGCTAAGAGCAAATCTGATGTTCCGTGTTACTAGCAGACATGCTCATTGTGTTAACTGCCTATGCCCTTAAAACATGCACCTTTCGAAGTAAAAAAAAAAAAGATTTTAAACTGACATCATAGGCTACTCAACCCCCTTCTAGCCTATTTGAGCATCATTGTGGACCAACACCTACTACAATGTCTTCAAGTGTAGGTATGAATTTTCATTATCCTCTTATTTGTAAATACTAGTTTTAGGTCTAATTTAACAATCAATAACAATGTAGGGTTAAATACGTATGAAATGCATGAATTTGGGTTTAATTTTGTTTAAAAAAATACAAAAATTTTGAAAATTGTTGAGACTGCAAAAACAAACGATTCGGACCTGGTTTGATGAAAACATGTACTGGTGTTCGACCAGCACTAGTCGCACCATATAGGGGCTGTTCATGTCATGGTGGTCCCACACAAGCCCAGCTTTTCAACCCGTTATAGTCGAACAAGCCAAGGGATGTTCAACCTAAGCTGGTCGAACAGTCCATGGTCTGTTCATCCCAAGCTGGTCGAACAATCCATGGTCTGTTCATTACAGGCTGGTTGAACAGTCCAAGAGCTGTTCATCTCATGCTGGTTGAACACTCCATGGGTTGTTCATCTCATGCTGGTCGAACACTCTTAGTGTTGTTCGTTTTAGACTGGCTGAAACTGCTTAATTAAACAATTTTCTTGCGTGATTACAGTTTTACACACTAGAACCTAACTATGATTTTCTTGATATTATGTTTATAGGAAAATTCATAAAAAAAATATGACGTATTCAAGGAGGCCAAGGATCGGCTAGAAAATAAATGGAACAAGAACGTCAATAAAAACCAGAAGTACATCTTCAACAACCGCATGAGATGTTGCAGGATCACGAGCAAGGGCATGGACAGGAACACGAGCAGGGGCAAGAACACGAACAGGGGCAGGGACATGAGCACGAGCATTTTCAGCGGGATGTTAGGCATTTTTAGCGGGATGTTGAGCACTTCCAACAAGATCGGGAGCCTTTCCAGCTCGATCAAGATCAGTAGCCTTTTCAGCCTGATCATGAGCCTTTTTAGTACGATCAGGAGCAGGAGCATTTATTTGGGGATCAAATTGAGCGTGGAATTCCCGGTGGTCCGTGTGATATATCGTTGCTGACTTCGTATGAGTCACACGTAGCTGCATTTATTTGGGCTGGTAAAGAAGAGCCGGGAATTCTAAAATGCCACAATCACACACAGAAATTGCTTAATTGGGTCATTCCTAATGGTGAAGCTTCGAGGGCCTTTCGGGCTATGGTCAGGGGTAGTGCACTTAGTTGACTAAGACATGTATGCTCTGCTGATGTGAATAAGGTGTTAGTTTCTGCTTTCGTGAAACGATGGCATCCAGAGATTAACACTTTCCATATGCCTTTCGGGGAGATGACCATTACTTTAGACGATGTGTTTTGTCTACTCGGTCTTCCGATTGTGGGTGATCCATTATCTTGTGCTAGCGATGTTGATGCCGCATATGTGAGTCACATGTTGGGAGTGCCACTTGAAGAGGTTTTTTAGGGCATGGGAAATAAGAGGGGGGGCTTCGATGACATTGGAGTGACTACGTGTTAGGTTTAATGATAATGTCACGTCTAAGGATGAGTTTAGGGTGAGTTGTGCTGTGAGGGCGTACTTGTTATTGGTCTTGGGTTGCACAATATTTGCTGATAAGGGCGGGACCTGTGTACCTATAGCATACTTAGAGTGGCTTGAGGATATTGAAAATCTAGTATTTATGCGTAGGGAACTGCCACCCTTGCAGATTTATATCGACAACTAGGGCAAGCGTCTAGGTATAACACGAAGCAGATAGCTGGTTCCATGGCATTACTTAAGGTAATAATTATCATTATTTTATACTTTTATGTTGTGTATTTACTTTTAAAGTTAATATGTTTTATTTGATACTTTAATCTCTTAAAATGTATGTTTTATTGCATTTAGGCGTGGATCTATTTGTGGTTTCCATATCTGAGGTCTCCACATAATGTTGATTACAAGTCCAGATACATGCTTGCACGTAGTTGGATCCCGCAAAGGAATCAGGGACGACGTGTGGACCGTTTGTTGGCATCACGTGCGCAGTTAGATAGACTGACGAGCCGTGACGTGAGTATACGTGCTTTTCTATCAATTTCCACAACTTTTTAATATTAGGCTTGGTATTGAAAGTTTTTTGACTTTTTGTTGGTCTATGGTTTTAGGTTGACTGGCTTCCTTACGACATTAAGGTCAAGGAGCGGTTTGAATGGAATCGGATTGCCACGTATCTGGGATGCATACAGATGGGCAATATTGTCGAGTCATACCATCCAGATAGAGTCTTTCGATAGTTCGGGCATGTGCAAACGATTTCGAGGACAATCATTGCTCTGAACTGCGGCCCTCGAGATAACTCGAAGGCCTTGCCTCTGTGGCTTGGATTTGCTGGGTACTGGTTGACGTCAAATAGCCATCTCTTATCTGAAGAACGTCTCGGTAAGCATGTCATTCGTGCTTGGGATTGTGATCCTGGTTATTTAGACTGGTACCGTGAGTGTTCACATGTAGTCATCTAGCCCCGTGGTAGACGATTCAGATACGTTAACACCACTACGACTTACGATGTTGCAGTCGACTCAGATGACAGGATTGATCCCACAGAGCGGCACTGGAGATCTGGTGACCGATTGTTAATCCCAAAGGGCACAATAATAAGCTAGAAGGGGGTTCAATAGCTTATTAAACACTTAAAACTTTCCGTAATTATCTCTAAAACAAGTACTTGCAATCTATGAAGAAGATTGAAGTAGTGGAAGACTTGTAAAGAAGATAGACTAAGTCTAATGGTGAAGCACTACCGGTAGACTTAGCTGGTTACTCAAGTTCGCTGCTTAAAGGAATAAGTTAAAAGATATGAAACAATATAAAACAATAAGTAAGGAACACATGTATTTTGAGATTGTTCGCACTATAAAGAGTGTTACGTCCACCACCAA
Organism: Codonopsis lanceolata; assembly: GCA_013146195.2. Classification (NCBI taxonomy): domain Eukaryota; kingdom Viridiplantae; phylum Streptophyta; class Magnoliopsida; order Asterales; family Campanulaceae; genus Codonopsis; species Codonopsis lanceolata. The sequence continues at coordinate 78,588,711 of CM028382.1, read as the reverse complement.
GGCAATCAACATTGGATTAAAATATGCACTATATTTCCCACTAGTTCTATTACAGAAATATCCAATGGATCGTGTACAAAATATTTTACTTGTGTTTGGGGGTAGGGTATTGAATATCTGATAAAGCAAAATATTCAATGTGCAGAAGAATAGTAAAGAGTACAACAATAAGAAGCAAATGATTAACAGTTGATGCAGATCTTCTTCTTCTTGTTGAGGACTTCGATGATCAGTTAATGATCTCTTGAATGCACTGAGTATAAAGCTTGATGTTATTGGATAGTTTCAGAGCTTTTTTTTTCTTCAATCTTTAATGACAGTATTTATAGCTTGGGCATTCTTGAGACCGTTGGGGAAGAGGAAGTGAGAAACAACTCTATTAGGTTGAATGCATTAAATGCCTGGAGCTGCTTTGCTGACTTCATCTTCAACTGATACTGAGCAGGGAATGATGAAGATTTGTTGCAACAACTAGCAGGTGGGCGACAGTCAGAGTTACAGACCTGCAGTAGTTGGTACAATCTGTATATGTCAGTCTGTGCACTTGCTCTGTCACTTTTCAAGAGGCGAAAGTCTTCATGCTTTTTCGGAAAAGCTGCAGGGGCGTGTCTAAGAAGTCAAGCGCTGATTTGAAGGATTTAATTCAAATTCAAACTGATTTAAGACTGAATTAAATAATCCACTAAAGCTTTATGTCTGGAAGAGCTGGACACGCCATGCTGTCCGAATGCAGACAAGGTCTGCCGCTGGAGGCTGCTTGAAGTCTACTGGTGAAGCCTTCAGCCGAAGTCTTCCGTTGAAACCTGTGAAGTCTAGAAAAACTATTATAAGGCAAAGTTTTATACACAGTTGCCACACTAACTGGTATGCAGCTCATTTAGCCACTAAGTATAGAACCTAATGTAATGAATGAACAAATGCAAATCAAGATACAATGAAAAACAACAATCTCCTCCTATTTGCATCTGGTCATCATTACTTACAAGTGAGGGCTATGAAAAATTTTATGATAGATAATAGCATGTCAGAAAAAAATACTTTTAAGTTTTATAACAGCAGACATGCCTCTATCAAAAAGAAAGCACCTCAAGTGTACAACTAATCTAAGTGCTTACAACAGAAGAGATGTAAAGAACAAGCACAAGGATTAGAGATAAACCGTTCAAATAAATTTAAACTGAATGTTTAAATTCTAAGCAGATGTATGAATTTAAATAACAAAAATTTAAACAGTAAGTAATTTTTGAAAATGAATGAACTTCTGTATTTCAAACGAGAAGTTTAAATTTGTACAGAGTTTTCAAAAAAAAGACAAATACAAAGGTTAGGGATAGAAAGATATAAGCTACCAAGGCTTTTTTCCCTTTCTTTTGGCTGTTCTGTCAGCTGCTTCTCTTTCTTGGCATAGACGCTCAAGTTCTTCAACTCTTCTATTATATACTTCATCAGCAGAGGTTGGTTGACTGGTGAAGCGAGAACGGTAGTCAAGTTCTTCTCGAAGTCTGTTGTTCTCCTCCATCAGAGTTCGGTTCATAGACCTTAGTTGTCTCTCTTCCATGATGGCCAGATCATGTTTGCGCTCTGCATTGATGCGATCGTGTGCAGCGTTAAGAGCTTGATCGTTGAGCTGTAGAACTGGAGGGCGTCCGTGACCCAGGTGAAGGGTTATGCTGTGGAAGAGCTGGTAGAAGAGAGTGGAGCAGAGCCTGACACACTCGTTGCGTTGAGCTTCCATATTTATTTTTAGATCGATAGACTCGTGCCTCATTTCCCCAAACTTGGTCCATACATCCTCTTGAAATTGGCGGAGGATGGCGGCATTTCGATCAGCAGCCTAGGACGTTGCTGTTGCTAGCTCGGCAACAGCTGTGGAGATACTGGTAAGCTCTCCCAGTCTGTTGTATATGGCGTCCAGGTGGCTTAGGATCTCTGTGTTTGCCGGTTGGGATGGATAAGGGTCGAGGCCTACACGTATATGCTCAATTTCGGCAGATGAGGCGGCGTCGGCAAAGTTGACAGGGCGGAAGGGCTGCTGGAGAGGTGGAGTGGCTGAGTTGGAGGTTGAGGAGGAATCGGGTGTAGGGAAGGTATGGGTAGAAGATGAGTTAAATTCCGGGGGTGAGGGCAGAGGGGTTGGGGGTATTTTGATATCTGTGTTCGAATGATCACAGATATCGGAAGGGGTTGGAAGGGGATCAGTTGATGAACTACGGACTTCCCTAGCCCGCGCAATCATTGCTGAGCGCATCGTTCCCGACTTCACTGCTGTTTGGCATGTTGAACGCGCTAACCAAAGGGCTGTTACCACTGAACAAAGAAGGGTTGTTGCCATAAGGGAGGAGCGAGCTACTCACCACTTGAATCGGGCATTTATTGAAGAACAGAACAGACTACGGGAGCGCCTCAATGGCCGTATCAGAATTTGGGTTGGTGACTACTTAGAACGCCGCCGATCTCAACCCAACCTATTCTGACCTAGTATAACTCTTCTGTTCTAACTCTTATGATTAAAACTCTGCTTCTGTAAAACTCTGCTGTTAAACAACCTGTTTAACTTACAGATGTAATATATTTTGGGTTAATATTAAATGTTCTATTTTATGATCTTGTCCATTTAAACTTCGCGTTTAAATCTTTAAACTGCTTATATCCAGTTTCTTGTTAAAATTTAAACCATGCTTAACTTTGTACTTGATCTTCTTACTCTTTACTTTATAAGTACCTAGTTTAGCTATCTCTCTACTAAGACTTCTGCTCTGAGAGGCATGTATGTTTTTCTAAATAAAATTTTCTTTAAGACATGTTATTATCTCAGTGCATGATTCAAAGTATGCTAGTAGCTGAGATGATGACATCAACCAAATAGGAGGAGATTGTTGACCCTCACAGGTTCTAGATTTTGTTGAGTCATCTTCTGATTCTACTATACCGTGGCTAATAGGTCTGCGTACCGGTTAGTGTGGCAACTGTCTTAGAATCAAGGGTGTATTAGAACTAGTTTAGTGTTAGTTTCTCTAAGGCGCGGACCAGTAGGCTTCAACAGCATCCTTGAAAGCACAGTTCAAACAGCAGACTTGAAAGTCTGCTCAAGCTCAAAATCAAAGTTTAGCCAAACACGTGGAATTAGGTCACATATTATTTGATCTAGATATTTTTAATATCTAGTCAAATAATATTCAATTTATCTTCATCAGATTTCCCTCCAAATAAGTCAACTATCTGGCTTCAGATTATCTGCACAGACAATTGTCCAGACTGTCACCTGATTCATGAAGATTGAAGACATTACCTCATTTGGCTAAGAAGACTTTCAAAGCTATAACGCCTGTGAGCTGAAACCTTACTCTGTTTAGGAATGTCTGTCTCTGCAATCACTGCATCTCTGATGCCTATTGCTGCACTCATCCTACAAAGCGCCGACATGCATTCAATGCATTATATCGTTGTACACAATCTCTCCACTACTAGTCCAACGGTCCGAAAGATCTCCCCTGGTATATATTCAAGTTTTGAAGATCTGAAGAACAACAATCTCTTGCACATTCAATACTCAAGCTTCATCTTCATAACTCAAGCATTCAAGAGATCAAAAGGACAAGAACTAACACTTCACCAAACTTCCTGAAGCTGCAGATCTGCCAGTGTTTACTCTGTTTCAACTTCTTCTAGTTTGTTTTAAATTGTTCTTTACTTTAGCACTTGAGAGAACATTTATTCATTGATTGTTTCTCTCATCATTAAACACTTGGTTGAAAACTATTTTTGTACACGATCCATTAGTGATCTTATCTTCTCACCTAGTGGATAAATAAGTGCACCTTTCAAAATCCAAAGTTAACCACTTTGGTAGTGGACGTAGTAATATTCACAGTACGAACCACTTCTAAATTATGTGTATTTCCTAAATTACTTCTGCTTATCTTAATTGCTTCTATCATTGCTACTTAAGTCTGCTGCTAGGTCTGCGTAATATCAACAACAGCCTTTTAATCAGTTCTGCACTCTTTTAGTTTTCCGCGACCTCAACTCTTTTTGTACAATTGTTTTTAAAAGGAAAGAAAAACTCTTTTGAGAAGTGTTTTAAAAACACTACTAGGCTATTCAACCCCCCCCCCTTCTAGCCTAGATTGAGCCTATTTCGGGACCAACAGTCGTTGTATTGGAGACTCGCGTTCACTTTAGTAACACTGTTGGAATATGTCTGCTGATAAGCAATTTATTCCTTTGCATATTCCGAACACTTTGATTTGTTTGTTCCCATTATTGCGTGTCCTAACAAGTGACTAAAAGGGTTGTGTACCGTTAGTGTGGCAACTTGTTTGACATCGTATAGATCTTAAACTAGGAGAGTCCTTGTCTAGTCTTACTCCTATATGATGATCAGCAGACTAGCGATTCCAATACACTAGCAGACTTGCTCCAACGTGATACATCTCTTGAAGATACCTCACCAGTAGACTTGCTGTACCAATAGACCTTTGATTTGCACATGCGACACAAAGAAAAGGTTGCAGCTGTTCAGAAATGATAAAGTGTTCAAGCTTTAAAGGTCAATCTGACTTGAAAGGCATGACATCTCAAAACTTGCAAGATCTAGTTGGATGTTGTTCTACATTATCCAATATATATCCTCTCTCTACATTTGGTCCTAAAAGTCAAAAGAATCTACTTTCTTGGACAGACCATCTGTCAGTGTATTGTTCATCAGATCTACTCTTCAGAGACACATCAATTCATTCTCATAAGTAATTATTCAAGATCTCCATAGTAAAATATTTATCCAATAGACTTCAACATCAACATTGTTCCAACGGATAGAAGATCACTCAACTTATCTCAAACGGATCTAAAGACCCATGTCTATAAAAAAAATCTCATCATCATTTCTCAGTACTAGAAGCCATCACAAAGTGTGGTGATAGAGCTTATCGACAAGGCAATGAGATTCACAAGGAGACCGTCCTCAACAACGATCAACTTAGATCTTCACAAGAGATCACGGTGAAAGAACCCAGACCTTAGCAAAGCACTTTAAGTGTGTTGCTAGGAAGAAAAGAGAAAAGGAGAAGATAGATCAAAAAATCTACAAGACAGAGATCGGTGTCTTGATCAAGAACTCACTTGTTGATTTGAGTTCTTCGACTTCCTTCTAAGATCTCAGTCTCTACCAAACTTGTAAAGAATTTATTCTAAGCTAGAGGCTAACCACTTCAGATCCGTTGAAGATAGATATTGAAAGATGCCCAAAGAAGATGAAGAGATGTGTGTCTACATTGCATTTATACCTCCAGACTTGTGCTCTGTTGTAAGTGTTGTTGGTTGTGCAATCATAGATCATCATAGGGAGTCGAGCACTCTGCACTCAATCTCAGATATTTTATATTTGAGTGACCCTAAAAATTGTCTTCTCATATTTATCCCTCGTTCTTGTCTCCTACTGCTATCTTTGCTCAGGAATTTCAAAAATGAATTCTTGAGTAAGGATTAAAGTTCTGACACAAGAGGATAGATAATTTACATAGAATGTCTTGGTTGATGTATTTTGTAAGTTTGTCTTTGAAAAACTTCAGATGAATTTTTATATAAGATATTTACCAAACTCATCATTGATTCATCTATGAGCTTTTATAAATTGTTTTACTTCTTGTAAAGCTATCTTCTCATAACTCCTTAAATATGCATTTGGAGAAGGATTAAGCATGTTGTTGTTCTGAACATATATTCGTGTACATCTACTTAAGACTTCTTTGATAATTTTGTTAAGCTTTGATCTTTCCGCTGCTATATTTCTTTTCTTGCTTATAGTTTATCAGTAATCTGCCAGCAGAGCTCATTACTCTACACAAACCAAGTCTGCTGCCGTGTTGTCATTAGACATGCTTCTTCTGCAGATTGCAATTGCCTAAAAATCTGTTCTTTCTCATTCTTTATGAATATTCAGAGATGATTTTTAAAATGGCATTATAGGCTATTCACCCCCCCTCTAGCCTATTTGAACATACTTGTAGACCAACAAACACGATTACGTTCAACTAAGACACGCGAGTACAACTCCTGGTTTGATATCAACTCCATCAAAAAGTCTGCTTGAACCTTGCTCCAAGACTCCTCAATTTATAGATAAAACTTGCTATAGCACAAAAACCGCAATGACCATCACTAATGATATTCGTTGTGCCCAATATGAAAGGTCGATATTCCTTTGGGAATTGCTGAACGTAAGTACCACTAGTTTTTCCGGGTCGCATGACCTATTGAAAATTAAAATAGATTAAATTCATAATACAAATTAACTTCAGATTAACTTCAAAGTAAAAAAGATTAATACTGGCATCTTTTCCTTAGGCTGTGGAACTGTAGTGAAGGTGGGAGGTTGCTGCGATGGACCAACCTCGTATAGCAATGCTTGATCACACGGGGAGAAGCTATCTATCATTGACTCCACATGCTCAAACAAACTCAGATCATGCTTGGTTGATTTTGAATTTTTGACCTTTGCAGGCTTCGAACGACCACGAGTGCGAGTCTCATCCTGTGGCACAATTAAGGAGTTTGTTCTCGCCTTTTTCACCTCCATCATTCTTTAAAGGATTAACAACTTTTCTGACTTTGGAGCGTTCTCATAATATTCACGAATCTCATCATACATGTTATTAAATTGATTGTCCATATTCAGTTTCACTGAAACTTCAACATTCTCAGGAGTAGGTAACATATCTAATTTCCTCCAAAATGAATCAACCTGATCAAGGGGGATTGGCATGTCATTTCTCTTATACTTAGTAATCTCATGACGACAAGGCAACCCACATGTCTTTCGAAGAACACAACCACACAACCACACAACAACGGGTCTATATAACAATCTTCAGGTATATTGGTCATCTCATTGTATATCATACTCAATGCATGAATAGATACCAAATATCGAAGGTGTTGAAATAGAACCTATATGTATTTCGAAAGAATTACTGTAAGGCTCTTCGTGAATGACACCTTGATTGCAATGTGAGATGTCTCAATGAGGATGTGCAAATGTCTCCAACATGTCTCAAAGTCACCTTGATTTGATTTCAGCTGTCTTTTCAAAGCTGCATGTTGACTCTCCACCCTGAAATAAGATACAATTAATATTTGTATTTCATGACAAAATTTATAGAAACAATGAAATGTTGACAACATTTAAATACATTCTTGTTGTGTTGTTGTCGAAGTGCATTACATTATTTGTCCAAACTGACACAAATCTTTCTTTGTACGATCGTATCTATTGCTTCATGATGTACTCAACTACAGTGGGTTGATCATTAAAATCCAAATGAAATCTCTTCAAGTATTCTTCATATGTTGTCTCATTTTTTGCATCCACCAAAAAATTCCAACAGATGCTAAATTGATCCTATTGCACTTTCGTGTGAAAGTATTTCTTACAATTCGACCGGATGCTTTTGTTGATATGCCACCGACAAAGGAAATGTTGTGAGGTAGGAAAAGTTACCTCGATTGCATTCATTAACGCAAGATATATGTTACTTACTATCACAATTGGCAAGGAGTATTGATTCATCAAAGTTTTCAAGATACCAAGCACCCAAATGTAGTTATCTTGCACCTCCGACCCCATATAGGCAGCTCCAACCAAAAATGTCATATGCATCGACGTGACACCAATAATCTCCAACAAGGGTAACTTATATATGTTTGTCTTGTAAGTGCAATCAATGAAGAGAACCTTCGGAAAAGAACACAATAGCTCAATGCTCATTGGATGAGCAAAGAACAAATCTTGAACCGTGTTAGTTTTCTCACATCTTCTATTATGGTAGTAATATCCATGCTCCATCAATTTTGCCACAAGTTGCTGCATTTGCGATCGACCATCACACTCGATAATTTTATTCTTCATACGAGCGTTGTAAATAGTCCGTATTGAAGACTTATTACTTTTAAACTTCTCGTGTAAGCCTTTCAAAATGTCCTTTGGCCGGGGATTGTCATGTGACATGTCAAGAACATAAACCTTCTCCTGGTCTGATAATCGACCAACAAATGAGTGGTCATGCATGTTAGGGGCCTCGGCATGGTTATGCAACCCACATTCAACTTGAAGTTCCCATACTCCCTCACATAATTATATGCCCTTCAAACGAAATGGACAGCCACATTTTTTCGATCCATGTTCTCTCTTGCTATCCTTTGTTACTTTGCTCGAATCATCACATTTTTTTAATGAGGTTGCCCACCAAGTTCACAACTCAAAGTCAATCGAGGTCCTCTATTTGTCGTACCACTATTAGACCTAGTAATTACTATCACAAGCCTATTCTCCCTTCTGGTCGCACGCACTCAATCAAACAAATCTTCCCGAGATGAAAAATAAGAGTGATTTATGAACACATTGTTGTAATCTATAACAATCTCTTGTTGAAGAGGAATGATCACATCATTTACAGGACCAACGACACTGTACTCAGTAGGAAACGTGTTTGCTTCCTGAAAAATAAACAAAAAACATGTTAAAAATTCATGAATATGCACTGTTCGTCCAGTGTGTGGATGTGGGTTCGTTCGGCCAGGCTGAGATGAACAAATGTGAGTGTGTTCGGCCTGGCTGACATGAACATAGCTGTTGGTGTTCGGCCAGAGTGTGGTGAACACCCTTAAGGCTGTTCGGCCAGTGAGCTGTTCGGCTAGTGCTGGATGAACAACCTTAAGGGTGTTCATCATACCAGAGCCGAACAGTCGTAATACCCTGCTCGATTTTTTTTTTTTTTTTTGCAAAAAACCAAAATTTAATCGAATAAAATGAAAGGAATACTTACATTACCCTACCCCATGACTTCTTTAAGCTTTCTGTAAAGTTTTTTTTTTTTTTCACAATGTGATTATATTTAGGGTTGGTTTTGAGAGTTTAAAAAAAATGGAGAAAGAAGGAAGAATGAAATGCACCGTATACATTAAGCCTTATTATATTTATTTTTTTTGGGTTGGGGTGTAAATATAACACAATGAGGTATATGGAGTATTATTTGTCTTTTAGTATAAGGGTATTCTAGTCATTCGAATGGGATTTAGAGATTAATTTATGAGGTGTAATGCCTAGAAGGGTTTATTAGGTCATTTCACGCAATGATATTTCTGTAATTATTTTAAATAGGGTGTAAAAATAGGATTTTGGGGTGTGGTTATCCCCTCCCATTATCAAATATAGCATCTTTTGTAATGAGTTGTCTATAATACCCTTTTGGCTCTCAAAACTAATACATTGAGATTTAGGTAGATTAACTCGACCTTTGGGTCAATCAAAGGTCTAACAAAAGTTGAGTTAATAGACCTTTGATCGACCTTATTATTTGAAGGTATTTTTGTCTACTCAAATTGCTCAGAATTTTTAAGTGGTCAAAGGCTATAAAAGAACATTGCACGGGTCAAAGGCCCATACTTGATAAATTCCACAAGGGAGAAAAACTAAACTTGGGTACGGTCTTACGACGAAGCCCCAAAAATGATAAGAAGGCTGATGGAGCGGGTAACCCATCAACAAAGATAGCGGGTTACCCAGTAAAAAATGGAGACAAAATTTGAGAGAAAATGATTTAAAAAACAGATAAATGGGACTGAAACCTGCAGAACGACCCGAATCTGCCAACACAAGCATGCGGGTCACAAAGGTGAGTAGGACACGTATCAGCTCGCTAGAAGTGACAGCACATTAATGAGATGTTTCTCATTTTGCTCTGGTGCCCCTGCATTTTCAAGGTTTGCTGTCGAAATTTTTCTTCTTCCCAAGCCTTGTAATTTCATCCTCTGTCAACTTCGTTAGCCCTCCGTTAGCCTCATATGCCTTGAAATGCTTGACGGACCCTAACGCACTTTAATAAAATGTTAAGTGACTCGTTTAAAGGTAAAAATGATACATTTAAAGAAAAAAAGTGATATGTTTTAAGGTCAAAAGTGCCTATTTTTATGTAAAAAAAGATAATTTTTCATGAAAATGCAAAGTAACACTTTTTAGAGCAAAACATGACACTCTTAATGCTAAAAAGTGACACATTTAATGCTAAAAAGTAACACTTTAAAACTAACTGCGACGATTTTCATTTATAACGCAAAGTGACACTTTTAGGGCCAAAAGTGACACATTTAATACTGAAACGTAACACTTTCAATGCTATAAAGTGACACTTTCATCGTTTTACGTCAAAACGTAACACTTTTATGGTCAAAAGTGACACTTTTGATGTTAAAAAGTGATACATGTAATGCTAAAAAATAACACTTTAAAACTAACAGTGATGATTTTAATTTATAAAGGTAAATTGACACTTTTAGGTCAAAAGTGACACATTTAATACTAAAACGTGACACTTTCAAAGCTATAAAGTGACATTTTCATCGTTTCACGTCAAATAGTGGTGATTTTCATTTATAATGCAAATTAGCACTTTTCAAAACAAAAATGTCACATTTATGACCAAAAGTAACACATTTAAAGCTAAAAAGTAGCATTTTTTAAGGAAAAAAACTAATAATTTTTATTAAAAATGCAAAGTGACACATTTTATATTGAAAAATGACACATTTTATAGTGAAAAATGATACTTTTAATACTAAAAAGTGACATTATTCATTTATACACATAAGGGGTGACACTGTAATTTTCAAAAGTTAAAGGGTTGCACTGAGATTACTGAATCTTGGCTTATTTAACATGGATAGGTACATGAGACCTACTCCTATATAAATGCATATTAGTATCCACATAATCTGAAAATAGTGTTTTGAGCTCATATCTTTAAAGAATGTGAAACGTTTGCGTATTTATTTATCCAATCAACCATAATAAGATTTCATGTTATCATTTCCAAAGCAAAATTTGGTTATATATATAAAGTAGAAGTGTTTCCAAATCTGGAAAGTTCATTTTGGCGGAAACTTTTCTAAATTGATTCCTCATCTATATTACAATAGAGCTCAGTCTCACACATGTGTAATTGACTAAAGTTATTTAGAGGCTGAGATTTACTTTCCTATCGAGATCCTATGGCCTATGTTACATTTTACTTCAACGCATGTGGAGTATGGTTACAACCCACGACTTCATCCTCCTCCTTTACGGCGATTCCTCATCCGACTCCTTTGTCCGCCTTTGGAGCCTACGACCTTCTTCCCTTTTCAATTCTTTTATCCCACTTTTCTTCTCTCACTTTTCTCTATAAGCTCGCTTTCCTCATCTCTCTTTTTCCCTTCGTTTCATAATTTTTGAAATCCCTTGTTCTTTAGGTTTTAAAAATTGAGTTTGTAAAACCAGGTTGTATATAAGAATTTTGATTCAATTTGTAATGATGCACGCATTATAAATTGCACATGTGAATTCGAGATTTAGGTTTTATTGTTTTTTAAGTTGTTTTGGTTTTGAAATAATGATCGGTTTGGTGGTTGGAATTACTATCTTTGCAGTTGTTAATTTGGTCCTTGGATAAATAATTTTGTTTTGGGTTTTCCCCATCTGTAGACTATTGGATTGAGTTTTTCTTATTCCACCTTGACATGGTATTTTGGTCTTACAATTATTCTTAAGATTAAAGACCCACGATGACCATTATTGAATTTCTCGAATTTATACATATCCAACTCACTCTCCAAAACCTTACTGGGTAATAATAGGCGATTGGTTCGTGATGTCTTATTTTTTTAACCTCACAAATGTACGAATCAATAGAAAGTATAGTATACGGAAAGCAAGGGTCGAACCACAGAGACAAGAAGTATCTAGAGCAAGTAAACATGTAACAATTAAAACTAGGGGGGTTTGATTTATTTACCTAAATTATTCTAATAAAAAGCAAGTAATCTAATTAACAGATTAATTAAAGCAGCAACACAGTTTGTGAAGATCTAATGATGGATGAGAATCTAGGAATATGGATTCACTTGTATCTACTCTAATGCTCTTTTGCTTAATGTATCAATCAATTATTCTTGGGTTCGTTCACGAAAGATTGGTATAGATCGTCGAATTATAATTCAGTCTTCATCCTAAATAATTCATCCAATTCTATGCCCGTAAGAACAAGAGCATATGGATTTTCGTATGTCACTCGGAAACATATGAACCTAACCCTAACTTATCACTCGCATGCATCGATAGGTTTAATTTATCACAATGGTGAGCCAGTGTATGACATATGCATATGGTCGTGAAGTTATCTGCACCTCTTGGTCTTTAACTACGGTGATACCATTCATTAGGAAAAAGCCAAATAGTAAAGAGATTGATAAACAATGTGATCAACAAGATTTGATTGAATATAAAATATATAATAGAGCAGAAGATTTGATTTAAGTTACCTCCGATTCCTAGATATGAGCGGTTAGTTCATCCTTGAAGATGAACCGATCAATTGAATGAAAGAATACATGAATGATCTTCTTAAACTATGATTACAACAACTAAAAACTACGAATTACAAGCTAAATTCAGATTATTTTTGTCCCCCAGCTTAAGGCTACAAGGCTTGCATTTATACTAGTGTCTATAGGGATGAGATAGAATTAGGGTACAATTCCCGTAATTAAGAAACAGAAGGGCTTGCGGGGGCAAGGTGTAGACACCCCAATTTCGTACCCCTGGTATGTGACATGACATAAAATATCAAGACCTGTCAAAACATTAACAAATGTCAAGTTACAGGGTCAAAAGTGCAAAAGGACAAAGCAGGATGTGCAAAAGGACGAACTGCAGGGACCAAAGTGCACAAAAAGCAGGAACTTTGAAATTAGGCGCCACCACCATAGAAATTGGGTGCGGCGCCCAATTTGGGTTTGCTGCGCCCAATTTCCTTCTTGGCTGCGCCCAGTTTCTTCAACGCTCCACTGTTCACTTGCCGTAAAGCCCAAATCGACCTGCGCAGTGTACAAACGGCTGAAGCATGAAGAAGGAAATTAAATTCCCAGCGTGTCCTCAGTTCAGCCTATAAATACAGGCTCTCAGCTCTTCAGTCGACACACCTTTTCTTCGATAAAAATTCTCCGCGTTCTCGTTACGCTGGAGAAATAGAGAGCGAAGTGAGATAGTGAGCGATCACCTCAAAAAGCCTCGAAACTCTGCCAAACCCCCTCCAAACACAAAACCAACCGGTAGAAGTGAGCCTTAGCCCCCCAGCTAGGTATCCACCCTATTTCCCCAGTCCAAAAATCGTGGAAAGAGCAGTTGCTCTGCCCAATTTAAAAGGCCAAATCAGCCAGAAATAAGCCGTTATTTTGCCCGATTTCAGCTTACCTCAAGCCAACAAACAACCAAACACAAACAATTACTCTGCCCAAGTCCCGAGGCCGAAAGTAACTTTCAGAAGCAGTCACTTTGCCCAAATTCACACAACACGCAACACAACAAAAAAAAAAGACTCCCTCTCCCTGAAGGACAGAGCGAGCACACCCTAGGCCGTCAGTAAGTTTTATTTTAAAGCTTTCATTTTGTAAAAGTATTATTTCCAATCCGGCCCAATGTAGATTTATAAGCAGTTGTGTTGCCCGGATTTAGTTAGGAAATAGTACTAAATGTAGCCGTTATTATGGCCAAATATTTTCAAGTATATTTGTAATTATTTGTAAAAGAGACAGTTGCAAGTCTGTAAATAATGTAGACACAATGGATGTATTTGTAGGTAGTTAATGCTTTATTTATCTATTAAATAAATATAACAAGAAGCATACTTTAGCCAAAAACTGTTTTGAGACCGAAAGGGCGAGTTGGGTGCCTAGCACCTTCCCAACTCGTAACTTAGCCTCCGAACCCGTTTTCATTATCTCTAGTTTTCTTTTTGGTTTTGCTTTATTTATTCCTTAAAATAAAGATGACGACTCTAAAACATTTTGGATCCAGTAGGGCCTCGCAACATCTTTCCTTGCACTTTTCCGTTTTCCCCTAAAAAAGAGAGAATGGGAATGGAAAGGTGATGTATTCCTATGTCCTGGTATCCCCTAAACACGGGATAACTTGACGTAGAAAACCCAAAGCACCCATAGTGATCCGAGATAGGTCATAAGGTTATTTTCATAAAATCCATAGTGGGGGCGCTGCAACATTCCTTCCTTGCACTTTCACGTTTTCCCCTAAAAAAGGGAGAATGAGAATAGAAGGGTGATGCATTCCTATATCCTGGTATCCCCTAAAAAAGGGATAACTTGACATAGAAAACCTAAAGCTCCCATATTGGATCAAAATCCACTAAAGGCAACCGAGGCGCATTCCAACACGCTATTCCGACAGCACTCCTCTCGCACTTTTGATTTCGTCCTCCCCTAGAAAAGGGAAGGTGGAACGAGAGCAGTGGATGTCACCGCATCCGCACGTACGCGCACCCCTATCCAAGGGCGCGTGGGGCGCGAGAGCACGCCATTCCCGGGAACCCACACAAGGTGCAGCGGAATGCGGCCGCAAGGCCTTTTCTTTCTTTTGACTCACGTAATACCCTTGCGGGGGCAAGGGTTTGATAAATACGACCACAAGGCCTTTTTTTCTTTGGGGCTGACTGTGGGTGCCCAAGATCGCTCCCGCGCCCCGCGCGCCCTTTTTAAGGGGAGCGCGGCGTGCGGAAGGACACCACTCCTTTCATTCCATCCTCCCTTGTCTAGGGGAGGGCGAAATTAAAAATGCGAAAGGAGTGTTGCATAAAGCGCGTGGAATACGCCCGGGCCCAAAATAGATCACCATGAGTGCTATGGGTTTTTTGTATCAAGTTATCCCTTGTTTAGGGGATAACGGGATGCAGGAAATGCATCACCTTTTTTATTCCTATCTTCCCTTGTTTAGGGGAATACGGAAAAGTGTAAGAAAAAGGATGTTGCGGGCCTTACCGTGGGCTCAAAATGTCGTAACAGAGTCGTCATCTTTATTTTAAGGAGAAATAAAGAAAAACCAAAAATAACCAGAGTTTGTAAAAATGGGTTCGGAGGCTAAGTTACGAGGTGGGAAGGTGTTAGGCACCCAACTCGCCCTTTCGGTCTCAAAAACATTTTTTTTGGCTAAAATATGCTTTTAATATATTTATCTAGCAAATAAAATAAAGAAATTAAACAAATATATCCGTATCCACATTATTTACAGACTCGCAGTCCATTCCTTCCAGAAATTACAAATACATTTAAAAATATTTGGCCATAATAATGACACTTTTTAGTGCTATTTTCAATGGAGATCCGGGCAGTATAACTGCTTGTATTTTTACATTGAGCTGGCTCGAAAATAACACTTTTATATAAACCTTCTTAAAGGCTTACCTTTAAGGGCCTATGATGTGCTCCCTCTGTCCTTCCAGGAGAGGGAGTCTTTTGTTGTTGTGTGTGTTGTCACGAGGATTCGGGCAGGGTGACTGCTTCCGAAGGTTGCTTTCTGGCACTGTGAAACGGGCGGAGCAACTGCTTATGTTTTTGTTGTCGTATATCTGTTGCTGGCGGAAATCGGGCAGAGCAACTGCTTGCTTCTAGGGGTGTGCAGGATTTTTTCGGAACCGAACCGAACCAATAGAACCGGACCAAACCAATCAAAACTTGACCGGACCAATACTTTGGTTTGGTCCTGGATCTGAATTTTCATAAAACCGGACATTTGGGTTGGTCCCGGTTCTCGAACTAAAAAAACACGTAACCGGACCGAACCGAACCGACCCAATATGTTGTTTATTTATTATATATATTGTATTATTATATAAGTATATATATTATATATATTAATTCCTAATACTTTCTTTGTTCAACTTTTTAGTTGGTACTCTTTTATTATTTTGTTTCCACCGATTTGTTATGCTATGAGTTTATGAGTTCGACATTTTTAATTGTTGAATGTATTTTTATCGAATATTTTTTAATTTTTTTAATGAAGTTTCATTCTTAAAAATTTTATTATGTATTTGTATTAAACAGTTAAAAAGTAAAAAATCATAGTATTGGTCCGGTCCTGGTTCTCATACATCTTTGATTGGTTCTGGACCGGACCAATGTTTTGGTTCTTATACATATTGGGTTGGTTCTGGTTCTAATTTTTTTGAGAACCAGACTATTGGTCTGGTCCCGATTTTCTCTTTTTTTCCAAAAAACTGGACCGAACCGGACCAAGCTCACCCCTACTTGCTTCTAGCGGATTTGACCTTTGGATTCGAGCAGGGCAACTACTCTTTTTTGGATTTTCGGACCAGGAAAATAGGGTGGAAACCTAATTGGAAGGCTAGGGTTCACTTTGACCGATTAGATTTGTGTTTAGAGGAGATTTGGCAGAGCTTCGAGGCTTATAGAAGAAGGGGAACTCTCTATCGCTCACTGCTTCTTTACTGTGTGCGATGAAGTGAACTGTCTGTGCGCAGAGTTTCTTCGTGGTGTGTGAGAGGTATGAATTCCCACTGCCGAAGGTTTTTATTTAGAGTAATGCTAGAGCCACTCAATGAGCACTCAAATTTGTGCATCAAATGATGTGGTTTCCAATGTGTCATCTTATTTGACATTTTATGGGCTCCACTATAAGTTAAAAAGTTATGTTAACAATATGACACATAAGATGTCACATCATTTGGTACCCAAAATTGAGTGCTATTAGAGTGGCCCTAGCATTACCCTTTTATTTATAGGCCGAAGGAGGGACTCCTTCGTCATTAAATTTTCTTCTGTGTTTCATCGGCTTGTACCGCGCAATTGAGAAATTGTACTAATTCTCAAATCGGGAACACTGTTTGAGGCTCTGGGCGCCGACACCTTATGATTTGGGCGTCGCGCCCTCTTTGGGTGTTGGTGGCACCTGGATTCAAACTTAGCCTCCTTTTTGACATTTTGGCCCCTGCATTTCACTGTTTTACGCATTCTGCTTTGTCTTTTGCATTTTCAACCCTGTAACTTGACATTTGTTAAGTTTTAACAGTTCTTGATATTACATGTCATGTCACATACCAGGGGTACGAAATTGGGATGTCTACACTGACATTCTGGGAACCTTGCGGGGGCAAGGGCATGAGCTTGCGGCCGCAAGGCCTTTTGTTGAATTCTGATCCTTAAACTTCTCAGCTTTTTGCCCTTTTCACCCTTCCTTCAATTCTTCACTTAAAGCCTTGTAAATTCCATAATTCCAACTAAAACCCTGAAACTCACAAATAAGCTCCAAAACACATATTAGTATCCAAAAGCCTCGTGGAATTGTTATTTCTAAGCTATATAAGTATCCAATAGATACGTATAAAACACATCTATCAAAGACCCCAAAACTTAGACTTTGCTTGTCTACGAGTAAACAATACTAATAAATACAAAAGTAATTAAATTACAAAAATTAAGAAAATCTTTTTGGAGGGTGAAACTATTTACACTCATTTATAAACTCACAAACTCAATGAGACTCTTACGAGTGACTCGACAATGCAGATAAATACAAAAACTACTAAATACAAAAGCAGATAATTAAAATTACTCTAAAAACAATAAATACAAATTAAATATTTTTGGATCATTCTCAAGTCACGATAGCAGAGATATTCAAATTTGCCTCAAGAAGATGCTCACCACATGTGTACAGACTCACCCAAAGTGCCAAACTGACTTACAACCCAATCCTGCAAAAGGTACTAACATTCTCCGTGTGTGTGTGCAAACCAAACATGAATACCTTCCAACTTAAATAGTTTTATTAAGCTAAGCACAACATTCATTCTTAAAAATCAGATTTTCAATAAAAACATGTGCCACACAGAGTATGCAAAACTACCATCCTACCCGGTCTAGCACAAAAAGAGATAACACAATGGATTTCAAATACTTACACATCCATCACAGACACTTTCTATGTATGACATACAATGTTTTCATATAAGTAATAGCTAAGATTATGCTAACATAGTGAACTTGGCGAAAAGTATGAATATATGAAGTGTGGATCAATTTATATGTGTTACAATCAAATCAACCAACACAAGCAACTAGCAAAAGGATCAATAGGACTTTATTAAGCTTGTAATGTAAGGCCTTGGTGAGGGGTAACAATGAATGAATAAGAAATTACAAAGTGAGAGAGTAAGAATATTCCCTTTTTCCCATACAAATCACTCACATTCCTTCAACAACCCCAAACTTGGACTTTTGGGTTGAAGAAGGTATCAACATCATCATAAAGATTTTCTTCCCAAATATCATTTTCTTTGCTTTTTTTTTCTTTTGAAGGGCATATGCATTTTTTTTCGCACCCTTTTCATTATTTATTTTCCTTTATTTTCTTTTTTCTTTTTTTGTGATCAACAAGAAATCATTGGGGCTATTTTTTTTTATTACATAAACCAACATAAAGACAACATTCCCAACCCAATAGGCTCTCTCAAAGGGTAGGCAAAAGTCTATAAGCTTTGAAGATTAAGTTAACGTGGGTAAAAGAGACGATGTCGAATGGGGGTCGATGTGTGCTTAGCACACACCATTTTTTTTTAATAATAAAGCTCAAAAGGGGACACTAGAGATTAATTTAGAATAGAGATGGTGAGATAAAAAGGCTCAAACGATCCAAAGATGGCCTAAATCATATCCTAATGCCAGAATTACTCATGTCAGTTTCTAAGAAAGTAGACAAACATAAAATATCACATCCATTATGATAGTTGTGGAATTGAAGATTTAGCATTACTGGATTTCACATAAGCATTCGCTAGAGAAGAGGTAAGGACAATTGAGGCTAACATGCAGTCACGGTTCAAAAGTGTGCTTGAGATATATCAACAAGAAAAATCAAAGGGATCTAACTATCATGCAATTGACCCTACATTACAATTCACTGCAACAATCATGTCAGGATGGCTATTCATCATATTCTTGTGCACCTAACCAGTCTCGCTAGAATGAAATGTGCACTATGAACTTAGTAAAAATATTCAAATCTTTCAATAATCATAGATGGGGAAAGTGCACAGAGATTTGGAGAATATCAAGAAATTTGCAGACTCGAGTGAGTTCCACAGGGATATATGGGAAAGTCTGTGGTTCATTGCACTAAATCATCATCGGCTGAAATTCCCACACCAGGACTCAAGAATGAAAATCTTGAATTTAAAAAAAAAATTAAGAAGAAATTCGAGAGAGGAGAAGAGACGATGGAGAGACATTAGAAAATGACACAAGCCCCCTCACCCTGGACTTCGAATTCTTTGAATCCCCCCACCCCCAAACTTAATTTATATTTTGCCCCCAAAATTGAGGGTTGTCCTATGAGAGGATTGATAGAAGGATTGAAGTACCCAAGGCCTTGCGGGGGAAAGGGGTGGAAACCTTGCGTCCGCAAGGTTCACATAATATCTGTGTCCTTGAGAGGCTTTCTTGCATCTTAAAATTGTCTTCATTTTCGTCCTTCCGTTACGTTCCGTTAGGGACGTTTCTTTCCTGCACTCTAAAAATTCTACAAAAACAAAACTAAAACTAAACTAAAATATTAGATGACAAATAAATACAAAACTACGAATCACCCCCAAACTTAAATTATGCCATAACTGGAAAACATTTAATTTAAATGCTCATAATTAAATAAGATGGAGAAAAACATATTTAAATACACTACGAAAGCAATCAAGATTAATCAAAGTTGCCCTCCACCTAGCGCACTTGTTTAACGTCTTTGGCTTGACCTAACTCTCAAACCTACTCTATCGGGGGTTCAAAATAAGGTTTGAGATGGTAACTATTCACCATAAATATTTTATTATTTTTGGGATTTCTCACATCAACCGCACCATATGGATAAATTTGTACTATTATGAAAGGACCAGACCATTTTGATTTTAACTTTCCTAGAAATAATCTCAGTCTAGAATTAAAAAGAAGAACTTTTAAACCTGAACGTAATATCTTTTGATTAATTCCCAAATCATGATATCTTTTGGTCTTTTCCCAATCTTCCGGCACAAGCGGAATTTGATTATAACCATAAAAACAATCAAGAAAGCAAAAGTAATCATGGCCAACTAATCTTTCAAGAATTTGATCAATGAAGGGTAAAGGAAAGTGGTCTTTCCTTGTGGCCGTATTTAACTTTCTTAAATCTATGCACATTCTATAACCTGTGATAGTTCTCATGGGAATTAACTCATCTTTCTCATTTTTCACAACCGTAATTCTTTATTTCTTAGGAACTATTTGGACAGGACTTACCCATTTGCTTTCAGGAATTGGGTAGATTATACCCGTGTCAAGAAGCTTAAGGACTTCTTTTCTAACTGCCTCTTCCATATGAGGGTTAAGTCTCCTTTGACGTTCTCTAGAAGGTTTGGTAACTTCTTCAAAGTGAATTTTATGCATACACATAGTAGGACTTATCCTTTTTAAATCTGCTAGGGACCATCCTATGGCTTCTCTATGTGTCCATAAAACTTTCAATAAACTTGTTTCTTGTTCTTCTGTTAAATCAACAGCAATTATAACCGGAAAAGTTTTACCTTCCCCAAGAAATGCATATTTCAAGTGGGGTGGTAAGGGCTTCAATTCTAATTCTGGAGGAGATTCAATAGACGGGATGAACTTTGGAACTTCTAATTCCACCTTAGGAACTTCAAGTTCCTCCTTTTCAGTTTGAACATCTTTAGGAACTTCAAGTTCCACTTTTTCAGGTTGAGCATCCTTAGGAACTTCAAGTTCCACTTTTTCAAGTTGAGCATCCTTAGATCGGATCTCATCCTCTAATTCCTCAATATCGAATATAATATCTGGAAAATCTATATTATCTGAATCTCTTCCACACATCACTTGTTCTAACTAATCTTCTTTTAAATTTGATTCAAAGTTTTGAGCTGTAAGGCTTTCTATTTCATCAATTGAAAAGCAAGCGTTAATATCGCTCGGCCTATTCAAAGCATCAAAAACTGAAATTTCTACTGTTTCACCCAATACTGACATTGATAGCTTACCATTCTTCACATTTATCACGATATTGGCCGTGGCCATGAATGGTCTTCCTAACAGAATAGGAACTTCATTATTGGTGCATATTTTCATTTCTATTTCTAGAACCACAAAGTCAACCGGTATGATTAACTTATCGACCTGAACGAGAATATCTTCTATTATTCCTAAGGGATGTTTGACCGAACGGTCAGCTAACTGTAAGAACATAGTAGTAGGTTTTAGCGCCCCCAAACCTATTTTTTTGTAAACAGCGAAAGACATTAAATTAATACTCGCACCTAAATCAAACATTGCTTTCATCTTTTTCGAATTACACAAAGAAGCTTGGATATTGAAACTACCTGGATCTTTTAATTTAGGGGAGTTCAGGTTGTAACACTGAACTTATGTGTTTTTAGAAACAATTATTTTTTCATTCATTTCAAATTTGTGTTTCTTAGAGTAGAGATCTTTGAAAAACTTGGCATATGATGGGATATTTTTAATAACATTGAGTAAAGGCAAATTAATATTCACTTTAGACAACATATTATAAATTTCCGTAAATTGTTTGTCCATTTTGTTTTTCATCAGTTTACCAGGAAATGGAATTGGTGGAACATATGGTGGAGGTGTAATATATGGTTCCTCAAGAGGTTATGCCTCTTTTTCTTTTTCTTTTTCTTTTTCTTTTTCTTTTTCATTTTCTTTTATTTATTCACTAGAATCACTTACGTTTTCAGGAATATCAGAAGAAGGAGTAGGATCACTTACCTCTTCACCAATGACTTTTCCACTACGTAAAGTAGTGATCGATTTTGCTTCTTCATTTTGACTAGGGAACTTCCCTTCTTCTCTTCCTCTGACTTGGGCCATTTCATCTGACAACCGGCTTATTTCTGCCATCATTCGCTTCATACAAGCAGCAGTTGACTCTTTAAATTCACGAACTATTTCTGTATCCACTTTCGCTTCTTCTAGTTGAAGTTGTCCTTGTTGAGGGAACTGTTGTAGACGCAATGTCTTATTTCCTTCCCATGAAAAGTTTGGATGATTTCTCCAACCCGGATTGTACGTGTTGGAGTAAGGATCATTCCTTTGCCTTGAAGGATATAAGTTCATAGCATTCACCTATTCAGTAAACTGAGTAATAGATGGGCAAAAATTAGTAGCATGATTATTTAGTCCACAAATAGCACACACTTCTTTCATTTGAGAGTTATTTTCAACTTTCAATAGTACGGCTTCAATTTGTGCTAGAACTCATTCCAATTTAGCATCACTATTATTATTGTAGTGAATTTGGTACAAACCCCTACTTTTACCTCTAGTGCTTTTCTGTTGAGAATTAGCTCTTAACATTTCAAACAAATCTTCTAATTCAACGAGTGTCATTCCTCTAACGGAACCACCGGCTGCACTGTCAACCATAATTTGAAGAGCAGAAGGAAGCGTATGATAGAATTGTGTAACTAGAACATCTTGGGGAAGATTATGACGAGGACACATAATTTGTAAATTATTAAAGCTATCCCATTCTTCATAGAATGTTTCACCTAGTTCAGTTTGGAAGGCCATAATTTGTCTTCTGTAGTCTCTGAAAGTGATGCATGCTAATAAAATTTATTCATAAACAAATCATATAATTGAGCCCATATATAAATACTCCTTGGAGTCAAGTTTATAAACCAACTTTTTGTTGCATCTTTTAATGCACATTGAAAATATCGCATTTTTAATTGATCTTCCGTTAAACCTCCTAACGGAAAATTATTAGTCATATACCCATATTCTTTCATAAAAGCAACATGATCTTCAGAAGGTAGTCCGTGAAATGAAGGCAACATATTATAAAAATGGCCTTTGAATTCAAAGTTTCTTACTGCGTCCGGTAATACTAAACATGACGGAGTTGCATTTAGCATTGGACAACCATAATTGTTTATAGTTCTTGCATTTACTACTACTTCCATATTTTGCACAAATGGGTTATCTCCTTGATTCACTAGAGGAATCGGATTATCTGGATTTTGATTAGCCATTGGAGGATCAGCTAGAGGATCCTCTCTTTCTACTTGTTCTTGATTAGCTGGTGGATTGTCTAAATTATCAGGATTTCTCTGATTTCTACCTAAATTATTTATATTTTGATTTAGGTCTGCCAGCTTGGGATTTAAAGATCTACGACCCTGCATACAATGCACAATTAAAACAAATAAATAACTGAATTAAACATAAATTAAAAATCTTTTTGTAATTTTCTTATTATAAAAACTTAATTTAAACGTTACCAAATAAACTAGTTAGAAACTAGCTTTTTTCCCCGGCAACGGCGCCAAAAACTTGATGCCTTATTTTTTTAACCTCGGAAGTGTACGAATCAATAGCAAGTATAGTGTACGGAAAGCAAGGGTCGAATCACAGAGACAAGAAATATCTAGAGCAAGTAAACAGGTAACAATTAAAACTAGGGGGGTTTGATTTATTTATCTAAATTATTCTAATAAAAAGCAAGTAATCTAATTAACATATTAATTAAAGCAGAAACACTGTTTGTGAAGATATAATGATGGATGAGAATCTGGAAATATGGATTCACTTGTATCTATCAATTATTCTTGGGTTCGTTCACCAAAGATTGATATAGATCGTCAAATTATAATTCAGTCTCCATCCTCAATAATTCATCCAATTCTATGCCCTTAAGAACAAGAACATATGGATTTCCGCCTGTCACTCAGAAACATATGAACATAACCCTAACTTATCACTCTCGTGCATCGATAGGTTTAATTTATCACATTAGTGAGCCAATGTACGACATATGCATATGGCCGTGCAGTTATCCGCACCTCTTGGTCTTTAATTTTGGTGATACCATTCATTAGGAAAAAACCAAATAGTAAAGAGATTGATAAACAATGTGATCAACAAGATTTGATTGAATATAAAATATATAATAGAGTAGAAGATTCGATACAAGTTACCTCCAATTCCTAGATATGAGCGATTAGTTCATCCTTGAAGATGAACCGATCAATTGAATGAAATAATACATGAACGATCTTTTTAAACTATGATTACAACAACTAAAAACTACGAATTACAAGCTAAATTCGGATTATTTTCGTCCCCCAGCTTAGGGCTACAAGGCTTGCATTTATACTAGTGTTTACAGAGAGGAGATAGAATTAGGGTACAATTCCCATAATTAAGAAACGGAAGGGCTTGCGGGGGCAAGGTGCAACGGAATGCGGCCGCAAGGCCTTTCTTTCTTTGGGGATGACATTCTAGGAACCTTGCGGGGGCAAGGGCTTGAGCTTGCGGCCGCAAGGCCTTTTGTTGAATTCTGATCCTTAAATTTCTCAGCCTTTTGCACTTTTCACCCTTCATTCAATTATTCACTTAATGCCTTGTAAATTCCATAATTCCAACTAAAACCCTGAAACTCACAAATAAGCTCCAAACCACATATTATTAGCCAAAAGCCTCGTGGAATTGCTATTTCTAAGCTGTATAAGTATCCAATAGATGCGTATAAAACACATCTATCAGTGAGATTGCCTAGCATTGCCTTTCACGAATAGAATCCCGCAACAGAATCCTTTAGGCAGTAAGAAAAACAAAGAGCCTGACTAGACTACTACTCTAAATAGGGATAAAGTCAAGCTGAATTCATAATTATGCGATATATGTGTCCTACTATTCTTGAAGAAGTCTTGCTGAAGACTTGGCATCCAAATAAAGACTACTCACTTCCTTAAGATCTACCTGTAAAGTGTACAAACATAAATGAGCTAATGTTATAAACAAGAAGTAAAGGGTCAAGAGACAAAGCAGTACAGTGATTTACCAAGCTTTTTTTTTTTTTGTTCTTACAATACATCACTCTATTTATCATGTAGTTGATTCACGTATATTTATCATTTTTATCTTCTTAATGTAATATTGCAGAAACGTGAATAATGAAGATGGGCAAACCTCTGTATCGGAACAACAACCATACGTTACAATAGTGCAATTCAAGGGAGGTCCCAATATATGATGTGTTTGTCAAGAGTGCTCAATTACAGGGAGGTCCCAATATCCGAGGTGTGTCTAGGACCTCTAGGTGCAAGCATTTATGCTTTGAAAGCAGAGACGTAGCAGCTTTTATCTTTCATCCGCATGAGATTCAAATTCTTGGTTTATAGAAGTTCTTTTTGTAATGAATTGATTTATTTAGGTTAAGAATGTTGTACGAACAAAAGAAGAATCAAGTCTTTTCAAACACAATCAGGCCGGAAAAGCCAATCGCCTTTTGATAAGTATCATCGTCTTAGGAAATGTCGACTGTATTCAGTGGGTGCGTCATTGTGACAAGTGCCAACGCTTTGCAAATCTGCAACACGTGCCCCCGCACGTCTTATATAACTCCACAGCCCCCTGGCCCTTTTCAACTTGGGGAATCGACGTTACAGGCCAAATTCAACCGAAGGGATCAAATGGCCATGAATATGTCCTGGTAGCTTTCGATTATTTTACGAAGTGGGTGGAAGCATCTTCCTATAAAATCCTGAATGCTCGAAAGGTGTCCGAATTCATCCGGACCAATATCATATATCGTTATGGAGTGCCTTTCGAGATAATCTTAGACAACGACACGCTTTTTGAAGGGGACATGAACCGTCTACCCGACGAGTTCAAAATCCAAAGGCATAAATTCTCCCCCTATCGGCCGCAAGCCAACGGTGCCGTTGAAGCAACCAACAAAACACTGGAAAACATTATCAGAAAAATGGCTGATACAGGAAGAGACTGGCCAGAAAAATTGCCGCTAGCCCTCTGGGGCTATCGCATCTCAGTCCGTACACCTACTGGGGCTACCCCTTATTCCTTGGGCATATGGCATGGAGGTAGTGCTGCCTATTGAAGTTGAAGCTCCATCATTAAGAGTGATGATGGAATCCAGCATATCAGAGATCGACTGGGTCAAAGGGCGGTACGAAGAATTAGCCCTGATTGATGAACGACGCTTGCTAGCCCTGGAGCATACCTTAGTATATCAAAGGCGCATAGCCCGAGCTTTCAATAAAAAAGTCAGAGGCCGCGACATCCAAGTCGGGGATCTCGTGCTTCGAGAGAAACTTCCTAGTTATGTTGATAGGGGAAAGTGAAAATCCCCTTGGATGGGACCATATGTCGTCAAAGAAATCCGATCAGGAGGTGCAGTCCTCCTCACGAACCAAGAAGGAGAAGACCTTGTTTAGCCCTTCAATCTCGACAAGCTTAAAACACATTATGCTTGAGTCAATCTATCTGGCAAGTGCCTCTCTTCCCAGCTCGCTAGGCTGAAAATCCGAAAGGGCGGCCTAGGCAAAAATTAGAGCATATATATAAAAAAAAAAGGCAAAAAGGAGAAATAAGGGTTCGCTAGGTTGAAAACCCGAAAGGGCGGCCTAGGCAAAAATTAGAGCATAAAAAAAATCAGGAGAAAAGGGGAGGGAATGCGCTCTTTGAATCCTCAGCATCCTACCTCCAGTCTTCAGCATGCAAGGAGCTCGACTGACAAAAGAAAAATAAAAACCACGACAAAAAGCTCACATTAAAACGCTAAAATATAATATTACAGGTCCTAAGGTGCAACTTAGGAATAATTGCTAGAGAAATTTGGATTGTGCATTATTTGCCTGTACATATTATTTTGTTACGCCTACCCCCTTTTGTTCCCCCAAATTTCCTTCATTTGCAGCCTAAGCCCCGGCCTGCGGCGTGGCCCATATACTCCTTCTGTGAGGCGCAGAAGAAGCTCTGGTCTCATCTGCATGAGAGCCCCCGGAAGTGTCTTCTTCCTCATCGTCAGCATCCCCATTTTCCTGAACGACTATATTACTTGGACCGGCCCCATCATTCCTAAGGGCAGTGCCCCATCCGGTCTGAGGGGGAGGGACAGCCTCCTCTAGCTCCCAAGGATTATGCTGCCTGCTCACATTGCTCAGTCGAGGAGGCTCGTTGCCATCATTTTTAAAGGCGGTTCCCCACCCAGTCTTAGGGGGAGGAACAGCCACTTCTGGTTCCCAAGGGTTGTGTTGTCTGCTTGCATTGCTTAGCCGAGGGGGCACATTGCTAGGACCTGCTGTGTTTGGTCCAGGAGCTGTCTGGGCACCAAGATTGTGCACCCGCCTAAATTCCTCCTGTAAGGCTTGGGGGACAACTAGTCCCGAACTATCAATGTCCTCGCCTATTTCCATTAGGCGAGCATCTATACCGCTAGAAATATGACGACCCAACAATCGCCTCAGTCCATGCATGCTTGATCATGCGGGACGACGCCTCATCAGCCACCATGATCCACGATAGATACTCGTGGGAGAGGAGCATATAATCAGAAAATATATAGGCCACTTCCAACCTATCAAAATCTCACTGCCACATTTCCTGGATAGTGGTACCCAGGTCCTTGCTATTATCCAACTCCAAAAATACAGGACGGGTCGGGTCAGGGATAAGCTGCTCTCTCCCAAATTGGTGCAAGATCATGTCTGCTCTATAAAAAGAAGTTTGCTTGATGCCCAGCAAGACAACCTGATTATATCCTGCGAAATACATGATAAAGCGCCGGATTTGCCAGTGGCTGATCACCCAAATTATATCCATAGAGCCCCTGCGAAAAAAGCTCTCAGCCCAATCATACTCCGAATAATTGGTTTGAGGGAAATGACCGCGAGAGCCATAGAGCCCTGGATCATACATTGCTCCTGGCGGTACTGGGGCCATCACCCAAAGAAAGTGCTCTTCCAGCCACATGTGGATCAAAATGGGGCTGTCGGTAGGGAATAGCTCATCACCGCCTGCAAAAGCATCCAGGCCCGCCAAAGTCTCTGCCAGAATCACCGGGATAATATTCAACCGGTGATCTCGTGCCTGTAATGCTAGGTCCACGACCCGCATATCGATGAATCCGGGTTGGCCCACCATCAAGTATCTCCCTACCAGGCAAAGGAAAAGTGTTGACAGCCGACGCCTCAAATAATCCAGATCACCCTCCCTGAACTCTGTGAAGGCCCCAGGAAAGACGGTCAAATCAAAAGTTACTTCATTATAGAAGCCTGGAGTAGCAAGGCGAGTGGTGCGAAAAGAGCTCCCTAATTGCCATGTATGGACGCCTCCGATGGGAGGGCACGACAATAAGACGGGAAGGTGCCATCCCCAACATTGCACAAAACTCCTCAAGGATGGGACAAATCTCGTTCATACCAAAATTAAAAAAAAAAGGTCTTGAGGAGACCAGAACCTAGAGGCTCCCCTCAGCATGTCCCAATTAATGATAATATTCCTCCAGAACAGCAGGCACTTATATCCAAAAATATGCTCAAACCAGTCGCGCTCATCTGAGCGTAGGGAAAGAATTCAGAAATCCAAAGCATTTTCATAGATTTCTATCTCCAGCGCTGTATGAATTGGTGCAGCCATTTTTGAGAAAAATGCAAAGGATTATTTGATAATGGTGGCGAAGGACTGAGCAGAAGCAAGGCTGAAAACTTATGAGAAGAAGGCAAATGAATTTGTGAAAATAGGCAATCCCTCGTCCGCCTTTTATACCGAAAAATTGAGAAACAGACGGTTTCTGAGCACAGTACGCAAACAATGTTGAACAGGAATTGCACAGGGAAGACCCTGGGCGTCGCCAAAACCCTCCCCTGGCGCCGCGTCCAAGGCCCTATTAGGCCGCGCCAGGATGCTGCTACTGCTCCCTCAAAACCGGCTGGTATTCTGGTTTTCGGCTCCGACAAATTTCCATTATCCCTGTCTGATCATGGAAGAAAAGTGAAAGCCTATAAACAATAGCGTTGGCAGCAATTATATGGCCAAGAACAAGAGAAGGCGGCTGCCTTTTCCTCATCGCATATCACCAGAAAAGCCCGCTCGAGCCCTGATCGATGTATTTTATACGTCGATTTTATATACTTCTATGACTTAAATGATGTTTTTTCACGAGTCTTTTAAGTACTAATATATGTTTTCGATGAGTTTTGTAAGTTTCAGGATTATTGTGAAAATACGTGAAACTCCAGGGTTTTAAGTGCAAATTACAAGGAAGAGAAAAATTGAAGAAAAATGAAGACACGGACACCTTGCGGACGCAAGGTGCCTCGTGCCTCTGCGACCGCAAGGTAGGCAGTATAGGCCCCGAAGTCAGCAATCAAAGAATCAAAAGCCACCCACACTGGAAACCTTGCGGACGCAAGGTATCCAGCACCTTGCGACCGCAAGGTAGGCAGAATGCGACCTTTTCGGATTTTCACACAGTCATTCGATCCAAACACAACTCCCGAGTATATATAGAAGTCAGATGCCGAGCCTAAGCAGAAGGAGGACGGCTGGAAGCTCTCTTTATATAGATTTTAGGTAGTTTTAGATTGTATAACATAGTTAGGTTTTGTAATTTCAAGTATTGAAGATCAAATCATGCCTTTCATCATCTCCATGTGTTGTTCATCGTCTATGATGAACTAAATCATCCCTAATCTAGGAGGTGGGAGGTAACTTGTATCGAATTTATGTTTTGATTCATATATATATGTCTATTCAATGCTTGTTGATTGTGTTGTTTATCAATCCCTATATTATTTTGCTTTGAACAAATGAATGTAATCGCAAATAATAAAGGCTTAGAGGTGCGGATAACCGCATGACCAGAGTGCATATGTCGTACATTAATCGGCTCACCAACACAATAAATTGGACCTATCGAAGCACGAGAGTGATAAGTTAGGACCAGTGTTCTTACATGATCTAGGTGACAGATAGATCATAAATCTAGGTGACGACTAGATTGCTAGTTCTGTGCTTAGGATATAGAATGGGTGAATTTTTGGGATGGAGGCCGAACCAATTGTTCAACAGACTATATATATTTTTAGTGAACGAACCCAAGACATTGAATGACATTATTATGAATTGAACATAAAGGAGATATAAGTGAAACCCAGAATCCTAGATTTCCACTCACCATAAGATCTTCATATCTGTTATTACTGTCTAATTAGTTAAATATCTATAACTATTAATTTAGAGTAGAATTAAACATAAAAACCCCCCTTAGGTTAATAATTTGCTATCTATAATCGCACTGTTCGTGATCACTTGTCTCTGTGGGTTCGACCCTTGCTTCCGAGTCTATTCTATAATAGTCTTGTACACTTGCAAGGAAATAGATAAAATAAAACATCGATCAAGCCCGAAGGTGTATTTTTTTTAAATCCGGTTCTGAAATACAGCGTGCCATTACCCTTAGATATTGGTATAGCTTTATTTTATGTGTGCGTTTTTTAGTCTGCATTTTTAATATTTTGCATCATATAAGATTTTATTGCATTATATAATAAATAATTGTACATATTGTAGTACGGAAAAGAAAAAAAAAGAAAGAGAAAGCTAATAAATGCAGGTATTTGAAGACTAATGTGCATGGGAAGACTGGCTCCTATCAAGACCACCTCCCATAACCTAAGGGCCCTCTGTGCCACCAGCTCTGTATGCTCGTCCTCTGCCCCGAGCGCGGCTTGACCCGGCATCCGCATCATTGTCATCATCGCCCCGGCGACTGGTCTGCCGCACCGCATTATTCCCCATGCAGGAAAGCTCGTCAACAATCTTTTGATGAAGCTCGTTGATACTAAAAAAGCCCCGCAGCAGCCTCTTGTAGGTAGACACGTTCACCTGAAGAAAAAAAAGTGAGACAACAAAAGAAAATACATCAGTCTCCAAAAAAAAATGAAGGAAAAAAAATATATGCATGATAAAAATAAAAAGAGAGATGCAAAGATAAATGTGTCTACCGAACGGGCATGCTCTGGAACTCAACACTCCTCAGGAATATTGGCATCAGGAAGCACTTCCTCTACCATCCGGTCGCCCCAATGATACTGAAAGGTAGAGAAGACATCATCAGGCTCAGTAAATTCCAGATGCTCGTCGAGAGATGGGATGGAGGACCCCGGCCTGACCGAAGCATCAGAAGCCCGTCTGGGTGCAGCAGGAGCAGGAGGGGGAGGATGAAGCACGGTCCGCAAGAAATCCTCATAAGCCATAACCGGAAAGTCAGTCGGGGGCATGAGAAATTTCGACAGGTATTGATACCTGTTCGGCAAATGGTGCGGCTCTATCACCCAAAAAAAGGCCTAGGAGGCACCACTGGAGGCACCAAAACTGAATAATGCTGGCGGTTGACCCGCTTGCCCATGTATAAAGAATCGACCATGATGGATACCATCAGTATCCGGCAGCGGCTCAGCCCTAAAGCCACAGCATAATGTCCCTCCAGCCCCTCCCAAGGAAGAAAATACACCGTGCCTGCACTAGAGCTAGCAATCCACTCCTGCACTCGCTCCTTCTTTGAGCAGCCGTCGTCCTGGTCCGGCCGAACCCTGTTCTCATCCACAAATTCAGCCAAGTAGGGTGGCTGGTGGACACGCTGATGTAGCCGACCCGGCGTGAAGTGAAAAAATGAGTAGGCCCAGACCTGCAAAAAAAAAAAAAAAAAGAGAATTTTTTTCAGCAATGAAAATATATACGCTGCAAAAAAATAAAATATAAAATATATATATATATATATATATATATATGCTAATAAAAAAAAGCAGCAAAAAGCAGGAAAAAACATATACCTCCCACGTCGGGGCAAACCCATTCAGAGTCGGCGAGTCGTTGCGGCTAGCCCTATCCATGGAAGCATAAAGCTCGGCCAGGCCCGCCTGCCCCCAATCAGTCATAAGCGGGAATCTGCTCAAAATCTGTCATGCATGCCAGGACAGAAACTCTTAAGGTGGTGGAAGAATTGGCAAAAAGCGACGTGCCAAGGAAAAAGAATAAGAACGTTCTAACAGCGCGAGCCACGGCTACGGGGTCATTTTCTGGGACCCGCCCGGCGTTGTCTAGAAGCCATTTCCGTACGCTGCCTATATAAATCTCATCCGCCGACTTGTATTCCGGCTCAAAACCCAAAAGGTCCTCCATCTCATCATGGTGCCGACGGAGAGTATAATCAGGCGCCAAGGTCCAACCAATGCTGGTAGGAAGGCCGGTGATAGCGGCGAAATCACAAGGGGTCATGGTCGCCTCCCCCTAACTAAAATGGAATGTGTGGGTAGTATCCCACCAGTAATCCCGTAACACGTTGAAAATGAGCAAAAAGCTCGAAAAAGGGCGGAAGGCGTGTAGAAAGGTGCTGAAACCAGAGCCCTCCACCAAAACTTGTGCCGCATTGGGCAGCATGCTATAAATATCTGCCATGTTGGCACAAGTGGCTCGAATCCGTTGAAAGGGCATGCGAAGCTGAAAAGAAAAAAAAAAGAAGGAGAAAAGGAAAAGGTGAGTTTACTATCTTTTATTTTCCTTGCAAAAAAAAAAAAGAATGAATAATAATAAAAAAATAAGTAATGATGAAGAATAAACATGTTGCATGCATCATATTTTGTAAATCATAAAATTGCAGCATAATAATTTCCGTGATGCATTTAAAAAAAGAATAAAACATTATTTTGCATGTAAGAAAAAAAAGTATATAATAAGCATTTGACATCCATGCATTAAAAAAAACCCGCATCTTTTAGCATTTGAAATATATTTTGGGCATCACGGCAATAAAATATATATGTATTACATTTTAGCATTTGAAAATTTTAATTGCATTCTCGACATCATCATAAAAATAAAAAAAGGAGTGCATTAAGTTTTTTTTTTCGAACAAAAAAATAAAATAAAATAAAATATATAATCTTTATCGCATTTTAGCATTTTCAAAACTTTAATTCGCATCTTTAGCATTCTAAGTAAAAAATAAATAAAAAATAGTTAAAAAATGCATCTTTTTTTGCATTTAAATATGTATTTTAGCATTTTAGGCATTATAAAAAGTGTATATTTTGCATTTAAAAGTATATACTGCATTTTTGCATCTTCGCATCCATGATGAAATAAAAATTGCTCATGCATCATATTAGCAAGCATCCCATAAATTTTTCTGCATTGGATGTGCATCAAATAAAATGAAATATGCATCTATCATTCACATTTATTATCCAATAGGCTGCATTATAGCATTAACAAAAGATAATAAAGTGACACCAATCATAAAAAGAAAATATTCTCATTGCATTTATTATGTCCCTGCAGCATAGGCATGCATAAAAAGTGAATTCTAGTGCATACAATATATTTGTTTTGTTTTGCATGTATCCGAAAATGCGTCCAAAAATATGTCCGAAAAAAATTGTATTATATTCCGAAAAGTCCATTTTATAGGCATGTAGCATATAAAAATATGTTTTAGCCTAAAGCATGCATCATATAGCCCCAAATTGAATTAATAAAGTAAATCATGCATTGTAGGGTCAAATAGTGCCCACTAGTTCAATTATGCATCGCAAAAATAAATTGCATAAATTTCATGCATCATCACCAAATTGCATCATTTTAGCATAAATATTGCATGCATAAGCATTATAAGCAGGGTCAGGAGTGCTCCAAAAGGCCAAAGCAGTGCTAAAATCTAGCAGATCTGAAAAATATCCAAGTGGATTTAGAAATAAAAAACTTACAGAAGTACTTGGAAGATTTGATACGTGGGTATTCCAATCGCGATGACTATTGCCCCAATCATCTTTGGAATAGCGGTATCTGATATAATTCCGGGTCAAGGGAGAGAGGTCTCTCCTCCTCTCGCCCGATTCTGGGTTCATCGGAGCCTTCCCTTCCTACATCGCGATGAAGAAGCCATCTGCTAGGAAAAACACGCAAATTGGCGGAAGAAAAATGAGAAAATGAGCGAAAATAAAAAAGAAATAAAGAAGCAGCAACAATGGCGGAGCAGAAGCAGAAAGAAAAAGAAAATGAGAAGGAAGCAGTAAGCTTCATTTCCTCCTTGCTCGTCAATAATAAGGGGTGAAAAAGGATTTTTCCTTTTCCCCCCTCCAGAGTTCAAAATTGCGGCACTTAAGTCCCTGAATTTCCAAAGCTGCAAAATGACCCCTGAAGCTTAACAAGAAGTTAACAAAGTTAACTTTGTTAACCAAATTCGACGGTCATCGATCCAAGAGCAAGGGAAAAGTTGTATCCCCAATAGACCAACCGCAAAATAAGTAGGAAAGCCAAAAAAATCGACGGTGAAGGTAAGAATTTTGTAAAAATAAGGCTTGCATAAGAAAAAGAAAAGAAAATAAAAGTAAGCATGCAAAATAAAATAAAAAATATATGGCAAGCATGCAAAATAAAATTAAAAAAATATGGCAAGCAAGCAAAAAGCAAAAGAAAAAAAAAAAATAAAAAAAAAAGGGAAAAATAAAAAGGAAAAGGAAAATAGAGAGGGGAAATGCATGCAAAAGAAAGAAAATGTGGAAAATATGTGCGTGCAACAAAAGAAAATGCGGTAGCAAAAGAAGAGATTTTCAGCTGAAGCTAGAAAATGCAGCAAAAAGAAAAGGAAATTCCAGTTGGAACCAGAAAATGCAGCAGCAAAAAAAGAAAATTTCTAGCCAAGGTTAGAAAGAGCAACATAAAGAAAGATTTTACAGCTAAGGAAAAAAATGCAACGACAGAAAGGGGAGAGATTTCCAGCGAAAGCCGGAACTGCAGCAAAAGAGAAAAATCCCCAGCAAGTGCAACAAGAGCAGCGAAGAGCAACATAAAATAGCTAGTGCAGCAAGAGCAGCATAAAGTAGCAAGTGCAGCAAGAGCAGCAAAGAGCAGCATAAAATAGCATGTGGCGACCCGACCCGGACTCCAATGCGGAATCCCAAGGTCGTGCCACCAAGACAAGCTAAGAGACGGACAAGTACCTGCTAAGCATAATGGTGCAAGTAAAAAACAATGAGCCGACTAGCTCGAAACAGGAATGTAAAGCCATGACGGCAAAACGGAACAACAAAAACAAAATCTGCGGAAACAAATCATAAGTGGAACCCAAGCCTTAAACCCTAGACCAAGGAACACAAGGCTAAGAGACAACTATCTCTTGACAAATCTACGACGCGCGTGACGCAACATGCGTACAGGCAACAAACCATCGGCAACCAAAGGTCGGCGAACCAACAAGAACCCAACCTGATAAACAACCACTCAACGGCTATAACATGCCGGAGGGACAAATCAACTAAAAGAATAAGAGATTAAATACTAGACAACGAAATCAAAATCTCACGACTAAAGTTGACGGAGATAGAAATAACCATAACACAATACTAGAATATGCGGGTTAAAACCTTGCTCGGGAAGACGACAAAATAACTTCTAAATAAATACAACAGCTCGACCAAACACGTCGGCTCCCAAAAAGAAATGATAATAAATTACTAACATAACTACCCAAGTAAAGTTTGCATAACTTTACATCCGCATCTCACAAGATGAATAAATACAATAATAAATCCAAGCTATCGCCGGGAAGACCACCTGCTAGAAATCACTAGTCCGCAACCGCAACGCGTACTAACGAGCTCACTGCACAAACTAAGGAAAACAAACACACGAAATGAGTCATAATGACCCAGTAAGCTACTAAATGCAACTGTATGACATAACATGACATGACATAATGCACCAGTATAAATACAATTGTGGCATCATAATAATATTGTACCAACAATAATCATGTACAACTAGAATATGGGACCCAGCCCTCAATAATAAAACCATGGGTCCAACCCTCAAATGATCACAACATGGGTCCAACCCTCAATGATCACAAATTTGCACTTAGCACGCTATTCACATAAGTGCGAGTATTAAACAACACAATAGGATATGTTATGGGCCCGGCCCCTACGTAGCTCCTGCAACAAAAACACTGTTAACCCAATATCGTGACTACGATGCTCGTGTCTTCGCATCGATATACCGAACTCCGCCGGCTAATAGCAGCCTGTGACGCACGTATTGATACGGCAAAGGGGCTACTTCCCCATTGCGGCCAACAATGTAGGGGTGTGTGAGGTCCCAGGTACGACGATCCATAGCGAATACGAATCTGACGATTCGTATAGGCAATGTATCGTCCCACCCTGACATAAAAATCATACCAAATAATGCCAGCTGGACTCAATGCAATGCACAAGTATATATTTACTCGTCAAGACCAAATAAGGATCGAATTCGACAAGAGCGAACCCGTCCGACCAAATGCTCAAGTATGTATTTACTCAATATAAACAAATAAGAAATGAATTCGACAAGAGCGAACTCATCTGACCAAGTAGGTTATTATTTTCTACCATAAATCAAGTCAAGACAAATACATTGCTCACAGCCAATTAATCTTAAAAGATCTCAAGTCGCCAATTAAATCAAGAATAACATAAACCCACCAAGAATCATATTATGAGGTCTATAATGGACCTCTACTTGAAATCAAACCAAAGACTACACCGTAGTCATAACCCACAAGTACGTTCATGTGCCACCGATCAATTTTCCCCAAAAGTGAGAACTCACTCAATAATTATTTTTCAACCATACTCGAGTCCATAGGTTGGTCTCTAATGTATCGTGCTCTCACGAGCACGTTCTAAATAAATTCCCCAATGAGTATCGTTAGCATAGGTGTCACAATTAGACATAAAGTGAGATACTCGGGTGCTCACAATCATAAGCAACCAAAACCCGAACATCGTAGGTATTAACCCAACGTTCATTAGTATATTATTGAACTTGTAACGACTCCGTTGAGTCTTAATACTACATTTCATTATTTATATATATCGCAAATCCCTAAATTAACACTCCCTTCAAATGTATAACAAAGTCCTAAAATTCATTCGGGCTTGATTCCCAAGCCAAAAAATCCAAGAATTCATCGTAATCATAATCCCACTTGAAGTTTATGAACTAAGTGCTCCACAAACATAATCAAACGAAACCCAAACATCGTAGGATTTCAACCCAAGTTCACTAACACATTATTGAGCTTATAATGACTCCGTTGAGTCTAAATACTAAGTTTCATTCTTCACACATTTCATCAATCTCAACATTTACACCCATTTCAATTAATAACAATTCCCCCAATAATTCGGGCTTGATTCTTAAGCCCTAAAATTCATAACAAAACTCAATATAAATCATAACCCATTTCTTACAACACATAATAACATTCAAATCATGCTATTCATGTTATTAACAAGTTCACATCTCCAAAAATCCCCAAAATGGGCACACATAGCATATCAAGTGTTCATTGCCCACAAATATCACATAGGTTGTTTTCCTTAGGGCCAATGAACCAAAATAAAAAGAAAGTAACTTACCTAGCTCGGATGAAAACTCCAAAGAACGAAAATCCAATCGGTGAAGTTGTTCTACTCGTCGAGGGCTTCACGAATCCGAAGTTTGAAGGCAATCCGACGATTGGATCTTCATGGATCGAAGAGAGAAGGGCTAGGGTTTGAAATCTCCCATGGACTCTCTCTCTCTCTAACTCACGGTTTGGGGAAGAGAAATGAAGGAGGAAAATGGCTGAAAATGGTTGGGGGTTTGTGGTTATAACACTCACAATTAAAGAGGGTAGAATAAACATTGCATTGGTACACTTAGTGAATGTTTAGGGTTAATCATATCTTAAATTTGGCTAATGATGCTCAATAAAATCAACCCAACATCTTAGGACTCATTAAGGACTAATTGGGAAGGTTAGGGAGGGATTAGGATGGGTTTTAGTAAGGGTGGAATGGGTAAAACATCAAAAATCACAAAACAGGGCAAAGCAGAGTCGGGGCACCTTGCGGTCGCAAGGTCCCCCAAGCCTTGCGTCCGCAAGCTCCTCAGCCCACTCCTTGGACAATTTCTGATGACCTTGTGGGGGCAAGGTCCTTCCCCCTTGCGGCCGCAAGCCTCCCAGACCAAAAAGGGCTTAGAATTCAACCCCAAATGACCTCAAACACTCAACAAAACCAACACAAGGTTCAAACCCCATCCAAAGTAGGTCTAGAACTCCCATACAACACTCATAAACAACCCCCCGAAACAACTCGGAGCGAAACCGGGAAGGGGTGCAACAACGTGCAACCGAAACGACGAATGAACTAGCAATTGAACGAGCAATGAAAGGAGACTTTAAGGCAAGTCTAAGGGCTAATTAAGAAGCTTGAATACTTCTAGAAAGTTGAATAACAACTAGGGGAATAAGAACTCCAAAGGAGAGATGATTACACGACTCAATCCCCGAACTACGCGATAGAGACGAATGCTATCTCCAAAGCTTCCAAATCATCGATAGACTTAAGGAACACCTCCAACTTGAAGTCTAATACATCTAAACATGTTAATCAATCATCATGTAGAGGTCTAGGATCAAACCGAGGTCTCAAACGCAAAACGCAAGAAAACTCTCAATCGCGTCGCATTCCGACTATCGTCGAGTCACGACTTGTGACTTTAGCAAGTCAACAACTATATGGCCTCTCTTAATAGTGTGTTTGGTCCTAATGTGGTCTCCCAAACACATCTAGAATCTCTCGAAAACCAAACATATCATCAACAAAGGGAGAAATACGAGTATGGTACGCAAACCAAGCTAACGAAGGATTGGGGTGCCACATAGCAAGTGCAGTAAAAACAACATAAAGTAGCAAGTGCGGCAAAGCAGCAGCAGCGACAGATGGTCGCAAGGGCAAAGCAAAGGTAAGAAAAGGAAAATATTTTTCCTTTTCTGTGCATTTGTGTTTGGAAACTTTCCCTTAGGGGGCACGTAACCCCGAATCAGAGGGAAAGACTTTGTTCTCCGACGAAGGTTGAGTTCTTGAGGGGGCATTGCATTTCAGGAATGTGTGGCTGTGTTTGGAAACTTTCCCTTAAGGGGTACGCAACCCCGGATCAGAGGGAAATGTTTTGTTCTCCGACGAAGGCTGAGTTCCTGAGGAGGCATTACATTCCAGCATGGTATGAACTACGTTTGGTCTGATTCCTTGTATAAGGATACGTAGACAGCCTATTTCGGTAGGCGCGACCACCGCAGCACTTGTTGGATAGCTTTGCAACACTGGTTTGATAGCTTTGCATCACTTGCTTGATAGCATTGCAGCACTTGTTTGATAGCATTGCAACATTTGTTTGTTTAGCATCGCAGCACTTGTTTGTTAGCATCGCATCACTTGATCCCCAGCAGAGGTGAACTACGTTCGGTCTGATTCCTTGGATAAGTATATGTAGGCAGCCTATTTCGGTAGGCACGACCATTGCGTGCATGCTTGTTTAGGTTTTGGTCCGAACTAAGTTTTGGTCTGATTTCCTTTATTAAGGGATACGTAGGCAGCATACATTAGTAGGTCCGACCATTAGAACATTTTATTGCATATCTGCTTAAAAACTACGATAACCTGCTATAACCGACTAAATATGTCTAGGATATGGAGGTTTGGTTAGCATTATAAACTGTTGCATTATAACTGTTACCTGTTGCA
Source organism: Codonopsis lanceolata (assembly GCA_013146195.2). Classification (NCBI taxonomy): domain Eukaryota; kingdom Viridiplantae; phylum Streptophyta; class Magnoliopsida; order Asterales; family Campanulaceae; genus Codonopsis; species Codonopsis lanceolata. The sequence goes on along the minus strand of CM028382.1, from coordinate 78,549,385 downwards.
TTTCTTTCCCATTATAATTGCACGAAATTGGAGAGTCTATTTCTTATCAACGATGTTCGTCTACTCAGTAAGTCTCGGGTTACCCGTAGACTCCATCGTTGAGGGGCTCTGTAGACACCCTAATTTCGTACTCCTGGTATGTAACTCTAGCATGTGATATCAAGACCTGTGAAAACTTAACAAATGTCAAGTTACAGGAGTTAAAAAATGCAAAAGGCAAAGCAGGATGCGCAAAACAGTGAAATGCAGGGGCTAAAGTGTCAAAATTGAAAGTTTGAATAGTGGGCTAGCGCTGCCAAAAGGGGACCTTGGCACGGCGCCCAAGGAGCCTTTTGGCCGCGCCCAGATAGCTATAGTGTACCCCGGACTTAACGCATTGTGCAATTTTTGAAGCGCGGTGTACAAGGAAATCATGCACGCTGAGAGAAATTATATTTCCCGATGAGTCCTCTTCTTAGCCTATAAATAGAAGGCTTGGGGCTCACTTTCAGACACCCCTAAGACACCGATAAAATTTCTCTGCGTCGTTGTTACGCTGAGAAATTAGTGAGCGAAGTGAGATAGGGAGTGACCCTTCCATAAAGCCTCAAAACCCTGCCAAAACTCCGCCAAAAGTAAATCCAAGCGGTCAAAGTGATCCCCTAGCCTTCTAGTTAGGTATCCACCCTATTTCCCTAATCCAAAGCCCTCGGAAAGAGCAGTTGCTCTGCCCGAGTAAAAAGGCCAAAACCACAAAAAATAAGCCGTTATTCTGCCCAAACCGCAGCAACAATAGCATAAAAAGTCTCCTTCTCTCGAGAAACACAGAATGAGCACACCACGCTCTAAAAGGTAAAACCTTTAAGAGCATTTAGTTTATAAAAGTTATTTTCAAAATCCGTCCCAATGTAAAAATATAAGTCGTTGTGCTGCCCGGATTTAGTTAGAAAATACTATGTAAAAGAGTCGTTATTATGACCAAATATTTTTAAATGTATTTGTAATTATTGTAAGGAGACAGCTGCAAGTTCGTAAATAACGTAGCCATGGATGTATTTGCTTTTACTTCCTGTCTTTTAATGCTTTGTTTATTTGCTAAATAAATATAACAAAAAACATACTTTAGCCAAAAACCGTTTTTAAGACCGAGAGGGCGAGTTGGGTGCCTAGCACCTTCCCAACTCGTAACTTAGCCTCCGAACCCGTTTTTGCAATCTCTGGTTTTTCTTTATTTCTTCCTTAAAATAAAGATGACGACTCTATAAAACATTTTGGATCCAGTGGGGCGTCGCAACACTCCTTTCTTGCACTTTTCCGTTTTCCCCTAAAAAAAGGAGAATGAGAATGAAAGGGTGATGCATTCCTATATCCTGATATCCCCTAAAAAAGGGATAACTTGATATAGAAAACCCAAAGCACTCATAGTGATCCGAAATAGGCCATAAGATAATTTTCATAAAATCCATAGTGGGGCCTCGCAACACCCTTTCTTGCACTTTTCCGTTTTCCCCTAAAAAAGGGAGAATGAGAATGAAAGGGTGATGTATTCCTATATCCTGGTATCCCCTAAAAAAAGGGATAACTTGATGTAGAAAATCCAAAGCTCCCATATTGGAACAAAAATTCACTGAAGTTACTAAGGCGTATTCAAACACGCTATTTTAGGCAGCACTCCTCTCGCACTTTTAATTTCGTCTTCCCCTAAACAAGGGAGGATGAAATGAGAGCAATGGTGTCCCGTATCCGCACGTATGCGCACCCCTATCCAAGGGCGCACGGGGCGCGGGCGCAGTCCCGGGAACCCACAGGTCCCCATGCCCAAGGGCCCCTACATCAATCATGATCCCCAAAAGAATTAGGATTTCCGTTTTTTGTTTCACTTAAGGATTAAGATTTACTTTGTACTATAAGTAGGGCTTTACTTTCTATATAAGTTTCAGATTAGAGATTTGAGTTTTGAAGAAAACGTAATAGAAAAGAGCAAGGTTCTTGTTCAACTACCGTGCTTTATTTTCTTAAAGATTAGAAGGTAAATCACAAAGGAATCTTTACGTTAGGTGAGTGTAGCCTAGATGATGAACACTCCATACATACCCATTCTGCCAATCTATCTTTTAATTTTCGTTTTTGTTAAGCAATTCCTTAGTTGATTCCACAACTATCGAAAGAGGCTGTAATATATACATCAGAAAGTATATATATGTATGTAAACATGAGGGAGAAAGAATAATATGGCTGCTCCTTAGTTGTTTTGCTGGGAAAGGAGAGACCTCACCTCACGAGGAAGTCTCCACCTTTTATATTAAAGGGCTATACCTTCACATAATTGGGCTTAGGCTCTTTTCTGGATACGGGCTCGGGCTCCATGCCGAGTATGAACTAGGCCCAATCTTCTAAATACAATTTCAGAGTACACTTTTGAGCTATCTTTTCTGGCCCAATATTTTGGTACACATCAATATATAAATGGGTGATAATCGGCCGGTCCTCTGTGATGATATTATAACCGAAAAAGTCTCCTATATTTGTTTTCACCCGCTAAAGTACATTTTTGGTGATAAAATGACAAAGATACCCTAAATGAACAACAAATGTGCGCACACAGCGCGCACAAAGCCACTGCCCAAATTTGGGCATCAAAATGAAAACATTGGGTATCGAAATGCACAATTGAAATCTGTCAAAATTTGAGCGTCGAAATTCAAAAAGCCATTGCCCAAATTTGGGCATCAAAATGAAAACATTGGACATTGAAATGCACAATTGAAATTCGTCAAAATTTGGGCGTCGAAATTCTAAAAACCACTACCAAATTTGGGCATCAGAAACACTGGGCATCGAAATACACAATTAAACACTGCCACCAAATATTAACATAGTTGGGCCCCGCAACGGACAAGTTGACGTGATAATGAATAAATTAAATACTACTACACAATATCAACAAGGTTGGACATTGAAATGAACAAAATTGAACACTGTCACCAAATATCAACATAGTTGCGCCTCGTAATGGATAAAATTGGCGTTAAATTGAATAAATTAAACACTACCCACCAAATATCAACAAAGTTGGGTATCGAAATGGACAAAATTGAACATTGCCACCAAATATCAACATAGTTGGGCATCAAAATGGACAAAATTAGTGTCAAAATGAATAAATTAAACACTACCACCTAATATCAACAAAGGTGGACATCAAAATGAACAAAATTGACGTCGGAATGAATAAATTAAACACTGCCCCCAAATATGTGTGTAAAAATTAGGCATCGAAAAACTTTCGAAACCCAAAATAGTGATTAAAAGTTATGGTGGGTCGTGTGGTTCATGAGGAATCAAAAGTTAAGGAGAAAATGGTCGAAAAAGATGACAATAGGTCGGCATTGGAGAAAAGAGAGATGTAGACGAAGCTGGAGGTAGAAAAGAAAGAGAGTGTGACAGAGATAAGAGAAAGAAGTAGTAGGAGGAAGAAGAATCCGTACTGGAATAGTGAAATTAATATAAAGAATCGATTTGGAGCAGTTCCCTTTGTGATCAAAATCAAAATGTTTTCAATTGTAATACGCAAAGAAGAGAGAATGAACAATCCATGAGTTTTATTATAACATGATTTTCAAACAACCTCTCAATCGAAGTTTTTATTGGGATACTACGAAGATGAAGAGAAAATGCAGAAGAAATAAAAATAAGCTAAACAAATTTGAATTTGACATAGGTTGAAAGAGAGAATGACAGAGAATAGAGTATTTTTGGAACACAATTTTGAAAAAAACACTTTACGCGTTGGATAAAAAAGTTAATGAGTTCAAAGTTTCTTCGGATTTGAACATGTGTGTTCTTTTTTGTTTTTTTTTCCTGAGCAAAATGTGTGTAATATATATATATATATATATATATATATATATATATATATAATACTGTTAAATAAGACAGTTTCCTGCCAAAAACAGAACATCACTTTTGTCTTATCTACCATGTGGGATATGAAAATATACACGACTTTCTATAAATCCAAAATCTAGATAACATTTAATCTATTAATAAAAAACATAAAACATTAATTTATTGATTAGTTAAAAACTTTTGAAATTCACGAAACCTCTCTATATTTAGTTTTTATTCTTTATTTCTTAGAAACAAATTAATTTCTGTATATGTTTGATACATAGTAAATGAGTACAGAAGTTGAAACATTTATTGGGCAACTGAAATCACTTCTATTGATCTATTTTCCTATTCATTTTACTTATTTATAGTTTAATTAAAAAATATGTCATATATTTAACACACAAGTACAAAAACTACTTAATTATTAAAGCCTCACGCGCACAAAAATGCCTCACGGACCCTCTTCAACTTAGTCTAAATATCTTTCATTGTCAGCACAAAACACTTTTTGAGCGGTAGTGTACTAATGAACAAATAGTTTATCGTACAATTACAATTATTAAATATTTTACTTTAAGAGTATTTTAAAAATTATACTTATAATTATTATAATATTTTATTTTTACCTTTCATTTGTGTCGTAAGAAGTAGCACATTATTTGTATTTTAAATATTTTTGTAATTATGATTAACTTCAATGTCATTAATATATTCATTTAATAATTAGACTTTTCAAAAAATGATATTATGGGTGGAACGGAGAAAGTATTTAGTGATTGATATTGTTAAGATTCTTATTCTTATTAATAAGCAAAAACTTACAAACATCATTTTACTAGTATTTTATATAAAACATATCTTTTTGATCTGACTCACCATGTATTGGTGGTTTAAATTGTGAGAGAGTGAAACTTTATCTTACGAATCATGACCGTCTTACATGAGACATACTCTACCAATAAAAATTAAAAGAGTAATTCGTATGACATAATTTTATTTTCTCACATCTCAGCACATCAACACACTGTGGGTCGAATTAAGAATAACTGTCTTATAAAAATTACCTGTAAAATGGTAGTTTCTAAATTTTTACCAAATTAAATTCGGTACTAATTTATTAGTGGTTATGTTTGATGTGCTGAAAAATATTTTCAATGTAGTTATATCTATCAAGTTAATATTAGCAAGTGCCATAGAATATTATAGAGTAGTGTTTCAGAATTAATTAATCACAAAATTAAAATTACTGATGTGAATGTTAAAAAAGGTTCAACAACAAATAGTATTTTTTACTTAAAAAACTGAATCCAATCATGTCAACACACAAATCAAGAATATGTAATCCATTATATTATAAATATTATCAATGATTCCCATGTAATCTTTACAACAAAGCTTTCATTTGGGGAGCTTAACCTCTATTTTTTTCTATTTTATTATAAAAATGTCATTAAACTTTCCATTTAAGTTTTCCAATAAAAATATTCTTTCAACAATGCATAAACTCCAACATTTTTATATACCCCATCATCTTTATATTCACTAATTTAATATTTTTATAGAAAAATGGCTAAAAATTTGAAAAATTCATAGAATTTTTTTCTGATATCCAAATGAAACAAACCAAGTTTCTATTTGTAGGTAAAAATATTTACTTTAATACAGAAAAAAAATATTAAAAAAATATATTTTTATGGCTGAAAATTGGCAAAAAAAAGAAAATGGAGGAAAAGAGAATGGAATGATGTCATGTGAAGAATAGGATGAAGAGTCAGGAAGTGGCAGGAGTGTTTCTTCCAAAACGCCTGTGTTTTGAAGGTTAAAAAAAAAAACGATGTCGTTTTTGACTGGATTTTTTTTCTTAAGCGTGAGAGCTTAAGATGCTCCAAAAACACCTTTATGCTTAACTAAGCATTCTTTAGCTCCCCTGTTATTTGCTAGAATCCTTTTAGCTTTTGGTTTAGCTCCTTTGTTATTTTCACTCTTAGGAACCTTTCTAATAAAGTAACAAACAAAATATGGATAAAAATGATAATAACAGTGACATCCTGAAAAATAAATACATTACAAAGTATAATTTTTTTGGAACCATCCGAAAATGAATAGTGAAAATTGCAAAGAGTGCATCACATTAACATTTTCATAACTTCAAATTAATTCCGAAGCACCACTCATATTTTTTTTTTCATTTTCTCTTTTAAATTTGACACGACATAAACCAAAACCAGTATTTTTTTTCAGCTCATAATTCGTTCGTACTTCTCCAATATAGTTGGTTAATTTCGTTCAAAGATTGAAATATGTATCCATAATATCTAGTCTGTAGTTACTAGTTAGTACTCTCCCCGTTCAGCCCAAATAGTCTACTATTTCATTTTGTGATATTTCACTTAAAAAGTTTATTTTAAAAAATTAAGACATAAAAATATCATTCTATTACTAATAATATGATTGTATTTTTTTTAAAACTAATCGAAACACATATTTTAAAGACATTTGTGTAAAAAAAAAGTAATTACACCGACATTATATCAAAAATTTACTCTTAAATAAATTAGGAGAGGTATCGTTTCCATCATTTTTTATACAATATTACTAATTTCCTCTCAAAATATAGCAAAATACTAGTTATTTATAATTAAATAAATGGACTTATAAATAATTTTAACAGAACGAATGCATAAATATTCTTGATATTTTAAATACATACTGAAACGAAATATTAACTTTATACACCATTCATTACTAAATAATTGTTCATTTTCCCTTTTTCATCCATTTTAGAAGATTGTTCGGTTTATAAACTTTTATTTTCAGAAAAATACTTTTACTAGTTTTGCTTTAACTATTCTTTCTAACCTAATGATGATTCCATATACATAATTAATTTGTCCTAATCTATGGTCCAGTCAAACACATTCGTTATTTAGGATTAGAGGTGCTGTTTGGTAGTCATGATTAATGTCAGATAAGATTAATAAGTCAAGTTGCCTGATGTTTGATAAGCAATAGGTGGTCGGGACTAATAATACGAGTTATCAGGATAAAGTCATTATCCTCTCACTATTAATACCAAGGAGGAGAGTGGTATTATTAGTACCCTCACTAAAAAGAATTATGATTAACATTTGTAATCTCAAAACTACCCTGATATACAAGTGAGGGTTAATAACGAGGCACTAATAATACTGAGATTAATAATACTGTTAATCCTTATCCGACTACCAAACAAGCCAAGAGATAATATTTAAAAATAGACATTAAAAATAGACTTTGATACAATTTGTTTTTCTTTTCCAAATGAAACTAATTTTGGAATCAATGAAATACTCACTCATTTCTGAGCAAGAGTTCCATTCCAAAGTTAAATTTTTCTTAAAAATAATACTTTTAATAGTGCATTCGTATTAAAATGATAATTTTATGTCTTTGTTTTTTAAAATAAACTTTTTAAATAAAGTATCAAAAAATGAAATAATCTGTTTCTTTCGAGGAATTAATCTGTTTTTATCTGTGATGAGGGGATAAGACTCGAAGAAGGAATGCCCACAGTGACGTACACGTTTAAAATGGCCACCCCGACTCCTTACATATATATACGTTGAAGAACTTTCTTCCTTCATCTCTCCCTCTCTATCGCTCAAATTTCTCTCCAAAATTACAAAGAAGAAAGATTAGAAGGATGATGCGCGGAGTGAGGTCATTAGCCACAACATTGTTGCTGAGCAAGCAGACGCTAACGCAGCGACAGCGTGCTTTCTTTTCGTCATCTTCTTACCTTTTCGATGATACCCAATTACAGGTTTCTCTCTCTCTCTCTCTCTCTCTCTATATATATATATATATATATTACTTGTGTTTGCTACTCTTTTTTTGTTTTTGTTTTTGTTTTTTTAATCTCTACCCTGATTGTTTATTTACTGATGAGTATAAGAATTGCAATTTCTGTTGGGTTAGATGTTTTGCTTATGTAGAAATTTGTTGCGGGTTTGAGTGTTTTTTTCGCAATTTTTCTCTAAAATTTATAGTTATTACGGTCACTTGGTTTTACAAAAATTTAGCTAATTGAGAAATTTAATCATGATCCAGATGAGAATGAAAAGTACAATCAAGGTAATTGAATTGTTTCTTTATGAGGGGGAGGTTTGCTTAACAATGTAGTAGTTGAGAGGCATCATTCAATCTTCTTACGCCTATACGAGCAACAAATTTATCAATAAGATTTTTGCTTAGAGATAAATGAATCTTTTTTATTTATTTATTAGAATAGAATATGATTTTCAACTTAGAAGCTGTAAATGCTTATTGTGGTTATTCATACGGTCTTCCAGCAAACCTTCCGATTGTCCCTTCAATCCATCTCAGTGAGTGTGCAGGTAGAGCATGTATCGACCATCTTAGTCTCTTCCAAGCGCTCTACAACATGAGCCATCCTATCTGGTCTGATTTGGGTAATTTCTTCTGCAATTTTAATTGTGTTGTGGGCCGTGGAGTCTGTAGTTAGCTTAGCTATAGGCTAGAGTAGTCGACGTACTGGTTCTGAATTATAGCCTCCCGTCACATACTGTGCGTATGAGTCTGTATTTAATGCATCTGTGCACAAATGATTATTAAAATTTCTTCTTTTTTCCAATTTTCAGACTTCTGATCAGTACTCTTAGGGTTCGTTTGGTTCTCAGGAAAGTTGTGTTGGGAATGGATATCTCATTTCTAGATATGATTTTCCCTGGAATGATAGGATTCAAAAATTCCCATTCCCGCATTTGGACAAGTAGAAAAGAAAGGCATGGGAAAATCTAATAATTTAATTCTCATTAGTCACTCTAATATCTGCTTAATTTATTTTCTTACTAGACGAAGATATGATTTAAGTGGTGTACTACATAGTTATCAGGATCCTACGTACTCCCGTATGGCCGTACCCTATGATACATATCAAAAAATTGGGTCATCCATATGTATCTTATGTGCGTATCCCATATGACAACGTGAGAAAGGAACTTTAGGATTCTTCAGATTCCTTGTTAAACTACAAATACCGGCTATAAGGATGCTCTTACATTCTCAAGAATGATAGCTGTTATCTCAATTCTCAACTACCTTTTCACTCGCAGAAGTTTAACAGGATTTTAGGATCACAAGTTTAAGGAATTTTTTTTGATAAGTAATTACAAGTTAAAGGATTGATCTAGCAGAAATCATCAAAATCTTTCAAAAAGGGGAATACATGTAGCGGTTGTAAAATAACAACATTCCCTCGAGGTCACGACATGTGATTCCTTTCTAATCAATGAATTGTATTTGACATGTCTTCTCCAATTCGCTTTGGCAAGTTCAACTACTAGCAAAACAACCAACTCAGTGAAAAATGCTAGAATCTTCCTTGTCAGTAAATCTCCATTCAGGTGGGTGTGAAAGTGATCTCTCAGCTTCCCTTTGGACCAAACCTTCTAATACATTTGGAGGTGGTTCTTTCTCAGATTTACGTAGATGTTGCTTGGTTTATTCTTGTAACACACTCTACTCATGTTAGTTTGTCTCCTTTTTGGTCTGCGGTGGACTTCTCATGTTAGTGCTGAGATTTTTTGTTCTTAATCTCTCCCTACTCACCTATCTAGAGGCAGAATGATGTTTATGCCTACTTACTTATATGAGTTTTATGCTTAACAACATTTCACATACGCAATTGTGAGAGTGCTTGCATGCATATCTATGCAACACCTGTTATGAGAATCAAACGTTAAATCATGTTGCTGATACCTTTTTACAATCTTCATCAAATTTTCTTGCCTATTAAGCTAATTATCGTGCCTTTGGTGTTTGTCTTACTCATTCTTGCAACGTTGACAGTTCAAAGATAGTGTTGCACAGTTTGCCCAAGAAAATATTGCACCTCATGCATCAAAAATAGACAAAACAAATTATTTTCCAGAGGTTTGTGAGAAATTCTTTTTTTTTTTTCCTTCAAAAGCCTGAATACCACTTTACTGAAATTGGATGTATCTCATTCTCTTGCCAGGATGTCAACTTATGGAAATTAATGGGGGATTTCAATCTCCATGGAATTACTGTGCCAGGTAAAACCAGTGTGATCACCTATTTCATTATTTACTTTTCTGTTGCTCGGCAATTTGAAGAAATGCAATAATGTGATTTGGGTAGTTTGGTAGTAATTATTTCATGACTATGGCATGAGCAGGGAGATCTATCTGCTCATGCTTAGGCAAGTCGACTGGTACCAACTTCTTGAGGACCTTTATTTCAATGAGAATTTCTCATTGTTTTTATCTTCTTGAAGTTCATTCATGCCCTCTAATCGTTTAGTATTCTGCATTCTCTATTTTCTGTACTGTCAAATTGTAAAGAAGAAATGACATTGTTTAAGGTGTCTGTTATTATGTAGGCTGGTATACCTTTGCTGTTTCATCACGTTGCAGTGATTCATTAGTCATATTTTTCAGGATGCTTGCTAGGTGCACAAGTATACTTGTCATATGCATACCCCATATGTTAATAGTCCGGCACAAGCTTCTCAAGTTACTTTGCAAACATTTGCTCTTCTTTTCGTTATTGTAGTGCTGAGTGTAATATCTAATCTCCTAATCCCTTATTTTCTCCAAAATATTATGACTGTTAATGGAAAAAGATTAAGAAAGGGAGCAAAAATGTTAGTCGCTTGATTCTTGAACATTGAACCTTTTGGTTTTGATTGGTGCATGGAATTGGGATCAGAGGTTTGGAGCACAAGTATAATTCTATTGGGTTAAATGGGTTTTGCTCAGCTGTAGTTAAAATAAGTAGAAAATCATCACTCCAAAAAATTTAATTGATATTTGGTCAAATTTTCTTTAACATACCCACTTTACCCTTTAAAAAATGTAATCCAATTACTTAAGAAACATCATCTTCAACCTCTTCTTATATCACTTTCTCACCCCATATGGATAAAGATAAATTTGGATTAACCCACATCATGTTCAAGCTTGTGCACTTCGCCGTCTATCTCCACTTTCCCCTCCAACTACTGAGTGTTTGCAAATACTCACAGGGTTTGTCACGCGTGTAACCAAGTTTTCCCCATATTCAGCTTAATTCAGATTTGTTGAAATATAGTCCATTAGCTCTATGCCAAGGTATGTTGCAGAGTTTTTTACATGCTTCATATGGCTTTGTTCAAATCTGATTAATCAAAATCATGGGTAAGTAGGGTATGCGATTGAAAATTGAAATGTTTCAAATAGGTTGAGAGGGTGTATGATATTGAAAATCCACTCTCTTGTCCCAAAATGAATGTTCAATCACACTCATTTTTATTCGTATTTTTACTTTGTTGTACAGATTTGGGTTCTATTGGTGTTAATGGGCATTAGCAATAGATTCTCATTGTCCTTAAGTTTGAATATTGTTTTTGAAAGAGCTTGTGCAAATAGAGAGAGACAGAGAGGAACCATAAATGGAATGGTCCAATTAATTAATTAAAAAAAAGTTCTGTTTGTGTAATACCCCCATTCCACATCGGGTAGGTGTGAAAATTATGTGCAATTTATAAGGTGGTCACACTCTACTGATGGGAACCAATATCATCCATGGACTTTTGGGTCAGCTTATGGTGGGCCTGATGACCCAAGATGTTGCGTGCTCAATGGGCTAGTGTATGGGCTACACGTAGCGGATCGGCTGTTCGGGCTTAGGGTGTTGCAAATGGTATTAGAGCGGGTCCCGACCAAAAATGTAGGAACAAAGTGCTGTGCGGGCCAAAGTGCTACACCACGGGAGGTGGGATTCACCTCTTGATCCCCGTACGAGCCACCTCTTGAATCCTGCATTGCCCAGGGTACGGTTAGGACATCAAGGCTTCAAGTGAGAGAGATTGTAATACCCCCTGTGCGGGCCAAAGTGCTACACCGTGGGAGGTGGGAGCCACATCTTGATCCCCGTACGAGCCACCTCTTGAATCTTGCGTCGCCCGGGGTACGGTTCAGTCTTGAGGAGGACGTCAAGGATTTAAGTGGGGGAGATTGAAATACTCTCATCCCACATCGGGTAGGTGTGGGAATTGTGTGCAATTTATAAGGTGACCACACTCTACTACTGGGCACTAACATCATCCATGGACTTTTGGGTCGGCTTGTGGTGGGTCTGATGACCCAAGGTGCTGCCTCCTCAGTAGGCCAGTGTGTGGGTTACACGTAGCTGACTGGGTTTTCGGGCTCGAGGCGTTACGGTTTGTAGTTCTAGATAGTTTTAGGGTTGATCTCTCTGGAAATTGTTTATGAAAGACAACTGAACTTAGATTCGATGGATGATGAAGATGGGAGATTCGTGTAGGTCGCATAAAATGTGAGTGAAAAAGGGTTCTTTGGCCATTTAAAAAGAAATTGACTTAAAACTAATTATTACTCCCTCCGTTCTGGACAAAGAGTCTACTATTTCATTTTGTGATGTTTCACTTAAAAAGTCCATTTTTAAAAATTAAGGCATAAAAATGTCATTTTATTACTAATGAACTACTAAAAGTGTCATTTTTATTTTTATTTTTTGACTTTCAAATGGGGACTCTTTGCCCGGAATGGAGGGAGTAAATGACTAAAATCAAACTAACTTTTTTTAATTAACTGATTTCCAATTATTTGGTCCACCTGACTAATAGCAAATAAACCCAATCTCTCCCCCCCCCTGCTGCGTTGCTGGTAGTTTGTGTTGGAGGGACTCTCCTACGGCATCATTCCTCCTACTTAACTTTGTAGTTTGGAGTAATGTCAAACCAGGGGCAAAATTCGACTTGGCTGATATCTTATATTGAACATTACGACCTTTTCAACCCTAACTTTAACCAAGGTTAATAGAACCCTGAAATTCATTGTCATGAATATATCACTCGGTTTTTTATATAAAACATTTATGTAATATTTTTGGGCTTTCTCAAAGTTGTAATTGAAATTTCGTTTGCATAAATTTGGCTATTTTCAGAAAATACTATTTATTTGTTCTTCCGCAGCGAGCTACGTGCTTTTATTTGGGTTATTTTCAGTTGAGATGTGTGTGAGCTGGTTCATGCCTCGAGGTGGTTTTTGGGGCGTGACAGATTTGGTTTGGGACTGATAAGAAAGAACAAATAATGGGGAAGACTTGGAGAAAGACAAGAAGCGATGGTTTACATCACCTTGCAGATGATCCACAATTCCTAAGACAGTAAACATCTCTCTGTCTCTCAAGATAGTAAATGCTCTTACGCAAAGTCCGCATCTTGCGAGGGAAGAGTCTTCTTAACATCAGATTTCTTTCATGGACGACCTTATCATCTCTTCACGTCTTTCCACCATGCACATGCTTATGCATCATCGTCTGAGTCTCTGAGAATCACCCATGGTGATGTGCCTGACTAGGGGTCTGTGGTATGCCAGTGGTCTGCATTTAACTGACCTATGTTACGAGGACTAGGGTCCGGGTACTTGTCTAAATGTCAAATTTTCCCAAACCAAGAAGTTTAAGGAGCGTGGAATTGAGTGAAAAAGTATCCAAAATTTGGATGTAGGTGCTTGGACACGGCTCTATGGCGTATATATCTTATACTCTATATACGATATCTTTTAGAATCTGATGAATGTGGTCTTTGAACTAGCAAGATATATTGAAGCATTGGGGTTTATATAAGAATAGTTGACAGTTAAATAAGCAAATTTACGAAACCTCACAAACTTGATTGAAAACATGAGCGGATGTGTCTGAGGTACCTCTTGAATTGTCCTACCCCTATCCATGTCCCACGCTTTGCCGCGCTTGAAATGGGTATTGTGGGTGAAGGAGGAGTCAGCGTTACACAGCAATACTAGATAACTAATATCTCCTGAGCATGGTACTAGATGCGCCTATTGACTACAATATCTGATGATGGTTTTGCACCTCATACTGGCATCATAGTTAAAGGCATAACACTTTCCACTGCTAATTGGTTTGCCTCGCACATGACAAATTGTTGAAGATCCCATTGAATTGTAGATCTAATCTGAAAAAAAGAATAAGAGCTCGGGGGTCCAAACTTTTGCAGGGAATAAGGGGGCAACTGTCATCTAAGGTAACGAGATAGCATTAGCATGTCACTATTTTTCAAAACTCCTTTAGCAACTCTTGACTGGAGTTATTTATACGTAATACGGTAATAGTTGACTATGACAGGGGGCCAAGTGGGCAATAAAATACCACTCTGAGCGAAGGGCTACAGAAGCAATTCAGTGGGAAATTTGGGAGTATTCTCTCGTGATTTCTTGTTTGAGAATTGTAAAGAATTGAAGAAAGAGGCTATTCAATCCTTTTTATTACTTCCCCTACTTTTGCTTGGAGAGCTTCCTCGCTGTAGATGCTCTATGGAATACCCCTGCGAAGCTAGAAATCTATATCCAGCCCAAACAAGAATCAGGATAAACAATTGCAATCACCATAAAATTGAATGATTGTATCCGTAGTTCACTATCCGACATGAAATCTCTAAACAATGACAAATAGCAATAGAGATTATTAGAAATTACTTTATCTAAAGAAAACCCAAAACCATTTCAGGCAGGAAAAAGACATGAACATCAAAAAATCATAAATATACTTTTAACTCCCAAGAAGCTAAAAACAGTGAGGACATCTAACATAAATTGCAAGAACGCAGTAACTAATGTGTTGGTCATAGTGATTATGAGAACGTGTACTCCGAGAAAATCAGGTGGTCCTTATCATTGTTTATGATGCAAGAATGATGTATGTATCTATGTATTGAGGAGCAGAAAGGAGCGTGTATGTGTGTGAGGAGGGAGGGAGGGTGATCTCATTTTAGTGAAGCAATATATGTCAGGCCTACCACTGTTTTGAATTAAACTCAATTCCATCTTCGCTGCTTTGAGAAGTGTCTTCCTCAGACAATGTCCTGTCTTTGAAATATAATAATGGCTGTTAGTTCAAGTATGCTTGGCAAATATTTAGTTTTATGCTTGGCAAATATTTAGTTATAGCTGATTTTACAGAATCTATTTTATATTGGGTATAGAAGGCCTATGCATGAAATCAGTTGGTATGGTTTCAGAAACGGGTGTCAATGGAACTATTTACGTGTAGATTTATTATTTTGGGCTGCATCTTGGAAGTTGTGGATCATGGTAGTGTATGTTATTTCTTATGGAGATTTTAAGCAGCTAACATAGCATTGGTTCATTAGTAAGAGGTCACCCAATGAGCTTGGAGTTCATTACTTAATATTACTTGAGGTACTTTGACTTTATTCTATTGGTTCAAATACTCCATTTTGCTCTAACCTATCTTCAACAAATTCGTATTACTCTCAAAAGCTTGGCCATCTTAAATGCTTTTAATTCTAATTTTGTGCGTCACAGACTTGGCATTATCCAATAATTATATTATTTCTTACAGAGGAATATGGAGGACTTGGCCTTGGTTATTTGTACCACTGCATAGCTCTTGAAGAAATTAGTCGTGCTTCAGGATCAGTTGGCCTATCCTATGGTGCCCACACTAACCTATGCATTAATCAGTTGGTATATGATCTAACCTAAAGAATCCGATTCCTGGTTATATAGGTTCGATTGACTTATAATTTTAAATAAAAACTTAATGGTATTGTAGGTGAGAAATGGAAACCCTGCTCAGAAGCAGAAATATTTGCCAAAGGTTTTACTTCCACCAGCTCTTCTATTCTATCTTCTCTTGTTTCTTTTGAAATACTTGCTAGAATTGAGTTGAAGTGTTCATCCCAGTATTATTAATCTAAGGATTCTCTTTACTTGTCCAATTATATGCACACACACAATACTTATATACATAATGGCTTTTATTTCCCTTGTGCTGGATCAAGAAGATCCATAGCTTAAGCTATAAAATTATTCATCCTGTTAGTTGCAGCCATCCAATTCATAATGTGATTTTTCATAAATGATATGAAAATATAACTGAAAGAGTGAAACATGGATGCAACTCCAGCAAAAGAAAAATGGAGTTCAACAGTGTAGTTGCCAATACAGACATGACAACGAACTAGGGTCAACAGAGTAGCATCCAGCACCACCATTACCACTGCTGTCCTGCATCTGGACTTATGGCTAGAAGATATATGCTCATAGAACTTGGGAAGTTATATTTGGTCGGTAGTCGTGACTGGCGGCACTATGTTTTTGGTCCTCATTATTCTTCATCACCACCCCTTCACATCTTAAAGCATGTTCACGGGCTGTTCTGGAGTTGTGACACTAGATGCAATGACGACCACTACGCTAAATGCCAAAAAGTTCTTTTCGCATGTAGCTTCCCCAAGAACATCTTTCTTTGAGGCTCTTAGTTAATTAGGTAATTTTAGAACCCGTTAGATGAAGGTGTTTGCTTTACCCTCCTGGATTTTTTTATTTTTTTAATTAGAAAATATATTAATTAAAAAAGGGGCAAATTACAAAAAACGGACGAGAAATCCACCATAATAAAAGGCAAAAATGAAAAGAAAATACAAGAAAGAGCAACTAAAAGAGAAGCGCATGCCAGTCGTGCTGATATTCAGAAAGCGGAATCCCACAGAAAGCACCCCTAGCTGAAGGCCAAAGAGATGCCATAAAAGTCGCTCCATCCCACAAAAGCTTCAAAGATAAGGTCTGCTCCATCCACAAGCACCACAAATCAGCAAACACCCCCTCACTGCCAGAGCAATGCAGCATTCCCATCCTTCCCAGTCTTGAATATGGATCTGATGAAGAGAAGAATAGACTTGGTACTTACCCATGCTTCACTGTGCACTCCATTCCACAGATATCTAGCTCCACTACGATGAAGGAACAGATGGTCATTAGTGTTGAGTTTATAAAGAGTAAGAAAACTACACAAAAGCTCTTAAAGGGAAAACTAGTCTTCCAAAAGAACAACGAGAATGGAATATGTAGAATGTTGAGGGGACTGAATCAAGTGCGAGAAGAAAGAACAGCAAGGATAAAGTTCATACCCCTCCAAAACCCAACCCGAGAGTCTTGATGCCCTCCTGGATTATGGAATTATAGTTACACTTGTCCAATCTTTTTTTTCAAACAGATGATTTCCTGCTGGTTCACAACCACCTAATACAATCATTCAAATACCGAATTAAGTTTCTCCATTTTACGAACCCCATGTCCATCTAGATGTGTTTGGTGTGCGTTTATTGGTGCCTTTGAGAACCCTAGCTTCACAGCCCTCAATCAAGGTGGCTCTTTCGGGTAGTTCTTTGAGTTTGGCAGAGATGAAAACTTGGTACCCAAGGGTAAGCAGATTTATAGAAAAAACTGTAGTTAGAATACGATCTACTATCTCTAATTAATGCTTGCCACCAAGAAGTTTGTCATTTTGAAAACAATTAGGTGATGTAATTGTAAAATTTTAGTATCTATATTTTGCTAACAAACAATCTTGCTTCTACCGAAGGAGAAAAAGAATTGGATCATAACTTCAGTGTTCGGCATCAGAGAGTCTACCTTGTGCATAATCTTTGCGTCAACCTTCAATTTGCAGGATATCAGCGGTTTTGAATAACTGACTCCATGTGATTGGAACAAATGCTTAGTTGAGGCAGTATGCTTTTGGGTGAATTTGGATGAAATGAGCCATCAACAACATTTTTTGAGCATACATTTTTTTTTTTGGTCTTTATTCTCTGTCGTCCGCTTTTTTCTTTTTTGCCTTGTAAATTAACGGAGAAGAGAAGAAGAAGAATATATGATTTGGAAGCCTTAACCCTAAAAAGGCTAGACTAGGGTATTTATATATACGTGCATATTAAACAATAATGTTACACATAACACCCTTCATAATACCTCTTATTCGCTAACACTCCCCCTCAAGCTGGAGCATAAATGTCATGCATGCCCAGCTTGTTACTCATATAACGCAACCTATTTCCAACCACCGACTTGTCGAACATCGGCCACCGATCACCGGACTTGACATAACTTGTGACGATAATCTTTTGTTGTAGCTCTCGTGAATGAAATGACAGATCCAACCTCAATATGTTTTGTGCGTTCATGAAACACGATTCGATGCAATATGGATGGTCGCTTGATTGTCACACCATATGCATAGGTGTTGAACTACCAAACCCCATCTCCTCAAGTATTTGGCGAATCCACATCAACTCACAAGTCGACTGAGCCATGGCTCGATATTCCGCCTCCGCACTGGATCTCGACACAACTTGCTGCTTCTTGCTTTTCCAAGACACTAAATTGCCTCCAACAAATATACAATATCCTATGGTTGACTTCTTACTAATAGGACATCCAATTGATCAAGATCACAAAAACCCTCAACTCTTATGTGCCCGTGATCTCGATAGAGTAACCCAGCCGAGCTCCTTTGAGATATCGGAGGATTTGTATAACGACCTCCCAAATGAGTAGATCGTGGAGACGACATAAACCGATCGACTTTACTTATGCAAATGCAATGTCCGGTCTAGTCACGACTAAATAGTTCAACTTCCCTACAAGCGCATTGATACCTCTCTCGGATGATTCAATTCTTCACCATCATCATCTCTAAGCTTCACATTAGCATCCATAGGAGTCTCAGCTGGTTTTGCCCCTAACATCCCAGTGTTAGTAAGTAAGTCCAGTACATACTTCCGTTGAGAAAGAAAGATGCCTTGTTTTGAACGGGCAACTTCAATTCCCAAAAAATACTTGAGGTTCCCGAGATCTTTTGTTTGAAATCTTTCTTGAAGGAAAGACTTGAGAGCATAAATTCCCATACTATCTTCGCCAGTAATAACGATATCATCAACATACACAACCAAGAGAATACACCTGTTTGATCGACGATAAAAGGCGAATGATCACCGCACCGCGTAAGGCCAAACTCTAACACAACTTCACTAAATCGACCAAACCAAGCTCGAGGAGACTTTCAAACCATACAACGACTTTTTAACTTAACGCACCATCCTTGACTCCCCGAACAACAAAACCAGGAGGTTGTTCAAGATAAACCTCTTCGTGCAGGTCACCATGAAGAAAAGCATTTTTGACATCTAGTTGGTGAAGCGGCCAGTGGTATGATGCAGCAAGAGAAACAAGCAACCTAACAGAAGCCAACTTCGCAACTGGAGAGAAAGTTTCTGAATAATCCACACCATAGGTTTGGGCATAACCCTTCGCAACCAGACGAGCCTTCAATCGAGCAAGGGAACCATCAGGATTCACTTTCACTGTGAAAACCCATTTACAACCAATCGCCTTCTTATTATTCGGCAAAGGTATCAAATCCCAAGTCTAATTCTCCTCAAGAGCCTTCATCTCCTCTTCCATAGTGGTTCTCCAACCAGGGTGAGCCACTGCCTCAGACACAGACTTAGGAATAGAGCAAGACTCAAGAGAATCAATTAAGGAAGAAGTAGAAGAAGACAAACCAGAATAACTAACGTAGTTAGCAATGGAATATTGTGCACAGCTACGCTTACCTTTTCGAAGAGCAATCGGAACATCTAGATCGGATAGTGGCGGCACCGGAGTGCTAGGATCTGCAGAAGAGAGGACTGGCTCGGTAGTGACCACATCAGGAGGTGCAGAAGAAGGTCCCTCTCGTGGACGGCGAGAGTAAACTTCCTGAATGGGGGGACGATATGGAGGTATATGAGGTGGTACATGGGCTGCTTCAGACCGTACAAAGTGATAGATAAGGAAATCATCATTTGAGTCCGAAGAAGATGGGTCAACAGAAGGCAGAGGATAGAATGATTGTGATTTAAAAAAATGTGACATCAAGAGAAACGAGATAACGATTCAACTCGGGAGAAAAACAACGATACCCCTTTTGAGACTGAGAGTAGCCAAGGAAGACACATTTGAGGGACTTAGGATCCAACTTGGTCATATGAGGTCGATGATCGCGAACAAAGCAAACACAGCCAAAGGTCTGCGATGACACGGAAAACAACAAACGGGAAGGATATAAGACACGATATGGAATCTCCCCCAAGAACCGAGGATGGCATCCTATTAATAAGATGACAGGCAGTCAAAACTGCATCAGACCAAAATGGCTTAAGCACATGCATTTGAAAGCTAAGAGCCCTAGCACTTTCCATTAGATGGTGATTCTTTCTCTCCGCCACCCCGTTTTGTTGAGGTGTATCAGTGCAAGAGGATTCATGAGTCATGCCATGGTCATGCATAAAAGTAGAGAAAGGGGTGGAGAAATATTCTTTTGCATTGTCACTACGAAGAATTTTAATAGGCACACCAAACTGGGTATTAATTTCAGCACAAAAACCACAAAAAATGGAAAATAACTCAGAACGATTTCTCATTAAGTAAATCCAAGTTACACGTGAAAAATCATCCACAAATGTAACAAAATAACAATAACCAAGTTTCGACACTACCGGAGATGGACCCCAAACATCAGAATGAACCAACTCAAACGGGACACAAGCCCTTTTATTGACTCTAGGAAAATATGAAACACGATGGTGTTTAGCATACTGACAAGCTTCACAATTTAATGTAGACAAAGACTCTAAACTAGGACACAATTTCTTCAAATTCGAG
Organism: Codonopsis lanceolata; assembly: GCA_013146195.2. NCBI lineage: Eukaryota > Viridiplantae > Streptophyta > Magnoliopsida > Asterales > Campanulaceae > Codonopsis > Codonopsis lanceolata. The sequence continues at coordinate 78,528,953 of CM028382.1, read as the reverse complement.
AGACAAGGATGACCCAAACGACAATGAATCTGATGCGGTGTAAGAGAAGTGACACTGGAACAGGCAACGAGCGAGACAACATCATCCAACAAGTAAAGCCCTCCTGATTCGTAGCCTCTACCAATAATCCTCTTTGTCGTAAGATCATGAAAGACACAAGAATCAGAAAGGAATGAGATACTACAGTTGTAATCACGAGTTAATTTAGTGATGGATAGTAAATTGAATGGAAAACCAGGAAGGTAAAGGACAGAAGACAAAGATAGAGATGGAGTTATACGAGCGATTCCGCTCCCCTGAACACATGCAACAGACCCATTGGCTAACGTGACACTAGGCAATATAGAAGAGGTAAAGGAAGATAAAATACCTGCATCACCGGTCATATGATCGGTAGCACCAGAATCAATGACCCATTTGCGACTCGAGGAGGAAAGACACGCGAACGGGTTTACCCGAATCCGACAAGAGTGGCTGCAGAAGAGGAAGATGAAGACGGTTGAGAGACCTGAAACTGGGTATACCTAGCATACTCTTCTTCTGACATCATAACCATCTTCCGGTCAGTCAAAGGAGAGGACTGACTAACAGGGTCGAGATGAGTAGCGACATTAGCAGAGCGGTTACCCGTAGGTTTCCCATGCAACTTCCAACAATTGCGTTGCAAATGCCCCGTGTCACCACAGTGGTAACATACCTTGACATCCTGATTCCCTCCACGTCCATGTGCATCATCACCACCACGACCACCCTGACCTCCTCGACCACCTCGGCGTCCGCCACACAATCAGCAGCAGAGTCGCAACACACGTCCAAACCAGAAAACTAACCACACAGGTAGACTACCTGGACATGGGCGAACCTGACGAGGCGAATATTCCGGCGAAATTCCGACAGACGCGCCGCGTGGCTCGAACTCCCAAGAATGAACTTTTCCTAAGAACAAAAACGACTCTCCCAAGACGCTAGGACGGCGAATCGGTCGGGTGGCGCGTGGGTCGCAAAAGAAACAAGATGATGGCCAAAAAGCTTGGCGCACTCAATCGTGTTGTGAGAACAACGAACTGGTCGACACCGCTGATCTTGCGAAACCCCTGTGCACAACAACAGAAACCTTTGGCGACGCAACTGGCACACCACAACTTGGGCTGGCCAATCAATCAAGGATGCACACTCTGGCAACTCAAAGCATCACACAACCTGGCGACGCAAGAAAGGAACGCGACGTCTTTACCTTTGCATGTAGAGAACGGAAAAACTAAAAAAAAATGAAAAATAAAACAAAAAATAAAAAAAAAGTGGATCAAACCAAGTTTGTTATGGAGAAACCTGCTCTGATACCATGTTAAGTAACCAACTCATCTAAAAGTTTAAGCTGTTAGATAGGGGCCCAACAATGGATATCAAGCTTAACACTCCCCCTCACGTGTGACCCGTCCACACGTGGAGAGATACACAAACATGCCTCACCAAGGGTATCACAAACCAAACAGAGTGACAACATGCACTCACAATATTCCGGGTAACAAATGCAAGCGGGATGATTCGAACCCACGACCTTGTCAAACCAGAGCTCTGATACCATGTAAATTAACAGAGAAGAGAAGAAGAAGAATATATGATTTGGAAGCCTTAACCCTAAAAAGGCTAGACTAGGGTATTTATATATACGTGCATATTAAACAATAATGTTACACATAACACCCTTCATAATACCCCTTATTCGCTAACATGCCTGACTTTGGAAAGGAAGCTAGGTGAGTTGGAAATAGAAGCATGATAACTAATATTGGACCACCTTTTAAAAGCTTAAGCTTTTAGAGCAGCAAGTGCTTCACGAGGTTTGGCGTTCTCCCTTGCATCTGGTTGCACGTTGTTTATTCCACGTGCAAGGGGGCATAGCATTTGATAGAGGGTTTTCAAAGCATGAAATAAAATGCTTCCCTTGTTCCATGGAAAGAGTTCACTAGTTTAATTTGGGATGTTTCGCTGAAAGAGTCAACTTCACGAAAATTATGCTTACAATCTCCGTAACCTTTCCATTTTATCCTCAACACATCAAACTTCAATGATACTTGTATCCATTAATTATTAGATTTTGAAATGTGGACTCTTTGAGCAGAACAGATGGAGTACAAAAGAGCCAGGTCTGATGACTTATGGCTTAAGCTTTTAGAGCAATGGAGGGGACAAAATTGATCGTTAATGCCAATGATTTTACAGATCTCAAAAAATTAAATAAAATAGATAGAGAAAAGTTGTGTTATACTGTTATGAATCAATTCTCATGCCCTCATGCTTATAATAACTGAACACTGAATCTTAATCTCTAATTATGGTCTGGGACTCATCTTCTCTTTTCTTGTTTCTTTTAACCTGTTTAGTTTGTTATTTGAGATGTATGTAGTAACTGTGTTTCCTACTTGGGGTGAAGTTAATTACTGGGGAGCATGTGGGAGCTCTTGCCATGAGTGAGCCTAATGGTAAGCTGTTTGAACTACGGTTCATTTTGTTTTGTTTTAGTATTCTTCATAAAATGGTGTGGGGGCTTGATGTGAATTTAATGATTTCAGCTGGATCGGATGTTGTTAGCATGAAATGCAGAGCTGATCGTGTTGATGGGGGTTACATTCTAAATGGGAACAAGATGTGGTGCACCAATGGTCCAACTGCTCAGACCCTGGTACTTTTTTATTCTTTTCAGAATTGCTTTTTGTTTTCTAGATGCTAAGAGGTTGTGACTATGTCTTCTCTGTGAATATATGTGTGTGATTGGAACATCGCTTCTCCTGGGATATTATCATATAGCAGAAGTAACATTAACTTAAATGCCTGTCCTTGAGGGGTGAGAGAGTTGGCAAGGGCATTTTGGCAAAGACCTTGAGGTACTTGGTTCTAATCCCCATACCGAGGGGCCGCAGTTACCTATCAAAAATAAATTAATTGATTACTTGATACATATATATATATATATATATATATTTTTTTTTTTTTGATAAGTAATAAGATTTATATAAACATGTGTCAAAGCAGGTGACAAAAAAGATAAACTAAATAGTTAGAGAGCTATCCACGATCTCCACAAAAGAATTATCCACCCCCAAAAGCACAAAGACTTCAAAATGGCCTCCTTCAGTTTGTCAATACACATCTCCTAATTACTTGATTTTACCCCCATCCGAGAAAAGAAGCCCTACTTTGGTAACTCAAACGCGCGCGTGTGTGTGTGTGACTTGAACAACTTAATTTCTTTAGAAGACTTGAAACTCCGGACTGGAGCATTACGATATTTTGAGGACTAATGTCATAGTGGGAATGTTGAAAAATTCTTTGAAATGGAGTCCATAAGCTTATGTTATGTTGTCATCTATGGCTAGTCCATGCTAAGGCTTTGGTCATTTAAGGTTCTGTTTCAGTTGTGAAAAAACACTTTATTAACTTGTGACTTGCTCTTTAAATATCCAATACATAGAAGGCTACTGAGTAAATTGAAGAATCGGAATCTTTTAAAGGTGACAATCTTTATGGGAGCTATTTGGGGATGGAGTCGTCTCTTCTTCATGTTAAAGCAGTCTGTTTTGGGATTGCAGGAGTCCTAGTCATGATACACTCATGTAATGATGCAAAATTAAATGATAGGGTAGAACACTTAGTTGAATGGCTAAGAGCATGTTTTATTAAAACAAATTTCTTGTAAAAGCGGTGGTCTTTATAACTAACTATTTCTAGATTCTTCAGCAGCAGAAGATGTAACTGAAGAACTACACACTTCTTTTCAGCTACACTCCTGTATTTCTATTCGTACATTGAAGCTAATAATAGGCGTTCCATAAACTATTTCCTTAGTGAATCTCATAAGAATTTGTCTCTATTTATTTAGAAGACTTTGATTCTTTCTGAAAAGAATCGTAAAATGTTCTAGTATTCTACCTACTTTCATCGTCCAAGAACAGTTCATATACCTAATTAGTATGTGATTACATCATCTTCATCATCATCTTCTGCCTTTGAACTTGAATTTCATCAAAACTGAAACTTTCAAATATGAGCAGGTTGTTTATGCAAAAACGGATATTGCTGCTCGCTCAAAAGGAATCACAGCATTTATCATTGAGAAGGGAATGCCTGGGTATACCTTTTGTTCGTAATAGCAGATTAAATTTTACCCACTTGTTTCTACATTCCTAAGTCTGTACACTATTATCTAGTCATATGGCAAATTATAGCTTTCTTTCTGATAAGTTACCGGCTGGTATTAACGCTTAAGATGTTAGAGAGGTGCCAAACAATGTGTATCAAGTTCAACACTCCCTGTCACGTGTGAGCCACACTCACACATGAAGAGATTAATCGAAAACAAATTAGGGTGCCATGTGCACTGACAATACTATGGGGAACAAATGCTGGGGAATGACTTCAACCAAACCCTTGCATAACAAGAGATCTATTCCATGTTAAGTTACCAACTTGTCTGATAGCTTAAGCTGTTAAGAGGGGTAAAACAATGTATATCAAGCTTAATTTCAAATGGGATTTGTTGGGCATCATAGGCATCTAATCATGTTCAATTTTTGTGACAAATAGCATTCAAACATATCAGATAGCTTAGTCTAACCAAATGAAGCAATCTTGTTTGAAACGCTACATGAAGTGTTGCGTGCATTTTCTTAAGTGCTTGCTGGGCACATGATCAATGAAAAGAATGAAACAGACCTTCTAACATGGCTTCTTTCCTTGCTATATGTCTAATGCAGATTCAGTACTGCCCAGAAATTAGACAAACTTGGAATGCGAGGAAGTGATACGTATGTCTGAATTGTTGATTCATATCTTTTCTCTAAGTTGGAGTTGATCTGATCTGACAGTTTACTTATTACAAATCTCAGATGTGAGCTTGTTTTTGAGAATTGCTTTGTTCCTGAAGAAAACGTACTTGGCCAAGAAGGGAAAGGTACCAATGAGGAGATAAATTTAAATGTTATTCATTCTTTTGCACAAGTAATCAGATATTAAATGGTATATAGTTTATCTTAGTGGCACCTGCCACCTGCCACCTGCTACTTGCAATTATTGTTTTGTAACTTTAATAGGCTATACTTTTTTCTTTTTTAGCTGTTGTTCCCGTAACAGCAAATATCTATGTCAAACCCTTTTGTCAAGGTCTTTGAAATAGCAGCAATTTTTATGTTGTATAATGAGCATATTACTGTTGGAGAGTTCTCATAATTATGATTTTCTGTCCTTTCATTTCAGGAGTTTATGTTTTGATGTCCGGGTTAGATTTGGAGAGGCTTGTGTTGGCAGCTGGACCTGTTGGGATTATGCAGGCATGTCTTGATGTTGTTCTTCCTTATGTTCGGCAACGAGAACAGTTCGGCAATCCAATCGGGGAATTTCAATTTATACAGGTTCAGAACAACTTCTCATGTGAATTGCATTTTATCTCGATAATTGGTTTGCGAATAATTCCTTAAAGTTCTTTTAAAATGTTACATTTCAGGGAAAGGTTGCTGACATGTATACATCATTGCAGTCTTCAAGGTAGGACATGCCAACCGTGCACTCTCTCTTAACTGTTTTTCTCTTCCATGGGCATGTGATTAAGGGTTCTTGATTTATTTCAGATCATATGTTTATTCTGTGGCAAGGGATTGTGACAATGGAAAAGTTGATTCGAAGGTGCTCCACAATTGCTATCCCCATATTTATTGTTTTTTGTCCATTATTGTTTGAAACTTGGCGAGCGCCATAGTGTATTCAATGTTCTTTTAATGATGATCTCCTAATAACGCTTATTAGTTTTCGTGGTTAATAACTTAATCGCAACTTACAGGACTGTGCTGGAGCTATACTTTGTGCAGCTGAAAGAGCCACCCAAGTTGCACTTCAGGTGAAACAAAATCCAGATCACTAAGTTCACACCTCTTACTTAGCAGTGTGCATCTTTCCGATTGTTTAAACTCATGACTAGATTGATGTGAATCTCAGTACTGTATGGCTTTATATTGCAGGCTATCCAGTGCCTAGGTGGCAATGGTTATGTAAACGAATACCCAACTGGTCGTCTTCTTCGCGATGCCAAATTGTATGAGATTGGTGCTGGAACTAGTGAGATTAGAAGAATGATTATTGCTCGTGAACTCTTTAAGGAACAGTAATAACGTAAGTTGGCACAACAAGCTTATAGGTTGTCAGATGTGAAGAATCTATGCAGTATACACCCTCGCAAGGGTATAGTCCATTTTTCTTCTCTCTTTTTTGGGCCAATAATTCAGCCAAAAATGTCCTAAAACTTAACCTTGAACTTAATGAAAGAAAAGGATTTCAGAGTATGATACCATTTTTTTCTTGTCTTCTTATATCATGTTTTTACCATTAGCAAGGTTTACAACGATTAAAGCTTGTTTTAGCGTCATGTCCGAGTATTTCTTAGCTGCCTCTAATGTACAATACTCGATTAAATCTAGTTTTAGCGTCATGTTTATAGTCAAAACAACGCAAAACCAAACGACATAGGAGTCTATTCGCCAAGCCCAAACACACTAGGTTCTATTTCTAGTTGAAACAATATGAAATGCCAACCAGTCTTGTTGATCTGCTCGTACATGAGGACTGACTTAATGCTATTTTGAGCAGTTACAGGCCAGTTTCAACAAAATGAGCCCCCCCTAATTGGCACAATTTCTGAAGTTACCAAGTGTGCAAGTGCTTCTTTTCTCATGTCATATGCAAGTGTTGTGTGAGATGGATTCCGCTGAAGATCTGCAGTCAAATGTTACCTCAAACAAGAATAAAGTTCTCTGGGGTCATCGACAAATTATTCAGTAGATAACTCACTTGAATGTGACACTCAAAGGATTTGAAAGCCTTCAATCCGAACAACCAGAAGAGCTTTACTGCATACACAGTGAATCCGTCCAAAGCAAAATGGAAATAGGATAAAACGACGAGGAAGCATAGCAATAATACGGAGAATAATGTACAATTGGTATGATGGCGGTTGAGCAAGTATGCCCCCATGGTCTAGTGATTCATGACATCTCTTTCAAGGAGGCAACGGGGACTCGACACATCCCCTCCGGGTAGTACGGTACTAGGAAAAGAAGTTGATGCTCCCCAGAAGTAGGGTACTACGAAAAAAAGTTGTCAGAGATTACCAATAAGCCTAAAATTGATTCTTCATGGATCCATGCCTGAGCGGTTCATGGAGAGGTAAAGGGGACAAACTTTAAATTTGTTGGCAATATGTGCTGGTGGTTCAAATCTGGTTGGGCCACAAAAATTCACCAATCTACTATGAGATTGTAGAACTGCAGCTCAGTAAGAGTAACAAAACCATACATAAAAGACTAGACTCTTCCGAGTAAGAGAGAATCTTTTGCTCAGTTCAATCAGCTAAACGAAAAACATTCAAAGACCACACACAGACAAGTTACTGCAATGTGATCTTAATCAATTGGTTGTCACACTCAGTTCAATCAGCCAAACGAAATAACATTCAAGGGCCACACAGACAAGCTACTGCAATTTGATCTAATCAATTGGTTGTCATGCTCGGCTCGGTTCAATCAGCTAAACGAAGAACATTCTAGGGCCACACATAGAGAAGTAGTTACTGCAATTTGATCTAATCAATTGGTTGTCACACTCGGTCACAAGTGGACCCAAGTTGATAGAACTGTATTTCATAGACTATTTATGTCTCAGGCACTCAAACGGTCAGTCAAACGGTCGATGGTCGTACATTTTCTTGAGAAATAGTTGGTCTTAGTCAAGCTAAACATATTTTCCTCTAAATCAAAACCATGAACAACCCACTGGTCGGCTAACTTTCAACTGTCCCCTGGCAATGGTCATAAAAACACATGAAGGTCACCTGTGTCCACCCTACAGGGAAACCAGTGCATCATTTGTTTTACCAAATCAAGCCTCTACACATTTCATTTATCCACTAGATGAAGCAACATTTCAGCTTCTCCACAGTGGAGCTGGAGACGTCAAGAAACACCTTGCAGACCCCACAGCACCTAACATTACCACAATTTTATTCATAAACAAACATAACCAAGGTTCGCAACTAAAAGTTGTCACTTGTTGCACCCCAAGGATGGCAATAACCAAAACTTAAGATCCAAAGCAAAACAAGGTTCAGCAGTTTTAAGGTACCAAATGAAAACAGTTGAGAATGGAGTACTACTTAACGACATCCCTTACAGCCTGAGACTAATCTGGCTGACCTACTGATGAAGACTTGGCCGTATCAACCACTGCTGGTGCTTCCTCCAAGCAACTTTGAGTATCATCACTGATTATCCCAGACATCAGTTTCTCGACTTCTTCTACGCGGTATATGTGAATCTTGGTCGCAATTCTAACGAAGTCACTGCAGTATGAGTCGCAGTGAGCATTTCTGTTAATACACAAATTCCAAGGATTGCTCATGTGCATTTGGAAGCAACAATGTCAAACTAGACGATATTTACCTCTATTTTTCGCTTGAAAAGCTAAAAAGAATATGCATGTGTTTGTTTGGAACAATATTATCAACAATACGATACATTAGATTTGATGGTGATGAAATGATGTCGAGCTAAACAGAAAACACTTACGAAAATGGGTCGTCCCCAACAACCATCATGTCATTCTCGTCATCAGTGTACAAGATTCGCCATTCGCTATCACGAGCATTCAAGAGGCCTTCCATGTTAAAGAGCTTCTCCAGGTCAAAGACCAAGTCAGCATAGCTTTGCATGCGTGAGAGATCAATGGCTCTTCCCACCAAGTTTCCTTGCTTGTGAACCTTTACTCGCGGTGCAACTAAGAGAGTGAGATGGTATCCAAAGAAAACAAAGGAAACGATAATGCACATCTTAATGCACGTTGCAACTTAAGCTTACCTTTGTGCAGCACCTCTTACTTGAACTTTGAGAGTCTGGGATAGGAGCTTCAGTCAAAGGAAAACCAAACAGTTTACAGCCACTTCCTGTGCCATTTGAGGAGTCATCTTCCTCGCTGGTAGAGTTTGATTCTGTAGTCGGAGGAGCAAACGTTTTTCCAAGTGGGCTCATCTCAGTCGCAAGATTCAGCCCTGTTATTCCATTCCCTATAACACCGGTTTGGATGGAAGGTGGATTGAGCGGGATATTCTCTCGAGGGAAGTTAGACATCTGGATATTCTCTCTTGGGAAGTTAGACATGTGCGAGAGCGTTACATGATCTTGGCTAGCTTTGTAGATATCATTGTTTGGAAAATACAAGTTTCTAGCACCTTCCGAGCCAAGTGGATAGAAACTTGGTTTGGGTCGTTCAAACATGTTAAGAATACTGCAACCGAGATCCGTTTTTCCCCAAGTACTGAGGTTGAAATCAGTCAGTGAGCAAATTTCTTGACCTTGCAAGACCTTTGGAAATCGAGTAGATTCCAAATAGCCTGTGTTGGTGGTGGCGTGTTGATGAGTCCTCATCAATTCACTTAAGTTTGCCTTAACCATCCCGTTTGGAGCGAGACTTGGATGCACCGCAGATTGCATCTCGTAATCCAACAGATGGTTCATCTTATCACGTCCGTAGACAAATGATGCGGAACCTACATTTTCTTGACCTTGCAAGACCTTAGAGGACCTTACAGATTCCTCAAAGTCCAGAAATCCACCCCGTGCTGCAAAAGAATGAACTAAGACACAAAATATTTAGGTAAATATATAGAATATGATGCATGTGATACTTGTTTAAGGGAAAGATTTTACCAGTAACAGGGTTTTCAGGTGGAGTTGGTTGCAGACTTGTCCGCATTTTCTTCAACCGTGGGGAGGACTGGATGCTCAACAGTGGGAGAGCACCAGAGAGATCCATCTCCCATGGAGAAACCCGTTCCTGACAGTCAGTAGCAGTATCTTCATCCCACCTCACCTGTTATACTCCAATGATGGGGATATATGGGGTCAGAAATCATGACCATCAAAGAACTTAATTTGCAGAAAATTTGATCAATAAGCAAGAAAACACTGCAGAAAGCTGTATGCTTTATCCAAAATGAAGAAACAACAAAGTACGTACCATTAAGCATCTCCATTTAGAGTTGGGCCATCTATAAGGGTCCATGTCTCCAACGCCAGTCACTATGCCGCGGAACCTGCAAGAAGAAAAATGACACATCTTTCTAAGGAATATATTTCAGACGGACCGAAATATAAAAACAAATGAACTTAGTTAATCCTGCTTTACGAGACCTTCTTTCAGGAGAATCATCCATATTGAACTTCATATGGAATCTCGTCCCACTTGATATCTGCTTGGTGATGCTGTTCACATACTTTGCGTAGGGCACAACAAAATCTGCATGACTAGCCCTGCATTTTATTTGATTTTACGAAGTCAGTTATTGAAAGGGTAGGTTAAATCAAGCATGTACAAAAACTTTTCAAGAATCTAACTAAATCATCTAATTTGCAGAGCCATCTTAAAAGAAAAACTACAACAAATAGTTGAATATTTCAAATCAACAAGACCATTGTAAGAGCTTGAGTAATTACAACAGGCAACCTAGCTAATAACATACAACCTCCCAAGGATAACCATAAAATTAAATAAAACTAAAAAACAAATGCAACTATTTCCATGCACATAGAAAAAGCCTGGATTTTTGGGCTTTCCCATTCCTAAATTTAATAAATCATCAAATCCCTAAACACATTCAAGAAGCCTCTTCAATCTAGTTTCTTAAAGCTTCCATGTAAAGAATTAATGTCAAAAAGGAAAAGCTCTTATGCCAGTTTTCCAGGTAAACATAATATACAAGATCGGGCAAGCGGTTTATTATGTTATAAGATTTAACTTATTACAACCTTGAGTGACTTGCAATAGTTCCTTGAAAATCAACATTTTTTTATAAGTAAAAAAATGGTTATTTTGCGCCACAATCCATGAGTGAAACTACCTGGCAATTCATATTTTCCAATGCAATTAGAAAAGATAAGTGTAGGAGGGTTACCTTGGGCTATAGAAAACATGAAACACGCTCTTGGTGGATATGGCGTTGGCTACAAGAGAAAGAACACTAGGGTAAGAGTTCTGGTTGCCAATGACTGAATCGGGAAGACCATTTCTCGGTCGAGCAGCTCTTCTAATTCCCAGCCTCAATTCTCCACCTTCACCCCTACAAATAGCATTATAAATGGATTAGGGTGCGATGCTGTTATCAGCTCAGAGGAAAACTTCAAAACACTAACTTCTTCAGAACAAAACCAAAGATAGGAGAAACGAGACAAAAAAAGTCCCCAGAGACAGTGATACATGCATCTCAGATATCTCAAAATATCAAATGAAGTGGAGTCTTCGCCATCTCAACAGGCCACATTGCACCCTCCCTATGGGACCAAAACCATTACGGAACCTGCCAACGGATCCAGGCAAAACCGAAAAGTAGAGTCTTCGCCATCTCAACCACGCCTTAGGGAGCTTAAGACCCCTTAGATGTTTGTCTTTGGTTGTGGTTGCTCTTTTATTTTGGTGATTTGTGAGTGTGCGTGGTTCGATTCCAGAAGTCATTATGTAGGAATTAATATTATGCCCATCTTGAATAATAAGCAATTATACTCAGCTAGTTGTTCTCAACTGGTTTCCTTATTTTCTGTTTGGATGAAGACACATGGAATAAGTATCACCTTGGAAAAGAAAGCTGCCTTTATCCTTCAGGTAATTGAGTAGGAATGGGTAAGGGAAGTAATGGTTGATGTTACGATCTCATCTTCATCTTTTATCATCAAAGTTGAGTATCAATTTCAGAGTGATATATATTTTTCCTTTCCATTCCCTTCACCACTCTCAAGAAGAAAAAATGGTTGGGTTTTGATGGAAGATACATCCCTTGACTCTTTGTTCCCTTCCTCTTTCTTTCTCCTAAAATATTAGTAATTTGTTTTCTCAATATTAGTGTCTCTTCCCTACTCTCATTTTCCTTTTCTTTGCCAAGAGCAGAACCATAGTTCCTTAGTTTTCTTAGTCTTTTAAAAAAGGGGGAACGACTAAAAAAAAGGCTAGGTGAAACATTGATAAAGATGGGGCTCTCTAGCTTTGGAGTAGCGAAGAGGAGAAACGCTTTTCACCTTTAGGCCAACCATAGTTTTTCCTCCCAAAAACATAAAAAGTATTAGAATGACCATCTTTTGACTCCACCGCTCAAATAGCTCTGTTCTTTCTGTCTTAAAGTTTGCAAGGAAAAATGAGATGACAATTTCCGTCATTTATCCTTCCCTATTAAATATGACAAGCAAGGAGAAAGATGGCTACCCACCCTTCTTGTGGAATGTAAGTCCATCCCTCCAATGTTTCAATCCTTACCATCTGAGTACTGACACGCCATCCTAACTTAAGTCGGGATATCTAGACCTCTCAAATCCTAATCCAATACATTACTAAGTTAATGCACACAATAGTTATTCACATTCCGTAGTTCCTAATGGCTAATGTCTTGTTGCTAAAATGTTTCTAAATGTTTTGATATACAACCTGACCAAATCATACACACAAGACATATTTCTTGGCCGTGATAGCTGATTTATGTATTTCATTATTTCTTTCTACCAGAACAAATAAAGAGCAGTGCAATGCAAGAGACTCTTGCAGTTGTGGGATCTGTAACGATCTTCGTTCCAATCCATGACCTCCACGTCACAGAGGAACAACCTTGTGATGCCCCCAAGATCTACCCTTTCTACTCAAAAGGGTTTTAAAGAGATATTTGACCCCTCAAGCATTATGGAAAACAAAATAGCATACATGCATATCACATTCCATAGAACACTATTTAAATTCTCAACTGAGCATGTATACCTCAGAAAGAGAACAGCATCTCCCGATACAAGATTCTTTTGGCTCACAAAGATACTCCAGCCAGTAGTGAGCAAATGCCGCCTCGGTTGGCCTGCAATGTATGATTACTGAGAAGTTACTTATGCTTTTCAGTTGAAACAATTGTGCAATTCAGTTCCTTACCTCTATAAATGTGCCGAAACTTCCATTCGATTCCATGAAGGTCCTTGGCAACTAGCTCTTGAGAGGGCCTCTGCTGATTATAATCCTGCAATATAATCTTGGAAATTTCACTTACACTAACGAATTAATGTACTAAAACACATGAATTGAAAAAAGGCCCAAAATCAAAATCAAACCAGAGGAGGGAAACAATCTTCGGCAGCTCTTCGAGGAACAGAGAATCCACCATGAGTGCTGGTATCAGAAGCAGTAAGCGTCTTGCAGAACATTTGAGGGGTTGATTTGGTGGGTGTGACATCACCTCCTTCCTCATCAGCCCCCATCCCTTCAGGCAATTTGTTCAAATTTTTGCCAAGCAACTACATTGTACCAGGAAATGGATGTTCAATAAATTTGTAGAAGAGTATTCAAACACTCAAAACAATCCAAAAATTGAATTCAAACAAAAAAGACAAAGATTAAAAGAAAAGTGAATATCTTTAAAAATATGAACAATTAAACATATATATATATATATTGCAAAGATTGTATTATAACTTCACAAATATAGCTCACAGTGGAAAATTGATTAGAAATAAGGAAACATAGATTCATAATATAATACCTCAGGCAAAGGCAGAAGATTGAGCTGTGTATAGACCTCATCATTTTCCTTGTTGGCCTGTTGCAGGAAACAGCACACACCAGAGCAGAACAAATTGAGTCCCCAAAAAGAGTGAATTGAAAAACTTCATCAAAACATCGAATAATTCAAGAGAATGAAACACTTACAAGGAGTTGAACATCGACAACTTTGCAGAAGATCTGGGAAGGGAGGCCAAAGGTGGGAATTTCAATGGGAGAGAAGAGGGAGGAGGAAGAGTGAGAGGCAGCCTGTTCCAAGTGACCTTGTGGGAAGTATACAACCACATTACCCTTCTTGGGGAGGGAGGTGAGGGGCCCAGCACAAGCATGCCAAAGTTCCATGTAAATTGAATTGGTGGAGGAGGGAGATGAATTTGAAGAGGTGGTTGATGAAGTTGATGAGTCCCCATTACCACCACCACCACATGCAACAACAACCCCACTCACAGCAGCTGCATGGTTTAGATCAATTTCCATCACAATAACAAACCCCAATTCCTGAAAGAAACAGAGGAGGGGGAAATCAAGAATGGTTCTTGAAAAGAAATGGGAAAATTGGGGAGTGAAGTCAAATGAAGTCAAAGAGGTAAGAGAAGAAGAGGAAAGGCATGTTTGGTTTGGATGATTTACCCAGAAGAAGGAGATGGCTAAAAAAAAAGACTCCAAAGGGGAGATTGTGGTATCAAACAAGAAGAAGAAACTCAAAAGGGATGATGATTCCTAACCCATTTGCAGTTTTGAGAAGAGGGAGCAGCAGACATAGACAATTGCATATAGGGTGGAGCACAGAAACAAAAGGCAAAAAAAGCCAATGTGGGTAATGTCTATTTGGACTTCAGACTTTCTTTAGAAAAATAGGAGAGAGAGAGAGAGAGAGAGAGAGAGAGAGAGAGTAACAATGTTGGTGGGAGGAACAGGTTATATAAGACAGTACATAACCCACACAAACTCCCTCACCCCACAAGCACACTTCCTTTGCTTTGTCTTAGCTTTAAACACTCGCTAACTTTTTTCACTTCAATAATTAAGAAATTGTCTTCACAAGTTATTTGAGGATACTTTCTTGATAACTGTTACTAATTTCACCAAAATATTGTGTTAGGCACCCAATTCTAATTCTTCCAACTTCTTTAGAATGCAGCTTATTTGAATTACATATGTTTTCTAAATTGCATTAGGTGAATCAATTTAAAAAGTTGATTTAATGATTCATGTGTTATCAAACACAACTTTTATTTTATTTTTATGAAATGCCACATTTAGCGACGTTTCAAAAACCAGTTTAAAAACACAACATTAATACACAACTGTAGAGACACCCTAATAGTTGTTTTGAGGACCTTAAGAGGTGGCTCAATATCGGTGTGGGAGGTCTTAGGTTCAATTATTTCACATGTCCCCTTAAAAGAAAGGTTTACAAAAAAAATAACAATTTCGAAAGAAGGTTTTTACAACAATTTAACCGATATTTTAATCAAAAGCTCACAAAACCTCCGACAAATAAGACTCTAATTATAGATCCCAACATACACTTCAAATCACTAAGTTTTGTGGCTACCATCAAGGCATCAACCCGGTTAGTTTTACTGACCATTCTAAGACACTCTTATGACAAATTTGGAAACTCCAGTCACTATTAAATTCATACAATCATCAATTATCACACCTACTTATAAAGTTAGAAAAAAATACTCCCTCCTTTCTGGGCGAAAAATTTACTATTTTTATTTTAAAATATTTTACTTAAAGAGTTTATTTTCAAAAATTAAGATAAAAAATATTATTTTATTACTAATAAAATATTAAAAATGTTATTTTATTACTAATAAACTATTAAAAATAACATTTTCTTAAAAAATTAACTTTCTTACATAGACTCTTTGTCCGGAACGAAGAGGGTAATTAATATCTTCAATCAACAAATAAAATATTTCACCCGTTTCGAACAAAGAGTCAACTATTCCATTTTGTAATGTTTTACTTAAAGGGTTCACTTTCAAAACTTAAGGTATAAAATTATCATTTTATTACTAATAGACTATTAAAAGTATTATTTTCTTTGAAAAAATTGACTTTTAAACGAGGACTCTTTATGGAGGAAGTATCACTATTAACACTTAAGATTGAACTTAATATCTTTATTCAACTAATACTCTGAAGACATAAATTACTCTCGAGGGTGAGCCCCTCCACCAAAGTGTTAAAAAGGGCTGGAATTTTTCATTGAATGCCAACAACACATACTACTTTCCAATAAAAAAATAATTAAATTGTGACAATAAAAGCAACACATCCCCATTATAGCTTGTGACATTATCTACCTCCCCTCTTCTTCTAGATCACTGCGAGAGAGAGAGAGACAGAGTTCATTATCTTATCTTTGAAAAAGAAGAAGAAAAAAAAAGAAAGGCCAAAAATCTGTGTGCATTTCCACAAGATTTATATAAAATTAATTTCTTTTTGCCATAGAATAATGATGATGTTAATCTTTACAGTTATTTTGGGTTCAGTTGTAAAGCATGAGAAATGTCAGCAGACAAAGAACACAGGGATTCATCAAAGTTAAATATGTATAAAGAGTCTTTATAAATAAATAAATAAATATATATATATATATATATATATATATATATTTCTAGAGAGAGAGTTGTCAATGGAAATGGACCCGTTTTCACTTTGGCAGCAACTATCGTGGGCGTGTTATTAGTTATGACTCAGTGACTCAGTGCCTTGGCGCAGTCCACCCCTCCCTTTTAACATATCTCTCAAGTCTCATCACTCTGTTTCCTCTGTGTTAGTATTGTGGAAGAGGGGGTCCATTCCAACCCACTCTCATTCGTCTCTCGTGTTACACACTTTCTCAATCATGTTCAATCAATCCAACGAGGGATTGGGAGAACCTAGTATATATTAGCGTATTGTATCGCAATTTTTTTAAAAAGATCGTTTTATAAATATTTTTTGTTAAATAAATTTTTTGATTCGACACAATATATATTGGTGAATTAAGTTGTAAAATGAATGAATGTATATCTTACATGTTATGATTCGTAAGATAATAATGATTTAGTGAAGAAAGGGAGTATAGTATGTAGAGCACTAAAAGCAATGCCTACCATGATATCTCTAATAATAATGTGGATGTGAAAAAAATTAGATGTTACTTATAATTTACACTATTTTTGAAAGAAAAAACATTTAAAATACAAATATGGATGAGAAGTATGGATATGATATGTCAATCAAATTTGTTCACATTATACATAATAATGTCAAGTTTTCAGATTCTACTTAAAAGTGTAAATACATTCCAGTTATTATTTTTCTTTTTAAAAGATGAATATCACATAAACTCAAATCCATATTTATATTGGAGAGGTCAATTTTAATTAAATAAATAGAGAAAAATTGTTATATATATTTGATGGTGTTAATTATTCACGATCACATAAAATCAAATTCACATATGATGGTCTTAGCCTCTGGACAAACAAGAAATTCAAAATAGTGTGTCCAAATTCACCAAACAAGGCCTAGCAATATAAGAGAAGAGAGTAACAAAAGAAGTACTTCATCCGTCCCTAAATTATCGTCATCCTTTCTTTTTTCGTCTATTCCAAAATAATTGTTCACTTTAAAACTTACCTTATTAGAACATCATTTTTACTATTATATCCTTACTTTTTCACTTTATTTTAATTATGAGTCACATACATATGAGTTTTAAAGGAAACTACACATTAAACCAATATAAAAAAATCAATTTTTTTTTTAATCAATCGGCTTTCGGGCTAATAGGGCGATAATTTAGAAAGCGGAAGGTGAAAGAAAGTGGCATGCACGCGCAAGAAGAGAGTAATAGGTGAGAAGAGAAAGCAATTCTATCGGGAGAGGCCTGCGCCTTTGGCGCTGCCTAAACTGTCCCACCACATACATTCTTCTCTCTTTCTACGTATTGTATTGTATTAGTATAAAATTAAAAAAAAAAAAAAGAGGCCTAGTATTTGCCGACAGGAAAGGCCCTCATGTTTATGACAAAATAACAAAATTGCCATAGAGAAGACTCCCACTTTTTACGTTGCATTTGCAGTTTCAGATTCCGACTGACTGATTACCAGCGCACGAATCCTTTTTAAAGCCTGTCCCAGCTACCTCGCCTTAGCCTTAGCCCCCCACCTCTAAATCCAATCCCAAGTACACGGTCCCTATTTGGTTACAATTTTATTTTTAAAATTTTTAAAGTGATTAATATACGCTCGAAAACTAAAGTAGGTCAAAAGTCAATTTTCTTAATTTTAGTAAAAAATTAAAATAGACACTAAGCAGACTCAAATTAATCATCGAGCCGAACACGACTATAAGCGATTGTTAATATATTCAAATTAATATTTATTGTTGTATTTATGATCAAATAAGATAGATAATATTAAAATCTTTCAAATTTCATGTCTTACAAAAGTATATCATTAGTGTATATCTAAATTAACCGGTAACACTCAATTGTCACCCCTACATATACACTAATTTTGGTACTCTTTTGTTATGTACCCAACTCATGATTAAAGATTCCAGATCTCTTGCACAACAAAAGAGTACCACCCATGTTTCGTGTACTATCCATTCATATAGCACCACACATTTGATCCATAAATGATTCATGAACCATGTTTAAATACGAGGTATTTTCTTTATTTATCAAACAATTTTTAAAAACTAAATGTCCATAAATTATCTAAAAATCAATAATAGATAGCTTACCTCAAAAACACATATTCCCCGTTCTAAGCAAAAAGTTTACTATTTTATTTTAAGATGCTTCACTTAAAAAGTCAATTTTTAAAAATTAAAGCATAAAAGTGTTATTTTATTTTTAATAAGAGCTACTAAAAATGTCATTTTCTTAAAAAGTTTGACTTTCAAACGATGACTCTTTGCTTTTGCTCGGAACGGAGGGAGTATTTCATAAGTCAAAAAGAAACACGATTAGTCTAAATCTTTTATAGGCTTTCGAAAAATAAGAGAAAAGAAAAACAAAACAAAAGAGCTTCAATTGGATTGGAATTTAAAATTTCAACAAAAATGAAAGAGAGAAGGCAACTTATAAACCTAAAAGCTCAAGAGTGGGCAATAACGCCCAAACTCCTTCCAGAGGGGCCAAGGAGTAAATAATGGCAAAGTGGAAGCAACCTAGACCTAGTGTTATAGAATAGTTGAAATATTACAACAGGTTGAGGGTTCAAAACCCCCTACTGGCCTTTTAATTTTGTTCCCAACAAGTGGGATTTTACCATTCCATTAGTACCCTACACTCCAGTAATTTTCAAAAAGGCCTCGATATAAATAAAAAGTTACGAAAAAACCTCTAAAAGTTAGAAAAAAAATCACAGTGACCCGAATTCATTGAAGGAGCATCAACTTACCTCTAAATAGCCCCATGAGGTATTAAGAGTTTTAGGGCTTGTTTGGTAGTCGGACAAGGATAAGCAGTATTATTAATCCCGGTATTATTAGTGCCCTCGCTATTAATCCTCACTTGTATTTCGGGGGTAGTTTTGAGATTATAAATATTAATCCAAAATTTTTTTAGTGAGGGCGCTAATAATACCACCCTCCCCCTTAGTATTAATAGTGAGGGGATAATGACTTTATCCGGATAACTCGTACTATTAGTCCCGACCATCTATTGCGTACCAAACATCAGGTAACTCGGCTTATTAATCCTATCTGACCTTAATCCTGGCTACCAAACGACACCTTAGGTTACTATTAACTTCACCCACATGGTGTTATTTTATTTTAAAAACTGCTAATAAGCCACTCAAGTCTAAAAAGCACAAATTAATCAAAGCACAATTATTGCCTCCAAACAAATTGTTTACACTTTTGGTAGCCAATGTGTTCTTTTACAAACATATCTATCTAGCTCAAGAAAGCCCCAAGTAAGCTTCTAGTACTTAGGGGCAAGATGGTGCAACAAAACACCATCGAAGACCAAGGATAAAAGAACTCAAGGTTAGTCTCTTTGCGCTTTATGACGTTCAAAGGTAGTATGCTTTGATGAAGGACCAAAACACAACAAGGTGATAGAAGCGACATTCATTTAAACATGTATGATTTTCAAGGCGCAATGAAGAAGTGACTTAGCTTATCTCTAGGGTACCAACCACGATATGTAACTACAAGAATAAAGAACTGATAAGCCATCCACGTCGCAACAAAAATGTCGTGCAAGTGAACAATCTAGATGGTTTCTTCCTATTAATTGGAAATTAATAAGTCACTTACGTTGCAAGAAAAATGTCATGGGAAGTGCAAACTCTAAAAGATTTTTTTATGGAGATAAGCCACCCTCGTTGCAACAAATATGTTGTGGTAAGTGCAGATGCACAAAGATTTCTTTTAATTAGTTAGAAATTCAAACTATAAAGATTGGTCGTATAGAGATAAGCCATACCAGCGTTGTAAGAAACATGTTGTCCGAAGTACAAACTCTAAAAGATTGCTTTTTTCCTAGAGATAAGTCACCCTCGTTGCAATAAACATGTCGCTGGTAGTGCAAACTCTAAATGATTGCTCTTTATAGAGACAACCCACCCATGTTGCCATAAAAATGTCGTAAGAAGTGCAAACCGTAAGACATTACGTTTTATGGAGACAAGTCACATCTTTTGCAACAAAAATGTTGTCAGAATTGCAATATCTAAAAGATTATTTTTATGGAGATAGCCATCCTCGTTGCCATAAAAATGTCTTGAGAAGTGCAAACTCTAAAAGATTGCTTTTTATGACGATTAGCCATCCAACAAAAATCTTGAGGGAAGTGCAAACTCTAGAGTTTCTTCGTATGGAGATAAGTCACCCAAGTGGCAAAAAAAATGTCGTGAGGAGTGCAAACATTAAATGATTGTTGCTATAGCGATAAGCCTCCGTGTAGCAATTATAGTGCTGTGAGAAGTGCAAACTCTAATTAAGCACTAGTTATAGAGATATTACCCCCGCTTGACACCCAAATAATGTGAGGAGTGCCAACTCTAGACTAAAAGGATCATAAAAAGTGAATATTAACAACCTAGCACACATTAGACATGGATGAGAAGAGGGGCAAAGCCCAAGTAATCCCTTATTTATTAGCCACCTCCCAAAGAACTCTCTAGTATATAAAATCCATTGGATGGGTGGGCTAGTTAAAACTATAGGTTGATTTCCTATGAGAAAGACATCCAATATGCATACACGAAGCTCTAAATGAAATCCAAGATCAACCTAGATCCAAGAGTATAGCAAACTGATGCGAGAACAAGCTTAGAGAAGTTTTGAAGAAGTTCGGATCCAAGTCAAAATGAAAGACATAAGCAAAGTCTAAGGAACCTACAAAAGTTTTACACATAAGAAGGTCGAACACATGGCTCAAAAGCTAGACAAAATGAAAATATACATTATATTCAAATAAAGCACAAAAATAAAGCTAATGAACAAGTTGTAGAAACTGATAAAAGTTTAGGAATAATGACATAGCCTTTTCATTGATTTAATCACCTATTTATAGGGAGATATACAATTAGGGTTACACTTGGAGTAGGGAACAAGAAACCTATACAAGGAAACATAATAAGGAAAGAACTCTACAAGGTAATTGCCACTAATTACTAATTACAAATCAACAAGGATAAGGAAAAGATATTATTCTCTATCATGCCCCCACAAGATGGACGTTCGAGAGGAGAGACCAATCTTGTGTAGTAATAGATGAAACCGTTGGCGAACAAGAGGCTTGGTCAAGGCATCGGCCAGTTGATCGGCCGAGGAGATATAACAAACGCGCAGAAGCCCATCCTGAACCTGTTGACGAATAAAATGAAAGTCCAGGGCCACATGCTTCATGCGAGTATGAAAAACCGGGTTGAGCGAGACTGTGGCGCCCACATTGTCACAAGAGATGACCGGTTTGGTTGAGAGGTGAGACCGAAGTTCGCCAAGAAGAGACAATCCACTGACCTCAAGTGGCGCCCACGCCCCAGATTCTTCGGCCGAGGAGCGAGCCACATCTGTTTCTGAACTCCAAGAGATCGGGTTGCTTCCAAGATAGACAATGTAGCACTCGTGGATGTGTAGTCATCCTTGTTGCCACCGCATCAAGAAATGCATGGGTAAGAGGAGATGAAGGATGCATGTATTGATAAGGCACAGATACCAAGAACTTCTCTGGACCGCAATCCAAAGGTGCTCTGGTCGGCGTGCATGAGCTGCGAGAGTTTGAATGCGAAGGCAACATCGGCCAAGTGAGACGATATTGAAGACTCCCGACCATTGCTCGAAATTCTATCTGATCCGAGAGCGAAAATCGCGTGAAGAGTCAAGGTAGCGAGGTAGCAAGGGGCGTAGCTTTATCGGGCGAGCATCGGTCACGCCGGCGAGCAAGTGAGATCACTATGCACCACGCTGGGAAAGCGAAGACCACTTGGCGCTTAACAACTTCAACCCCAAGAAGTAGTGAAGATCACCAAGGTCCTCGAGAAGCGATCGGCGAGCGAGATGAAAGTCTCGAATCGCAATGGCCGGGTTCCTCAGTGACAATGATGTCATCCACATACACAAGGAGATAGATGATAGTGCTCGCAGCATTAAGGACGATCAGATAAGTGTCGCCACCGAGTTGGTGAATCCTGAGTCTAGAAGAAACCGGCAAAACTCGTTATACCATGCTGGGGAGCTCCGCTGAGACCATAGATTTCCTTATGAAGCCGACACACATGATGAGGTTTGTCTTTGTCCGCGAACCCGTGGCCGAGCCATGAAAACCTCCTCATGCATTACCTTGAAGAAAGGCATTGTTCACATCCAGCTGTCGAATATCCCATCCTTGACAAACGAGCCAAATGGTGGAACAAGGCGAGCAGTGGTGCGGTTTAACAAGCATTTGAAGGTCTCATGATAGTCAACCCACAGTTTGGTGAAATCCCTTGGCCACAAGGCGAGCTTTGTAGCGATCAATGGTGCCATCGGCATGGCGTTTGATCGGTAGATCCATTCTGACCAACAATGTTGCGAGCATCTGCAGAAGGGACAAGTTCCCAAGTACCATTGCGAGCTAGTGCATCAAACTCCTCGGACATGGCTGCGCCACTTCTCATCTTCGAGCTTTGAGTGACACATGTTGGTTCAGCATCGTACCGGTTGGCAGGACTTCGGTTTGATGATGGGTTTGAAGATGTTGTTCTTGGGCGGTAACTATGGTTGAGGACCCGAGGAAGCGGCAGCCGACGGCACGTGGATACGGTCGCCAGACAGGCATAGTGGACAAGTGACTGTGTCACGGCTGGTACATGAGTCGTCACGGGGCATTTAAACAAAGGTCACGACACGAAGCGCAAGTAGGGAAAGCGGCCACCCTGCATGGATCGGAAGCCTCGGTGAGGCCGAGAGTTCGTTGCGGCGAAGCCGAGATCAACCACATTCCGATTAGAAAGCAACAGGCACC
>CM028382.1:78441269-78505758 GCA_013146195.2 Codonopsis lanceolata | reverse complement strand
AATTGACCAAGTAAGCACCGACTGCAGGTATCGGCTTGTGCAAAATCTTTTCGCAAAGGCGAATCCGTATACACAACAATTGAATGAGCGTAAAAATAAGTTCGTTTCCGAGCAAAGAACAACAAGCGAGTAAGCCAATTTCTCTGCATTAAAATATCTTCCCTCTACATCAGTGAGGGCTTTTGATACATAGTAAACAGGCTTTTGTACATTGCCTTCCTCCCTAATCAAAACAGCGGCTACCGCCTGCTCGGTAGCTGCCAGATAAACATACAACTTCTCCCCAAAGACCGGGCTGCTCAACAAGGGTGGACTTCCCAAATACTTCACCAATTCTTCGAAAGCTTTTTGGCATTCAGGAGTCCATTCAAACCCTTTATTACCCCGCAGAACCTTGAAAAAAGGCAAGCACCGCTCTGCCGACCTCGAGATGAACCTTCCTAAAGCAATCACTCTGCCATTAAGCCTCTGCACATCCTTAACACAGCGAGGAAGCTTCATAGTGACTAATGCCTTTATTTTCTCAGGGTTAGCCTCAATTCCTCTCTCAGTAACCATGAAACCGAGGAACTTGCCAGCCTTTACCCCGAACACACATTTGCTCGGATTCAACTTCATGTTATTCTTCCTGAGATTAGCAAAAGTCTCACCTAGATCCTCTGTATGCTCGCGCCCTTTAGTCTTGACCACCATATCATCGATGTAAGCCTCCACATTTCTCCCGAGCTGCGAGCTAAACACCCTGTTGACCATCCTTTGATAAGTGGCCCCGGCATTTTTCAAACCAAAAGGCATCATCTTATAACAATACAACCCCCCTGCTGCTCGGAAAGCTGTTAGAGCCTTATCTTGTTCATCCATCTTTACTTGATGATACCCAGAGTAAGCATCTATAAAGCTGAGGAGCTCGAACCCTGCAATGGCGTCGACCAACTTGTCAATTCTCGGCAGGGGATAACAATCCTTCGGACAAGCCTTATTCAAATCCGTGAAGTCAACACACATCCGCCACTTGCCGTTTGACTTCTTCACCATAACCACATTAGCCAACCAAGTTGGATAATGTATCTCCTCAATAATATCTGCTTTGAGTAATTTATCGACTTCCTCCTTGATCGCTTGATCCTTCTCTACCGAGTAAACCCGAGGTCGCTGCTGGATTGGTCGGTAAGCTGGATCAACCTTCAACTGATGCAAAGCCACAACCTCGCTCACCCCTTGCATGTCCTCTGGTCGCCAAGCAAAAACATCCAGACTGTCCTGCAGTTGCTTAATTAAGCTCTCTCTTGCCTCTGGTGTCAAAGCTCGACCAATCTTGATCTTCTGCTCAGGATAATTTGGATTGATGACTACCTCTTCAAGCTCATCTTGAGCCGTAAACTCTGGCTCGTCTCGCATTTGGAGCGTGTCACACTCCACTTTTTCATCCTTCTCGGCTCGATCCTCAACTTTATCAAGTTGGTCTACCTCCATAGCCTCATCTGGCTCCTCGGATATGGCTGCTGGCAAAGATTCATCCATAAGGTCAAAGACCTCATTAGGCTCCTTAAATCCCCCCGACGTCAATGTCGGCAAAGGATTGCTAACATCTTCCTCGGCCACCTCTTCTCGCTCGGCTTGTGCCGGTAACTGCGCTGACGGCAAAGATGGAACAACCTCCATATCTGTTCGAGCTGCAACCACTGCTGTATCCTCTTCATTATGACCTTGCTCCCCCGACTTCAATGTCGGCACGGAACTTGCTTCCATTTCCAAATCCTCCTGTACCATCGCTACCACTGATGGTCCGACAGTCACATGAGAAGTTTCCTCGGTGCTGATAGTAACCTTCTGCTCGCCATCTTCCAAGGTCAACTTCTGCTTCTTTCTCTGGGTATCTCTAACATATTCGAGAACTGCTCGCGGCTGGCTCCGCAATACTCCCACTCCTTGATCTGTATAAAATTTTGCTCGCTGATGCGGGATAGACGCTACCATCTGAAACTTGGCCATGCTCGGTACGCCCAGGATAATGTTGTAAGGGGATTTCAAGTCAATTACCATGAAGGTAATCTTTTCGGCCCGAGTCTTAAGTCCCTCACCGATGAACACTTCCAGCTCGACAGTGCCCTTAACCGGGACCTTGTGATTTGTGAAACCCTCTAAAGCCCCAGCATATGGCTTCAAACGATCATCACTCAACTCCAAACCCTGGAAACAAGAGTAATACATCACATCCCGGCATGCTCCAGTATCCACTAAAATTCGGTGCACAACCCAGCCATCAACTAACGCTGAGACAATCAACGATTGCTCGCCTGCTACATTACTCGCCAACTCACTGCGAGTAAACTGTATGGCCTGTTCTCCATCCTGCAAAGTTGTTGGTCGATCCACCACTTTTGACAAGGAGTAGATTTGCTTGCCAAGCTGCGTCGGAGTAAGCTCCTCATCCATTATTACATTGATTACCCCCCTGATCGGTGGGGCTTCGCGCCTAGGAGCATTCCCTCTGTTGCCTGCGTCTCGCTTAAAGCGATCTAACCGCCCCTCGTTTATCAGCTTTTGAATGGCTTTCTTCAATGGCCAGCATTCTTCTGTGGTATGCCCATAATCGTCATGATAGGCACACCTCTTCGCCTCGATCCTCTCACCCAAGAGTCGGATTCATACGAGGAGGATTAGGAAGCTCGTTCCGTATCTCGTACATAATGTCCTCGCGCAACGTGTTGAGCGGGGTCAAGTCTGACTCACGAAGGAATTCCTTAGGCCGATCATACCGAGACTTGCTCTTATTGTAGCCGCCACTTCCTGCCTGACCATTTCCTTTAGCATTCCCCGTAGCTTCGCTACTCTCCTTTTTCTTCTCCTTTTTTGCCGTCTCCCCGGCACACCATTTTTGTGCTCGCATGAGCATCTCTGCCTGTGTCTTTGGTTCACGCATACTTAATTCTGATCGCAAACCACCCTCCCCTTCGAGCAAGCCGCCTCAAACAAAGTGTCACCTCTTGCTCTGGCCGACCAGAACTTGCTCCAATACCTTGGTAAACCTTTCTAGGTAGCTCGCCAGTTGACTCACGCGCACCTTGTTTAACCTTAGACAAATCGCCCTTGTCTTTGCCAACGAACCACCGCCCCAAAATCGGCTAAGAACTTTGCTCGCAAATCTGCCCAATTGTTGATTGAGCGTCGTGGCAACGCTCCCATCCAAGCCAGAGCTTTTCCTTGCAAGGCACCAACGAAGGCCCTAATCTTCAACGCTTCGTCTGAAGTGACCAAGCCAATCTGGGACTCAAAAGACATCAACCAGTCCCTAGCCTTGGTCTTGCCCGTGTACTCTTTAATGTTTGGAAAAATCAACCCCTGCGCTGGCGGAGCATTCTCGATCCAGGGTGCCAATGGGCTAGCAGATGTACCCAAAAAATTCCCATCGAGAGCCTTGCCTTGTTCCCTGTGCCTCCATCCACGCTCAACTCTTCGAAATCTTGCATGTTAATGGTTGCGAGCAAACCACCCCTCCGAGGCCGTATCACAGTATAGAGGGGCCCTGGGGTCCCATAGCCGCAACGGCCATGAGCCCCTGGCCCGCGCCACTGCCCCCGAGGTGCCCGAGCGGGCAGGTGCAATGACCGATGAGACCGCCAGAGAGGAGTCCTACGCCTCCGAGCATAAGAACCCCTGGGTGATTGTGAACGGCGACTATAAGCACGAGATCGCCGTGGTGATGGTGAACGAAGTCTGCGAGCATGCGACCTCTGTGGTGAAGGCGAGCGTCGGCGACGACGTGACTGAGTTGAATCCTCGCCAACTCTAGGTCCCAATCTTGAATGGACACTAGGGACAACCCTATGACTGGCCTTACTTCCCTCTGGTTGCTCATGACGCTTGGAACCATGCACGCGTGGTTGTGAATGAACGACCAAAGGATTCATCCGATTTCCCCCTGTACGTGAAATGCCAACGGCCGACTCGATCTTGAACCAGGCGCGGTGGATCCAACTCGATGGGTAATGGAGGTTTGCCCATAGCAATCAGCTGTAGGTTGAGTTGATGCATCTGACCCAGATAAATGGCTCTCTGACGTAAAGCTTCCTCACGAAACTCATGGGCTAACCCAAGCAGCGGCTTCGGCCATGAATCAACCCCAGCGCCTTTGATTTAACTGGTGACGTGCATCATGGGGTGGAGTGTCATTATTCCCAGTAGCCTGATTGAGGCTGGGATTCTGGTGTGCCTCCTCTCTGCGACTGCTGCCACCATTTACTCCGTTCTCCGCCATGAATAAAACTTTCACAATAACCTAACCGAACGTTGATGCCGTAAGCGTTCGACAGAACAAGCGATGCGTCAAGATAATGCGGACCCACTTGATAAGCCCAATCCAAAACACCTGGCTTTCAACGTGTTCTTGAATCCTCGCAGCCCAACTCTGTAATGGCCGGTAAGCAAGCGTAAAGCTGGGCGGGGCACTCCTGCGAAAGGCCTCGGCGTGTGAATCAGTACACAGGTAAGCCGTTAAGTAAATAATTTGACAGAGTTTTGGCTAGAGAATCAGATTGTGCATACCTTTCTTCAAATTCTGCCAAGCTTTTATATGTGCCGGAGGCACAACTGCCCATAATCATGAATAACTGCCCATGATTAGCATTAACCGCCCATGATTGGCATTAGCGCGATTGGCATTAACTGCCAATGATTAGCATTAACTCCCTTGCAAACGGTCATGGCTTATGGTCAGGATTATTGCTCGGGTGTAACCACCCTCAACTGTTATCTTGATCTTTACCGGACATGAGTGTCCTCAACTATTTGTAACTCTTACTGGTGCAATCGAACAATGATGCTCGCTCATCGATGTTGCTCGCGTAGTTAAGCCCCCATCTCGCAAGTAAGTAGCCTGACCAAAACAGAGATTTTACCCGATTACTCGTGTAACATCTTTGCTCGATTGCTCGGAATATATGCATGCCTGACACGTGGCCCCTGGCTTGGGCCTAATTGGGCCGGGCAGCTCAAATAATAATAATAATAATAATAATAATAATAATAATATTCAATACAATTCATATTAATATTATTATTGTTATTAATAATTTTATTATTATTAATAAATAATAATAGTAATAATAATATTAATATTATTGTCATTATAATCACTACTCTTACTACTAATATTATTACCACAATTTTATAAAAGTGTAAAGGTTAACTTTTTAAATCTTAATATAAAAAGATTAATTTTAGATTTTATAGATTGAAAAGTTTTCGTCCAAATGAAAGCTTTTAACATAACAACATTCTTAGATATCTTAACTTTTGGACTTTTTGGTAAAAAAAATTTATGATTTTGAGACTTTTTGTATAGAAGAATTATTTTTGGGCTTCTTTGGATAAGAGAATTTATTAGTGGGGCTTTTAAGTATTTTTCCTTAAAATTTTTGCAATTTTTATATATGCAATTTTTGCCCTGTACCAGCATAGGCTTCATTATGAAATTCATACAATTGTACAAGGTTTATAATAGATTAAATTTGACGGGAAATAAGTTTTTGGAATTCACGGGAATCTTTTGTTTCCGCCAAGTCCACAATGGTATCCTTCTCACCCCACCGTTATTCATTTGGTTTGTTTATAAACGGAAGGTTGTAATTGGAACAGAAAAAATAGGCTAGGTTTCAATGAGCCTATAAAAAAGTCAGGGTTCAATTTGGAACTACTAAAATAGGTGAGTTTTTTATGCAATTCTCCCTATATATAATAACAACCGTGATTTTTCCCGCTTAAAATGCTTTCTATAAATGGAAACTCAAATATGACATTTCCAGCTATGTATTGGAAGTTGAAACACTTATTTTTATTACATTTTCCTTAATTTTTATACTAAACATTTAATTAACAGAGCACTGGAAGTTGAAACACTTATTTTTATTACATTTTCCTTAATTTTTATACTAAACATTTAATTAACAGAGCATTGGAAGTTGAAACACTTTGTTTTGTTACATTTTCTAATATATATGATGACAAATGTGATTACTACATCCAAATATAACAAGATCCCGTCAAAATATATATATAATTTGCTTTTCTCAAGATTTCTAGATAACCAATGTAACAACTTACAAAATAAGGATTATATTTACATACGAACACATATACAAGTATTGATAAGTAAAGAAAAAAGACATAAGAAACTGTTAAGAAATTAAATATCATCAATCTAAAAAGGAAGGTTTTTTCTCTTTATTCCAATATGCAAGGGAAACAAAAATAACAATCTAAAACCTCATTATACTATAAGGTCTTCCTATATTGATATTAATTTATGGCCAAATAACAAATTTTTTCCAAGGTTTCCACTCAATCCCATAGTATCACCCAAACTACGTTTTGTGTCATTTTCGTATCCAATGTTTCCATTTTTCCCAATTTACCCCCTCACCGTGACGGGCGTTAGAAAACCAACACAAAGTTAGCTTGTGCATCTCACATGTGGGGGTAATTTAGTCACTTTATCATTTTTGAGACTCACTGCTCAACCCCAACCGAGTCAACTCATTTTCATACGACTGATGTAGACTTCAATATAAACCTAGGCTAGAAGAACATCTTCATTATCCAAAAAATTCTGGGATTTCATATATGAAATCTCTCAAGTAAGAAAATCGAACAAAAATCCTCAATCAAATTGAACATAAATCCTCAATCTTCAATCGAATCACTATCCAAACTTATTTTCATACAACTGGTGTTGACTCATAAATCCTCTCTGATAATCAGGATCAATCAGACTCAAATTACTCATCTTCATGGACGATTAGTCGCGAGCATCCACAATCAAATCGTGACACATAATCAAACTAAAATAGTAATTCGACAAAATGGGTTCCCTGGTCAACGTGTAACAAACTTCATTCTCTATTCGCACCGTGAGGTCATTGCCTCGTCGCCGTCGTCGGTCTAGGATTTGCTCAATTTGTTAATGGATTTGTGGGTTTGAGAAAGCGATTTGCAGGAAGCAAGACCCGGTCAATTGGGGCGTGAAAGAAACATACATATGAGTAAAGTATCGACGTCGAGATTTCTAGATAACCATACTAGGCTAGAAGGGGGGAGGGGTTGAATAACTTAGTTACACTTAAAAACTTTTAAGAGAAATTCCTTTCGCTAATGCTAACAGCTTATAGACAAGGTTGTAGCAGCAAAAAAGTTCGCAAGGAATACATATTAAGTCTGTTGGTAAGCATTACCAGTAGACTTGGTGTTCTCTAAGTTTGTTGCTGGAAGGAAGTAAGCTAAAGTTCAACAAAAATGGTAAATATAGTTAAGCAAATAAGAAGTAAGAACACATAAATTTTGAGATGATTCATCTTGTAAAAGTACTAGGTCCACCACCAAATCAGACAACCTTGGATTTGAAAGTACACTATGTTTTCCACTAGATCTATTACAGAATAACTAATGGATCGTGTACAAAATATTCGACTCGTGTTTGGTGGGTGGCAGTGAATATCTCGAAAATAGAATATTCACTGCACTAAATAACAGTTAATGTAAACAATAATTAAGAAGATAATAAATGGAAATGATTGAGCGCTTTTCTTGTTGTTGTTGAAGGACTTCGTTGATCTTTGAGGATCTCTTTAATGCGACCGAGTAATAACTTGTAAGTTGTTGAATAGTTTCAGAGCATTAAGTTCTTCACTCTTCAATGACAGTATTTATATGAGAGATTCCTTGAGACCGTTGTGGAAGAAGAAAAGAGTAGCAACTCGATTAGGTTGGAAGCATTTAATGCAAAGAGATGTTAGGTTTGAGTTTCTTTTATCCAGGTCTGATCAAGTAGTGGAGACGGGGCAGGTACTGCAGAGACGGTTGTAGCAGAAAGTGGTTCAGACCTGTAAGAGTTGGTACTGTTTGATGTGTTAGACTGTGTAACCACTCTATCTCACTGTGTCACAGCCACCAAAGAGGAAATCCTTTTTCTTTACCCACAAAACACAGTTAAATAGTCTTCAATAAGTCGACTATGAATATCTTTTAGACAAATATAAATTTCAAATATTTCAAAAGATATTTTCAAAAAGGGATGCTGAGCTAGACATCTTGGTTTCACATCTTTAGAAATATAGGCGGATAATGTCTACTGATAAGGTGCTGGTGGCGTTGAAGGCCTGCTGAAGAGTGCTGGTGATGTTGTTTTTTTACGAAATCTAAGTAACTGTTAGAAAAGCTAAGCTGCCACGCTAACCGGTACGTAGTCCATTCAGCCAATTAGGCAAAGAACTTAAGGTAATGCATGAACAAATGCAAATCTAAAATACAATGAGAATCAATAACTGACTTAAAGTTATAAGTTTTGTTCAACATTTCTTTCTGAACCATCCAAATCGGGTTATTTAAAACATTTATTTCTAATTGTCACCTGCAAGAAGGAAGATCTTCCTAGAGAGATTGCAGATTGTTAGTAGTTCCCCGAGGCATTCCCATAGCTAGAATATCCACTTGATGCACAATTGATGCAGTAAAATAAATCTCGATGCAACAAAATATATGGGACCACCCGCGTGCCTGAATTGCGAAGCACTGGCTTTGAATTTGCGATGCATTACGTGCCTGAATTGCGATGCACTGGCTTTGGATTTGCGATGTATCACGTGTCTGAATTGCGATGTACTGACTTTGAATTTGTAATGCGCCGTGTGTCTGATGCAATACGTGCTTGAACTGTGATGCACCGACTTTAGATTTTCGATGCACCATGTGCCTGATGCAATGCATGCTTGAATTGCCATGGATCGTCTTTAGATTTGCAATGCACCGCGTGTATAAATTGCGATACATCGGTTTTGAATGTGTGATGCACCGCGTGCTCGATACACACGTGTTTTCCTTTCATTAATGATATAATCATCTTTTTGCCTCAAAAGTATATTTTTCTGGTTTAAAAAAATACTATAAAGGTTGAAAAATATTATAGGGAGACCGACCCAAATTTTTCCCAAACAAATACTTTTTTTAATGGGCTTCCCACGAGTAACTTTAAAGTTATAATTTAACTAGTTTTTTAACCCGTGCGTTAAACGCACGTCATTCTGATTTTTCAACTAAATCGTAATAAACGAAATAAAGAGGATAAAAAAATCTTAAAGGATAAAATAAGAAGAATCAGTTTATTAACAAATACACATCAGTATATCACTAATCATTATAGATTCTAAAAAAAATTCCTTATACACAACATTTGTTGTTTTATTAGTTGGGTTTTCATCTTCACCGCATATCAATATCTTCAAATCAAAACATTGTGTTTCTCTAGAAATTGCGACATAACTACCCATGACTAAATACTGATTTCTTCAAGAAGAGACATATGTACAATTATTGACTTTGACACTTGTTAATTGTTATTTCATAGGATACCAGTAATGAAAATTGTCTTCTCTGAAACTTGAAAGTTAGTCTTACATCAAATGGAGTTATTTTTATAAACATTTCCCCTAAAGGGGCATGAGAAATGATCGAACATGAGACCCCACATTTTGTAAAGTCTCAAATCTACCAATGAGCCACCCCTTATGGTATATATCAGATGGAGTTAATGACAATCTTTGGATAAAAACATTTTCTCCAACATTGCTTCATTTCAAAAAAAAATGTTTCAACAATGTGATCCTCAAGATTTATGATGATTAGTCTTGTTCCATTGCACAACCCTGCGCCATAGTCAATGTTTATCAAAAGCATTACTGAAATATCAATTTAAGTGTCAACCCATGTACTGGCAACCCTGAACACTTTATACTATTCAAAAAATCTGTAGAATGATGTCTTTGAACAAATTTGGATTTTTCCACCCTACAAATAGAATTTGAACTCAAATAAGTTCTTCATTTTGAATGATTACTTTTATTAAATTATATTCATATTTTACGAATAAATGAATTTCTAATAAGAAAATAAACTAAAATCAAAATAACCAAATTATTTTTATTGTTAACTATTTTTATTCCGTAAATTATTTTGATTTTACTAACTGCCATTATATTTTTTGTTTTATTGACTTCATAACTATTATTTTTGTTTTATTTTTAAGAGTTAGTTTTACGGAAAACTTTTGTTCCGTACATTATTTTTATTATTTTACTAACCCAGTTTAAATTGTTTTTTTTTTGCTTTATTGACTCTGTAACTATTATTTTTGTTCCATCAAGTATTTTTATTTTAGTAACGTTTTTTTTATTTTACATAACTATTTTTAAGAATTTGTTTTAAACTTTTGTTCCGTAAATTATTTTTATAATTTTACTAACCTTACTTTAAATTAATTTTGTTTTATTAACTCCGTAACTATTATTTTTGTTCCATCACATAATTTTATTTTACTAATGTATTTTCTTACATAACTATTTTTAAGAATTTGTTTTAAACTTTTGTTCCGTAAATTATTTTTGTTATTTTAGTAACTCCAGTTTAAATTGTTTTTGTTTTAATTATTGACTCTGTAACTATTATTTTTGTTCTATCAAATGTTTTTATTTTACTAACGTATTTTTGTTTCACACATATATTTTTAAGAATTTGTTTTAAACTTTTGTTACGTAAATTATTTTATTTGACTAACCTCCGCATTAAATTATTTTTTATTTTGTTGATTCTGTAACTTTTATTTTTATAGTGATTTGTTACATAAATTAGTTTTTATTTTACTAACCTCTTATATTTTTGTTTTTTTGACTCCGGAACTATT
Organism: Codonopsis lanceolata; assembly: GCA_013146195.2. NCBI lineage: Eukaryota > Viridiplantae > Streptophyta > Magnoliopsida > Asterales > Campanulaceae > Codonopsis > Codonopsis lanceolata. The sequence continues at coordinate 78,495,029 of CM028382.1, read as the reverse complement.
ATTTTTGTTTTAATTACTATTTTTTATTTTTAAAGAGAGAAAAATATTTAAACATAATTAAAACCTAGAGAAGAGATTTTGGTAATGAGAGAGAAAATATGAAAGAGACATGAGAGAGAAAGAGAGAAGATAGAAGAGAAAAATAATAGATTGATAACTCAAAAGTCAATAATTAAAAAGTTAAATTTTGAAGGAATAAATCTACTTTTATCATTATATATATATATATATATATAGTTTCGACCCACGTGTTGATTGTCACTCTGCCCCACATATAAACTATAAAGGGAATACATATTACATATAGACAATCATATGTGTGGACTGTGGAGTAACTAGAAGTTAGGACAAAGTCGTCAACATGATGCGGCGTTAAGTCAATTTAATAAGTGGTATAGCCCATTCTGAAATATGGAAAATTCTCTCAAACTTAACCCTCACCTTTTCGTTGGCCCAATTAATATTAGAGACTATTTCTCTCCATAAAATATTACCTTTTCAACTTTGTCATAAACTTCACCTATTTCCATATGTTACTTACTTGTAAACAATGTCTGACGTTTTTAGGGTTTGGTCTATGACATGTCAACCACAAAATTGAAAAATTCACATTTTAAAAGCTGACCCATACGAGTAATTGTGGCTTAATATTAATGAACAATGAACCTATACCTTGAGCGAATGCAAAAATTAGATACATAATCAGGTAACATCCTATGTCCCATTTTATTTGGCATCTTGTGGGATTCATTCGATGGAGTAAATTAAAATATAAAATCAATAACATGACACATATAATATTACATTATTTAGTGCAAAGTTTTATAATACATAGCATATTATCTTATCGAAACATATGTAAGTATGTAACCAATCACATATATTATACTCCTTTGGTCTTTAAAAAAAAGGTTTGTCTTTCCTCTATGATTTGCCTAAAAAAATAATATCATTTAATAAATATAGTAATAATTTTAATATAATACAATATAATTTGAAAAAAGTACAAGTATGTGAAGCTATAATTATTAAAGATTTTTTGGCTGACTCGGTTAATTAAGACACTTCAAATAATGTTTTTGTTGACTTGTATACATTGTGAAATGTCTTTTATTGATAATTGAGGTGCTAATTATTGTTATTGAATAAATATAAGGATTGCATATCTTTTTATACGTTATACAATATAATTTAGTTTTCTTTTTCAATAAGGGTATTTATGGATACCCGATTCCATGACTTGGAACTGGAATTTGAGCCTCCAAAACTAATTCTATTGTTTAGAAACATAGTTAAAATTTTGAATTAGAATTGAGGTTGCAATTCCAAATGTCTAGATTTTATAAAACTAATTCTATACTAAAACCTAAAAAAATTAATTCTAAACTTTGGTCAATTTTCCTCTTTATTTTACACACCTGCCACAACATCACAACGTCTGACCACCTCCAACCACCACCTTTTGTAGCCAACTCTAGCCACCATCGCATTCGGCCACTCCAACTCTGGCACCCACTACCTTCGTTAACCACTACCTCTACATGCTATTTATTTTTAAAAATATAATACTTCCTCTGTCTTGAATAAATGTTTCTATTTTTTATTTTGCGATGTCCCAACTAATGTTACTAAATACTTTTGGTGTACAAATTATTTATCATTATTTCTAATATATCTCTTTATTTAATATTATCATTATTACACATCATAAATAGAGTAAATGTAATGCGTACATAATTAATGAGAGAGAAAGTGTGTGTGTAATGTGTATTATTGCCACAACATATTTTACAACTAATCATTAATTGCATTTCTTAATTCTTGTAGTTTGTCCACTAGGAACATTTATCTGGGACGGATATGTTCCAAAAATGAGTGTCGTTTTAGCAATTTAGACACATATTAAGAAAACTTATAAAAAGACTGATTCCCCCTTATTTAAGTTCGTTTATTGTAGTTAAGTTGCAATGATATTTTTTTTCCTCTTAACAACCCTCACTTTAAAGCATTTAATTTAAAAGTAATAAATAACGACAGTTTTGACAAATTATGGACAAATGTTTTTTTTGAAATTACATAACGAAACTTATTTTGGAATAAAAAACTTTGTTAAAACAACATTTATTTGGAAATAGAGGGAGTTGTATGGTTTTGTTGTTAGAAATGTTTGAATTTTTGTCAACATAATCACTAACAACCACTAACACTAGGCTAGATTAGATATTTGAAATATTATTGAAATTTTATTTTACATATATTATAGAATTACAATTAAATTCCACATATTATCCAAATCATAGAATTTATATGATTTTGAAATTTTGGAAAAAATATAATTAGATTCCGCTATAGAAAACTTAACAATATGTCTCAATAGCATGCTCTCAACTTTAAACAATGCAATATCTTATTTTTCTTAATTTAAAATAAATATTAATGTACATTGTATAATGTACCCACCAAAAGTGCTCAGCCATAATCGTAAAAAAAAAAGGAAAAATAAGCTTCCTTTTTGTGTTTTTCGTCTCAACATATTTGTGTTACGATAAGTGGCACAAAAATTGGGTAGAATTCATGTAAGATCGTCTTATATATCTTAATTTGTAAGAAAAAGACTCACTCTTAATTTTACAGGTTAATCTATCAACATACAGTAAATTGAATAAGAAAATTCATCTTATAAAAAATATTTATAACATTGTTTTACCCAAATTTTTACTTATGAATATATATTGTATTTGACAATGTGGGTCTCAAATGCTGTAAAATTTTTTAAAAAGTTTTAGAATGGTAGTAAAAAAAAAAACCACTGTGATGCTTTTAGAAGATTAAAATAGTGAATAAAAATAATTTACCTATAATTTATTTGATGAAGTCTATTCAAGTCTTATTCTCTCTCTCTCTCTCCCCGAGTCATTAGACATTTACTCTATCCATATTCGGTCTAGGCGGTCCAAAAAGTCAAAAAGCGGACCCCAACGTCTCATACCTCTAACCTTCTTCCTCAACTTTGCCAACTCTATTTATATGCATGTTCATCTTCCATTCGAATCCATTCTGCAATCCACTCCTTCAAACCTCATTAGTATATCACTTCTCTGAAGATATTAAAGTTAATTCTTTTCCGGCAAATTAATTTTGGCGACAAAAGGAGGAATACAATCATGGCCGGTAAAGGAAGATCTTTGGAGGAAACTCCGACGTGGGCAGTAGCCGTAGTTTGTTTTGTGTTGGTCTCTGTTTCTATTGTCATCGAGCACATCATCCATCTCATCGGACGAGTATGAATTAATTACTGAACTACGTACTATATATTTCCATTTATTATAACTAGCTCCAACTTATACAAACGTAACACTCCATCTCTCGCTCTATATATACATATATATTCATTCTTCCACTACTTGTAAAGTCTCCCAAGATTACGCTTAATTACTAAAATCTCGAATCGATTTGCAGTGGCTGAAGAGAAAACACAAGAGAGCTCTCTACGAATGTCTTGAAAAGATTAAATCAGGTATATATTCCTTTACACGCTACGTTAATTAGCTTCTCATGGTCATGCATAATTTGTGATATGATGAAACAAAATTTTATTTTTGCTTATATTTCTTTTGCATGGGGGATTGATGAAGAGCTAATGTTGTTGGGATTTATATCGTTGCTCCTAACGGTACTACAAGGCTCGATTTCTAGTATATGTATACCAAAAAGTGTAGGGGAGAGTTGGCATCCCTGTAAAAAAGATAAATATACTAGTATGGACAGTGGCAGCGGAGGAGAAGAACACCGCCGGCGACTACTCAACTGGTCAAACTATGGAGGCAGTTCCCGACGAATTTTGGCGGGCGATGATGATGACAAATGCGCCGATAGCGTAGGACTTTCTGACTCAGATTCCAGTTTATTGTTCTCCTTTTTAATTTAATAATTAGCCGTCTCTAAGAATAATATTAGTATTAAACGTGGGAGAACGGAAAAGAACCATGATTAATTATTTCTATGTAATAAAATAAAAATAAAAAGAAAGTACCATGAAGGTTAGTGAAGCATTGAAGGCATAGTAGAACTTGGATAAATTTTGTCAATTTTTTTTTAAATTTTATTTCTTTATGATAACAGGGAAAAGTGGCATTTATCTCAACTGACGGACTTCATCAACTCCATATATTCATATTTGTGTTGGCTGTTTTTCACGTTCTCTACTGTATTCTCACCATGGCTTTGGGCAGGGCAAAGGTGACTTACCTAACTAACCCCTTTCCATCTTTTCTAATACACCCGTGCGCCGACTTGTTATATATATATATATATATATATATATATATATATATATATATATATATATATATATATATATATATATATATATTTTTTTTTATTTTTTTTAATTTTTTTTTCTTCTTGGGATAACATGTGATAATTAACTTTTGATTCCAGATGAGAAGTTGGAAGCAGTGGGAAAAGGAAACAAGAACAGTCGAGTATCAACTCTCTCACGGTATGTACACTCAAAAATTAAACCCTGGGTATATTTCCGCGCTCGGGGAGATGAGGAAACACTAGAAATTGCTGACGAGCACCGAACGGTCAAGTGAATTTCTAGGATATGTCATATTGATATTAAATGAAGCTTTATGGGTATATTGGAAAGCATTGTAGAACAGTTATTATCAAAAAATCTTTAAAAACATTAGTTGAGCATCCTAAAATAGAAATGAAGAACATTTATTCGGGAGGAAGAAAATAATTTAAAATGATGATAAATTAAGAAAATGCATAGCTCATGCAATATAAGGTTGATGAGGGTAGTAGGGATGTGGTTTTAATTAAATTCTAATAATAAGTAGAATTTCAATATTTATACAGATCCAGAGAGGTTCAGATTTGCAAAGGATACATCTTTTGGGAGAAGGCATATGAGCTTTTGGAGCAATTCACCCGTTCTTCTTTGGATCGTAAGTCTGCCCCCCCCCCCACTTCTTTAAATCTCCAAACAATATACTCCTTCTGATTCGGGCAAAGAGTCGAATATTCTATTTTGAGATATTTCAATTAAAGAGTCTACTTTTAAAAATTATGACATAAAAGTATTATTTTATTAATAATGGACTACTAAAAATATCATTATCTTAAAAACTTTGACTTTCAAACGGAGACTTTTTGTTCGAAACGGATGGAGTAATTAATTTATCCATGAAATTGAACTGGAATTAATGTTTAATTATATATTATTTTTATGCATCAAATATATATAGTTTGATGTTGATATGATGATATCATATGAAGGAAGTATAACCATGCATATTGCTTCTAAGGGCTTGGTCCAATGTTAAAGATGAGACTTCACAAAGTGTGAGGTTTCAAGTTCAATCACTTTCCACGTATATATATATATATATATATATATATATATATATATATATATATATATATAATCATGCATATTAGTTACATCAGATACTGAAATTTCTCAACATGTATTTATAAATTTTAATTACAATATTGAATGCTTCAAAAATATATTGGCAAAAACTTGTGTAAGATGGTCTTACAGATATTTTTTGTAAGACAGATCATCTTTATTCGACATACTATATAGAGCTCCATCTCATAAATTAAGATTCATAAAACAGTCTTATATAAGACTTACTCAAATATATTTTGGACCTATGTTTGTAATTAAATTATAGTCTCTTATTCAAAAATAATCAGACTTTGTCAAACGATCCACTAATGCTTGTAATAAGATTTAGGATAATATAATTTTTTGGTTCCTAAACTATACCAATACTATGCGTTTGGTCCATGTATTTTTTTTTGTAATGTGTTTGGTCCTTAAAGTAGGTTTTTAATAAGAGATTACCCCCTGACGGAGTTACCGTCACTTTTACCGTTATGTTATTTTTGAAAACACAATTTTACCCTTAGTCCCTTGTTTGACCAACATCCCCTTTTTACACATTTTCTTTTGTTGACTAATCCCCTGCACACACACACTAAAACACCACAACACACACACACACACAACTCCAAAATCTCCCAACTAAAGAGAGCAAATCAAAGAAGAGAGGAGTTGATTCAATCCCGTCTATGCCCATCCACGCACAGAGAGAGAGAGAGAGAGAGAGAGAGAGCATAAGCCGAGAGTGAATATCAAATGATACTTCTGCAGTCTCCTTCAAGATATTTTCTTCAGATCCTCTCAAATCGGGCTCAGAAGTAAGCTATATTTCACTTATCTCTTTCTCGTTTTAAGCCTTTTTTCCGATCTCACTCTTTGATCTCAATTATCCGTTCTGATGAATGAATTTCGAATCTCTTGGCCTTGTACGTAACAATTTTTGTTTTATGAAATCGACAAGTGAACGGGATTGAATGTAAGAAGTGAATGAAACGGTGGATTAGTGTGAGCTGATTTTGAAGGTGGGTTAGAGTAATTAGATCTAGTGGAGTGGGTGTTGTTGTTTTGTTTGTATTTAGATCTGGGTTCTAGGGTTTGATGGGAGATTGATAATTATTGATGCTTTGATTTCCGTTACCAATGATGAAGATTTGGAGCACATGATGCTTGAGTATGATCGTTTGTATCGTGGTTCGAATAAACCGGCTAGGTTGAGGCTGTTTCTGTTTCCGGTGAATGCTACCGCGAGTTTTGGATAAAGTGATACGAAATCGGAGCGGTAGTGGTTTGTTGACACGCTGAATTCGATGTAGATACAAAATTTGGAAGATTCTTCCCCTGCGGCTTGATGGTTGAAAATCGATTTTTTGTTCGGTTTTAATAAAGGCGATCAGGTGCCAGCGGCGAAAATGCAGGATCCGGTGCCGGTACTGACAGTCTCGGATGTATTTCAGAAGGAATTTCCTGGTGGATCGGAATGAACATAGCGGTGGATTCGAATCTGAGTCTCTGAAAGCGAAATGGACGAAGGAAGGTGCAGAAGGTGGCCCGAGATGGCCGGAGCAGAAGGTGGCCGGAGATGGAGATGGAGATTGAGATGGAGATGGCCGGAGCAGAGGCTGTAGATGGCGAGAGCTTGGGAGAGGGAAGGAAGGTGTAGAACTGTGGGTTGTGTCCCTTTTTCTTTTTTTCTTTTTTCATTTTTCATTTTTTTAATTTTAAACCACTAACATTACTAAGGGTAAAATTGAGTTTTCAAAAAAAACATAACGGTAAAAGTAACGGTAACCTCGTCAGGGGGTAATCGCTTACTAAAAACCTATTTTAAGGACCAAACACATTACAAAAAAAATACAGGGACCAAACGCATAGTATTAATATAGTTCATGGACCAAAAAATTATATTATCCTAAGATTTATCCATATTTTTGTTTTTGGGTGAAGAGACTAAACCCAAAAATACAAATATAAGTGTAGGGCCCTTTGAAATTCAAAGTTGCATTAACTTTTTTGTACAAGTAGTCGGAAGCATAGATACAGCCTCAAAATCTATCGCGACCGGTGGAATGTCGATTTTGGAATTAGGACCACCGTTAATTAATATCCACGGTTCTACTCAAAGAATCAATATTTAAAAAGTCTAATTATTAAATGATATATATTAATATAATTATAATTATAAAAATAATTAAACACAAAAAAATATTATAAACATAATTTTTTAAAATAAACTTTTAGAATGAAACATCACAAAACAGTATAGTAAATTCTTTGCGTAGAACAGAGTTAGTATTTATGAAACCACGATTATCAGTCTATTTCTTGAAGGGAAGAAATATGTGTCTGTGTTAAGTGTTAACTTTTCAATATGAGGTTGACATGTCATGAACCAAACCCTAATAATATTATAACATCATATGAAAGTCCTTACGGGCTTAGTTTAGTTGGTTAAAAGCTAACAGATTTGGATACAGGACCAAAGATCGAGTCCAAGCATCGCAGTGTGGGGGTTTCATCCTCTTGTGGGGTGGCTCCTTGTAGGTACTAGGCACGGATCCTCCTAGCTACTTAATCGCTGAGTTACCGTGATTTTTCCTCTTACATTCTTATGAAACTGGGGTGTGGGGAGAGTTTCCCCTTTTGGATACATAACATCCTACGAAAATGAGAAGTTCCTGTCCAATATTGGACCGGGCTAGGAGAAGGCTATGTATGGCTATTTTACGGTTGGTTTTTGGAATATGACTATAATTATATTCTACATATTACTTTCGATTCTTGTTATTTTCTTTAATTTTTAATTATGGTTTTATTTTACAGGTTTGTTTCTTTAGACAATTTGTGCGGTCAGTGCCCAAAATTGACTATTTGACACTGCGCCATGGATTTATCATGGTATGTAAAATCCTGTTATTCTTATTTTTTTCGTTAACAATTTACATTATAATATATTTTTAGTTTGTTTTATTAAGAAGTAAATACTATCGTTCATTGAGAATATATATGGCTAAGAACATGTTACTTAAAGGAAGAATGCTACAAAAAAAATTATTAAAATGATCTTTCTTTAATTAATGGATAACTTTGGATCGGAAAATAAATAAATAAATATATTTGGTCTCTTAGCTAATTAAATCCTTTTCAAAGCTATCATATACTACTACTTGTCACCTTAATAAATGTTATTGCGCAAAGGTCATCCATGATTGTTGCGTTTGACCAATAAACTAATAATTTATTAAACATTCCAATTAGTCAGTTATGTAAATAAATATACATTTGAGCTTATTTTTTTCTCTTTCTTTTTTCAGGCGCATTTGGCTCCTCAAAGCCAGACAGGATTTAATTTTCAAAAATATATTAATAGATCCCTTGAAGAGGATTTCAAAGTGGTGGTGGGGATCAGGTGGGCTTAACTCTTTATTTTTATTTCTCTTTTATCTCTCTCTCTCTCTCTCTCTCTCTCTCTCTCTCTCTCATTCATAAACTTCAACCTCTCAACAGTCCTCCAATATGGGGTTTTGCTGTGCTATTCCTGCTATGTAATGCCCATGGTGAGTTATACTTAATTACCTATGTATAAAATGCATGATTATTCATCTTAAGATTTAATTAACCTAATAATTATTGTTAGGGAAAGACTATTTCCACTACAATTTTTGCTTATCCACTACATCCTTAATAATTGTATCAAATAAATACATCTTTGAATAAAATTACCCCTTAAGTACTACCATTTTAAGTTGACTAATCAAGTTGCTTTCCTAATTAACTTTTAACATTATTTTTTAGTTCAAATATTTATGAACAATATAGTTATTCTATTATTATTTTTACTTTTTGTAATGACTTTATTAATTAATCTTATGACTAAAGTTATATTGTATAATAAAAAAATTATCGTAAGGACATTTTGTCTACCAAACTTTGAGTAAATATATGTTCTTTGGAAAAAAATTAAAGTGAAATTTAAAGGATGTAATAGTAAAATTAACGAATAGTAAAATCATAATATAAAATAGTATCGTAATATTTTAATATTTTGCCAACCTTTATAATCGATTCGAAAATTTAATTCTTGAGTTGATTGAAACCAATATTCAGTTTAATATCTATCATAATAATTGTATTAATATTTTAAAATAATATTTTTAAACTAAATTAGAATATTAATTTTTGATAATAAAATATCCAATATAATCTAAAATGGTAGAAAATGTATTAATCATATTATTTTTATGATAATAGAATATGAAACGTGAACGATTAGAAAAAATTATTAAACATATTTATTACGAAAAAAAACAATTACCTATTTGTTAAGAATTAAAATGTTAAGAATATAAATGGAATAATTATGTTGTCAATTGATGTTTGATCAAAAAAATAAATGTTAGAAGGTAATTAAGAAAGTAACTTGATTAGTCAACTTAAAAAGGGGTAATTTTGTCCAAACATGTATCCCATATTGTTATTATACAATAAAATCCCAATAATTTAATTTTTAATTTGTTCAACCTCTAATTTTAATATTTATTGGGATGTCTTTGACTAATTGACATTTTTCTGTAATTTTTATTTGCCAACAGGCTCGTATTCCTATCTATGGCTACCATTTATCCCATTGGTTGTAAGTAATATTGTTTAATCTTTAACATGCCATAAGCAATGGATTAATATTTAATTTTCTCAATATTTATATAAATATATGAAAATTTGGGATACATGTTGCTTATAATTGTGTGGATATGCATGTGCAGATTATCCTTCTGGTAGGGACTAAGCTACAAGTGATAATAACAAAAATGGGATTGAGCATTCAAGATAGAGGGGAGGTTGTGAAGGGGGTGCCTACCGTTCAGCTTGGTGATGACCTCTTTTGGTTCAATCGTCCTCGCCTCATTCTCTATCTCATCAACTTTGTCCTCTTTCAGGTTAATTTTCTTTTCCTCTACTCTCTTCTTCGGCTTGAAATCCTCTATCTTACATTCTCAGTCACATTGAGTATGTCTTAACTGAGTCCACAATCATGATCACGCTGTACATCATTAAATATGATATGATGGTTGTGATCAGTAGTGACTCGCCATTTCCAAAAGTACGAGGATAGACGCAGATCAAAATGTATGTATGTGCTCGAACTAAAATAAGGGAATGTTAAAAAAATATATATATACAACACACGTGTTATAGGATCGTTATATTTCCAGCTTTGCCATTTAATTAGAAAGTATAGTAGTCTTTAGTAACTTGGTATTCACATGTATTTGTTTTTGTTTTGGAAAAATTGCAGAATGCCTTTCAGCTGGCCTTCCTTGTATGGGCTTGGGTAAGTCTCCATAACACATACTCCATTATATATGCAATGACTTATATAACTTCAATATAAAAATACTGATATTTGGATTTTCTTTTTCTTCAGGATGAGTATGGAATAGACTCATGTTTTCATGAACACACAGAGGACATTGTCATTAGAATCACTATGGGGTGAGCCCCTGCTGTCCCATGAATGATCATCTTCTCTTTTTTTCTTTTTGAAGAAATTAAGGTACAGTGTTACAAAAAATACTAATTATGATGTTTGTGATTGGTCAGGGTTCTCATCCAGATTCTGTGCAGCTATGTCACTCTCCCCCTCTACGCCCTTGTTACACAGGTAAGAATACATTAATCAGATATTTCATTTGAGCTAGAACCATTATTTGAAAAAAATTCATACTATGTAACTGTTATACCATTAGTCGGATGACGACGTTAATCTTTTCTCTACGTTTAATTACTTGTACTTTCATCAGATGGGTTCAACAATGAAACCAACAATATTCAACGAAGAAGTAGCCACAGCATTAAAAAACTGGCACCACACTGCGAAGAAACAAATTAAGCAAAACAAGAAATCGGGCCAAGTGACCCCAACATCAAGCAGGCCAGGAACACCAACCCACGGCATGTCCCCAATTCACCTCTTGCGCAATTACCGGAGCAACATGGATAGTCTTCAAACCTCTCCGAGAAAATCAAACTTTGGTAGTGATTGGGATAATGATATGAATTCACCCTCACCTTCCAACATCAAAAGAGGCGGCGATGGATTTTCCGCCCCACACCACCTCGCGATTGAACTTGGCTCAACGATCGACCATAATTCTCACGTCAAAGAGCCAAGTTCATCGGATGTGGCCCCACTTCCTAAGGCCACCACAGGGCAACTCCAGGTCATCGAAGGAAAAGATTTTTCTTTTGATAAGAGAACTAGTAATTTCTAAAATAATTAGTTTTCCAGTAACACTGTTTTACAGAGGTTAAGACATAGTTCCACTATTTTACAACTCAACCCACCAACACATGGTGGTCAGGTAAAGATGATTTGTTTTATAAAAAATATTTCGTAAAACCGTTTCACCAAAGTTTTTGCCTTCTTAGAAAGGTAATTCAGAGAGAGGACTAAGTTGCATAAGTCCGGCAGTTAGAGGATGAAGGTGAAAAATTTGAAATATATGTTCTTTATTTATTTTTTATTTTAGAATTCAATTACGATATGTAATTACTTCTTTTGAAATTAATGTCAATGTAAAGTATTATGGAGATTGAGAAATACGAGAAACATCAATAAATATTTTTTTTCTTATTGTCGGACTTAACAGCATGAAATTCTCGGGCAGAACTTAAATCTTAATTAGTGCACCATATATATATAAGGTGAATATTTATTCCAATATGTAAGGAAAACAAGAATAACAATCTAAAAAAAATTATACTTTAAGGTCTTCCTATATTGATATTAATTTACTGGCCAAATAACAAATTTTCCCCTAAGGTTTCCTACCAATCCCATAGTAATAAGTAATTATTAAATTCACTTATATTTTTATCTTTTCGTTTTAATTATGTGTTTAATTTTCATAACACACTAACTAAAAGATATAAAATTAATATTAATATTGATTACGTGCATTTTGTGATAGTGATAGTAGTAGTAATTGCACATATTACATGAATGAAAAATATTCTATCTTACATTCTCTGTCACATTGAGTATGCCTTAACGGAGTCCACAATCATGGTCACGCTGTACATCATTATATATGATATGATGGTTGTGATCAGTAGTGATTCAACAATCCCAAAAGTACGAGGATAGACGTAGATCAAAATGTATAGGGAAAATTGATTCTTTAACCAACATACTAATTGGGGGCGACACAATTGACCTTGTACTTTGTATAAAACTAATTTAACCAATGTACTATATTTTAAAGGCAAATGACACCAATTCCGTTACGGATGTTTGCAAGCCGTCAAGTAGCGATGATTTGGACACTTACGTGGCTGCTTGTATGGATTCTAAATGGTAAAAAAAAAAACGCACGATGAATGCAAGTCTTCTTCTTTCGCTTCATTACATAAAGAAAGGGTAATATTGTAATTTTGTTGTTCATTTGTCAGACTGAGAACTCTTTGTCTACCTATATGATGTCTTCACCGGTTCATATAGAGGGAAGAAGTATTCAAAAGACTAGCAAGAAATAACGGTAACAATCAGGGCTCCGAATCCCTCGGCGTGTTATCCGGCGTTGGGTGCAAGTAAAAACCCTTTTTCGCAATTGCTTTATCCTCAGCTTCAACATTCAAGTTCGGAGACCCAGTTAAACAGACCGAGGAATGAGAGGGGTTACTGGGCTAAGAGCCAAAGACGGAAAATCGAGAATACTTGGTGACAAAATCTCTGGTGTACCGGGTTTTCAGGGCGAGCCCGACAACTCATTTATTAGCCCGGGAATTAATGGGCTGATCTTAAAGTTTTTGACATCGTTTCTTCGCTCTTATAGCTTGGATACTCTCTTGTTGGGTCTGTTTCGGATTGGAGGAATCAGGTTCTTCGGCAGGTCAGATCTGGCGGAGGTGACCGTCTTGGCGGTGTCAGAGGATCCCATTAGCATTTGGATAACTTTTTTTAAGTAGGAGGTGTCTGTTTGGATGAAGGTTGTTGGGTACAGTTTATTAAGGTCAGAGCTGGTTATGGGCATGGGTGTTGATGGTGGAGATGGGTGGTGGTGGTGGTGTTGATGGTGGTAGTGGTGCAACCCATTGCTACTGGTTGTGGTGCTGCTAGCTGAAGTGGCGGTGTTATGGTTGTTTCGCCAAAAGCTTAATCAGGGCAGTAGAACACTAGTTGCTCGATCCGACGGGTGTCCATGGTTTAACTCTATTTTTTGACGTTTTAGAAGAGGAATTCGAGACTATGTTGTTGAATCTTACCTTAATATAAAATTTGCTTAAAATCATTTCACTTTTTGTCAACCTTACTTAAATTATTTCTTGTTGGTCGGCTTGTGGAGATCTTTATCAGTCAATTCTATCAGCTGACCACAGTTTTAAAGTGACAGCTTCTTTACCTCATTTAATTGAACATTCCCTTGTATTGACACTTTCTCATTTCGTGTTTTGATAGATACTCTGAATATTATATGTCTAACAGGATCTCTGTGATCTTGTGAGAAGATACATTTGGATAGCTCAACACATTTTCAAATTCAAATGTGTTTCTAACGGGCCACTCTTCAAGAACATCTATAAATTCCCTCAAGAATCATTTAAAGAACACAGAAGTATGAAGCATTTTACTCTCAACATAAATTCTATCTGCCTTAGCCTTCTTAAACTTTAGCTAGATATTCTTTTCACTGATATTTTCTTTCTAGTTATTGTTTAGACAAACACTGAATGACTTATTTCATATTCTTTAGAAATCAGTCAGTTTGTCTCACGAATTGATTGTTTTTCAATCATTCTCCATAAACACTGGTCTTTTGTTGTACACTGATCCATTAGAGATCAATTAGATTTTTAATAAAATTAGTGCACTTCAAAAATCCAAGTTTGACCAACTTGGTAGTGGATGTAGCAGTTTTACTGTGAACCACTTCAATTCTTTTGTCATTTACTTTATCAGCTCTTACAAACTGATCTAACACTTAAGAAGTCTTAATCTACTTAAGTGTCAGCAAGTTACTTACTTAAATTGTTTAGCTATTTGTTTTGATAAATTGTTCTTCAGTTTCTTGACTATATTCAGTGATCTTTCTTAAAAAGAAATTTTCTAAAACAACTGTGTCAGCCAACAGCTGACCAATATTCATCAATTTCATTCCCTTGAGAAACATCAGCCAGATGACCAATATCATATGACTGAGAAAAATAAAATTACCGCTGCAGACCTTAAAGTTTTACAAGTCAACCCTCTAAAGTTTTTAAAAGGCTATTCAACCCCCCCCTCTAGCCTTGTCAGTTGCCAACTGATCTTACAATTGGTATCAGAGCTTAACTTTTTCGAAAAATTATTATTTTTCCAAGTTTAACAACTTGAAAGCTCGATCATGGCAACCTTAAAAGCTTTTCAATAAAACAATGTTATTCAAGTATCTATTTTTGATGAAGATCACTTTGATACTTGGAAAGAAAGAATTACAAGATATATGAACAATATAGATAAACGATTAATGCAATGTGTAAGAGGTGGTCCTATGCAACCAATGAAAATTAATACTAAAGTTGGTAAATCTTCTACTGCAGATGATGATACCATAAATCCTCTTGCTCCTGCTATCGAAGAATATGTCCTCAAGCCTCAATCAGAATGGACTGAGGAAGATAAAATTACTGACGGACTGGATGCTAGAGCTGTACACATTCTATCAAGTGCTGTTCCTGATGAAAACTACAAACAAATATATGACTGTGTTATTGCCAAAGAAATTTGGGATGCTCTTGTTGAATATGTCGAAGGAGACCAAAACACCAAGGATAACAAACTCTATGACTGTATACAAGAGTTTGATGCTTTCAAAAAGGACCCAAAAGGATCATTGAAGAATGTTTACGATAGATTTCTCGAGGTAAGTAATAGATGCTCTTCTCTTGGCAAAGTTTACAGCATGAAAGATATGAATATGCATTTTCTTAGTAGCTTGGGAAGTAGATGGAATGTAAAGGTCACAACCATAAAGGAAGCAAGAGATTTGAACAAAACTCATATACGTAGTCTTGTTGCAAGTCTAAAAATTTATGAAAAGGAAGTTCTTAAAACACAAGAAATTGAGAAAAACTTTAAAGGTATCTCTTTGCAAGCTGAAGAAGAGACTCCGAAAACTTCTACATCTCTGTCAGATGATGACTTTGATGAAGATTAATTTGCAGCTTCTGCTAGACAATTTAGAAAGTTTAAATTTTTTAAAAGGAACTTCCAAAAACCTTCTGCAAGTTTTCAAAAGTCTTCCTTAAATTTTCAAAAACCTTCCTCAAGCTCTCAAAGACTTTCTTCTTCAAACTTTCAAAAGTCTTACTTCAAAGGAAATGAAGACAAGGATGAGAAAGAAAAGTTGTTTTGTTTCAACTGTAGAAAACTAGATCATTTTGCCTCAAACTGTCATTTTATGAAAAATGAATATTACAAAAGAGCTCCCAGAAATTTTGAAAAACAAAAGGGTTTAGTTGTTGAAGATCAAAATCTTGCAACATGGATTGAGACAGATTAAGAAGATGAATCTGCTGATTTTGTGCAAGAAGAAAATCTGTGTCTTGTTGTAGAATCAGCTATATATGATTCAGAAAATGATTTTCCTAGTCCAAAATATTCAAATGAGTCTGATAATGAGCTGTCGAGCTCACCTATTAAAAACCCCAAGCTGACAAAGGTCATCAAGCCTGATCAGTTTGTGGTTAAGAAAATAGGAAATGGTTTTTATGGACAAGGAATCATTAGTCAGCCAGAAAGAAAAATCAAGTCAACTTCTTCAAGGATTGCTGACATCAAAATTAGCAATATGTCAAAAAGGCAGGAGGAGAAGGTTACTGACACAAGTGTTGAGGATCTACTGGAACAAATGCAAAAAATGTATTCCAAGTTTGAAACACTCAAAAGAATTCATGTTTCTTTGTATGGTGACTTCAAAAGAATCTCTGATGAAAACTGTGAGCTTCAAAAAATCAATGAGCTTTATAAAAAACATCAAAATGAAATGATGCAACTTAAAAGCATCAATGAAAAACATGAGATTCAGGCAAAAATCACAGATGCCCAAATTGCTGACCTTGTAGAAAGAAATCTTCGACTGACCAATGTTGTTGATACTTACTCAAAATCAAAAGCTGTTGTTGAGACCATCATAAGTCAACAAAAAAATAATGAAGACCAACATGGTCTTGAATATTCTGAAGATGATGGAAATTGTGAGATCAGACAGTCAAATGGTGGACCTAAGATTCTGCTAAAAAAGAATAAGGGATTAGCTTATAATATTGTACCTTTCAAATATCCGAAAGACTTGAATCAGCTTAAGAAGTCCTTTAACAAAAAGGATAAGCTAAACAATGATAGTTGTCAGTCTTCTGGTTATAAGCCTAAAAAATTTTCAGCTAATACAACAACTGATAAATGTCAGCCAACTGAGAAATGTCAGCCAGCTGACAAAAGAGGAGGAATCAGAAGAAAGACAACTGACAAGTTCAAGCCAATCGATTTTGTTGCTGCTAAGACTTCTAAACTGAGTCAAAATGAATCAAAGATTTCACCTTCAATGACTGATAAACCTGGTTATCACAAATGCAATATTTGCTCTACTTTTGGTCATCAGTTTCATGAATGCCTGTTTAGATTTAAACCTACTGACAAAGCCAAGATGTCTAATTTTAGGCAAGTTTGGCTACCAAAGAAAACTAACCCTTTGGACCCAAAAGTATAAAGGGTATCATGATTTAAATGTTCATATTTCAGGTATGCTTAATGGCAGATGATCAATCAACTGACATATGGATATTAGACAGTGGATGCTCTAGACACATGACTGGGTCAGCTGAACTCCTTACTGGCATTATCTCAGTCAAAGGACCTTCTGTCATTTTTGAGACAATTCAAAAGGGAAGACTATAGGTTATGGATCCATTATCAGGGGATCTATCAAAATTGAAATTGTCTCATTGGTACAAGGTTTGAAACATAATCCTTTAAGTATCTCACAGTTCTGTGATAAAGGTATGAGCTGCTCTTTTTCTTCTACTCATTGTTTTATCAAAAACAACATCACAAATGAAGTTTTACTTATAGGTTCTAGAAAAAGAAATGTTTTTGCTATTGATTTACTTGCCTTAAATCACAATACTCAAATATGTTTAGTAGCAAACAATTCTTTAAAAACTTCATGGCTTTGGCATAAAAGACTTTCACATTTAAATTTTAAATATCTTTCAAAACTCTCAAAATGAGACTTAGTGAAAGGTCTGCCATCTATAAACTTTCCTTCTGACAAAAAATGTGATGCTTAGGAAAAATAACAAAAGCTTCTTTCAAACCCAAATCATGTCTTTCAACCAAAAGAATTCTTGAACTTCTTCATATGGATTTGTTTGGACCCATTACTACTGCAAGTTTGGGAGGAAATAGATATACTCTAGTAGTTGTGGATGATTACTCAAGCTACACATTGGTTGAAATGATGCAATCCAAGGATGAAACTTATGGCATTCTCACTTCCCTGTTAAGAAATCTTCAAACTCAAAAAGAATGTGAAATCATAAGTGTAAAATCTGATAATGGTACAGAATTCAAGAACCTTGGCATGGATACATAATGTGATGATGTGAGGTTCCCGGGGTGCGCCCGATGGAGTGCGCGTGCGGATGCGGGACACCACTGCTCTCGTTCCACCCTCCCTTGTTTAGGGGAAGACGAAATCAAAAGTGCGAGAGGAGTGATGTCTATGTTAGCACGTTTGAATGTGCCTCGGTTGCCTTTAGTGGATTTTGTATCCAATATGGGAACTTATGGTTTCCCGCATCAAGTTATCCCTTTTTTAGGGGATACCAGATATGGGAATGCATTACCCTTTCATTCCCATTTTCCCTTTTTTAGGGGAAAACGAAAAGTGCAAAAAAGGATATTGCGACGCCCCCACTATGGATTTTATAAAAATAGCCTTATGGCCCGTTCAGATCACTATGGGAGCTTTGGGTTTCCCGCATCAAGTTATCCCTTTTTTAGGGGATACCAGGATATGGGAATACATCACCCTTCCATTCTCATTTCTCCCTTTTTTAGGGGAGAACGGGAAAGTGCAAAGAAGGAGTGTTGCGAGGCCCCACTGGATCTGAAAGTTTTAGAGTCGCCATCTTTATTTTAAGGCAAATAAAGCAAAACCAAAGAAACGAAAAATAAACCAGAGAAAAAGAAAACGGGTTCAGAGGCTAAGTTACGAGTTGGGAAGGTGCTAGGCACCCAACTCGCCCTTTCGGTCTCAAAAATGGTTTTTGGCTGAAGTATGCTTATTGTTATATTTATTTCGCAAATAAATAAAGTATTAAAAGACAGAAATTAAAACAAATACATCCATGGCTACATTATTTACTGACTCGCACCATTTCCTTACAATAATTACAGACATATTTAAGAATATTTGGCCATTATAACGGCTCTTTTACATACTATTTCCTATTCTAATCCGGGCAGCACAACGGCTTATATTGGCTACATTGTGCCGGATTTAAATAACAACTTTAAAAATAAAAAGACGGAAAAGTAAATAAATAATGCCCTTAAAGGTTTTACCTTTTAGAGCGGTGGTGTGCTCGCTCTGTCCTTCAGGGAGAGGGAGTCTTTTGTTGTTTGTTGTGTGGTTGTTGTTTTGATTTGGGCAGAGTGACTGCTTATTTCTGAGACTTTGGGCTTGTCAACTCTGGCGAGTGACCTTATTTTGGTAGGTTTTGGCCTTTTGGTTTGGCGGAATGACGGCTTAGTTTTCGATTTTTCACTCTACTCGGGCGAGTAACGACTTACTTTGGGATTTTTGGGCCGGGGAAGTGAGGTGGATACCTAACAACTAGGCTAGGGATCACTTATAACCTATGGGTATTTATTTTGGCGGAGTTTGGGCGGGGTTTGGAGATTTTAGGGGCTTCCACTCACCTATCTCGCACCTCTCGTACTAATATTATCGAAGGAAACGAAGAGGCAGAACTTCGTTGCGATTCTTGATCGCGGAACTGAGCAGCTGAAATGAGGAGGCCGGGGTCTCTATTTATAGTTGAGAACCAAGGATCCATCGGGAATTCTTGAGTTTGTTCACCCTGCATCAGTGAGTTGTACCATGAGCATCAAGCCTTGTACCATTTCATTTCTGAGAGAGGCTACAGTGAATGGCATGGTGTGGTCAAGGGATCCCTTGGTGCCGCCTTGATGCGGCACCATGAGCACTATTCCAGTTTGATTTTTTGCACTTTCACCCCCTGGAGTTCACTATTTCGCGCATCTTGTTTTTCCTTTCGCATTTTTGACTCCTGTAACTTGACATTTGTTAAGTTTTAACAGTTCTTGATATTTTATGTCAGTCACATACCAGGGGTACGAAATTGGGGTGTCTACAGAGCCCCTCAACGATAGAGTACTCTACGGGTAACCCAAGGCTTACTGAGTAGACGAACATCGTTGATAAACAATAGACTCTCCAATTTCGTTCATTTAAGAACGGGAGAATGCAATTGGTAGCAGTTATCATGCACAGTTATCATGCTATCCAAACTCCATAACCTAGATTTTTTGTGTCGGTTATAAAAGGTTATCATAGTTTTAAGCATATATGAATTTAAAGTGCTCTGATGGTCGGACCTACTAATGTAGGCTGCCTACGTATTCCCCATTAAAGGAAATCAGACCAAACGTAGTTCAGGCTAAAAACCTAAACTACAACCAAGTGAGGATGTCATGTTCTTCGGGTCCAGCCCGATCGAGAACACAACGGAAAAAGATTTTTGTGTTTTTCGAAAAAGCCGTATTCTTCCAGTCCGAAACCGTTGTCAAATATGGTATGAAGATTTGAATGTTTTTCTGCAACCACATTTCAACCGGTCAATACCTTGTCGTTGAAACATGTTAAGAAGAATTTTCAAAGTTGTGTCTGGCTGGTCGCTGCCTTGTTTCCAAACATAACCAGAAAACTTTCAAATATCCAGAAAACTGCACTCGACCGATAAAGATCCGTCGTCGAGCACGGCAAAGCAAACATTCTTCAAGTATTTTCGAAAATTGTGAAGTGGAAAATATTCTTTTTCCTTCCTTTTTTTCTCGCTCTCTCTGTTTTTTTTTTCAAATATTCCTCTTTTTTTGTATTTTTGAAATATTCCTCTTTTTTTGTATTTTTGAAATATTCCTCTTTTTTTTGTTTTTGAAATCAAAACTCATTTTGAAAAAGAGTTTCTCTTTTATTTGAAAACACAAGCAAACTTTCTTAAAAAGGAAATTACTCTAAAGTCATGATAAGAATACTGTACCTGACTTACCTTTTTGCGCCTGGGTGGCTGCCGTGGATTCGGCTGATCTTGGAATTTTCGCCACTCTTGCTGGGGAATTTATTCTTCTTTTTTTTTTCTTTCTTTTCTTTTTTCCCTTTTTTTTTTGACTCGCTGGGGATATTAGTTTCTTTGTCCTCTGATGGATGGTCATTATTTTTGGTTAACAAAATTGACTTTGTTAACTCTCCGTTAGGCTCAGGGACCATTTTGGAAACTTTGATATCTGAGGACCAAAGTGTCGCAGCTTCAAACTTTGGAGGGAGGAAAGGGAAAAATTCCCTTTTCCTTCCTTTATTATGGACGGGAATGGGAGAGAAGCTTACTGCTTCTCTTTCTCTCCTTTCTTCTTTCTTTCCTTTGCTCCGCCATTGTTGCTGTTGTTCGTTCGTTTTTTTTTCTTTTTTTTCGCTCATTTTCTCGATTTTCTTCCGTCAATTTCAGTGTTTTACTTAGCAGATGGCATCTTCTTCACGATCTAGGAAGGGGAAGACACCCATGCACCTAGAATTTGGCGAGAGGAGGAGAGAGCCTCCTCGCTTGGTCCGGAATAAACTCATCTACCAGTACTCTAATGATGACTGGGGCAACATTTTACGAGATCGGAATACTCACGTGTCCAATCTTCCTCCCACCACTGTAAGATTTTTCTTTTTTTCTGGATTTTCCTAGCTATATTTCAGATCTGCCAAATTTCTACACTGTTTGGAACTTTTGGAGCACTCCTGACTTTATTAGTAATGCATATGTATGTCCTATTTATGCCTAAATGATGTAATTAAGTGATAATGCATGAAATTTCTATGATTTATTTTTGCGATGCATGATTTGAACTAGTGGTCACTATTTGACCCTACTATGCATGATTTATATTCTAAATGCAAATGAGGCTATATGATGCATGTTTTACACTAAAACATATTTTTGCATGCAATAGAATCGCGAAATGGACTTTTCGGAATACAAATTAAATTTTTCCAAAACGCATTTTCGGGCATATTTTTGGATAAAAACAGGATAAAACATATATTTTTCATGCCCTTAGATTCATTTTTCAAGCATGCAACTGCTGCAGGGGTATAGTAAATGCCACAAAGATATTTATTTTGATGATTGGTGGTACTTTATCTTCTTTTCATCGTACCCCTATGGCAGCTTATTGGACAAATGAGATGCACATAATGGATGCATGGATTATTCTTACTTGATGCAGATGCAATGTAGAACAACTATAAGATGATGCATGAATATTTTCATACTTTATTATACACATGGTAAATGCAGTCTAATATGCATTTTTATGATGTTTAAGATGCAAAATTAATTATTTACATGCAAAATAAATTACATAAAAATTGTTTGTTTATTTATTTCATTTTTCAAATATATTATTATTTATTACTTTTTTTTTGTTGTTGTTTTTTTTTATAAAAGAATGATGTTTATTTTTATGTAAATTCATGTACATGTATGAAAATGGTATGTGTTGACTTTAAATAATTATTTATTTATTTATTTATTTTTTTATTATTATTTTTTTTAATGAACAAGATATATATATATATATATATTTTAAATATGAAGTATAAGGCATGCAATATATTTATCATTTATTTATTTTTGCTTATTTAAGAGACTGTACAGAGAAGAAAATAAGGATATAGGACTTACCCCCTTTTTTCTTCTTCTTCCTTTTTAGATTCGCAGGGAATTTGAGAGGGCGCGGGTATCATGTACTAATGTCGCTGAGATCTATGTCATGCTACCCGAGGCGGCGAAGTTATTGGTGGAGGGGTCTGGTTTCAGCGTCTTCATGCATTCCTTCACCCACTTCACCAGCTATCTGCCCATTTTCGATGTGCTCAGGGACTTCTGGTGGGACACCACCCATACTTTCCATTTCAGCTGGGGGGAGGCGACCATGACCCCGTGCGACTTTGCCGCGATCACGGGAATCCCTACCAGCATAGGGGAGACCCTGGCCACTGATTTTACTCTCCGTCATCGTAGGGAGGAGGTTGTGGACCTCCTGGGTTTCGAGCCCTGTTTCAAATCGTCGGATGAGGTTTTTATTAGCGCTGCTCGGTTGGCTTTAATAATGCCGGCGGGTGCCCGATGATGACGCCTTGAACTCGAGTGGCAAGAGCTTTCTTTCTTGGCACATCGCTCTTTGCCAACTCCTCTGTCACCCTGAGAGTTTCTGTCCTGGCTTTATATATGGGCGAGCGGGTGAACCGTCAGCATCAGTCTTTTCGAGTAGCTCCAGTGGTGCCTCCGGCCTCCTTCTTGGGTGATAGGGCCCGATCGACCGAGCATCAATATCGGGAAATACCTCGCTCGATGCACTATCCAAGTGATGGCGCACGAGGATTTTTCGAGATTAGAGCCGCATCCCCCTCCTCCTGCTCCTGTTGCGCCCAGGCGGCATTCTGATGCTTCTGCCAGGCCAGGGTCGTCTACTTCATTTCTCGATGGAAGCATGATGTTTACAGAGCCCGATGATATTTTCTCTACTTTCCAGTATGAGTGGGGTGGTGGCTTAGTAGAGCAGGTTCTTCCTGATGTCGAGATCCCGGAGGAGCGTCGCGTCCCGGAGCAGGCTCGTTCGGTAGACACATCCACCTTTATTGTCTCTTTTCTTTATTTTCTTTTATTATTATACATTTTTTTAGACTAACATATATATATATATATATATTATTTCATTTTTTAGGTGAACGTGTCTACTTATAAAAACTCGGGGCTTTTTTCAAATCAGTATCGTAAATTGGCCGATGAATTTTCTTGTGGGGAGCAGGGCGGCCCAGACATCGAGATGACGATGATGATGATGATGATATTGGGTCGAGCCGCGGCCGGGGCAGAGGTCGGGGATCCAGAACTGGTGGCACAACGGGTCCCAGGGTCATGGGTGGTGGTTTTCCCAGAAGCCAGTCGTCCCAAGCACATTAGCTTCGGATTCCTGCGCATATTAGTATCTTTCCTCTTTTTTTTAATTTAATTTTTTTATATTTATTATTCTTTTTGTAAAAGAAACTTGTACAAACATTATGATATAATGCAATAAAATGTATATGATGCAATATATTACACATGCAAAAATAAATTCACACAGAAAATAAAACTATACCAGACATCTAAAATGTAATGGCACGTTGTACTTTAAAGAAAGGGATTTATAAGAATACACCTTTGAATTAGAGCGGGCTTTTCGGGTGATATCGGAACGGGAAAACGGCCGAATTACTTATAATTTCGGTGCTTTGTGGCTGTTGAGCCCGTGCTCGTAGCCTCCCTTTATAGGCCTTCTTTTCTTTTCGCGATCAGACGCAGGAACAGCGGAGTGTCGGATCATCGAACCAGGATACCGGGCAGAAATTTCACGGAACAGTGGATATTCTTGGTGCTGCCATAGGGACCTATGGTGCGGCACCAAGAAGCTTCTTAGTGGCACCATAGTTTCTCTATGCGGCCACTATTTTCTTCACTGTTTGGGCACTGTGCACTGAACTGTCAGTTTTCTCAATTCTCGGTATAAATTCTGACGAAAACCAGCTCAGTTCTTCACCAATTCACTTCGTTTCTTCTTTCTAAATTCACCAGCTTCTGCCTTGCCTGCCATAGCTCTACTCAGCCGTAACAACATTTCTCGCATTTCTTATAAATGGCCGCCCGCATTCCTACGGCTCTGGAAATTGAGATTTACGAGAACGCCCTGGATTTTTGGATCCTTTCTTTGCGATCTGACGAGAGGGATTGGTTTGAACATCTTTTCGGGTTCAGGTGCCTCCTGTCCTGGAATGTCATAATTAATTGGGACATGTTGAGGGGAGCCGCCAAGTTTTGTTCTCCTGAGGATCACTTATTTAATTTTTGCATGAACGAGATGTGTCCCACATTTGAGGAGTTCTGTTCTATGCTGGGGATGGCACCTACTCGTCAGATTGTAGTACCCGCCTACAGAAGGCGTCCGTACATGGCTATCCAGGAACTCTTCAATTCTACCCGCAGTGCTACTCCAGGATTCTTCAATGGGGAATCTTTCAATTTGATGGTTCTTCCTGGAGTCTTTACTGAATACAAGGAAGATGACGTGGACTATCAGCGGCGTAGATTGACAGCACTCTTTCTTTGCTTGGTAGGGAGATATTTGATAGTTGGTCTACCCGGATTAGTAGATGTGCGGTCGTGGACTGCATTACTGTGCTCTGATCGCCGGCCGAACATTGTTCCGTGATTTTGGCGAGACCTTCGGGCCGATCGCTGCCATGAAATGAATTGTTCCCTACCGTAGCCCCGATTCTTCACATGTGGCTAGAAGAGCACTTCCTTTGGGTTCAGTTCCGTGCCGCATGGAGCTCCTTATGATCCATCATTTTATGGTATGCGCGGCATTTTCCCCTGCACTAATTATTCTGAGATTGACTGGGCCGATCATTTCTATCGCCGGGGCTCGATGGACATAATATGGGTCGTCCGCCACTGCGAGATCCGGCTTTTCCTTCGTCACTCCGATGAGTACAGCCAAGTGGTCATGTTGGGCCTTTATCGGACTTCTTTTTACCAACCGGACCGGATCTTGCGGAAATTTGGAAGAGAGCAAGTGATCCCGGACACCTCCCGTCCTATATACATGGGAAGGGAGCTTACTAATGATCATCTGGGTCCCACTATCCAGGACATGTGGCTCGTAGATGCCGAAGACCGGAGGTAGCATACCCATATTCTCGATTATATGCTTTCCCTCGGGTATTTGGCGTGGGTTATGGTAGCCGCCGAGGCCGCCTCGCGCCATCCCAAGATGGATCGAGACATTTGCCGGGCCGTCATATAACCAATGGAGTGGATGCTCGCCAATGGAAGTAGGCGAGGACATTGATAGCTCGTGGTTGGTTGTTCCTCTGCTCTAGAGGCGCGAATTTCCGGGTACATGGCCTTGATACTCTGACGGCCTCGACCTGATCGCGGTCCCAAAGAATACATCCCGCAGATTGAGTGATGTTGGTCAACAAAGATAACCCATGGGAACAAGAAGCCTCCTCCTCCTCGGGTTGGGGCTCGAGAACCGGTGGTCACGAGCCTCCGCTACCGAAGCTTGGCAGTGCAGACAACCCATGGGAACAAGAGATAGTTGTTCCTCCTCCCTCACCTGTATGGGGTGCTAGTCTCAGAAATGATGGAGCGGGCCTGAGCAATACGGCTGCCCAGGAGAACGGGGATGCCGATGATGAAGAGGGAGACACATCCGTGGCTCTCATGCCGATGAGTGAGGCTTTCTCGCGCTCGCGAAGGAGTATATGGGCCCGGCCGGTGGACGCCGCAGTAATCGATAGACCGCCGGGGCTAAGGCCGCAAGAAAAGGAATTGTTTCGGGAACAACAAAGGGGTATAGGCAAGATATAGATATGTACCATGCAAATAATGTATAATATAGACGTCTTAGTAAATATTCCTAAGTTGCACCTTAGGACCTGTAAAATTATATTTTAGTGTTTTAATATGAGCCGCTTTGTCGTGGTTTTTCTTCGTCGGCCGAGCCTCGATGTGTCAAGATCGGAGGTAGTACGCTGAGGGCTTCAAATAATGCTTTCCCCCTCCTCTTATCTCCTTATTATTTTCCATTTTATATATATATATATATATATATATATATATATTTTTTTTTTTTACTTATTTTTTTGTGCTCTAATTTTTGCCTAGGCCGCTCTTTCGGTTTTCAACCTAGCGAGCCCTTATTTCTCCTTTTATTTTCATTTTTTAATGCCCTAATTTTTGCCTAGGCCGCCTTTTCGGGTTTTCACTTAGCGGGTCGGAGAGGGAAGCATTGGATAGGATGGCTCAGCGTAGTACCTTTTGAGTTTGTCGAGGTTGAAGGGTCGGACAAGATCTTCCCCATCCCGGTTCGTGAGAAGCACATCACCTCATGATCGGATCTCCTTAACGATGTACGGTCCCATCCAGGGAGACTTCCATTTTCCCCTAGTATCAACATAACTAGGGGGTTTTTCTCGAAGCACGAGGTCTCCAACTTGGATATCACGGCCTTTGACTTTTTATTGAAAGCTCGGCGATACGCCTTTGATATGCCCGGTATGCTCCAAGGCTAATAGGCGCCATTCATCAATAGCCGCTTCAGACCGCCTTTGACCTACCAACTCGCTATATCGCCTTCCATCATCACTCTCAATGATGGAATTTCCACTTCTATTGGTAGTACCGCCCATGCCATATGCCGAGAATAGGGGTAGCCCCAGCTGGTGTGCGGATCGACGGCAGAGCCCAGAGGGCTAGTGGCAATTTTTCTCGCCGCCTCTTCCTCAGACGCCCATTTTTCCGATGATGTTCTCGAGAGTTTTGTTGGTCGCTTCAACGGCACCATTGGCTTGTGGCCTAGGGGAGGATTTGTGTCTTTGGATCTTGAACTCGTCCAGCAGACGGTTCACGTCCCCTTCAAAATGAGAGCCGTTGTCGGAGATGATCTCGAAAGGTACCCCATAGCGGTATATGATATTGGCCCGGATGAACTCGGATACCTTTCGGGCATTTAGGATCTTGTAGGAAGAGGCTTCTACCCACTTTGTGAAGTAATCGACGGCTACCAGACGTATTCGTGGCCATTGATCCCTTCGGTGAATTTGGCCTATGACGCCGATACCCCATGTTGAGAAGGGCCGGGGCCGTGGAGTTGTATAGGACGTGGGGGCACATGTCGTAGATTGGCAAAGCGCTGACATTTGTCGCAATGTCGCACTCCACCGGATACACCGCTTCGAGCGCATCTAATAGTACCCCGCTCGGATGACTTTCTTTGATAGCATATGGTCGCTCATGTGGGGCCCACAGTACCACCATGTAGTTGATCCATAATTTGCTCGCTTTGGCCCGATTGACACATAGTAAGTTGAGGCCTTGATAATGCCTCTTATACAGCCGCCGCCGAGTACGAATTGGGAGGCCCATCTTCGCAGGGAGACTCTTCCCTCTTGTCTAAGCCAGAGGATAAAGATTTTTCTCGAGCAGATTTAAGATGTCAAGATACCAGGCTCGTGATCCGCCTGTGGGCGTTGATTTTGAAACAAGATGTCGGAGTGACCTTCTTCCCGACTATAAATGGTCGAACTTTAGTTTCGGAATCGACTAGTGACGCCAGAGTGGCTGTGGCATCGGCGAATTGATTCCTATCTCGTGGGTGTAATGGAACGAGATAGAACCAAATCGGGCGGCGATCGTTATTAACTTGGCATGATAGAGCGCCGAGGATCCCTGGTCTCCATCTTCCTTCGACTTGATTTATGATTAGGCGTAGTCTCCGTAGACTTCGAGATCTTTAGCTCCCCTTGAGAGCTTCTTCTAGGCCAAAGAATACAAAGCTTCATATTCCGCCGTATTATTTGAACATTCGAACTCCAACCTTATAGCCACGGAGTATGAGAGTCACTGATCGATTAACAGATTCCTATGCCAAAGCCTCTTTTGTTCGCGTCTCGTCAAAGAACATCCGCCAACAGTGTCCCGGTGATTTCCGTGATACCTTCATCCGGGAAACCGGCTCGCTTGCATCTTCGGCCTTCGAGGTAGATCGGCTAAGTGGTCCGCAATGACGCCCTTTGATAGACTTGAGAGTGACATAAGTTATGTCAAACTCATTAAGAAGAAAGGACCACTTGGCTAGTCCGCCGGATGATGGTTTACCGAAGATGTATTTGATAGGGTCCATCCCGGATATGAGCTTGATGGACCTTCCTGGAGATAGGTTTTGAGCCTCCGAAGTGGCCCGACTAGGCCTGCTTTTTTCCAAATGCCGAATAATTTAGCTCGCTTCTTGTAGCTTCCTACTTATGAAATATATGGCATTTTCAATGTAGGAATCTTCTTTCTCTTGGGCGAGCATAGCCCCTACCGATGTGTCTCGTGATGGTTAAGTATATGAGGAGAGGTTTATGTGTATGGGGTGGAGCTAGCATGGGGATTGGTAAGGTAGGCTTTTATTTTCTCAAGGCTAGCCGGCACTTTGTGTCCCGCACTTGGTCGGTATTCTTTTTAGAGTTTAAAGAGGGGCTCACAGTGGTAGTCACCGTCCCGATGAAACGGCCGATGTATCGCAACCCGCCTAGGAAGCCTTTGACTTCTGTGGGAGTTTTTGGTCGTGGCATTTCTAGGATGGCTTTGATCTTTGCCGGCTCGATCTCGATGCCTTGCTCGCTTACTAAGAATCCTGTGACTTTGCTCTCCGTAACCCCGAATGTACATTTGGTGGGGTTAAGCTTCATCCGGTGCTTTCTCGAGTCTTTCAAAGAACTTCCGAAGATCTTTAATGTGAGCACCATTGCGCGCTGAATGCACGATCATATCATCAACATAGACCTCCATCTCTTTATGGATCATGTCGTGGAAGAGGGTGGTAGCCCTCCGTAAGTGGCTCCGCATTCTTCAATCCGAATGGCATGATAGTGTAACAATAAGTCCCCAGGAGTAGTGAATGAGGTCTTCTCCCCGGTCTTCGCCGCCATTTTGATTTGGTTGTAGCCCAAAGATGCCGCCGATTTAAGGATCGGACTTTGTGAGTCGCGACGACATCTACCACAATGTCAATGTCAAGTGGGGAAGTCATCTTTGGGCGACGCTTTGTTGAGGTCGCGAAGTCTACACGATTCTCGACTTTCCCGCTGGGCTTGGGAACGGTCACTATATCGGGAGCCTGTGTCGGGTATTCAACTACCCGAATGAAGTTGACGCCAAATGTTTCATGATTTCTTCTTTGACTTGTAGTGACCATTCTCGCTTGATGCGACGGAGCTTCGCTTGACGGGCGAGCATCCGGTATGTGGGAATCCTTGCTCGACTATACCGATCCAGCCGAGCATATCTTCGTAGGACTGTGCAAAGATGTCTACGAACTCTTTTAGGAGATCAATGAGTGCCTTTCTTTCTCGACCTTGGAGGTAAGCGCCGATTTTGATTTCTTTGACTTCATTGTCCAAATTTCAAAGTTGATAGTGGACGTGTCTTCAAGAGTCGCCGATGAATGGCCCTGCTCGGTACTGACCGACTTTGCAAGCTCAAGTAGATAATTTTTATCTTTTGGGTCCATTTTATTAAACGACTCATTATCATAATTATTATTATTTAATGCGTCTTTTAAAGTAGGTGCAACTAAGGAATAAGCAAAGACATTTATATTATTATTAAAAGCATACTGTACAGGGGTTATTACACTGTTGAGGACCTGGGGTTTGAGATCCTCAACTATAGGTAGCGGATTGGTAGATGACCAATTGAAAGCTGTGGAAAGGATCGGGATAGTATATCCGAAGCGGTCTACAGTGTCTCGGGTGTCGAGCGGACCTCGTGGTGTACCAATTCCGCAAAGGCTTATTAGAAATAGACTCAAACTCAGCAGGGAGCTTTTCATAATCATCGCCTCTGTCTATCATATACAGAAAGCTGTCTCCTTCGAACACTTATTGGGAAACTCCTTTATTGATCAACGTATTTTACAACACCTTTATTCATACTTAATTTAGACTGACTTGCTTTCCTTAGACCTCCTTGGCTTGACTTGTTTCAAAGATTTTCGTACCCGCCACCGTAATTTCCTTGTTGTCGATGAGATCCTGAATGGCGTCTCTGAGCATGTAGCACTGATCGGTAAGATGACCGCTGCATTGATGATACTCACAAAACTGGGCATGGTTCCAAGTCCTGGGCAGGGGGTCAGGTGGCTTATAACTTTCCAACGGCTTAAACACCCCTTGTGCCATTAGCCCCTCGCAGATCACGCATCGGGAGCTTAGCTCATCATAATGTCGGCTTACCCTCGCTCGATTTCAAATTTCTCGCCGAGCCATTATTTGCTCCCACTGTATTGACAGACCTGTCCGACCCATAATACCATGGAACAGAGCTATAATTTTGGGTAGAAAATGGGGTTGAGGCATTCCCTGCCATGTTAACTGCTGGAGCTGGTGCGGTTGTCTTTCCTTTGGAGTAACGAAAAGAACTAGGAGACGTATTGGTTTTCAGTTGGCCAGTACGTATATCATCATCAATACGGGATCCTATCTTCACTATTTCTTTGAAGTTGGTATAGGGGAGGTACCGCATATGTTCCAGGTAAATGGGCTGGAGGTTTTTGATGAACATTCGGCATGACTCGGCCGAATCAGGTCTGTCAAAGGTCTGCGCCTTTTCTTCCACCGATCGCAAACTCGACGCATGTTTCCTTTTCCGGGTGCACGATTCAAGGTCCCTTCTATTTTCGTGGATCGGTATTGTCTTTGTATCTTTCGAGGAATGCTTCGCTATTCGTCCTGTATTCATGGTACCGTCGAAAACATTAGCCATTGTTTGGCAGCTCCTATCGTGGTGAGGTGAAAATTGGAAGCCAATAGCCTCAAAGCTAGCTCCCTTGATTGCATGCCGGTGGAATAAGACTTCAAATGGGATATAGGCATCCATTCCGCCGAACTTCTATGTCGCATTTTGAACTTTGAGGGAAGTATTGCTGATGGTTGCAACGTTAGGGCCCGTGTAGAAAATTCCCCTTTATTGAGAAGTTTAAGCATCATGGTCTTCATATTTTCCATGTCGGCCTCCATTTTGGTGGTTGGGGAAGTTGGCTTTTGGTATATACTGGCCAAATTAGGGAAGGCTAGGTTATTTCCTGGTTGAAGGTTTTGGTAGGGATTTTGGGTTGGTGGGTTTTGGACAGTTTATGGATTCTGGGTTGATGGAATTTGGGTAGTATATGGATTCTGGGTTGGATATGGGTATTGGGTTGATAAAGGTCTTGGGTTGGTAGATTTTGGACTGTAGGATTTTGGGTTGGTGGATTTGGGTAGTATATGGATTCCGGGTTGGCGGGTTATTGATAGTTTCAACGCCAGATCATTAGAGGTAAGTATGTGGTAACTTGGCCTGGTGGGTTAAAGCTTTTTGGGTCCATGTGTGGGCTATTTAGGAGTGGTTAGTCATAGGAAAAGGGATGTCGTTTGAATTCTGGGTGTTTGGGGGAGGATATGGTGGATAAGGCGGGTAAGGATAGATATTTGGGTAGTAGGGACTTGGTGAAGGATTGAGATTTGGGGTAGAGGTAGTAGTTGGCGGGTTAGTGTTTGGCTGAGGGGTTGGGTTTGGAGGCGCCATAGATGTGGATGCGTCTTGGGGAATTGTAGGGGAAGAATTCACCTCACCACCGGATTTTAGGCTTTGTACTGCACTCAGCCATTCGACTCATCGCCGCCTCAACTTTTGGTCAAACCATTCCTCGCATTGCCGAGGCGAAGCATACCCCTCGGAGCCCCCGAACTGCACTCCATAGCCGACTGCTCACCTCGCCGCCATACCGCTCGGATCTGCACTTCTCCGAACCGATTCTCGCCTCTTTGTCCGATCTCGAACCGATACCCTCTCGATTGATTTCAGACTACTTTCTCCGTATGACAACCGGCCAAGATATCTCGCTTTCCAAATTCTGTTTCGAGGGAAATGGGGTTTTGAGGTATCGAAGGTCGGCTAGAGGTCGTCTGGCTTGGAGTACATCGTGCCTTTTTATTAGTATATTTTATTATTATTATTTTTTTTTTCCCTACAATTGACCTGATAAGCACCCGCTTTATTTTGACAGCCTCAAGACTTTTCCTCGAACAAAGGGATTCTTTCTCCGCAGTATAGACCAACGTATTCCACCTACCTTTCGACTCCTTCAGACTTGATCGTCCCGAAGCGGGGCCTATACTCTTTTCAGGATCCACCATCCGAAATGGTCTAGGTCGAGCATTTGAGAACTATAAATCAGCCCCTGTTTATTATTTATATTTATATTTTTTTTGTGCGCACTTACTATACATATATTTTTTTTTGCACTTGCGCATTTTTTTCTCTGAATCTATATATATATATATATTTTTAGATTTTTTTTTTGATAATATATTTTTTTTGACAGGGGCTGACCCATAATCTAGAGATGCAAAAACCGGTCGGTCTGTGAAGTGTCCTGAAAAACTATATGCATTCTAACGTTGGCTCATGTAGGGGGTAGGCTGGCCATGGTGTAGGGTAACAATTCGGAATATTCCTATATGCGTGCACATGTGTGTGGTATCTAAAAAGCAGTAAAGTCTTTATTTATTTACAGATATATGAACAGAAAAATAAAGCAGATATGGCATGTCTTGATGTTATGTGTGGATTTTCTCGGCTTTTTATTTTTGAGCGCAAACAAGCAAGCACACCATATTTTAAGAAATAGAAAGAAAAGTAAGGAAACTATCTATCCCTATTAATTACAAATTTTGGTCCTATATCCCCAAAATAAAATGACAGAATGAATGCAGATATGTATAAATGTACAGAATAAAGTGAAAAGAAAAATAAAATTGAAAGAAATAATAATATAGAGTCGGAAATAAAATAAAGCCACGGCTCTTTTATTGTGCTGCCCGGAATTTATTTGTAACATATACAATATATATTTTTATTTTTTTTATTTTTTTTGAAAAAAAATTTATATATATATATATTTTTTGAATTTTTTTTTAAATTTTCTTAAGCATACCTGTAACAGTTATAGAAACAAAACTGCTGCAAGATGGAGGATCATATCCACAAATATAGACACAGATGTATAGGAACGCTATATTCAAATGCGTAAATTAATATAACAAGCATACCGCATTTAAACAAATAAAAACAAAAAGTTTTATTTTATGAGTCTAGCCCTCCATTTTATTTAAAATAAAACAACTCCCCACAGAGTCGCCATCGCGAGGTTCCTGGTGCGACTCGCGCCCGCGCCCTGGATAGGTGCGCCAGACGCGGATGCGGACACCACCGCCTCGCTCCACCCTCCCTTGTTTGGGGAAGACGAAATCAAAAGTGCGAGAGGAGTGTTGTCTATGTTAGCACGCTTGAATGTGCCTCGCTTGCCTTTAGTGGATTTTGTATCCAATATGGGAACTTATGGTTTCCCGCATCAAGTTATCCCTTTTTAGATACCGAATATGGGAATGCATTACCCTTTCATTCCCATTTTCCCTTTTTAGAGGAAAACGAAAAGTGCAAAAAGGATATTGCGACGCCCCACTATGGATTTTATAAAAATAGCCTTATGGCCCGTTCAGATCACTATGGGAGCTTTGGGTTTCCCGCATCAAGTTATCCCTTTTTTAGGGGATACCGTGATATGGGAATACATCACCCTTCCATTCCCATTTCTCCCTTTTTAGGGAGAACGAAAGTGCAAAGAAGGAGTATTGCGAGGCCCCACCGATCGAAAGTTTTAGAGTCGCCATCTTTATTTTAAGGCAAATAAAGCAAAACCAAAGAAACAAAAAATAAACCGAGAAAAGAAAACGGGTTCGATGCTAAGTTACGAGTTGGGAAGGTACTAGGCACCCAACTCGCCTTTCGGTCTCAAAAATGGTTTTTGGTCAAGTATGCTTATTGTTATATTTATTTCGCAAATAAATAAAGTATTAAAACACGTGAAATTAAAACAAATACATCCATGGCTACATTATTTACGGACTCGCAGCCATTTCCTTACAATAATTACGGACATATTTAAGAATATTTGGCCATTATAACGGCTCTTTTACATACTATTTCTTATTCTAATCCGGGCACGACAACGGCTTATATTGGCTACATTGTGCCGGATTTAAATAACAACTTTAAAAATAAAAAGACGGAAAAGTAAATAAATAATGCCCTTAAAGGTTTTACCTTTTAGAGCGGTGGTGTGCTCGCTCCTTGTGAGAGGGAGTTTTTGTTGTTTGTTGTGTGGTTGTTGTTTTGATTTGGGCGTAGTGACTACTTATTTCGAGACTTTGAGCTTGTCAACTCCAGAGTGACAAATTATTTTGGTAGGTTTTGGCCTTTTGGTTTGGCGGAATGACGACTTAGTTTGACTTTTCACTGCTACTCTGGGCAGTAATCCGCTTACTTTGGGATTTTTGAGCGGGGAAGTGAGGTGGATACCTAACAACTAGGCTAGGGATCACTTATAACCTATGGGTATTTATTTTGGCGGAGTTTGGACGGGGTTTGGAGATTTTAGGGGCTTCCACTCACCTATCTCGCACCTCTCGTACTAATATTTTTTTTTGAATTTTTTTTTAAATTTTCTTAAGCATACCTGTAACAGTTATCGAAACAAAACTGCTGCAAGATGGAGGATCATATCCACAAATATAGACACAGATGTATAGGAACGCTATATTCAAATGCGTAAATTAATATAACAAGCATACTGCAGCCAGAAACAAATAAAAACAAAAAAGTTTTATTTTATGAGTCTAGCCCTCCATTTTATTTAAAATAAAACAACTCCCCGAGTCGCCACCGCGAGGTTCCTGGTACGCCCTGGATAGGGGTGCGGCGCGGATGCGGACACCACTGCTCTCGTTCCACCCTCCCTTGTTTAGGGGAAGAAGAAATCAAAAGTGCGAGAGGAGTGTTGTCTATGTTAGCACGTTTGAATGTGCCTCAGTTGCCTTTAGTGGATTTTGTATCCAATATTGGAACTTATGGTTTCCCGCATCAAGTTATCCCTTTTTTAGGGGATACCAGAATATGGGAATGCATTACCCTTTCATTCCCATTTTCCCTTTTTAGGGAAAACGGAAAAGTGCAAAAAGGATATTGCGACGCCCCACTATCGATTTTATAAAAATAGCCTTATGGCCCTGCTCGGATCACTATGGGAGCTTTGGGTTTCGCATCAAGTTATCCATTTTTAGGGGATACCAGGATATGGGAATACATCACCCTTCCATTCCCATTTCTCCCTTTTTTAGGGGAGAACGGGAAAGTGCAAAGAAGGAGTGTTGCGAGGCCCCACTGGATCTGAAAGTTTTAGAGTCGCCATCTTTATTTTAAGGCAAATAAAGCAAAACCAAATAAACGAAAAATAAACCAGAGAAAAAGAAAACGGGTTCGGATGCTAAGTTACGAGTTGGGAAGGTACTAGGCACCCAACTCGCCCTTTCGGTCTCAAAAATGGTTTTTGGCTGAAGTATGCTTATTGTTATATTTATTTCGCAAATAAATAAAGTATTAAACACAGAAATTAAAACAAATACATCCATGGCTACATTATTTACGGACTCGCAGCCATTTCCTTACAATAATTACGTATATTTAAGAATATTTGGCCATTATAACGGCTCTTTTACATACTATTTCTTATTCTAATCCGGGCACGACAACGGCTTATATTGGCTACATTGTGCCGGATTTAAATAACAACTTTAAAAATAAAAAGATGGAAAAGTAAATAAATAATGCCCTTAAAGGTTTTACCTTTTAGAGCGGTGGTGTGCTCGCTCTGTCCTTCAGGGAGAGGGAGTTTTTTGTTGTTTGTTGTGTGGTTGTTGTTTTGATTTGGGCAGAGTGACTACTTATTTCTGAGACTTTGAGCTTGTCAACTCTGCTGACTTATTTTGGTAGGTTTTGGCCTTTTGGTTTGGCGGAATGACTTAGTTTTTCGACTTTTCATAAGTAACTTACTTTGGGATTTTGAAGTGAGGTGGATACCTAACAACTAGGCTAGGGATCACTTATAACCTATGGGTATTTATTTTGGCGAAGTTTGGACGGGGTTTGGAGATTTTAGGTAGGGGTGAGCTTGGTCCGGGTTGGTCCATTTTTTTGGAAAAACATAGAAAACCGGAACCAGACCAATAATCCGGTTCTCAAAAATTTTAGAACCAGAACCAACCCAATATGTGTGGGAACCAATACGTTGGTCCGGTCCGTAATCAATCGAAGACGACGTAACCTGACCAAACCAATACTATGATTTCTTTGTTTTTCAACTGTTTAATACAAATATATAATGAAATTTTAAAGACTTAAACTTTATAAAAAGATTAAACAAACTTCAATAAAAGTACATTCAAAATCAAACATGTTTTTTGGAAACAACCTTCGATTAAAGTACAAACTAAAAAGGAAACAACCTTCTATTAAAATAAAAACTAAAAGTACTAAAGTAAAACATTAGAAATGTCTCTGAGCTAATTAGCTAAAGATGATTTCTTGATTTCTTTTGCCTCCTCTTCTTTCTTTGATGCACTTATGCAAATTCAAAAAAAGAATCTTGTCATAGCTTATCAAGGCAACTAAATAGTACATAAATAAGAATGATTGGTTTATTACACAGCATAGAACATATGAACATACATAAATCTTAAAGATCATAATTAGTGATATTGATAAGTGAAATATGTGAACCTAACATAAATCTATGAGCTTATCAATATCATTTTTTTCTCCATCGACCACAACACACTTTCCGTCTTCTAATCGAAAGTAGGATGTAAGACAAACAGGCTACTCATAAACAAGTGTTCCTGTGCGCTCAAGCCATGCTCATGTTGACAAAATTCAAGGATCAAGCCAATCAAGCTTGATCACTAAGCATGTTGCGATAAAAACAAGTGCCTACACTTTACCAAGTCCACTAACTACAATATTTCATGTTTATTGTACTTCAGATTAATTAGAACAATACTCACAAAGAAGTCAAAAGCAATACAAGCTTTACCATGTTGAAGAACAAGAACTACTCAATAGCAATGCAAGAATATCATCCAGTAACAAATACGTAATAATTAATAGAGAACAAGATCAAGAAAGCTACAATAAACATATCAAAAGTCAAGTCATTGCAGATTCCTAAAAGTAGTTTATGAGTAACATTTTTCCCCAAAAAGGAAAATTTGCATCACAACATTTAAACCACTCTATTTATTGGCTTCTAGAAAGCCCAATCAAAATTTAACAAGAGGAGCTATGGTTCTATGGGGTCAGAACGACCGAGCGCGCCAAGCCTTAGGTGTTCAAGCTCAACTCTTTTATTTTAAAACGAGCTCAAGCTTTACTCTAGCCCAAGTCAAAGATATGTTAAATTATACATAGATTTATACATATTTTGTGATTACCGAGCTTATTCAAGCAATGCCTAGCTGGGCTTATTTATATCTAGAGCCTGAAATCATGTTCGACCTCGACTCAAACCAAACACGGTTGGACCCAATAGAGCTTCAAACGAGTCAAGCCATTGAGATGTCTCAAGTTTATTAAACGATTTAGCTACCTGAATGTCTATCACGTAGAAAGTCCCAATTCCAAAGAAAATAGCATCCAACCAAAGCAACCATTATAGTATTCTTCAATAGAAAACTCATGTCCAAGCAGCACACAATACGTTTTTTGGTAGATATCATGAAAGTCGGTTAATGATGTGTCACATTACTGATGTAATTAAGGAGGATGCATAGTACCCTGATTTTACCGACTCTAGATAGAAAATCCAAAACCAGAAAGAATTACATCACATAGAGTTGTGTGTGTGAGAGAGAGAAAGAGACTAAGAGAGTGTTCGGTAATCGGTACCTGTCGGCTGTCGTCTTTGATTTACAACCCGACGAATGGCCGATCTGAGATTCTGAGGGCTGAGGCCTGAGAGTCAGAGACGCGAAAGAGGGAGAGAGAGACGTGAATCGGAGACTCTAGCCGACCTACCTAACGCCTAAGGGAGGCGATTTAGGGTTGAGTCTTCTGAGGAACGCAGAAGAGGAAGCTTGGGCCTTTGGGCGAAACTACGAGTGGCTACCGGCCGCGATAAGATCGATAAGTGATTAAGAGGAATAAGAGATGAGACAATCGAATTGTATATCAAGATTTATATTTTCCAATTTAGGGTTTTATTTTGTAGGTAAAAAAAACATTAATAAATAACTAAATAACTATATATATATATATATATATATATATATATATTGGTCCGGTCCGGTTCTAGAACCAATTGTAAAAACATAAAACCGACCTGCACCAATTATTCGGTTCTTAAAAATTAGGACCAAGACCAAACCAAAAAATTGGTTCGGTCCAATTTTCATTGGTCTGGTCCGGTTCTTTGGTCCGGTCCGGTTTTTTAAAAAACCTTGCTCAGCCCTAATTTTAGGGGCTTCCACTCACCTATCTCGCATCTCTCGTACTAATATTATCGAAGGAAACGAAGAGGCAGAACTTCGTTGCGATTCTTGATCACAGAACTGAGCAGCTGAAATGAGGAGGTCGGGGTCTCTATTTATAGTTGAGAACCAGGGATCCATCGGGAATTCTTGAGTTTGTTCACCCTGCATCAGTGAGTTGTACCATGAGCATCAAGCCTTGTACCATTTCATTTCTGAGAGAGGCTAAAGTGAATGGCATGGTGCGGCCAAGGGATCCCTTGGTGCGGCACCATGAGCACTATTCCAGTTTGATTTTTTGCACTTTCACCCCCTGCAGTTCACTGTTTCGCGCATCCTGCTTTTCCTTTCGCATTTTTGACTCCTGTAACTTGACATTTGTTAAGTTTTAACAGTTCTTGATATTATATGTCAGTCACATACCAGGGGTACGAAATTGGGGTGTCTACAGATGATCATGGTATTAATCACAATTTTTCAGCAGTCAGAACACCTCAGCAAAATGGTGTAGCTGAAAGGAAGAACAGAACACTAATTGAAGCAGGTAAAACAATGCTAGCTGAAGAAAAACTGCCAAAGTATTTTTGGGGAGAAGCTGTCAACAGAGCCTGTTTCACTCAAAACAGATCTCATAAACAAGTTTCATGGAAAGACTCCCTATGAATTATGGAGAAGAAGAACACCCAACATTGCTTACTTTAAATTTTTTGGGTGTAAATGCTTCATTCACTACAATGGTGGTGTACAGAATTTGATGAAAAAGCTGATGAGGGTATTTTTGTAGGTTATGCCAAATATAGTAAAGCCTATATAGTTTATAATAGAAAAACTCAAGTAATTGTTGAATCTATGCATGTTACCTTTGATGAATTTAATTTACTTGAGCCTGCTAAGACTACTGATGTTACTGACAATTTTGAGATTTTTGAGACAGGAAACAATGGTAGTTCAACTCAAAACAACCATTCATCATCCATTCCTCCATCTATAACCTTAGACATTCAGAATGAGCCTCTGTACGCTGAGAACTTCCAGCCAGCTGACAATCCTAATACTGTCTCAACTGACCAGTCAACTGACATACTTGCTTCTGAAACTATTCAGTCAGCTGACATTCCTCTTTCTTCATCTTTACCAACTGAACCCCTTCCAGATCTTCCTAGAGAAGTAAGGAAAGCTAGACAACATCCAAATTCAAACATCATTGGAGATCCATTTGGTGGTCTAAGGACAAGAAGCAGCTCCAGAAATGAAACTCTTGACTCACATGCTTTTGTCTCCTCCATTGAACCTAAAAAGATTGATGAAGCACTGGAGGATCCCAAATGGATTGAAGCTATGCAAGAAGAATTAAATCAATTTAAAAGATGTCAAGTATGGGAACTTGTACCAAGACCCTCATATCAATAAGTTATTGGAACAAAATGGGTGTTTAGGAACAAGTTAGATGAAGATGGAAACGTCACAAGGAACAAAGCAAGATTGGTAGCTCAAGGCTATAGACAGGAGGAGGGTATTGACTATGATCAAACATTTGCTCCTATTGCCAGGTTGGAAGCTATGAGATTATTTCTTGCCTATGCAACTTTCAAGGATTTCAAGGTCTATCAAATGGATGTAAAAAGTGTATTTCTAAATGGTGACCTACAAGAACAAGTCTTTGTTGAACAACCTCCAGGATTTCTTGATATCAAGAAAAAAGACAAGCTAAGAAAGGCTCTGTATAGTCTCAAACAAGCTCCAAGAGCATGGTATGAAACTCTTTCAAAATTCCTGATGGAAAAAGGGTTTCAAAGAGGTTAAATTGATACTACTCTTTTCTCCTTAAAGCACAAAGGTAATATCTTACTAGTTCAAATTTATGTTGATGATATTATTTTTGGATCTACTAATAAAGTTTTGTGTAAAAGATTTGAGAATCTCATGAAAGGAAAATTTGAGATGAGCATGATGGGAGAACTCACTTACTTTCATAGGTTTGCAAATTAAGCAAACTGAAGATGGGATATTTATCCATCAATCAAAATACACAAGAGAGCTGATCAAGAAGTATAACTTGCAAGAAGCAAATTCGGGAAGCACTCCAATGGGAGTGGAATGTCACTTGGTCACTGATGAAAAAGGTAAATCAGTTAATACAACTGAGTACAGAGGTATAGTTGGATCTCTTCTTTATTTAACTGCTAGTAGACCAGACATTATGTTTGATGTGTGTATATGTGCACGTTTTCAAGCCAATCCAAAGGAATCTCATATGATTGCTGCAAAAAAAATTATTAGATACTTGATTGATACTAAAAAATTTGGTATTTGGTATCCTAGAAACTCTTCTTTTAACTTATTTGGATACTAAGATGCTGACCTTGCAGCTTGTAGAGTTAACAGAAAAAGCACCAGTGGAACATGTCAGTTTCTTGGAAATAGACTGATATCTTGGGCATGCAAAAAGCAGGCATCAGTCTCCACCTCAACTACAGAGGCTGAATACATTGATCCTGGCAGTTGCTGTTCACAAATTCTCTGGATGAAACAGCAGCTATTGGACTATGAGATGCAAATGGGAACATGTCCTATTTATTGTGATAATACTTCTGCTATTTTTGTTTCAAAAAATCCCTTTATGCATTCTAAAACCAAACATATAGACATGAGATATCACTTCTTAAAAAATCATGTTGAAAAAGGTAATGTTCAACTATAATATGTTCCAACATAATTTCAATTAGCTGACATATTTACAAAAGCTTTAAAATCTGATAGATTTGAATTTTAAGAGGTGAATTGGGAATGCTTATATTGTTATAGAAAGATACTTTGTATTTCTAATCTTTGCAGGCTATTAGATCAGCTGTAAGAAAAAATCAGCAGTGCCCTTCAGTTTGTCAACTGACACTCAACTAGTTGACAAAATTATATCAACTGACATCATTCAGCTGACACTTTCCAACCTTCTGATTATACTCTTCAAGACAATAACAGACATTGCAAAGACTGACAAATATGGTCAGCCAGTAGCTGACAAAGTATATCAACATTGAAATTTTGATTTGTCAACCAAGTCTCATCTAGCTGACAAATATTGTCAGTCATCAGCTGACGATAATTGATTTACATATCTGCTTGGGACTAAGCTTCGAAACAAATCTTCGGCTGACATCTTCAAATTTCCATCAGCTGACAAAAATGATATAGCTGACATAATTTTAATCTCTTAGCTGACAACACAATGACTGATATTATAGTCACTGATCAGGTAGCCTCTGATCCCTAAATCAAAACTGATCGTATCTTAGCTGAGATTTATTCTAAAATAATTATAAATCCACTTATTTATTTCCCGCCTTTTTCATTTTCTCCTTGGAACTCACGAAGCTTCCTTGGGCCAAATCGACTTTTCCTGTATTCCACCAACTCTGGCGGTTGAAGTGACATGCTTGCACAAAAACGGCCTATTATTGTGATAATAACCTTCTGTCATAAATCACCCTTTTATCACAAAAACCAATATTCTGTGTACTTTTCACTACACTCCAAATCTTCGCTTTTAAAACCCATTCACTCACTTTTATAAGCATCCGTACTTATTAAAAACCTCTCATATAAATATACTCTCTTTACACCAGATTCTACACTCACCGATAATTCCTCGTCTTAAATTCTTCTTCTTCTTCTACCTTTTCAACTGTCACTCTTTCAAAACCCTAATCTTAGCTTTTCTGGTAACCATTCTCTCTCTCTTTTTTTTTTCTAACTTTTCTTTCTACTTCATTTTAACCTTGTTCTTGTTATATTTCAGGAAAATGGCAACCAATACGGCCTTAGGATGCCTCTTGGACGTGGTATCGCTTAACAACGAACCCATAGGGCTTGAGCTCATTCATCTTTTAACAGCGTCTAGGTTGATTCCTCTTCTCATCTTCAACATTAGAACCTTCAGCTGCCAGTTAACTAAAGAATTCTTCATGTCCATGGAAGAATCCCCAACTGACCCCTTCGCTCTTACTGGAACAATCAGAGGAGTTCCTATTGTCTTTGATACGGAAACTATCACAGCAGCCTTTCTTGACTTGTCCGACGATGGTTCCACCACCTACACCATCCCAGAAGATACTCAACAGGCTAGGTGGATCACTATGAGAGGTGAAGCACCTGTAGAGCTTACCTTTGATAGGAACAAAAACAAATTTGCTCCACTTCATTATGCTCTTGCAACTATGCTGGATAAATGCCTTATCATCAAGTCGGGAGGACATGACAAGATTGTTGAATCTCAACTCTTCCTGATGGAAGCCATTGTAGAAAACTTTGAGATGAACTGGTGTGCAGTGTTGGTTGAATGTGTAAAGGCAAACATAATCAAATACAAGGACAACATGGAAACAGGCAATCCTCAGCTTACTCATCATCTCATTATCAACCAATTCCTTCGAAGCCTTCCTACTCTTCAGCATCGTCTTCTTACCATTGGGGATTTGGAGCCTGTGAGAATCAAGAAGTATGTGGGTGCAAACATCAAGCAAGCAAATTCTTCAAGTAGGTTTGGCCAAGAAATTCCATCTGCACAACCTGGCCGCAAACCTCGAAGGACAAGGACCTCAGCTCTTACTGTTGTATCTTCAAGTCAACCACCAGTTGGTCAAGCAAGTCGAGATTGGTCACCAGAGAATTGGTCGCAATGACATTGCTCGCAAGCAGAAAGTGGTAAGCCAGTTGACATTGGTCAGCCAGCTGATGAGCAAGAAGCTGACATACCTCAAATCCATGTATCTCAATGAACCAAAAGAAGAAGACTGACCTTGGCTACTGAACTTTCTCCCAAAAGGCAGAAAAGAAATCCTGAGCTAAATCCAAGTAATTTTGTTCCTTCTTCCCCAGCACCAAAAATTCCTGCAACTGATCCCACACCAGTTTCTCCTCCATCAAATCCTAGATCCCCAAACACTGCTCCAATCAAAATTTTCCCTCCTATTAGGAATCCTACCTTCCATCCCAGACATTCCTACTATCAAGCCAATCCTGTCCCCATTCCTCATAACTGGGTATTCCCTATTGACCATCTTCCTTATTTTGTTCAGTTTCTTTTCTCTTTCCATGAAGAGAAGAAAAATGAAAAACCTCCTGTGAATCCCATCAAATACATTGACCATAATTTAAAGAGAAGACCCTATGTCTTGTATCCTGCCACTCCCAACCTAACCCAAGAAGATCTGGTGGCCAATTATGGCAAGTACTTTGATCCCCTTCCTCTTCTTTGGAACATATTTTATCTATCAAATGATCGTTTTGTTCAAGATGAGCTTATCTTTCTAGCTTGGACCATTTATAACAAGGTGCATTACTTCCTGCCTTACCCCATGATGATCCCTATCTGATAGGAAGAACAGCTGTGCCAAAAGATGATGTGCTCCATCAAGACTGGGAATAACCTTCAGTTAACCCAACACTCCTGGCAAGAATTCAAAGGGTTGCAAATAAGTATGTTCAAGATGCTGTTAATTTAGCCAACCAAGCCTACATTGAACTTCACAGACAGATGGCCTCCATGTCAGGAGGAGCTTCTCAGTCCACAACATTTCCTGATGTATTCACCAGTGATCTTGCTCCACTAATCTCTGAGCCAATACCTTCAACCCCTCTTACAGCACCCTCAAATGTTCCCTTTGCTGTCTC
Organism: Codonopsis lanceolata; assembly: GCA_013146195.2. Classification (NCBI taxonomy): domain Eukaryota; kingdom Viridiplantae; phylum Streptophyta; class Magnoliopsida; order Asterales; family Campanulaceae; genus Codonopsis; species Codonopsis lanceolata. Next base: position 78,450,635 of record CM028382.1, on the reverse strand, counting down.
TTCAACTATCTTACCTGTTTCTACCCAGGCTGAACCTCTCCCCACTTTTACTACTACCCTGCAAGCCTTTCCATTACCTACCTTTGTACCAACAGCTGCAGACTCATCCTTAGTCCTTCCCATCTATGCTCCTATTCCTGCACCAATTCCTGTATCAGCCATTCCATTATCAGTCACCCATGTGTCAGCTACTGCTGAACCAGCCATTCCAGTGTCAGCCACTCCTCTGTCAGCTACTACTGAACCAGCCATTCCAGTGTCAGCCACTCCTCTATCAGATTCTCCCATCCTACAAACTGAACCCTTAGCCGATGCTATTCTTCCTTCCACACCAGAAGTCATTGTGATTCCCTCTCCTGAACCTTCCACTTTTCTGAATACTAATCTCCCTACTCACCCAAACCAAGCCTCTCCTCTTATAATCCTACCTGATTTATCTCTTCACTATGTTGTTCCCCTATGTGCCTCATCACCTCATACTATTCTGGAATCTCTGCATACTCACTCTTCACCTGAGGATACAGCTGAAGAATCCTTCATTACGTCCTCTTCTGACTCCTCAAAGTCAACCTCTGTGGATGAATCTCTCCTCACTCCTTCTCAGTTAGCCTACAGAAAGGCACAGAGACAGCAAGCCATCATTTCTCAAGCTTTCCAGCAACCAACAGGGAAGAAAACTATTTTCCCTGATATCATTCCTGAGTTAGACCCGGCACCCGTCTCTCCTGTTCCTACATATCCTCTGACTACTTTCTTTCCTACTGGCCCAGAAGATGAGGACATTCAAAACTTTCAACTGTTTACAGCTGCCCTAGTCTCTTCTTCCTCACCTGCTCTTAAACCAACTGGTCCTTCTTCATCTAATACGTTATTTGTTTCCGTAAAATTGGACTTACTTTATGTCCACCACCTTCAGATGAAAGTAGCCTTCAAGCATCACATTAATCAGCTTGCCACCCTCCAGCAACAGTTTGCATCTCTTCTCCCCAATCTTACACAGAAAATCTCAGCTGAAGTCCAGACTGCTATTGCAACTGGTGCCTCGAGGGAAGCTCATATGGATGATTGGATGTCTATTCTGCTTTACCAAAGAGAATGGGCAACCAAGACCTTCAATGCTGAAGCTGCAATGCTTCAAACCATTCAGGATGAGAAGAAACAGAAAGCACGTGCTGATGCATACTTGGCTGAGAACAAAATTCTCAGACAAAGACTTGGTCTTACTCCTTCACAGTCAGTAACTGAACCTGAAGATGCAAAGGAAGCTGAAAAAGAAGATAATGATGCTGAAAAGGAATCAGATGTTGAAAAGGAACCTGAAGCTGATGCTGGTCCATCAGTTGTTGCTCAAGCTGGAAAGCCCACTGAAGGATCTACATCAACAGCTGAATGAACATTGAACTCTAAATGATCTAAACACTCTCTTAAACTCTTAAACCTATTAAACAATCGTTTTACTTGTAGTAGACAAATACTTTTTTCCTGAATTAAATTTCCTGCTACTTCATTTCATATGCTATCTGCTTGGTATGCTAATACCTATTTTGCAGGATTAAAAGTTCTTTAATTGCTCTCTGCTTTCAAGTGAATGGTTTTAAGAAAATAGGAGGAGATTGTTGAATCTTGCCTTAATATAAAGTTTGTTTAAAATCATTTCACTTGTTGTCAACCTTACTTAAATTATTTCTTGTTGGTCAGCTTGTGGATATCTTTATCAGTCAATTCTATCAGTTGACTACAGTTTTAAAGTGTCAGCTTCTTTACCTCATTTAATTGAACATTCTCTTGTACTGACACTTTCTCATTTCGTGTTTTGATAGATACTTTGAATATTATCTGTCTAACAAGATCTATGTGATCTTGTGAGAAGATATGTTTGGATAGCTCAACACATTTTCAAATTCAAATGTGTTTCTAACGGGCCACTCTTCAAGAACATCTATAAATTCCCTTAGGAATCATTTGAAGAACACAGAAGTCTGAAGCATTTTACTCTCAACAGAAATTATATTTGTCTTAGCCTTCTTAAACTTTAGCTAGATATCCTCTTCACTGATATTTTCTTTCTAGTTATTGTTTAGACAAACACTGAGTGACTTATTTCATATTCTTTATAGATCAGTCAGTTTGTCTCACGAGTTTGATTGTTTTTCAATCATTCTCCATAAACACTGGTCTTTTGTTGTACACTGATCCATTAGAGATCAATTAGATTTTTAATAAAATTAGTGCACTTCGAAAATCCAAGTTTGACCAACTTGGTAGTGGACGTAGCAGTTTTACTGTGAACCACTTCAATTCTTTTGTCAGTTACTTTATCAGCTCTTACAAACTGATCTAACACTTAAGAAGTCTTAATCTATTTAAGTGTCAGCAAGTTACTTACATAAATTGTTTAGCTATTTGTTTTGATAAATTGTTCTTCAGTTTCTTCTCTATATTTAGTGATATTTCTTAAAAAGAAATTTTCTAAAACAACTGTGTCAACCAACAGCTAACCAATATTCATCAATTTCATTCCCTTGAGAAACATCAGCCAACTGACCAATAGCAGTTGACTGAGAAAAATAAAATTTCTGCTGCAGACCTTAAAGTTTTACAAGTCAACCCTCTAAATTTTTTAAAAGGCTATTCACCCCCCTCCTTTAGCCTTGTCAGTTGCCTACTAGACTTACATATGTTTACCTGAATGATAGGCGGTGGGGCTCTGTCGAACGATGTGTTTGTTGCAGCGCTGGAGATGGATGTCAGAGAGTTGCCAGAGAGTTTTGATTGAAGAGTGAATCAGGCATTGTTACGGATGTCAAGATGCATGTATTATTAATATCTCTTTTTTGAAGAGAGATGTCTCCTAAAATGTAAAAAAAATGCACTCAAATGACATCCAAAACTTCGTAAAAATTTTCTCTCTCTAGGGTTGCTTCTGTGCCTTTGCATGGCAGCGACTTCTGCCGGTGATAACTCTCCAGTGCCTCCTTCTTCACCCTCAACCAAGAAATCCTTTGCTTCTGTTGTGTCTCCTGCCGTGTCTCAACCAATCCCCATCATTCCTTCGGCCAGTTACCAAGACGAACCACGTCTTAGGCTCTCTCCAGATTTAATCACCTTATTATCCAAGCCTATTTATCTAACTCTAGTTGGCATGTTTTCCCATGGAAGTGTTGCGCAAAAAATTTCTTACTCTCGGATTGAAGGCTGATGTTACCCTTGGGCACTTAGATGCTAAGCATGTTCTTATCCAAGTTCACTATGAAGCAGATTACCAAAGACTTTGGATCAAAGATCAGTGGTATCTCGTCTCCTACCCTATGTGTGTTTTTAAGTGGACGCCTGACTTTCGGCCAGAGGTGGAGAGCCCCATTGTTCCCATGTGGTTTGAGCTTCCAGGTCTCCCTATTTTCTTATTCAACAAACTAGCCCTCTTTTCTCTTGCAAGCCTCATAGGTAAGCCCCTTATTATGGATGCTCCTACCGTCAATCTGACTAGACCTAGTATGGTTAGGGTTTTCATTGAGATCGATCTCACCAAGCCCCTTCCTAACCGAATCTGGGTGGACTGTGGTTCTACTATGGATGGATTCTAGTAGCCTATTTATGCTGAGAAACTTCCCCAATACTGTACCGTTCTGATGTAGGTAAGAACATGGCTGTGATAATTGTAAACTTATGGATCATAAATCCCATACCCAAACTTCTGACCATCGTGACAACCAACCAGCCAAGGAGAGTATTCAAGAAACTGGCTCAAAAGCCAATTCCTAAAGGTCCTCAAAACGTGTGGAAACAAAAGGCCCCCTCTTTCAACCAAGGTAAGGACACATATATTTTTCCCTCCCAATGTTGAGTTGAACAATACTAGAGATAATCCCATCCCTATTGATCCAGAGCCTAGTGAAAATCCAAAGCCTCCTTTATTAAACCATACCGCCAATATTGAGTCTGATCCCGTGGAGAAAGCTAGTCATTCTGAACCTTTGCAAGAATCTCCAAAAAAGATCGAGGCCTCCCAGTCTAATATGCCCATTTTGAGCACTGCCTGTATTTTTCTCTCAGACACTATTGTTGATTTTGGTACTGATGTTGAAATCTCCATCATTAATGTTGACAATGTCTCACCTATGTTGAATGAAGAAGGCATGTGTACCACCAGCTCTTTCACTACTCTTGACATTATTGATGAAGAAGGAGAACTCTGCAATACTGACCTTGAGGCGCTTAATCTGGGTTCTTCTTCCCCCTCTAAACTGGTTAAGGAAAAATCTTATACTACGAAAGTGGATCAACTCACTCCATCAAAAGCCAAATTTAGTACCCAATCAAAATCTATTTAATGGATATTAAGGCCCTATTTTGGAATGCTCGTGGGATGGGTGACGATCCAACGATAGCTAGCATTAAATTTCTTTTTAAGCTTCATAATATCTCTTTCATGGCCATTTATGAACGCATGATTGCTCAGGACCGCATTAACATTATAGCTAGTCAGCTCAAGTTTCGGTATTGTTCTTCTAACTTTTCTAGTAAAATATGGTTCTATGCTAAATCTGCCTTCAAATGTTCTGTTCTTTTTTATTCTACCCAGCATCTTACTCTCAATTTGCAACATTTTTCCTGGGCTTTTTCAGCAATCATCTCTTATGTCTATGCTAAATGTGACTCTATTGACCGGCAAGACCTTTGGGCTAAATTAATTGATATCAGTGCTCAGCATTCGGGTACCCCTTGGATTGTTGAGGGCGACTTCAACATTATTCTTGACCCTTCGGAGAAATCTGGTGGCCATTCTTGGGATATGCAAGGTGCACTAGACTTTCAATTCACACTTGCAATGTTGTTGCTGGCTTAACGGACCTCGGATATTCTGGTCCTATTTTTACTTGGTGGAATAAACAGGATGGGAACTTTACGATTCATCAATGTATTGATAGAGTTCTTGGAAATTCAGATTGGCTTCATTCTTTCCCTAATACTTTGGTTCAACACCATAACCGAACCTATTTTGATCATAGCCCTCTTCTTCTTAGCATCTCCATGCCGGACCACTCTAAACTGCGTGCTTTTAAATTTCTAAATATCTGTACCAGCCATAAAACTTTCCTGGATGTTGTCTGTGAAGCTTGGAGTTCTCCAGTCCAAGGTAGACCTATGGTTTGGTTTTCTCAAAAGCTTCGTGCCACTAAGGAAGCTTTTCTCACTTGGAATAAAAATGTGTTTGGTAACATTTTCTCGGCAGTTAAATTGTATGAGGACAATGTCCTAGAATTGGAATTACTTTATGATCTCAATCACTCTGGGGAAAACCGCAATAATCTTATGCATGCTCAAGCTAGCATTCGACAGGCCCTTCTCTGAGAGGAAGCCTACTGGCGCCAGAAATCTCATATAAATTGGTTTAAGGAAGGGGATGGTAATTCTAAGATTTTTCATGCTTCTGTCCATCAAGATCAACGCAGGCTGCATATTCACTCTATTCGTAATTCATATGATATTCTGCTTGACACTGAAGAGGGTAATAAACAAGGTGTTGTTCATTACTTTCGAGAACAACTCCAATCTATTTCTCTTCCTTGTTATAATGATCTTGCTATGATCCCTCATTTAGTTTCTGAAGAAAGCAATGATGCCTTAATTGTTTCTCCGACTTTGAAGGAAATCTATTCCACTATTTCTTCTCTTAATGGGGACAGTGCAGCTGGCCCGGATGGTTTTACGGGTCATTTTTTCTTAGTCTATCGGGATATTATTAAGGACAATTTGAACAATGCGATTTTCGAATTCTTTGTTGGGTTCTTTCTTCCTTGCTCCTGGTCTAGTACACTCCTTGTTACTATCCTGAAAGTTGATCAGCCTCAATCTTTCAAGGACCTCCGCCCTATTAGTCTCTGTAATTTTTGCAACAAAATTATTTCCAAACTTCTTGCTTCCAGACTGGCCACGGTTCTTCCCTCCATTATATCTCTTAATCAGAGCGCTTTTACTAAGGGTCGAGTCATCCAAGATAATATCTTATTGGCTCAAGAGCTAGTCTCTTTACTTGGTAAGAAGGTCCCGGGATCTAATATTGTTATCACTACTAGAAAAATGACCTTTAGTGATGGAATTTTCCGTCACTAAAGGCGAAATTCCGTCGCTAAAGGCCCAGCGGCGAATTTTTCCGTTACCATAAAATTAAACTAATCGCGTCGGCGAGCCTTAAAATCCAGCGGAAAATTCCGTCGCTAAAGCGTTTAAAATTAATAAAAATTGAATTTCCGACGGAAAATTAAAATCCCTCGCTAAAGGCGTTAAAAATTAATTAAATTGAATTTCAGCGGCGGAAAATTCCGTGCTAAAGCGTTTAAAAATTAATTAATATTGAATTTCAGCGACGGAAAATTCCGTCGCTAAAGGCGTTTAAAAATTAATTAAAATTAAATTTCAGCGACGGAAAATTCCGTCGCTAAAGGCGTTTAAAAATTAATTAAAATTGAATTTCAGCGACGGAAAATTCCGTCGCTAAAGGCTCTGAAAAATTTATTAAATTTTAATTTCGGACGGAAAATTCCGTCGCTAATGGCTAAAAAATTAATTAAATTTGAATTTTAGCGACGGAAAATTCCGTCGCTAATAATGTAAAAAAAATTAAATAAAAACCTCAAAAATACTATTATTATAAATTTTTGTACGATAATATAACAATTAATACAAAGCGAAGATACAAAATAAACAATAATATAAAACCAATTTAAAAACATCAAACTGTAAATGTTATTACAACAATCCATGTAAATTATACATAACAATTAATACCAAAAACTTGTTTCTAGAGTTAACTTGTAAATTTAAACTTGTACAAATCCATGTAAACTATATCTAATAAAAAAAAACTAAAAAGAAAATTAAAAAATCCTACGACATGAGTATCAAAAAAACTTCATCTTCACTGCACGTATCGGCTAGAAAACTGTCCAAGTAAAATTACTATTTTGATTAAAAATCAACAAGAAAAAAGTAAGTCATTGTTTTCATATGATCAAACAAGAAGCTTTAGAAGCTTACCATAGGAATACATTTATGGCATAATCATCATTTCTTTGCTTTTTTTCTTTGGATGAACCTAAACATGTACAAGTTATCAAAATCAATTAGTTAATAATAATAACAAAAATGGTCCAACCCCATTTCCACCCACCCAATATGAGTATTAAACCGAGAGGAATGAAAGAGAAGAAATAGAATAAATGTTGCTTGAAAGTAAGCACGTTCGGTTTCAAAGTCCCCCAACTTTTACATACAGTTATGTTGTTCGGTTTCAAAGTCAATTAAACTACAACCATGTATTTCATAGCATCAACATGGCTACCTAGCTAACAAGCGTACATAAATCGATGTTTAAACATTAATACACTAAATTTACATTAACACCCCCTTTGTTTCTTACCATTTACACTAACACCCCTAGCGTACATACAATTATCTTTTTTGGTTTCAAAGTCAACTAAACTACAACCATGGATTTCATAGCATCAACATGGCTACCCATCTAACAAGGACGTACATAAATCAATGTTTAAACATTAATACACTAAATTTACACTAACACCCATTTATTTCTTACTATTTACACTAATACCCCTAAACGTACATCGGTTATGTTGTTCGGTTTCAAAGTCAAATAAACTAAAACCATGGATTTCATAGCATCAACATGGCTACCCACTAACAAACGTACATAAACCGATGTTTAAGCATTAATACACTAAATTTATACTAACACCCCTTTAATTCTTACCATTTACACTAACACCCCTCAACGTACATACAATTATCTTTTTTGGTTTCAAAGTCAATTAAACTACAACCATGGATTTCATAACATCAACATGGCTACTCAGTTAACAAACGTATATAAATCGATGTTTAAGCATTAATACACTAAATTTACACTAACACCCTTTTATTTCTTACTATTTACACTAACACCCCCCAAACTTACATAAAGTTATCTTTTTTTTATTTCAAAGTCAATTAAACTACAACCATGGATTTCATAGCATCAACATGGCTACCCAGCTAACAAACGTACATATATCGATGTTTAAACATTAATACGCTAAATTTACACTAACTGCATTGCCATACAAACTAACATGTATATTTCATCTACAATATAAAAATAAATTATAACATTTTAATTACACACTAACATTTAATAAAAATAAAAATATTAAGACCTTTAGGTTTAGGGTGGGGTGGGGTGAGGTTAAGGGGGTAGGGGTGGGGATAGGGTTGGGGGTGGGGTTGGGGATGGGGATGGGGATGGGGTTGGGGATGGGGTTGGGGTTGGGGTTGGGGTTGGGGTTGGGGTGGGCGTGGGGGGGGGGGGGGGGGGGGGGGGGGGTTGGGTTTAAGGTTAAGTTTAGGGTTAGTGTTAGTGTTATGGTTTAGGTTTAAGGTTAGTGTTACAAATTAGGTTTATGGTTTAGGTTTAGGTTTAGATTTAGGTTTAGGTTTAGGTTTAAGGTTTAAGGTTTAAGGTTTAAAGGTTTGGGGTTTAGGGTTGGGGTTTAGGGTTGGGGTGGGGTGGGGTTGGGGTGTGTTTGGGGTTAGGTTTAGGTTTAGGGATAGTGTTATGGTTTAGGTTTAGTTTTAGGTTTAGGTTTAAGGTTCGTTTTAGGGTTAGGAGTTGGGGTTTAGGGTTGGGGTTGGGGTTGGGGTGGGGGTAGGGGTGGGGTGGGGTGAGGTGAGGTTGGGGTTAGGTTTAGGTTTAGGGTTAGTGTTATGGTTTTAGGTTTTAAGGTTAGTAATGCAATTAGTGTTATGGTTTAGGTTTTTAAGGTTAGTTTTACAATTTAGGTTTATGGTTTAGGTATAGGTTTAGGTTTAGGTTTAGGTTTTAGGTTTTTAGGTTTAAGGTTTTACGTTTAGGTTGGGGTTGGGGTTGGGGTGGGGGTGGGGTAGGGGTGGGGTTGGGGTTGGGTTTAGGTTTAGGGATAGTGTTATGGTTTAGGTTTAGATTTAGGTTTTAGGTTTAAAGGTTAGTTTTAGGGGTTAGGGTTGGGGTTTAGGGTTAGGGTTGGATGGGGTGGGGTTGGGGTTAGGTTTAGGTTTAGGGTTAGTGTTATGGTTTTAGATTTAGGTTAGTGTTAGAATTGGGTTTAGGTTTGGGTTAGGGTTGGGGTTAGGATTTAGGGTTGGGGTTAGGGTTTAGGGTTGGGTTTTAGGGTTGGGGTTGGGGTTGGGGGTTGGGTTAGGGGTGGGATTGGGGTGGGGTTGGGGTGGGGGTGGGGATTGTGGTGGGGGTTGTGGTTAAGGTTGTGGTTTAGGTTTAAGGTTAGTGTTCTGAATTAGGTTTAGATTTTAGGGTTTAGGGTTGGGAGTTAGGGT
>CM028382.1:78340959-78441169 GCA_013146195.2 Codonopsis lanceolata | reverse complement strand
TTAGGTTGAATTAAGTTAAGTTGTAATGTGAATGTTTAATTTTTGTAATTATATTGATGCTAATCATTTTAATTATTGATATTATATTATTAAATTAACATTTCAAATATTATTTTAATTTAATTTCAATTTAAGTTAACGTTACGTTAAGTTACGTTAAGTTAAGTTGTAATGTGAATGTTTTAATTTTTGTAATTATATTGATGCTAATCATTTTAATTATTGATATTATATTATTAAATTAACATTTCAAATATTAATTTAATTTAATTTCAATTTAAGTTAACGTTACGTTAAGTTAAGTTAAGTTGTAATGTGAATGTTTTATTTTTTGTAATTATATTGATGCTAATCATTTTAATTATTGATATTATATTATTAAATTAACATTTCAAATATTATTTTAATTTAATTTCAATTTAAGTTAACGTTATGTTACGTTATTAAGTTACGATAAGTTAAGTTGTTGTAATGTGAATGTTTTATTTTTGTAATTATATTGATGCTAATCATTTTAATTATTGATATTATATTATTAAATTAACATTTCAAATATTATTTTAATTTAATTTCAATTTAAGTTAATTACGTTAAGTTAAGTTGTAATGTGAATGTTTTAATTTTGTAATTATATTGATGCTAATCATTTTAATTATTGATATTATATTATTAAATTAACATTTCAAATATTATTTTAATTTAATTTCAATTTAAGTTAACGTTACGTTAAGTTAAGTTAAGTTGTAATGTGAATTTTTTATTTTTTGTAATTATATTGATGCTAATCATTTTAATTATTGATATTATATTATTAAATTAACATTTCAAATATTATTTTAATTTAATTTCAATTTAAGTTAACGTTACGTTAAGTTACGTTAAGTTAAGTTGTAATGTGAATGTTTTAATTTTTGTAATTATATTGATGCTAATCATTTTAATTATTGATATTATATTATTAAATTAACATTTCAAATATTATTTTAATTTAATTTCAATTAAGTTAAGTTAACGTTAAGTTACGTTAAGTTAAGTTAAGTTAAGTTGTAATGTGAATGTTTTAATTTTGTAATTATATTGATGCTAATCATTTTAATTATTGATATTATATTATTAAATTAACATTTCAAATATTATTTTAATTTAATTTCAATTTAAGTTAACGTTACGTTAAGTTACGTTAAGTTAAGTTGTAATGTGAATGTTTTAATTTTTGTAATTATATTGATGCTAATCATTTTAATTATTGATATTATATTATTAAATTAACATTTCAAATATTATTTTAATTTAATTTCAATTTAAGTTAACGTTACGTTAAGTTACGTTAAGTTAAGTTAAGTTGTAATGTGAATGTTTTATTTTTTGTAATTATATTGATGCTAATCATTTTAATTGTTGATATTATATTATTAAATTAACATTTTAAATATTAATTTAATTTAATTTCAATTTAAGTTAACGTTACGTTAAGTTACGTTAAGTTAAGTTAAGTTGTAATGTGAATGTTTTATTTTTTGTAATTATATTGATGCTAATCATTTTAATTATTGATATTATATTATTAAATTAACATTTCAAATATTATTTTAATTTAATTTCAATTTAAGTTAACATTACGTTACGTTACGTTAAGTTAAGTTAAGTTAAGTTGTAATGTGAATGTTTTATTTTTTGTAATTATATTGATGCTAATCATTTTAATTATTGATATTATATTATTAAATTAACATTTCAAATATTAATTTAATTTAATTTCAATTTAAGTTAACGTTATGTTACGTTACGTTAGTTACGTTAAGTTAAGTTAAGTTAAGTTGTAATGTGAATAATGTTTTATTTTTTGTAATTATATTGATGCTAATCATTTTAATTATTGATATTATATTATTAAATTAACATTTCAAATATTATTTTAATTTAATTTCAATTTAAGTTAACGTTATGTTACGTTACGTTAAGTTACGTTAAGTTAAGTTAAGTTGTAATTTGAATGTTTTATTTTTTGTAATTATATTGATGCTAATCATTTTAATTATTGATTTTATATTATTAAATTAACATTTCAAATATTATTTTAATTTAATTTTATATATTTTTTATATTTTATATTAATTAAATTTCAAATTTAATTTTTTCATTATCGATTGTGGAGATTTCGTCATTGAAATTAAAATTTAATTATTTTTTAAAATCTTTAGCCCGGAAATTTTGTGTTGAAATCAAATTTATTATTTTTAAAAATTAAAAATTATTATTTTTAAAAATACTTTAGCGACGGAAATTTCGAAAATCATTGAAATAATTTTAATTAAATTTTAACGCCAACTTTAGCGACGAAATTTTCGTCGAAATTGAATTTTAATTAAATTTTAAAGCGCCTTTAGCGACGAATTTTCGTCATTGAAATTAATACAATTAAATTTTAAACGCCTTTAGCGATAGAATTTTCGTCGCTGAAATTTAATTTTAATTAATTTTTAAAAGCCTTTTAGCGTGAAATTTCGTCGTGAAATTCAATTTAATTTAATTTTTAAAATCCTTTAGCGACGAAAAATTTCCGTCGCTAAAGGTGACCTTATCGGCAGAATTTTCGTCGCTGAAAATAAACGAAATTAATTTAAAATATTCACGGAATATTCGTCGCTAAATGACGAGAAAAATCCTTGATAAATTCGTCGTGATGTTCAATTTACGTCGCTAAAGGTGGCCTTCGTGACGAGAAAATTCCGTCGGCGATGGTCCAATTGCATTCGTCGTTGATGCAAAATTCGTCGCTAAAGGTAAAATTCGTCGCTAATCGTCGGCGAGGAAAATTCAAATAAGCTAAGAAATCAAAATCATTTGAAGGCCTTGTTTCTAGTAGTGAAACTTACCCTAAACATACGAAAAATGATTGACAGATAGCTACATTACATAGTTAAAGAAGAAATAAGCACTGCTCATATATAAGCCTCATCCGATTTGACTTTAAAAAAAAAAGAATCTAGGAGGTACGCTCAATTTGAGAGCCAACCAATATAATGGGTATAGAGAAAGAACATTCTGACTAGCACAGATAAGTAACATTCCCCTCCGTCGCAAATATGTGTAGGAATGCTAGATGACACGTATGTTTAAAACTCCAAATGGTGCACATATATATTACTAGATGCGAGGGGAGACGGACGCCTTTCTAGCTTAGACACATCGCAAAAGGCTTGAAAAGGCAAGGAAAGAAGGATTATGGCTCATATTTGAACGATTTCATTCCAGATCTAGCCTCTATCTTCACTTTTCACCCAATCTAAGCCCACAGATGCCACAACCTCAACTAGGTGAACTCGTCTGTGTCTTTATCATTGCCGGAGTCAGGCTCACGTGCCCCACGCGCTTGAATTTTTCATCGGAGCTCCACAAAACAGTTTGACGATGATTTTTGCTTGCCTAGTTTTTAGATTGAGGGTGTTTTTGTTGCTGTTTTAGTATTTTCTTTGGGTTTTCACGGGGTAAGGATAGACTGTTAACTTTATCTTTTTCTATTTCTCTCTTAGGCTTAATACAAACACAATAATTTATCTTATTTGTTTTGTTACTTTACGTTTTTTCTGTTCACTTTACTCCATTTTCTAATTAACTTGTTTTATTAGTAACAATTGTCATATATTTTTTTAATTCATGTTTTGGGAAAAAAATATATATTATTCTTGTTTATACATGTTTTGGAATTTCTTACAATAAAATAAACAAATGTAAACAAATAAACTTCCCTCTCACCCCTAGTTGAATTTAATTAGTATTTTGTTGATTTTATAAGTGAGACAAAATGTTTAATTAGCAAAACTATTATTTGGACAGGGTTTATAATGGAACGAAATTTATTGGAATTGAGAGAAATCGTTGAAAAAATGTTAAATTTGCAAACCTATTATTTGGACAGTTTATATTGCAAAGAAATTATTGTATTGGAATGAGGGGAAATTGTTGGAAAAACTCTCGCTGAAGATACATCGGCCGCCACGCGAGCAGCCAAGTTAGCATTTTGTCTTCTAGGCTAACGCCTAACAGACGAAAGGTTTACATTGAAAAAAAAAATAAAGGTGGAGGTTTTAATTATCGAATTTGGAAATATGAGGTTTAGCGTGCAAAACGTGAAATAAGACATGGTTTTTTTTTTTTTTTTTTGCAATTCTCTCCATTACCAATAGAAGAGATCTATTTCATTTATTAGAAATAGATGTTGGTTTTAAAATACTATTATTAATTAGAAAGATATATATCATACATTGGTTAAAAAGTGATATTGATTTAAAAAATCTTTAGATAACAAACTTCTACTTTAATTATCAATAGAAGAGAAGAGATGTATTATTTAGAAAGAGATGTTGGTTTTAAACTTTTTTAAGATAAAAGACTTCTACTTTTATTATCAAATAAGGGGATGTATCTCACATTGATTAGAAAATGATGTTGGTTTTAAAAGTCTACCATTATTACCAATAGAATAGAAATAATTCACATTGGTTAGAAAAGTGATATTGGGTTAAAAAGTTTTAAATGATGTATCTCACATTGGTTACAAAGAGATGTATCTCACGTTATTTAAAAATGAGTATTGGTTATAAAAATCAGTAGTTAAAGGAATTTTTATGTTATTATCAATAGAAAATTATGTATCTCATATTGTTTAGAAGGAGATGTTGGTTTAAAAGTTTTTAGATAAAATACTACTATTATTACTATAGAAGAGATGTATCCCACATTTGTTTGAAATTGATGTTGATTTTAAAAATACTATTATTACTAATAGAAAATATGTATACCAAATGGTTAAAAAGTGATGCTAATTTTAAAAGTTTTTAGATAAAAGACTTAAACTTTTATTACCAATAGAAATAGAAAACAAGTATCCGACATTGTTTAAAAATGAATAGTTATTTTAAAGTTTTTAACAAAAAGACTTATCATATATATTATTATCAAGTTAGATGTTTATTTAAAAAGTCGTTAGACAAAAGGTTTGTACTATTATTACCAATAGAGAATATGCATCTCACGTTAATTAGAAAATTATGTTAATTTAAAAAGTTTTAGGTAAAAAACGTTTAATATTAGTAACAATACAAGAAATTAAAAGATCATTGAAGCCTTTAACAATCCCATTATAATTTCCAAAAGTTATGTTATTATTACTAAAAAAGATCATCCAACATTGTACTCCGTACAGAACTAGGGCTAAAGAACTAGTTTATATAAAAAGAGATTAGTTTGGTTTGATGGAAAGATCTGAAAAGTGTGGAAAGTAAAAAAACGTAGGGAAATGTATGGGAGAATTGGATAAAAAACTCTGACCTATTTTAGTCATTCCAAATTGAACATTGACTTTTTTATATAGACTCGTTGAAATCCAGCCTATTTTTTATATTCCAATTATAGCCTTTCGTTTATAAATAGAGCAAATGACTAACGATGGGGTGAGTAGGATGCCAACGTGACATCCTACGTGGACTTGGTGGCAACAAAAAACTCCCATGAATTCCAAAAACTTATTTCACGCCAAATTTAATCAATTATAAACCTTGTACAATTTTATGAATTTCATGATGAACCCTATGTTGGTACAGGGCAAAAACTTCATATATAAATATTTGGGAAAAATACCAAAAAGTTCCGCTAAAAAAATCTCATATCCAAAAAGTCCCATAAATTATTCTAATATCTAAAAAGTCTCAAAGTTAAACTCTAAATACCAAAAAATCCAAAACTTAACGCTTCTTCTAACATCGTTAGAGTATGAGGTTTTATTTGAAAAAAAATATTTAACTTCAATGATTTTAATGATTCGATATTTTGGATAAAATAATAATAATAATAAAAAAATTAATAATAATAATAAAAGAAACAACAACAAAAACATATAATTTACTATTAACAATAACAATGATATTGATGCGTCCAAGAAATCTGGATACACTGAATAAGCCCAATCCGTACACCTGGCTTTCAACGTGTACGTAGATCCTCAAAGCCCAACTCTGCAATATGAATGAACAAATGTAAACTGGGCAGGGGCACTCCCTGCAAAGGCCCTCCGGCGTGTAAATCAGTACACAAAATAAATAATGGAGTAAGCAATTTGGCAGAGTTTTGGCTAGAGAATTAGATTGCGCATACCTCTCTCCGTATTTTGCCAAGCTTTTATATGCACCGGAAGGCATAACCGCCGATAACCATGAATAACCACCCATGATTGGCATTAACTGCCCATGATCTCCATTAACCACCCATAAATGTCATTAACTACCCCTGGCGGTCATGGTCTTTAATGAGAGCACATTTAACTAGCCCACTAATGACAACGGATTATCCAGAGAATTTGCCGGGCGCTATCACTAGCTAAGATTCTTGCTCGGGTGTGACCACCCTCAACTAATAACTTGGTCGTTTATCGATGTTGCTCGCTTAACTGAGCCCCCATCTCGCAAGTAGCTTTCCTGATAAGAGCTAAGGTTTTGCTCGCTTGCTCGCGTAACACCTTTGCTCGCTTGCTCGGAAGAAACACGCTTGACACGTGGCTCATGGCTTGGGCCTATTGGGCCAAGCAGCTCAGTAGCCCCCAACTCCTTGTCTTACCGAGTATTCATGCTCGTGGCGAGGAGGTATCCAAAAAATTCAAAGCACATTTTTCTCAAATAAGTTTGAAGTAAAAAAGTTGAATAGGCGGCAATTCATGAAGCGTCTTAAGGAAGCATTTCTTGAAAGCACTAAACGTCAGCCGCCAGCCGCCAGTCTGAAAAAGCAGGCCCAATTCTTTATGCCCATTAAATGCTGCCTCGTTCACCGCGCCTCGTGCTTCGGGCCTAATGATGTGATCCCTTAACCGGCGGTTTTGCTGGGTATAAAAAGCGGAAGTTTCCTCTTTTTACAACTTTACACATCCTACAATTCTCAAACGCTTGAAGGAAAGAAGAACATCCGAAGAATTTTGCAACTTCTCATCACGAGCCGCTCCCAGATTCAATCCCTTTCAAGACTTTCGGAAGCAGAATCAAGATCTCCCCGAACTTCCAGGTATTTCGCGTTTCCTTCCTCACTCTTCCACCACATCTTCTTTAATTGAATTCTGAGTTAGGGTTTATGCTATTTAAACCCCTTTTACTTTTACTCAAGCTGTTCATCCAATTAATGTAATAGACCCAAATCCAATCCCCTTTGTTCTTCACCAATTACCAGCCCTTTTTTCAACCCAGACCGAGGGAATCGAGAAATCCATGATCAGTACCCTGTTTACTGATCTCAACCTGTTTACCACCGTCAATTTCTTTTTTGTCGCACTTCACCCAATCAATGTCTAACCTGCACTTCTCGATTCCTCTTCCTGTAGGATGTCTAGCGAAAAGCGTCTCGGCGAAGCCGGAGCTACGACCATGGAGCTCCAGAAGAAATGCCTTTGCCCTCGACCTCGTCTTCTGAAGAGAGCGAGCAAGATGTGGTTCCATTGATTACTCGCCGACGAAAACCCGTACCACTAAGCGAGCAACCAGCGAACAGTGGCTCCCAGATCCCTTGTGAAACCGCGCAAGCAGATGATCTTCCTCACCCAAACGACCAACTACCTGGGCCAAGCCAAACTTTATTCGTTCCCGCCTCTTCGTACTCCTCCCCCTCAATCAGATGGGAAGACTTGAATTCCGAGGAAGAGGTCAGTACTTGGTTCTACTCGTTAGGAATGGACCCTAAACTTTACCGTGTTCGTGCCTTTAACTTAGACATAGACAAAGAAGGCCATAACTTTCAGGGAGACAAAATGGTATTTTATTTCGACTTCTTTCAAGTCGGGCTCCGTCTCCCTCTCGACCCATTCATCGTAGAATTAATGAATGCATCCAATACTCTTCCCTGTGACTTAACTTTGACCACCATTGGGTTCTAGTGTCTTTCAGCGTAGCTTGGTCCACTCGGGTTCGAGCCCGATATGACTTTATTCAAAAATTTTCCTCCTCTCTCTTGACAAGAAAGGTCGTATCAACGGCCGCTCCAACCACGGATTCTTCAAACTTCTCAGCGATGGTCCCAACAAGGTCGATGGTGGGACTCAAGGCCTGCTCGTTGAATCGAGCATCGGTGACCCAACCTACATCGCGACTACGGTCTTCCCAGAACACGATAAAACGCCTCTGAGTGGGGAACCCGAATAGTTAAGGCCTTTAGGAATTCTTGGGGAGCAAAGGAAGGCGGTGGGCGAGGACTTTGTGTTGGACTGGCGAGTTCTCACTTCCGACCTTGGTCTTCTACGATCTGCTGGGATCTCCTACCTTCCCATTGAAGGAGTCGAACCCCGAGTTGTTATCGATCCAGAAACTCCCCATCCATACTGGGGCTCTTGCCATGGGAATAAATTTCCTAATGAGTGCGAGGATTGTGCTCGTCGTGGGAGCTCTCTACCGACCTTCTTTCTCGCTCTACAGTTATATTTCAAGCGCTTCTTCTATCACCCTTTTTAATAACTTTACAAATTTATGCTTTTCACAGTTAATATTCTCTTGATCTCACTGCAGATATGAGGCAATTGGCAGATGTGAGCAAGTTCATGCGGTGCGAAGAAGAGCTCAACAAGCGAGCTAAACACTTATCAACCCGGCCGGTATCAATCTTAAGGCAGGTCGACCAACACTGGCCGAGGAACCAAGCGTCGGCAACCCGAGCCGTCAACTGCGGCAACTTTTATCCCGTACTGCGGAAGCGATAAATGTCTCCCCACCTATCATCAATGTAGAAACAAGCGAAAGCCGAGGAGGAGGGAGCGGGTAGATAAAGCTATAGTTGAAGAAAGCACTCCCCAACTCCCTCTTGGCGGAAGGAAGACTTCGTCATGCCCGACGCGACCAACCCAAAGCTGCGCCCTCATTAGGTAGCTCGCCAATCTCCACAACATCGGTACACAAGCGAAGTGGTTTCGGGCCCTTCTTGGACTTGGTTTGATGAAGCGACTTCACCATAGTGGCAATCCGGAAAAATCGCCGACCAAGCGAGTTCGGTCTTGATTGGAGAGATGGGCAATGTGCATGGCCGAGGTAATGCTTTTCCTCTTACCACCGACTTTCCTTCCCTTTTTCTCGCTTTCACTTTTAATCAATTTTTCTACAGTTGCCAACAAGTCCATCTTTGATGTATGAGCGCTGATCACCAATCTCAACAAAAACAATGCTCTCACTTCTTGAGGCAGAGACTCGACCAGGAAGAAAGCTGGAAGAAAATTAATCGCATCAGTGACCTCAAAAATACCGAGGAATCCCTCACGAGCAAGGTGGCCGAGCTCTCCAAGATTGAAGCCGAGAAGACGCTCTAGAAGCCCAATTGAACCTCTCAAAAGTCGAAGAGGCAGCCTTAAACAACATAGGGGGTGCTTGTGAGCTGCGCGCTGCCAAAATGATTTAGAAGGCTGCTAATGCCACCGTCACCATCTCGAGCAAAAGCTATTGGAGGCCGGCTCTTTGACCGATGAAGAGCGAAAAGACAAATCATTGAAGATTATAAAGGCTCGGCGACTTTGCCACGGTGTTGAAGGTGAAGGCTTACCCGCTTCTTCGTAAAGGCATGAACCATATTACGAGGCGGTTGCTTGCGGCGGGCTAGAAATCGCCCGGCGGCAACTCGGTGAGTGGGGAGCTAACCCATTGTTTAGCTCGTGCGCGTCCGGCCATTCTCGTGCCTTTCAACGAAGGCGAACTGGAATCATTGGCCGAGACCGATCTTGAAAGGGCTTGTCTCCACGGAATCCGCCTCTGTCACCAATCCCTATCGACCTCATGACACAAATCTGGGCATCTCAAGCTCCCGATCCACGCGACAATGCTCAAGTCCAGGCCGATGACGAAGTTACCATCTTGGAATCAACTGAGAGAACCGAGGAACCCGCTCCCACAACGACTGACAACAATGCTGCCCCTTGTGCCTGAACTCATAACCATGGCATGCGTGCCTTTCTGGCCTCCGTGCCTTGTCTTACAAACAATTTTATTTTTATGTCTGTAATATTTCAACTTGTTTTTCTTTACCCTTGGATAGTGCATTATATAAGTTTTCTTCGAACAAAATAATCTTTTACTCCTCTAAAGCGATCACTATTTAGCCAAATTATCCCACTCGAACACCAACTCCTTTTACGAGCATAGAGCCTCTATGCTCGTAAAAAATAATCGAGAACGGAAACCTCTCCTCAAACTTTGTCGAACATAAAGCCCTTTATGCTCGGAAAAGACAATTGAGGAAACATTCACCTCGAACATCAACTCTTTAAACGAGCAAGAAAAAACTTCATGCTCGATAAAGAGAATAATCGAGAAAACAACAAAAACCAACTCGAAGACCAACTTTCCAAACACAAAGTTGAAAAGATAATCGAGTTTCACCATTATTATCGATCATAAGAAAAAAGACCAAAGAATTACATATTGCAAATCAATTACCAATAGTATTTCTTCAAATGATCCGCATGCCAGGGATGCTTTAACTCGTCACCATCCTCTGTTCGCAACATGTAAGTGCCTTCCTTAATGATCCTCGAAATCTGAAAAGGACCTTCCCAGTTTGGTGACAGCTTTCCCCACTCAGCTCGATGACCCGTTGCCTCAATTTTACGAAGGACCCAATCCCCAGGCAAACGATCGACCACGAACCCTTTTATCGTGGTGAGCTTTTGCTCGCTGCTTGTAATTTTCCATTCTCATCTTGGCCTCCAATCGTTTTTCCTCAAATAAATCCAAATCGGCTGCTCGAGCTGTGTTATTAGACTCAACATTGTAACTTAAAACCCTATGAGTGGGTAGATACATCTCCACCGGGGCCATAGCATCAGACCCATAAGCCAAAGAAAAGGCGGTCTCTCCTGTTGGACCCCTTCGTCGTTCTAGCGCCACAAGAGTGAAGGGCTCGTCTACCCATCTTCCAGCTTTTTCTTCCAAATTCCTCTTCAAAACATGCAGGATTTGTTTATTCGCAGCCTCAGCCTGTCCATTACCTTGTGGATATGCCACAGATGATTGCCAATGCTTCACCCTCATTTGCTCGCATGCCTTAGTAAACTTTTCCGAAGCGAGTCCCATGATCGGACCACGATTGCTCGCGGGACTCCAAAAGCGACACCATATGTGCTCGTGAGCGAAATCAATAACATTTACCTCACTTATGGTTGCTAGTGGTTTCGCCTCCACCCATTTAGTAAAGTAATCAACAGCTACTACTGCATACTTGAATTTTGAGCGAGCTACGGGAAAAGGACCAATCAAATCTATTCCCCACATATCAAACGGCCATGAGGCTATAACGAGGGTGCGCTCGGTAGATGGTAAGCGTGGAATATCGGCATGGCCGACACTTGTCACATCAACGAACATACATCTCGGCATCCCGTCGTAATGTTATCCAATAAAATCCAGCTGCCAAAACTTTCTCGGCTAATGACCGTTGACCAGGGTGACCTCCGCACTTGCCTTCGTGCACTTCGCCCAAAATTCCTTCCGTCATCTCTGGTCGTACACACCTCAACGAGGTCGGGTGTAAGATCTCCGGTGCGAGCGTTATCCAAAGCGAGGTAACGACATGATCGTTTCTGGATGGTTCTAGCTTCTTTTTTGTCTTCAGGCAACACCCCTTGCTCGATGTAAGCCCGAAGATCATCAATCCAACATTTTGTAGCCGGCTCAACATCCATAATCACCTCCTTCTCAATGCGGGAACCTCCAAATGCTCGATCATGACTCGGGATGTAAGGATTGAATTTCATCCTCGCCATCTTCGACAATGTCACGCATGTTATCCTCCGAGCAATTCTCACTAATTCCCGATAATCAAAATCCTTTAAAATTTCCTTTACCATCGCACAATAACGGACCAAGGATCGGATGATGTACTGCATAATCGCCCTTGACTTGATTTACCACCAATTGGGAGTCACAATATACAACCAATGCACGCACTCCAATGTCTTGTGCGAGCTCAAGCCCAGCAATCAAAGCTTCATACTCGGCCTGATTGTTGAGGTTGAAACTTAAAGCCTTGATGCCTTCTCAAATTCCACGTCTTGCTCTGGTGGGACTAACACCAAACCGGCACCACTTCCAAATCGACTAGCTGAACCATCAACATGGAGTTCCCAACAATATTCTGGTCTCGGCTTTGGACTCCGCTCGTCGTTGTTGCTTTATATGCTACTTCTTCCTCGACAGGATCCTTGAAGCTTGTCTCAGCCACGAAATCCGCTAAAGCTTTCGCCTTGATAGCTCGCCGTGGTTGATAGTCAATATCAAACTCGGTTAACTCAATCGACCAAGTGAGTAACCGACCAGAGGTATCTGGCTTGTGCAAAATCTTTCTCAAAGGCAAATCCGTGTACACAACCATTGAGTGGCGAGAAAAAATAAGCTCGAAGTTTCGGCGGCAACAACAAGCGAGTACGCCAATTTCTCGCATTAAAATATCGTCCCTCTACATCAGTGAGGGCTTTTGATACATAATAAACATGCTTTTGTACATTGCCTTCCTCCCTAATCAAAACAACGGCTACCGCCTGCTCGGTAGCTGCCAAATAAACATACAACTTTTCCCCAAAGACCGGGCTACTCAGCAAAGGTGGACTTCCCAAATACTTCACCAAGTCTTCAAATGCTTTCTGGCACTCGGAAGTCCATTCAAACCCTTTGTTACCCCGCAAAACTTTGAAGAAAGGCAAACATCGCTCCGCCGACCTCGAGATGAACCTTCCTAGAGCAATCACCCTACCGTTAAGCCTCTGCACATCCTTAACACAACGAGGAAGCTTCATAGTGACCAATGCCTTTATTTTCTCAGGATTGGCCTCGATTCCCCTCTCAGTTACCATGAAACCGAGGAACTTGCCAGCCTTTACCCCGAACACACATTTGCTCGGGTTCAACTTCATATTGTTCCTCCTAAGATTAGCAAAGGTCTCACCCAAATCCTCTGTATGCTCGCGCCCATTAGTCTTTACCACCATGTCATCGATGTAAGCCTCCACATTTCTCCGAGTGCGAGCTAAACACCTTGTTGACCATCCTTTGATAAGTGGCCCCAAAGATTCTTCAAGCCAAAGGCATCATCTTATAACAAGATGCCCCCTTGCTCGGAAAGTCGTCGAGCCTTATCTGTTGACCATCTTCACTTGGTGATACCCAGAATAAGCATCTATAAAGCTGAGGAGCTCAAACCCTGCAATAACATCCACCAACTTATCGATTCTCGGCAAAGGGTAACAATCCTTCAGGAAAGTTTTATTTAGATCTGTGAAATCAACACACATCCGCCATTTTCCGTTTGCCTTCTTCACCATCACTACATTTGCCAGCCAAGTTGGGTAATGTATTTCTTCAATTATATCCGCCTTAAGCAATTTTTCGACCTCTTCTCTGATCGCCTGATCCTTTTCCACCGAGTAAACTCTTGGCGCTAGATTGGCGAAAAAATTTGGATCAACACTTACGGTGCAAAGCCACGGTCTAAACCCCTGCATATCTTCTGGTCGCCAAGCGAAAACATCCAGACTGTCTTGCAGCTGCCTGATTAATCCTTCCCTGGCCTCTGCTGTCAAAGCTCTACCAATCTTGATCCTCTGCTCGGGATAAGCAGGATTGATGACAACCTCCTCCAGCTCGTCTTGAGCTGTAAATTCTGGCTCGTCTCGCATTTGGAGCGTATCACACTCCACTTTTTCATCCTTCTCAGCTCGCTCTTCGACTTTGTCAAGCTGATCTACATCCATGGCCTCAACTAGCTTTTTGACATCAATGCTGGCAAAGTTTCCTTCACAAGTTCGACAGCCTCATTCAATTGTTCCAATCCCCCCGACGTCAATGTCGGCAAAGGATTATTAACACCTTCCTCGGCCACTTCTCGCTCGGCTTGTGCCAACGACTGCACTGTCGGCAAAGATGGATTAACCTCAATATCAGTTTTACTAACAACAATAGCCGCATCTGCTTCAATCTGACCTTGCTCCCCCGACTTCAATGTCGGCATAGAGCTTACACCTATCTCCAAATCTTCTTGTACCATCGCTACTACTGATGGTCCTACAGTCACATGCGAAGTTTCCTTAGTGCTAATAGTAACTTTCTGCTCGCCATCCTCCAAGGTCAACTTCTGTTTCTTCCTCTGTGTATCTCGCACATACTCGAACGCACTGCCGCCGACCAAGAACACCCCCACTCCTTGGTCAAGGTATAGAACTTGGCTCGTGATGATGCGGGATTGATGCCACCATCTGAAATTTAGCCATGCTCGGTACGCCCAAGATGATGTTGTAAGGAGATTTCAAATCGATTACCATGAAGGTAATCTTTTCAGCCCGGGTCTTGCTTCCCTCACCGACGAACATTTCTAGCTCGATGGTGCCCTTGACTGGGACCTTGTGATTCGTAAAACCTTCTAAAGCCCCAGCGTACGGTTTCAAACGATCATCACTCAACTCCAAGCCCTGGAAGCAAGAATAATACATCACGTCTCGGCAGGCTCCTGTGTCCACCAAAATTCTATGCACAACCCAGCCATCAACCAACGCCGAGACAATCAAGGATTGCTCGCCCGCTACACTACTCGCCAATTCGCTGCGAGTAAACTGAATAGCCTGCTCACCATCCTGCAAGGTCGCAGGTCGCTCCACCACTTTGGATAGAGAATAGATCTGTTTCCCAAGCTGTGTCGGAGTGAGCTCCTCATCCATTATAACATTTATTACCCCCCTGATTGGTGGGGCCTCTCGCCTAGGAGCATTCCCTCTATTGCCTGCATCCCGCTTGAAGCGATCTAACCGCCCCTCATTAATCAACTTCTGAATGGCCTTTTTCAGCGGCCAACACTCTTCTGTAGTATGCCCATAGTCATCATGATAGGCACACCTCTTTGTCTGATCCCTCTCGCCAGCAGTAGCTGGATTCATGCGAGGGGGATTAGGAAGCTCGTTCCTTATCTTGTACATAATGTCCTCACGCAGCGTGTTGAGTGAGGTCAAGTCTGATTCCCGCAGAAACTCCTTCGGCCGGTCATAACGAGACTTGCTTTTATTGTAGCCTCCACTTCCTGCCTGGCCGTTTCCCTTGGCATTTCCCACAGCTTCGCTGCTCTCCTTTTTCTTCTCCTTTTTCGCCGTCTCCCCGGCACACCATTTTTGTGCTCGCATGAGCATCTCTGCTTGTGTCTTTGGTTCGCGCATACTCAACTCTGATCGCAAACCACCTTCACCTTCCAGTAATCCTGTTTCAAAACACAATGTCACCTCTTGCTCGGTCAGACCAGGAACTTGCTCTAGGACCTTGGTAAACCTCTCAAGGTAACTCGCTGTTGACTCATGTGCGCCTTGTTTAACCTTGGACAAATCGGCCCTTGTCTTCGCCAACAAACCAGCCGTCCCAAAATCAGCCAAAAACTTTGCTCGCAAGTATGCCCAATTGTTGATCGAGCGTCGTGGCAGTGCCCCCATCCAAGCTAAAGCTTTTCCTTGCAACGCGCCCACAAAAGCCCTGATCTTCAATGCTTCATCTGAAGTCACCAGGCCAATTTGGGATTCAAAAGACATTAACCAATCCCTAGCCTTGGTCTTGCCCGTATACTCTTTAATGTTTGGAAATATCAACCCCTGTGCTGGTGGAGCATTCTCGATCCATGGAGCTAATGGGCTGGCAGATGTACCCAAAAAATTTCCATCTAAAGCCTTGCCTTGCTCCCAGGCTTCCATCCGACGCTTCAGCTCCTCAAAATCCTCGCATATTTATGGTTGCGAGCAAACCACCCATTTGGCGTACCACCGGCATAGGAGGGGCCTGTGGGGGTCCCATAACCGCAATGGCTTGAGGAATCCCCACGGCCTGCGCCACCTGTACCTGAGGCGCCCCAGCGAGATGTGCAACTGGTGCAGCTGATTGATGCAAGTCTCTTTTTCCTTGAGTGCCATTGGAATGATGAGATCGCTTGGGGGAAGGAGTTCCACGTCGACGAGCATAAGAGCCCCTTGGTGACCGTGAACGTCGACTATGAGCACGAGATCGCCGTGGTGACGGTGACCGAAATCTGCGAGCATGTGACCTTGGTGGTGAAGGCGAACGCCGTCGTCGGCGAGATTGAGCCGAATCCTCTCCAACTCGTGGTCCCAATCTTGAATGAACGCTGGGAATAACCTTGTGACTGGCCTTACTACCCTCTGGTTGTTCGTGACGCTTAGAACCATGCACTCGTGGTTGGGAGTGAACAACCAAAGGGTTCATCTGGTTACCCCCAGTACGAGAAACACCGGCTGCCTGACTCGGGGCCGACAAAGCTGGTAGTGGATCTAATTCGATGGGTAATGGCGGCTTGCCCATCGCGATCAATTGGAGGTTGAGCTGATGCATCTGGCCCAAGTAAATAGCTCGTTGTCGTAAAGCTTCCTCGCGAAACTCATGAGCTAAGCCAACTGCTGCTTCAACACTTCTAGCCAACGAATCAACCCCACGCCGTTGATTAAGCTGATGGCGTGCATCATGGGGCGGAGGGACATTATTCCCGGCAGCTTGATTAAGGCTGGGATTCTGGTGTACCTCCTCTCTACGACTGCCGCTACCACCATTAACTCCGTTCTCCGCCATGGATGAAACCTCAAAAACAGAAAATATCTAACTGAATCTTAATGCCGCAAAAACTCGTTTCCCAGCAACAGAACCAACTGATGCGTCCAAGAAATTTGGATACACTGAATAAGCCCAATCCGTACACCTGGCTTTCAACGTGTACGTAGATCCTCAAAGCCCAACTCTGCAATATGAATGAACAAATGCGGGCACTCCTAAAGCCTCCGGCGTGTAAATCAGTACACAAATTAAACAATGGAGTAAGCAATTTGGCAGAGTTTTGGCTAGAGAATTAGATTGCGCATACCTCTCTCCGTATTTTGCCAAGCTTTTATATGCGCCGGAAGGCATAACCGCCGATAACCATGAATAACCACCCATGATTGGCATTAACTGCCCATGATCTCCATTAACCACCCATAAATGTCATTAACTACCCCACAAACGGTCATGGTCTTTAATGAGAGCACATTTAACTAGCCCACTAATGACAACGGATTATCCAGAGAATTTGCCGGGCGCTATCACTAGCTAAGATTCTTGCTCGGGTGTGACCACCCTCAACTAATAACTTGGTCGTTTATCGATGTTGTTCGCTTAATTGAGCCCCCATCTCGCAAGTAGCTTTCCTGATAAGAGCTAAGGTTTTGCTCGCTTGCTCGCGTAACACCTTTACTCGCTTGTTCGGAAGAAACACGCTTGACACGTGGCTCATGGCTTGGGCCTATTGGGCCAAGCAGCTCAGATATTTATAAAAAATTGCTATTAATATTATTATTGTTATTAATAACGTTGTTATTATTAATAAATAATAATAATATTAATATTATTTTTCTTTATTATCACTACTCTGACTATTAATATTACTACCACAATTTCATAAAAGTGTAAAGGTTAACTTTTTAAATCTTAATTTGAAAAGATTAATTTTAGATTTTATAGATTGAATTGATGTTTTGAGATCATTGTATAATTAACTTTAAATAGAATTTTGGTAGTTAATACTAATAATGTTAATGAAGAATAATAATATTACTATTATAATAATAGTATTATTGTAATAATAATGGTAGTAGACATAATAATAATAATAATAATAATAATAATAATAATAATAATAATAATAATAATAATAATAATAATAATAATAATAATAATAATAATAATAATCAATACAATTCATATTAATATTATTATTGTTTTTAATAATTTTATTATTATTAATAAATGATAATAGTAATAATAGTATTACTATTATTGTCATTATAATCACTACTCCGACTACTAATATTACTACCACGATTTCATAAAAGTGTAAAGGTTAATTTTTTAAATCTTAATATAAAAAGATTAATTTTAGATTTTATAGATTGAATAGTTTTCGTCCAAATGAAAGCTTTTAACATAACAACATTCTTAGATATCTTAAATTTTGGACTTTTTGGTAAAAAAATTATGATTTTGAGACTTTTTGGATAGAAGAATTATTTTTAGAATAAGAGAATTTATTAGTGGGGCTTTTTAGTATTTTTACTTAAAATTTTTGCAATTTTTATATATGCAAATTTTGCCCTGTACCAAAATAGGGTTCATTATGAAATTCATACAATTGTACAATGTTTATAATGGATTAAATTTGACGGGAAATAAGTTTTTGGAATTCACAGGAATCTTTTGTTGCCGCCAAGTCCACGTTGGCATCCTTCTCACCCCACCGTTAGTCATTTGGTCCGTTTATAACCGGAAGGTTGTAATTGGAACAAAATAGGTTGGGTTTTGATGAGTCTATAAAAAGAAGTCAGGGTTCAATTTGAAACTACTAAAATAAGTCAGAGTTTTTTATGCAATTCTCCCTAACTATTAAACGTGGGAGAACGGAAAAGAACCATGATTAATTATTTCTATATATTAAAAAAAAAAAAAGTACCATGAAGCTTAGTGAAGCCTTGAAGGCATAGTAGAACTTTGATAAACTTTGTCAATTTTTTTTAATTTTATTTCTTTGTGATAATAGGGAAAAGTGGCATTTATCTCAGCCGACGGACTTCTTCATCAACTCCATATATTCATATTTGTGTTAGCTGATTTTCACGTTCTCTACGTTATTCTCACCATGCCTTTGGGCAGGTCAAAGGTGACTTACCTAACTAACCTCTTTCCATATTTTTTCTAATACACCCGTGCGCCGTCTCGTTATATATATATATATATATATATCTTCTTGGAATAACATGTGATAATTAACTTTGATTCCAGATGAGAAGTTGGAAGCAGTGGGAAAAGAAAACAAGAACAGCCGAGTATCAATTCTCTCACAGTATATGTGATCTCTACAAATTAAACCCTAGATATTAGAAGAAAATGCATTGCTCATGCAGTATAAGGTTGATGAGGGTAATAGGGATGTGGTTTTAAGTATATTTTAATAATAAGTAGAATTTCAATATTTATACAGATCCAGAGAGGTACAGATTTGCAAGTGAGACATCTTTTGGGAGAAGGCATATGAGCTTTTGGAGCAATTCACCCGTTCTTCTTTGGATCGTAAGTCTCCCCCCACTTCTTTAAATCTCCAAACAATATACTCCTTCTATTTTGAGTAAAGAGTTCACTATTCTATTTTGAGATATTTCATTTAAAGAGTCCATTTTTAAAAATTAAGGCATAAAAGTATCATTTTATTAATAATGAACTATTAAAAATATCATTATCTTAAAAATTTTGACTTTCAAATAGAGACTTTTTACCCAAAACAGATGAAGTAATTAATTGATCCATGAAGTCAGAATTATCGATCTATTTCTTGATGGGAAGAAATATGGGTCTGTGTTAAGTGTTGACTTTTCAATATGGGGTTGACATGTCGTGGATGAAACCCTAATAATGTCATAACATCCTATGAAAATGAGAAATTCCGGTCCAATATTGGGCCGGGCTAGGAGAAGGCTATGTATGGCTATTTTCCGGTTGGTTTTTGGAATATGACTATAATTATATTCTACATATTACTTTCGATTCTTGTTATTTTCTTTAATTTTTAATTATGGTTTTATTTTACAGGTTTGTTTCTTTAGACAATTTGTGCGGTCAATGCCCAAAATTGATTATTTGACACTGCGCCATGGATTTATCATGGTATGTAAAATCATATTATTCTTATTTTTTTCGTTAACAATTTACATTAGAATATAATTTAGTTTCTTTTATTAAGAAGTAAATACTATCATTCATTGAGAATATATATGGCTAAGAATAGGTTACTTAAAGGAAGAATGCTACAAAAAAAATTATTAAAATGATCTTTCTTTAATTAATGGATAACTTTTGATCGGAAAATAAATAAATAAATATATTTGGTCTCTTAGCTAATTAAATCATTTTCAAAGCTATCATATACTACTACTTGTTACCTTAATGGATCTTATTGGGCAAAGGTCATTGATGATTGTTGTGTTTGACCGATCTATATCTATTACTAAAACAAAAGCTATTATTGTTACGTGAAGGCTTTCTGTTTTAAAGCTAAAAGTTTTAAAGGAATTTGGTGCTATCATGTGTCACCAAGTTTTTTTTTTCCAAAATTAATTAGTTTAAGATAAAAATAATAAATCCAATTAGATAAGATAAAAATCCTGAAACTAATTTGATAAGATAGATTTAGGATATAGTTTAACGAGTAAATTTACAATAGAGATTTAGGATTTTGTTTTTATTTTTTTCAAATATCGCTTAATTAAACTAGATTTTATCATATATAATTTATACAAGTTTAATTTGACTGAAACTCTTTAATTTCCATCTCTTTTCATTTTTCTACTATTTAATTTATACAAATTATCCACCGGATAATTTTGTGTTATTTTTTATACTAATCTATACTTATTAATCATTTAATTAATAATCTATCATTTATCTATTAACTATTACTCCCTCCGTCCCTAAATTATCGTCCTCCTTTCCTTTTTCGTCCGTCCCAAAATAATTGTCCACTTTGAAACTTACCTTTTTAGAACATCACTTTTACCACTTTACCCTTACTTTTTCACCTTACTTTAATTATGGGCCACATACATATGGGCTTTAAAGGAAACTACACATTAAACCAATATAAATAATCAAGTCAATTGTTTTTTCTTAATCTGTGCGCCGGGTCAAACAGGACAATAAATTAGGGACGGAGGGAGTATTAAAACAGAAGTCGCAGCTGCCACATGGTAACTTTTTGTTGAATGCTTAAAGTTTTAAAGGATTTATGTGCTTTAACGTGACACATTCTTGTGAAGTTGTAAACAAAAATTCTTTTTTTTTTTGTGTCGAAAATTAAAACTAGATAGATTTTAAAACTTGTACCTCCTTTATATATTGTACAAGTTTTTTTTTATTTTTTTACTGCCAAAATTGGTTAGTACGTGATAGATTTTATCACATTTGATTTAGACACGTTTTACTTGATTAGGACTCCAAATTTTCATGGTAAAAGTGTTTTTTTAATAGATTTTATCAATTCTCATAGATTTTAATATTTCGATCACATATTCATAAGATCAATTTTCAATATTTACCTTATTTTTCGTTTCTTTCATATTATTCTAATTAAAAAATTAATTATTTATTACAAGTTTAGAAAATCATCTCATTATAAACAACTTTTGCACACACAAAACTATTAAAAACATGCATACAGTACTATACATATTTTTTTTCCTGCCTAAAATTAAAACTAGATAGATTTTAAAACTGGTGTCTCCTTTATATATTTTGCCCAGACCCAAGCTCATGCATTTGCCGAGCTCGGATCAAAAAAGCCCAAGCTTCTTTGGTATGGCCCAGCCCATCAATTTTATTAAAAAGCATTTTTTTAGTATAATTAATACATAATTATAAGTCATTAATAATATGTATTTCTCTTTACTTTCTTATAAAATTAGATGTACAAGAAGTGGAAGAGATACAATAGTCTATGAAAGCTTCTAATGTTGTTATCTTGATAGGTGACGTTTGAGTCTTACTGCAAACCTACTAGTCTGCTAGTGTTTTTTTTCATTCAAAAGTTGTATGTCAAGTAATCAACTCTTAATTAGTGTTACAGGATTTGGTGCTACTACATTTTGGGTAGGACCAGCCCAGTGGCCCATTGGCCTAGGACAAGCCGGGTCAGACTAACATTTTGATAGGCCAATTAGATTTCAAGTCGGGCCGATCTTGCCCAAAATTAGCTTTGGCAAATTGGATTCGGGCCAGGCCAGCCCATTGCCATCTCTAACCAGAGTTGTCAAAAATCGGTACGGCCCAATGGGCCGACCTAGGTCACCCGATATTATGTCGGGCTGGGATTTAGGTTCTATGGGCCGGGTGTAATTTTGGCTCAGCCTGACTTCAATGTTTGGCCGGTGAGATTTGATCCATGTGGGTAGAGCCGTTAAGGTGGGTTGGCGGGACGGGCTAACCTGCAACCCTCTATTTGGTGGGGCGGGGCGAGCCAAGCCAACCCACTAATGTGGCGGACCTGGAAATCGCCAACTCACTCTAACCCATCATGGTTGTGAGAGATTGAACCAACATGCATTGCTTCAGTCAAAATCGTTAGTCAAACTCCAGGTTTTGTTGATTGATGTAGCTATTTATGAATTTTTTTAACAATAGTTTTTTTTGGCGCATAGGCTTGAAGACCCGAAAGCCTGTTGTTAATATGGGTTGAGCATGAGTTTTATGAGGCCCAACATATCTTTGGTCTGGCCCAGTCCGGCCGATGTTAAGCTAGGCTTGATGGACATTTTGCAGGCCGACCCGACTCGGATCGCTTGAGAGCTCTAGCTGTGCGTTAGACGGGTTAACCAACCCAGCCTAACCCGCCTCGCCTCAACTCGCAACCCGCCACGGGATCAACCCGTTTGAATTGCCTCATAATTGGTTCATATTTTCCTAACTTAACTCACCTAGCTATGCCAACGGGCCCAAATTGAACCAAATTGCAAAACCACGACAATTCGACTTGTGCAGTTTCACATTTCAATTTCACGGTTGTGCATTGAGATTTTCTACATCGGGAATCCAATTTGTGCATCGATATTCCAATTCGGCATTGGGAATCCAATTTGTGTGTCAAGAATGCAATTTCTACATCGGGATTTGCTGCCTCCCTCTCGTTATAATGGCATAGTTAAAAAATATAGGAGAGAACTTAATTGGTTAAAAACTTATGCAAGGGGATGTCTCCTTGTTGTTTCTTCATCCATGTGTTAGGTAAACATGATAATAGTTTTGGAAAGGGTGGAATATTATCTAAATTTATAAATGAGACTTTAGCGTTTCAAACGTGCTATACATTGAAACATTTAGAAACGATTAAAAATTCTATCAATGAACAGTCCAATATAAATACAATATGAGTAGTGGTTCGGTTTAATTAATACGATTTGGTAACTCAGCTCGAAAAACTCTATGAGATGATATATTGTAAAACTAAAAAAATTACTTATGTCTATAAAAAATTGAGTAAAAATAATAATTCAATGATTCATATCAAGGAATGTGCTAGAGACATGCAACACAGTATGACCACATGCAAAGTCAAATTTACTCTATTTAATTATACTCCCTCCGTCCCTAAATAATCATCTGGGTTGACCCGGCGCACAGTTTAAGAAAAAGTAATTGACTTGATTATTTATATTGGTTTAATATGTAGTTTCCTTTAATGTTCATGTATATGTGACCCATAATTAAAGTAGAGTGAAAAAGTAAGGGTAAAGTGGTAAAAGTGATGTTCTAAAAAGGTAAGTTTCAAAGTGGACAATTATTTTGGGACGGACGAAAAAGGAAAGGAGGACGATAATTTAGGGACGGAGGGAGTATAATTTTGTTACTATTTTCTTAAATATATAAATAAATATGAATATTTTTATTTTAGTAATTATCAAATTAATTGAAATTTAATATCAGCGACGAAATTTCTGTCGCTAAAGGTGACCTTCTGAGACAAAATTCTCTGTCGTTAAAGGTTTTCAGAATTTAATTGAAATTTAATATCAGCGACGGAATTTTCGTCGCTAAAGGTGACCTTCAGCGACGGAATTCTCCGTCGTTAAAGGTTTTCATAATTTAATTGAAATTTAATATCAGTGACGGAATTTTCGTCGCTAAAGGTGACCTTCAGCGACAGAATTATTCGTTATTAATATTTTATTTGAATTAAATTCTGAAAACCTTTAACGACGGATAATTTCGTCACTAAAGGTCACCTTTAGCGACGAAAATTCCATCGCTGATTATTCCGTCATTGAAGGCGCCGCTTCTAGTAGTCGAATCAGTTGGAAATAAAACGTGGTTAGACGGTTGAGATAATGAAAGTTAATCCTGGTCAGTAATTGTGTTTTGTAAAAACCAATCCTCGTCAGTAGTTAGTTTTTCCAACCGCCTGATCTGTTTTATATTATAGACTAGTACTCTTGCTGTATCGATCGATGACACGACGCCAATTTGAGAATTTATCAATAAATGAAGTAGATAATGTGGAAATGAATTAATATTTACTTATAATTTGTAGGGGTTGGATATATGTACATTACACAACAAAAATGGGTGAAAACTCAAATACCTAACAAAATAAAACATTTTTACTTCGATATTTATTTCATAAGAAAACCAAAAAAAAATATTTTAATTGTAACTACTGTTAAAATACGAAAAGAAAATTTTATTGTTTTCTTAATAACGAAAAATCAGTCTTTTTCTTTTGGAGGTTCTTGCTTAATAACAACGATTGGTTTTGAAACATGAGATGCAATAACTTTATCCATTATTTCCACCTACACATGAGACAAAAAAAATTCAAATACATTCAACTAACTAAATTTTCTACTTCATTTACAAAACTTGAATCCTCCCACATATTATCATACAAAATCTAACAGGTGAACGAAGATGC
The DNA here is from genome assembly GCA_013146195.2 of Codonopsis lanceolata. NCBI lineage: Eukaryota > Viridiplantae > Streptophyta > Magnoliopsida > Asterales > Campanulaceae > Codonopsis > Codonopsis lanceolata. The sequence goes on along the minus strand of CM028382.1, from coordinate 78,416,647 downwards.
ATTTGATCAAAATTAATCAACCCTAAAAGCTAAAAAAAATGGCAATTAAATCAATGGAAACCAATACACATGCTCTAACAAACGAAACCACAACAATGAGAATATGTTCATCATTCTATAAAAATAAACGTTTGCCTGTGCCAATGGCACGGTGCCAGTATGAGCGTGATCAATGTATGAATCGAGCATTATGAAAATAAATTAATATATCTTTGAGATTTTGTAGGGGTCATATTAATATAAATTACACAACAACATCCCAAAAACTAAAGAAATAACATATTTTATTGGATGTAAAAGTTTATAACTCATCTTAAAAAAAGTTTATAACTCATCCTAAAAGAGTATAATTAAGCATCCAAAAGAATTCTCTCTCTCTCTCTCTCTCACACACATACACACCAACCCAACACTTGTTAATTCAAAATAAACTTAAAAATGAAAATCTCCGCAAACAAAAAACCACAAAATAAATTGAATAAGACAGAGTGAACTAACAAAATACTATTTCGAAATCGAAATTACAAAGATTTCAGACCAATAAGGGAAACTAAGCACGACTTTAAAAAAAATAAAGAAATTAAAATACAAATATTCAAATTACAAAAGTTGATTACAAAACTTGCAAACAATTTTTTTGGACAAAAATTAAACTGATTTAGTTAATTACGATAGCAATCAAAAAAAAAAAAAAATTAAAATACAAATATTTAAAATTACAAAAATTAATTACAAAACTTATGAATAATTTTTTTATATAAAAAAATAAATCTAAGCCAGACATAAATTAAATTCGGATTCGGTTGATTACGATAGCAATCAATTAAGAAACTACAACTAAATATTTGTAATACCGTAAAGGTCATTTTATTATTAATGAACTACTAAAAGTATTATTTTCTTTAAAAAATTGACTTTCAAGCGGGGCCTCTATGCCGGAACCGAGGGATTAATTAAAAAATTGGCCGGACAAAAATTAAATTTATTAAGTTAATTACGATAACAGTTAAAAAGAAAAAAAAACAAATATTTCAAATTACAAAATTTACGATTTTTTTTATTTGCATACGAAATTGCGGGCCGTAAGAAAAATTAAATTGATTAAGTTAATTACGATAACAATTAAAAAGAAAAAAAATTAAAATACAAATATTCAAAACTTACCGCTGAACTAAAATTACATTGATTTAGTTATTCACGTTAACGAGAAGAAACTATATAATTACGTAAAAGAGTGAATTCAACATGTAATTAGCCCTAGTCAATTGCACACGTATAATGCGAGCTATTTTATAATATAGATTCCTCGTAACTTCAAGCCGGTTGAATCAATTTGGTTCGCAATAAATAAAAAGCATAAAACTATATTTGTACTTGGTTTATAATGTAATCTGCTTATTTTTAACAAACTAAAACAATTTCGGGCACCAATGTAATTAAGATTAGATATTTCCATCTTTTTCATCTTCATCCTAATGCCTACTTGGCATGTCTCTTTCAAACTTTCACGACTAACGTGCTACCTAATGCCTAATGCTGCACTAATTAAGATTCAAGGTCTGCTTGAGAATTTCCCGTTAGTTAGTCCGACATTAAGAAAAATAATATTTATTGATGTTTCCAGTATATCTCAGTCTCCAGAATACTTTACATTGATTTCAAAAGAAGTTATTACATATCTACTGCCGAATTGTATTCTAAAAGAAAAAATAAATAAACATTAGATATTTCCATCTTTTTCATCTTCATCCTCTAACTGCTGGACTTATGCAACTGATCAGTCCACCGAATTACCCTTTTCATAAGGCAAAAACTTACGTACGACGGTCTTACGAATATTTTTTGTAAGACGAATCATCTTTACCCAATCCACCATGTATTGCTGTGTTGAGTTGTAAAAGAGTGAGATTCGTCTTAACCTCCACCTCCGTAAAACGGTCAAACGGGAGAACTAATCATTTTACAAACCACTAGGTCTCTTATCAAAAGAAAAATCTTTTCCTATAACGACCTCAAGTTGCCCTGTGGTGGCCATAGGAAGTGGGGCCACTTGCGATGAACTTGGCTCTTTGGCATGATCATTGTCGTGGGTCATAGAGCCAAGTTCAATCGCGTGGTGGTGTGGGGCGGAAAATCTATCACCGCCTCTTTTGATGTTGGAAGGTGAGGGCGAATCCATATCAGTATCCCAATCACTATCAAAGGTTGATTTTCTCGGAGAGGTTTGAAGACTATCCATGTCACTCCGGTAATTGCGCAAGAGGTGAATTGGGGACATGCCGTGGGTTGGTGTTCCTGGCCTGCTTGATGCTGGGGTTACTTGGCCTGATTTCTTGTTTCGCTTAATTTGTTTCTTCGCGGTGTGGTGCCAGTTTTTTAATGCTGCGGCCACTCTTTCGTTGAATATTGTTGGTTTCATCTTCGAACCCATCTGATGAAAGTACAAGTAAACAGAGAGAAAAGATTAACGTCGTCGTCGGACTAATGATTTAATATTTACATAGTATAAATTTCTTTCAAATAATGGTTATAGCTCAAATGAAATATCTGATTGATGTATTCTTACCTGTGTAACAAGGGCGTAGAGGGGGAGAGTGACATAGCTGCACAGAATCTGGATGAGAACCCTGACCAATCACAAACATCATAATTAGTATTTTTTTTTAACACTGTACCTTAATTTCTTCAAAAAGAAAAAAAGAGAAGATGATCATTCATGGGACAGCAGGGGCTCACCCCATAGTGATTCTAATGACAATGTCCTCTGTGTGTTCATGAAAACATGAGTCTATTCCATACTCATACTGAAGAAAAAGAAAATTCAAATATCAGTATTTATATATTGGGGATATATAAGTCATCGCATATATAATGGAGTATATGTTATGGACACTTACCCAAGCCCATGCAAGGAAGGCCAGCTGAAAGGCATTCTGCAATTTTCCCAAAACAAAAACAAATACCAGTGAATACCAAGTTACTAAAGACTACTATACTTGCTAATTAAATGGCAAAGCTGGAAATGTAGCGATCCTATAACAAGTGCGTTGTAATTTTTTTTTAATTTACACTCCCTTGTTTTAGTTCGAGCACATATATTTTGATCTGCGTCTATCCTCGTATTTTTGGAATACGTGAAGTTTGCAATCATGATCACACCAATTGATCTAATAGTTTGCGTGATCATGATTGTCGACTCCGTTAAGACCGACTCGGGGAATGTAAGATAGAAGATTTCAATCCACAAAAGAGAGAAGAGGAAAATAAAATTAACCTGAAAGAGGACAAAATTGATGAGATAGAGAATGAGGCGAGGGCGATTGAACCAAAAGAGGTCATCACCAAGCTGAACTGTAGGCACCCCCTTCACAACCTCCCCTCTATCTTGAATGCTCAATCCCATTTTTGTTATTATCACTTGTAGCTTAGTCCCTACCAGAAGGATAATCTGCACATGCATCCACACAATTATAAGCAACATGTATCCCAAATTTTCATATATTTATATAAATACTGAGAAAATTAAATATTAATCCATTGCTTATGGCATGTTAAAGATTGAACAATATTACTTACAACCAATGGGATAAATGGTAGCCATAGATAGGAATACCAGCCTGTTCGCAAATAACAATTACAGAAAAATGTCAATTAGTCAAAGACATCCCAATAAATATTAAAATTAGAGGTTGAACAAATCAAAAATTAAATTATTGGGATTTTATTGTATAATAACAATATTTATTAGGTTAATCATATTACTCTTAATAAAGAGATAGAGTAAATCTTAAGATGGATAGTACCTCCTCCGTTTTCAAATAATTGTCATGTTTTTCTTTTTTCTCATTCCAAAATATTCTCTCCGTTCCACCCAAAAAATTTCTATTTGAAAAGTCTAATTATTATGACATATATTAATATCATTGAAAGCTAGTCATAATTACAAAAATAGTTAAGTACAAACAATATACTTACAACACAAGTGGAGGGTAAAGATGAAATGTTATAGAAATTGTAAGCATGTTTTTTAAAAGTTGACTCTTAGAGTGAAACATCTCAAAATAGTATAGATAACTATTTGCCTGGAACGAAGGAAGTAATTGTTTTATTTGACAACTTTCTTTTTTAGAATAATTATTTTACCACTTTACCCTTATTTTTTAAAGTACTTTAACTATGACTAGATACACAAGAATATTAAAAGAAATTACACATTACACAAATATTTATAATACGGTCATTTAATTTTTTTAAACGATGTACCGAATAAAAGAAGACAATAATTTAGAAATAGAGTGAGTATATTTTATGCATAGGTAATTAACGATAACTCACCATGGGTATTAAATAGCAGAAATAGCACAGCAAAACCCCAGATTGGAGGACTGTTGAGAGTTGAAAAAGATTTAAAAAATTATTAAAGAAAGAGAGAAGTTTATGAATATGTTTGTGTGTGTGTGTGTGTGAGAGAGAGAGAGAGAGGGAGGGTAAAAGAGAAATAAAAATAAAGAGTTAAGCCCACCTGATCCCCACCACCACTTTGAAATCCTCTTCAAGGGATCTATTAATATATTTTTGAAAATTAAATCCTGTCTGGCTTTGAGGAGCCAAATGCGCCTGGAAAAAGAAAGAGAAAAATCAAAAAATAAGCTCACATGGAATTTTAATTGAATTAGTGGAGTATTTGTTTACATATTTTGATCAAGATGTAAAAATGGGGGCAAAAGGACGTATTTGAATGTTTAATCAATTAGTTTATTGGTCAAACGCAGCAATCATGGATGACCCTTGCCAATAAGAGATTCATTAAGTGACAAGTAGTAGTATTAAAATATATGATCAAATTATGTTGAATGGAGACCTTCTTTTGTAGAAAAATATTTTTTCTAATTTTTGAAAAGTTTAAAAAAACGAAGGTTAAGTATGCCATTTTTTTTTATTGTTAAATCTTTTGAAAATATGTCAAAACACATTTTTGGGTGTTTAGCAAATACACGAAAAACAATATATGAATAAATACAAAAAGTATATTATAATATTAATATTCATATTGAACATAAAATAATGTTTAACTTTAAGTAATTTTTCTTTAGTAATCATTAATTTATCATTAATGGTGTCAAATCAATAAGGTCTATTTTTTCAATGTCACAAATACAAACAAAAAAATTAGTAATAATGAAAAAGTGTTTTAAAAAAGAAAATTGATAATATTTGGGACATCCCTAAATAATATAGTGGACACTAATTTTATGACGTAATGAGTATTTATTCAAATTATAATTTATAAATAATGTGCAAAAACTCTAATTATATTTCTAAACAATGTATTTGTTGAGTAAAATATTATGTTTGTAAATATGTGTAATTGTGGAAGAGGACGAAGAGGTGTTCAAACATTTGAAAAATGATTCTGCAAGTCATTTTCCTTAAAAGAAAGCTTCATTTTCTGTTGACTTTGAAAAGTTTTTTTGTTGACTACATTTTCCTCTGGTTACGAAATACTAAAAAATGAGGAAAACGTTTTCCAAAAATAATTTTCCGTGAAATAAACGGAGCAAAAGTTTTTTTAGAAATTAGAATAAGACATTTATTTTATTTTTTTAATAATGTATAGGGTTTTTGTGAGATTTGGGGCCTAAAAATTTAGGTATTTTTAGGGAGCCTAAGGTCATGGTCTCACTTCCTTATGACAGGGTTGGCCTTGTATATGATAGCTTTGAAAATGATTTAATTAGCTTAGACTCACCCCTTTATTAATTAATCTTTGACAAAGAGAGCCAGTATATTTATTTATTATTTTTTTATCCCAAACTATCCATTAATTAAAGGAAGATCATTTTAATAATTTTTTTTGTAGCAGTAACATGTTGGTAGCCATATATATCTCAATGAATGATAGTATTTACTTCTAAATAAAACAAACTAAAATATATTCTAAAGTAAATTGTTAACGGAAAAAATAAGAATAACATGATTTTTCGTACCATGATAAATCCATGGCGCAGTGTCAAATAATCAACTTTGGGCACTGATCGCACAAATTGTCTAAAGAAACAAACCTGTAAAATAAAACCATAATTAAAAAATAATAATTCAAAGTGGAATGAATCTATAGAATATAATTGTAGTCACGTTAACTGAAATATCCAGAAATACGGAAAATTCTCTCAAACCCCGTCCTCGAATTCTCCTAGCCAGGTCCAATATTGGACTTAGGAACTTTTCATTCATACATAGCCATATAAACTTCACCTTTTTTGGTTTGCTACGCAAGTGTTCATGGGATCTACTTTATCAATTCGAAAAGGATGTTTGAAAAGGATGTCAACCATAAATTGAAAAGTTAACACTTAACAGAGACCCATGTATGTATGTTTCTTCCCTTCAAAAAATACTGGTAATTGTGGCTTCAAAATTAATATATATTAATGAACGGTGATCCTAAATCCACGTTCCAACCAGTCGGTCGTGACTCGTGATAGAGATTTTGAAGTTGTATCTATGCTTCAAACAACTTATTAAGGTGTCCTCATACTTGTACAAAAAGTCAATGCAACTTTGAATTTAGAACTTGAAGTCTTTAATTTGTCTCTTACGTTTATAAGTTATTTTACGTTGTAATACGTTTTTCTCCATAAGAACTTAAAAATAAACGACTCACTCGACTATTGGGAGATAAATGTTAGGTCAATGGTCCCTACGCTTATGTTTGTTCTTAGGTTTAGTCCCTTGACCCAAAAACTAATCCCGCAATTGACAAGTAATTTTAATCAATATGTTAGTAATTTATTGAAGACAGACCAACTAAATCTGAAATATCAAATATGTATCAATCACATTATTATGTAACGAAAATATAGATGAAACGCGTGACTAAATATGTGTCAATCACACTTTGACAAAGTTTGATAATTTTGAATAAGAGATTATAATTTAATTACAAACCTATTTTTGAAGTTTGCATAAGACTATGCCTCATATTGTAATTAATGCATGACTATAAAAAAATTAATTTATAATTAAACATTAATTCCAGTTCAATTTCATGGTTCAATTGGAGATTTAATTAAAGAAGTGGGTGGGGGGGCTGACTTACAATCCAAAGAAGAACGGGTGAATTGCTCCAAAAGCTCATATGCCTTCTCCCAAAAGATGTCTCCCTTGCAAATCTGAACCTCTCTGGATCTGTAAAAATATTGTAATTCTACTTATTATTAAAATATAATTAAAACCACATCCCTACTACCCTCATCAACCTTATATTGCATGAGCCATGCATTTTCTTCTTATATCTAGGGTTTAATTTGTAGAGATCACATACCGTGAGAGAATTGATACTCAGCTGTTCTTGTTTCCTTTTCCCACTGCTTCCAACTACTCATCTGAAATCAAAAGTTAATTATCACATTTTCTTCTTATATATATATATATATATATATATTCATATGTTTCTTTTCACTTTGTTTCTATTTCTTTTTTATTTTGGACGAAAAACAAAACACATTTGATAGATATTTTTATTTCTATCATAAAAAAGAAACAAAAGAAAAACATTTTTGACAAACATTTTTATCTCCTTTCACAAAGTTATATTCTTTAAAAAAACACATTACAACTTCGATAACGTATATTATATCCAATTCAAAATGAGTAAAATAATAATTCATATGATTTCATCTACTATTAAAAAAAAATGTGGATATGCATCTCGTCATCCGTTGGGTTAGGCATGGGTCAGTTGAACGGGTGACAGATCAAAAAGCCATTAGAATCTGAATATAAAAAGGTCGAAATTAGTCGAGTTAAGTGGGTAACGGGACGACTCTTCTTAATCCAAATTTTCTTACAAAAATTCAAAAAATTATAGAGTAAAAGCTATCGGATCAAAATGGGTAACGGGCTCGATCTGCTTTAACCTGACCCGTCAATATTTTTGCGTCGAAACAGGTTATCTATTTCAACCCAAAAATATTAACGGGTTGTATTGGGTCGAGTAATTTTCAGGTCAGGTGGGTTAATTGGTTCTGAGTTATAATTGACAGACCTAATATATATACATACATATACATATATATACATACATATACATATATATATATATATATATATATATATATATAGAGGAAAAATTTAGGGTTAAAATTTTATCGTGTCAAAGTTCGAAGGATGGACCTAATTTAAGTTGACCGACTTGACCCTTCCAAGTTTCAAAAAAGAATATTTTCTAAATTTTGGGGGGAAATGAAAAACATTTCTAATTTCTTATAAATAGAAATGATTGTCAAACGTATTTATATTTCTATTTTTTCACAAAAAAATAAAAATAAAAACAAAAATATTAAAAACAAAATGGTTACCAAACAAGCCCTTAATTACCTTTGCCCTGCCCAAAGCCATGGTGAGAATACAGTAGAGAACGTGAAAAAGAGCCAACACGAATATGAATATATGCAGTTGATGAAGTCCGTCCGTTGAGATAAATGCTACTTTTCCCTGTTACCAAAAAGAAATAAAATTAGAAAAAATTGACAAAATGTATTAAAGTTCTAGTATGCCTTCACTAAGCTTCATGGTACTTTCCTTTTATTTTTATTTTAATATATAGAAAATAATTAATCATGGTTCTTTTCCGGATTCTCCCACGTTTAATACTAATATTATTCTTAGAGACGGCTAATTATTAAATTAAAAAGGAGAAAAATAAACTGGAATCTGAGTCACAAAGTCGTACGCTATCGGCGCATTTGTCATCATCATCGCCCGCCAAAATTCGTCGGGAACTACCACCGTAGTTTGACCAGTTGAGTAGTCGTCGGCGGTGTTCTTCTCCGCTGCCACTGTCCGTACTAGTATATTCTTCTTCTTTTTTACAGGGATGCCAACTCTCCCCTACACTTTTTGATATACATATACTTGAAATCGAGCTTTGTAGTACGGTTAGGAGCAACGATATAAATCCCAACAACATTAGCTCTTCATCAATCCCAGCCCCATGCAAAAGAAATATAAGCAAAAATAAAATTTAGTTTCATCATATCACAAATTATGCATGATCATGAGAAGCTAATTAACGTAGCGTGTAGAGGAATATATACCTGATTTGATCTTTTCAAGACATTCGTAGAGAGCTCTCTTGTGTTTTCTCTTCAGCCACTGCAAATCAATTCGAGATTTTAGTAATTAAGCGTAATTAATCTTGGAAGACTTTACAAGTAGTGGAAGTGAATATATATGTATATATAGAGCGAGAGATGGAGTGTTTGTATAAGTTGGAGCTAGTTTTAATAAATGGAAATATATAGTACGTAGTTCAGTAATTAATTCATACTCGTCCGATGAGATGGATGATGTGCTCGATGACAATAGAAACTGCGACCAACACAAAACAAACTACGGCAACTGCCCACGTCGGAGTTTCCTCCAAAGATCTTCCTTCACCGGCCATGATTGTATTCCTCCTTTAGTCGCCAAAATTTGCCGGAAAATAATTAACTTTAATATCTTCAGTAGTGATGTATATATGTATAGGTTTGGAGGAATGGAATTAGTTCGAATAAATAAAATACAAATCTAGGTCCTGGGTGTGTGTGAGAGAGAGAGAGAGGGATTGCAGAATGGAATTAGATAAGTATGCATATAAATAGAGCTGCAAAGGTTGAGGGAGAAGGTGAGATATATGAGAAGTCGGGGTGCGCAGTGCGCACTTTGACTTTCTGTACCGCGTAAAGCAAATGTGTACACTGACTAATGACTTGGAGTCTTGAAGAGAGAAGAGAGAAGAGAAAATAAGACTAAATAATATTCACTATTTTACTCATCAACTGATCTTACCTCAACTTGTCTTTGGTCACTTTTTGGACTTCTAACGAATTTCATTATTTTAAGATTTTAACCGCATCCCATGACTAACGTATTTTATAATATTTGCGGCTGGCCGTACAAATTTTAATTTCCATTAATTAAAACTCTCTCGAGTGAAAAATATTATTCTCATTTTAATTTAATACTCCAAATAATTTTAATTTAAAAAGTTTAATTATCAAGGGGATATATATTAACGTGATTGAAGTTAGTTATGATTATAAAAATACTTAAGCACACTTAATTAGTTACAATCCAAGTGGAAGATAAAAATCGTAAGCATAATTTTTAAAAATCGACTCTTAAAGTGAAATATCTCAAAATAATATAGTAGACTTTTTACAAGGAACGGAATGAGTAATTACTTAATTTTAAATATACTAGTTTTATTAATCTTTTTTTTATTTACTAAAATGTGTATTAGCATGCTATCTTTTTTGTGTCATGATAGATAACAGAATGTCGTATTGAAATGGAAGGGGTGTATCTTTTTCTTTTTAAGTGGACTCATTTGGTTTATTGCCAACTGATTTCAATTTATTTTGGGCATTTTTGCACTAAAAGTTTAACTTTGGGACTTTTTTAATAAATTAATTATTTTTTGGGACTTTTTAGATATGAAAAAAATTTAGTGGGGTTTTTTGATATTTTTCCCAATATGTTTGTCTATGAAGTTTGTTAATTTTTTAATGAAATACATCGGATTTGTAATTTTAAAATATACATCTGTAATTTTTAGATTTGTTTTAAAACAAATACATATCATTTTAGATCTGTAATTTTTAGGTTAGTAATTTTAAATTATAGATCTGTATTTAAGAAAATACAGTTTAAAATATATATTTGTAATTTTTATATCTTAGTTCTTGATGGCTTATCATTATTTATAAAATCTGTAATTTTATTGGAGATCCATCGTCATCCGAATCATGTATTTTGCTGCACTTTTTATCTATAATTATTAAAACAAACTCTTAAACACAAATGTTTCTAGATTGAAAATTGCATCAGCAAATATCAGGTCTCCACATGCATATAGATTATTAACAAATTATAATTATGTCAAGTCAAATCAAAATATGTATGAAGTTTTATTTCAATGAGTAATGGTGTGTGTGTGTGTGTGTGTGTATCAACAATGGTTAATTTAGACGATGTTGGTAATTAGATGTGTTGTTTGTCAAATTTACGTGAGTGATTAGTGGTTTAATTTCTTAGCTATTTCTTGATGCTTAAAGTCTGTTAAGTATATTACATTATATCAACGTTGGGTTACTGATATAATTCATCTATTTTGCTGCTCTTATTGTCTATGAAGTTTTGTCTCAATGAATAATGATTGTGTGTGTGTGTTTGTGTGTGTGTGTTTGTTTATCAGCAATGGTGAATTTAGACAATGTTGATAATAATATGTGTACTTTGTCAAATTTATGTGATTGCTTAGTGATATAATTTATTAACTTTTATTGAAGCTTAATGGCTAACCATTATTGGGGAAATTGTTATTTTAAATAGAACCTCCTACATGCATTTTGATTCATGAAAATGGTTGAATATAATGAAGTGTTTTGTAGTATATGCTTTTAATGAAATATTCTGTGTTAACATATAATGAAATATTTTGTAGTATGTACTTTTAATATTTTTATAACAAAGATATATCTAAACTTAGAGACATGTATTTATAGATGTGAGCAACTAAGATAATTATTTAAAAATATTATGATTTAAAATATATAAATCGTATCCCTTTCTGAATTTGTTTTATATAAAATGGCATTGTTTCGGATTATTTCGAGTATTTAGCATTATATTCAATTTATTTCAAGTAAATAGTCATTTAATTTTCTTAATTTTTTAATATATTATTTTCTTCGTTTTTTATTTTCAAGTTTTTAATGTTTGACCTATATTTAAATAGTATTGTTTTAGTTTTCTATAACAAAATCTCAAAATAATAATAATAATAAGCAAATGCCATGGTCAAGCTCCTAGTGCCGGCTGCTTTGGTTACTAACAATTAGGGATTAATTGGCCTCCAAATATTGAGTTCACTTGACCATAATAGAAAATTAGAAACCAAATTACAGATTGCTTACATGCCAAATTTAGGGACCAAATTTCTATTCATAAAACTCACAACATATAATTTTATATTTTCCATTTGTAGTCTTGGGCTTCAATGTGGTCTTTGCAATCGTGAAATTGTTTGTAGCATATAAATGCTTTTCTTCTTTTCGAGCACTGGTTGGAATTTGTTCATTGTTGTCGTTTTAATGTAGCATGAATCTGCAATTAAAAAAAATTGCATATATAATTGAAAACAATCAAAGCAAAAGGAAAAAAGTTACAGCTTTGTAACTAGAGATGTTAATAAGGTCGAAAACTGCAGTTCGAACCGAAATCGTTAGGGTTGAAATTCTAGATTGACCATTTAAGCTGGACTGTTTAAGGACCGAAACCGTTAGAGCTGGATCGAAAACCGTTAAAGTCGGATTTCATATAGTTTAGTATACTTAGTAATATACGAGACGGGTATAATACCGGAACCGTTAGGGTTGGATCGATTAACAACTTTAATATAGTTAGTATAATATATAGACGCGTATAATATACTAAAAAATATATACAAGCCTCGTAATTGGGAAAAACGTTTAAGTTTAATCATTGACTAGAAACCGCTAGGTTTTTGACCGGATAATATCGCTAACCGTCTAAACAAAACTTATGTTGGATCGGAACCGTGAGGGTTGGACCGAAACCATTAGGGCTGGACTAATTAACATTTCTATTTGTAACACACCTCACGATGGTCATACGCAATACAGTTAAGCTGTTCACCAAATGATGATAATTTATACCACTGTGATAATCTCAACTTTACTGACCATTCCACGTTGAATAAGTTGATATCCTTCATTCTTTTGAAAAGAGGGGTTATTTTGTAAAGGTTGCTTTTTCGATTTTGAATTATACTCGATTGACCTTTAATGGAATTGTAACAAATTTATAAGGTAAGAATTTTGGTAAAACGGTTTTACGAGTATTTTATATAAGATGGATGTTTTGACCCAACTCATCGTGTGTTGATGAGTTGGGTTGTGAGAAAATATATAGCTCCGTCTTACGAAAACGGTCTCACAGGAGACCTACTCAATTTATAATGTTTTCATCATTTAAATAGTTTGACAATTGAAAAGCCACTAACTATCAAACTTTCCAAGGTGTCCATATCTAGCTAGATGAAGTAGTTAATCTTACCGATAATAAATGGATTTGTTTTGATACTATCATAAATAATCCCAAATTCATTTATATCATTGAACACAATTAATGGATTTGTTTAATATGAATTACATATTCTAATAATCTTGAAATTTTTAAGAATAATTAAGAATTTTTGTCATGTTACTGTTGATCATCCCAATGTTCATATTATCGATTGTTGTGGATATATATTGTATCCAATTGACATCTCAATTAATAGTTCAAAAGTTAGTATCCCACATTTCCCACTATTAAGGAAGAATTCAAAAGGTTTCTAAACTTATTTATCTAGTCAACCACACTAATTGACATCTTTTATTTTCAATTTCCAAAAATAAGATAGATATTAAAAGAGAAGTGTTTCCAAATCTGAAAATGTATTTTGACGGGAACTTTTCATATATATATATTTCACAAATATATCAATTCAGGTCTTTTAACATGTATATAACTATATATTCTATTGAATAATATTTTGTTGTCATATTTGGCTGAAATCACAATTAAGGTCACCCTACTTTCACACTTTTTGCAATAAAGTAACTTCACTATTATTTTTTTCAATTTAATCATGGTATTTGGCTTTATATAACACTTTGGTCACCAAGAGTTATTTCTGTCAATTATGTTAGATGAAAATGATCAAAAAGACATAAATATCATCTTGTGTTCGAAACATGTTATGCACGTGAATAGATTGAAGTCGCAAAATCTTATCACGTTCAACTCCTTGCCTAGAGACATGCGCTTTAAGCTTACATTGAAGGTGAATGTGAGACAATCACGTGAGTAATACGTGATGTAGGTAAGTGTATTTTTGGGTTTCTACATAAGGTTAATTCTTTCCATCCAAAAAATTGGATGGAGTGATGAACATACGATATATAATCAAGTATAATGACAAAATTGAAAAGAAAAGTAGAATTAGCGTATTGCAAAAAGTATGAAAGTAGGGTGTCTAAATTGCGATTTAAGCCGTCAAATTTCATCATTATACTTGTAGATTGGACATTTTTTACCATGCATTAGTCAGTTTTGGATTTCTATGATACACAAATCATTTGGGCCCTTAGGATATAAATCATATTACTCTAATTTACCAAATTTATTCAAATTATGTTATTTCAATTCTATTAAAGGATGTAAATATTATTTTATATATTATCAAGTGTTCAAAATTATGCACTCATTAAGTTTTAATTGTAAAATTATAAAACATATGCATGATCACGAAATATATTAAATGTGTTTTTATATTCAATGGACTCATTTGAAAGTCAATCTTAACAACACTTTATATTATAAGAGATGATACATATTCAATGCATTTGTTCAATATTAATTTTTCGTTAAAAAATAAGCAAGTTTTAATTCTCAAAGCGAAAAATGCAACTAAACAAAATAAAAGTGTTGCCACTTTTGGAAACTAAATTTTGGCAAGAACTTTCTAATTGTGCTAAACACAACTAATGGTCCAGATTGATTCGTAAATATATGAGTTATAAATGAACTCCTCAGTTATGCGTAATGTTTAAATCACTCCTACAATTACATATAAAACCTCAAGTTGTGAGTTTTGTTTAAATTATCCTATCAATAATGAGTTTTGTTTATCTCAATTATTTATTAAACTGATCTTATAATGAAATCATATTTATGACATGTGTATAAATACTAGTATATATTGTAGCATGCTTTTTTTTAATGGGCTTCTCACGATTAACTTAAAAGTTTAATCCCAACCACGCGTTAATTGCCACATATAGAAAGGGAATAAATAGACAAACATAGATAGGACAAAGTCGTCAATATCATGCAGCGTTTAAGTGGTACAAGTGTACAACTGATCTGGAATTTGGAAAAATCTCTCAAACTAACCCTCCCCTTTTTTCCTTGGTCCAATTAATATTGGAGACTATTTTTCTGTAAAAAATATTACCTCTTCAACTTTGTACGAACTCTTCGTCGTCATAAACTTCACCTATTTCCGTATGCAACTTGTAAACAATTGTTTTGACGTTTTTAGGGTTTGGTCTTATTATATGTCAACCCCAAAATTGGAAAGTTCGCATTTTAAAAACAGACCCGCACTTCTCCCCTTCAATAATTAGACGAGTAATTGTATTGTGGCTTAACATTAATGAACCAATGGTCCTATTCCTATTTATTCCGTCTCCAAAATGGACTCTCCACCCGTTACGATAGAGAATTGAAGTTGTATTTGCTACGAAAAAACTAATTTAGGTGTCCCGGTACTTGAAAAAATCAATGCAACTTTTAACTTAGAAAAATTATGTTCGATAATTGTAACTCATTATCAATTAACTCATCCAACTCAATCTATTAATTACTCAATCCAAACTCAACCCATTAATATTTTTAGGTTGAAGCGGGTAATCCATTTCGATTCAATAATATTAACGGGTTGAATCGGGTCGGGTTAAAGCGGGTTGGATCCATTGCCCATATTTGCCCCGTGACTTTTTATGCTATAAATTTATGTTTTTTTTTTGGAATTTTTTTTGTTGAAACAGGTCGCCCCGCTTTAACATGTTACACGTTTCAACCCGACTCATTTAAACTCATTTAACATTTGGATTCTAATGGGTTTCGACCTATTTCAACTCATTTCAATCCAACCCACCCAATTGCTAGGCTTAAAAAAACTAATGACTTACATATTAATGGTTTAAAGATGAAAGCAACATATTCATGATCAAAAAGTTAACGGTTTTCATATATAAAATCTAAGTGATACTAAATTTTTAAAATTTGAGGGGTGGTGATGTACTTTTTTTTAAATCTTTGATTCATTTAACAAAAATAGCTCCTTCTTACGAATTAAGATTTTTAAAATCGTCTCACAAGAAACCTACTCTATTTTACCGACTTATATAATATAGCAATTGCTCCTTTATCAGTTACCATATTTAACAACTTTTATCATTTATAAAAATACAGGCTACAACCAGAAACCAAAAAATTAAAAATATGACACAAGAATTGCCCATGACCGATGTTCAATTTTGTTTAATGGCACAAAGAAGGATACATTATGTGGTACGTAATATTTCAATTCCTAAATTCCATCCTCTTTCATGCCACGTAATTCGACGATCATATGTGCACTACTACAGGGCTAAACCTTAATTATTTACTTGGTTAATTAGTTTTTAACAAATATTTAATTATTAAATACTCTCTTTATTTTGAGCAAAGAGTCAATTATTATATTTTTGGATGTTTCACTTAAAGAGTTCATTTTTAAAAATTAAAGTATAAAAATGTCATTTTTATTACTAATGAGCAATTAAAAATATCATTTTCTTAAAAAAAAATTATATTTTTGTAAACTTTTTGCCTAAGAGGGAGTATTTATTTACTTTAAATGAGTTTTGAAAATTTGATTTGATTTTATGATACCCTCAAAACATTATCAAGTGGTGTCAAATGAGTATGATCACTTATTTTTATGTTCTTATCACAATTAAAAAAGTATTATAGACAATAGACTTGAATTTTGTTTTTTCAAAAAATATCTATAAAACGTTTTAAAATTAAATAGACTATACTCATTGTGAGATTGAGAGAATGAATACATGCTTCTTTCGGTAGTTGGTCAAAAATAATTAGCAAAACTCTTCATTTGGTCACCTAACTTTTTAAAAGCTTATAAAATATCTATCGAAAGTTTAAAACTTGCAATGAGGTCACTGTACATTAGTTAGGATGCAAGCGAGCCAATTTTTTGGACGGCCGTTAAATTATGTCATTACCTATTTTACCCATGTAACTACTAAACCTTTATGTGAAATTAGAAACAAAAGGGTGAAAATAAAAAAAAATAGTTATATATCAATGATAGAGATTTTTAGAAACTATGAGCTCTTCGATTTTTCCAACCCCAGCTATCTCCTCACCGGATCTAGCTTCGAGTCCGGCCTAAAGCAGTTTGGCGACCTCCTTTTTTGTCTTCCCCAGATCTGGTACAGCAACCCCATCACCGGCCTCCTGCAATTTTGAGCTCATCCGCCATCTTTGACAAAGCAAACCCCTCTCTCGGTCTCTCTCCCCAATTCGTTCTAGCTTCACCATCTCCTTCTTTATTGCTGCCGGCCTGGTAGGCGGCGTTGAAGCAGGGGTCGACGACTTATCCTCATCAGTAGAGATGGAGAAGGGGCGAAGCTTTACCGGCTCTGCTAGGCTGGAGATGGCATATGAGAGTGTGGGTTGGTGCCGGAGGTAGCCAAGCTAGTGGAAATGGAGAAAAAAGTCGGCGCTTTGTTGGAAGCACAAATGGACCATATCTGTTGTTGTTGGAAATTGAGAAGAGAAATCAGGGATGAGAAAGAAAATCAGGGCTCACTTCGCCGATGATGGAGGGAAGAGGAGGGGTTTGTCCGGATCTGTGGGTGATAGAAAGAAAGATCGACCAGATCTGAAGGCGGGAAAAATTGTGGGTGGAGATGGAAAAGAAAATAAAGTGGAAGAGATAAAATTGATAGGAGGAAGCCGATTGGACTGGAATTCCGACACTGTGTTGTGGAAAGAGATAGAGATGGAGATGTCGGGCGATTTGGTCAGATTCAACGATATGGAGATGGTGGGTGATGGCGATGGCAACAGAGATAAAATCAAAGCTGGAGAGAGAGAGAGAGAGAGAGGGAAGCGATAGCGATTGTGAGCGGTGGATGAGAGATGGTAGTGTTCGCCGACAGTGGAGGATGGCTGCTGGGAAGATTTAGGGAAATGTTTGGAAGATGGAGGGAGTTTAAACCGGAAGAGAGAGAATGAGTGATAGTTAAGGATAAAATAAATATTTAACATAATTTAACGAATGAATCTAACGTCCATTCAAAAATGGCCTCATTTCAAGTTTTAAACTTTCGATAGCCATCTTGCAAATTTTTAAAAACTTGAATGTCCATACGAAGGTTTTGCCAAAATAATTTAAGAATGTGGAAAAGTAAAAACTGTGTCATATTCACTTATTCGTTATTACACCTCCGAACAAGTTGATTCTGATCCCGTAAAATCAAAAAATAATTTATCCCAATTTTTCCTTATAAACCCTCATTATTAGTTGGAGTATTTATTTTTTTTTAATACATAAAAATAAAATATTGCACATGCCACGGCGTATATCTTGATTGACTTATATTGCAAGTAGGATCCTCGCGAGTCGTGACACGTCTTTTTGACTTTTGTCGTAACGTTGACATTTTTTCAGTTTTTAACAATTTAGTCCATGACATTATTAATTTTAAAAAAATAGATTTTTCAAATATAATTACCTAAGTTTGAACGTAAGTCAATCTAAAAATACAAAATTATAGAAAAGTAAATGTTCTCTCTATTTTGGGCAAAAAAATCTATTATTTTATTTTGAAATATTTTATTTAAAGAGATTATTTTCAAAAATTAAGGCTTAAAATTATTTTTTTATTACTAAAGAGCTACTAAACATATCATTTAAAAAAAATTGATTTTCAACTAAAGATTCTTTGCCCAGAATAAAAGGAATATTAACTTAAGGAAAGATAATCGTTATCTTTCCCTGCTATTAGCATTTATATATTCGTGTTCAAAGTGGACGACATTTAAATGAATTTATATTATATCCTATAGTCTATTTATAAGCAAAAGATTTGGACTTTTGATTTTTTAAAAGGGCGAATGACTTGAAGTTTAATTTGGATTATGGCTCGAGCGTCAAGAATGTTCTTATTATAAAACAATGCACGGATTTGCTTTAAAATTAATTATGGTGAATGATGCTACACAATTTGGTTTTGGGACCTTTTTTTTTTCTTTTTTTCTTTTTTTTTTGCGGTGTATGGGATATTTGGGCTTATGTGAAAGTATGATCTTAAGAAAAACCCGTCAAAAGAGACAACCTTAAAAGGAATGCAAGGCAGATCGAGCCTCGCGAAATCCCTCAAGCGTGAGAGTAAGTCTTAAGCTTATAGAAAGCAAAATGACAGAGTTTCGGTGTGTAAAGTGAGCGTACATTTGAAATGAAGCATTGTAAGATATATATAGCCCTTTTGGGAGTGAAATCTGGGTTGAGTCATTACTATGGAAAGATCATAGGCCTTTATGACCATAAATGCGGGTTGACCACATCACTGATGGAGTCGTGGCTTAAATCTCGGACTCAATAGTTATCAGACAGTTAAACTTGGAATGAATATCTGGTTTATTCGAGCAACCTTGCTCCTTGCTCAATCAGATCGGTAGGAAGATTCCTACTCGGGATGTATGTATGATGTTTACCCCGGATTATCCTACTCGGGTGACCTCTTTCCTAGTCCATGTCTTCTACGTGCTTATCACGTGAAGACACATGTGCTTGGCTCGTAACCAGGATTTGGGCCGATCTTATCAGTGACCCCCTACTCCTTGTTCGCCGAGTATTTATGCTTGGTGCAAGGAGCATGTTTGTAATTTTTTTGTAGCTTGAATTGGGGAGCAGAACATTTGTTTATTTTTGTTGTGACAGAAGTGAGGGGAGTTGCTTTGTTGGCGACAGTTGGTGTATTCAAAACATCGGTAGGAGGAAGCTAGAAGGTTCTTCTAGGGTGACGTCGGCTAGGTACAATGTCATGATGGGCTACGTTTTTTCGAGGTTTGCATTAATGACGGGCTTGATCGGGTGTGTTGCAACCGCTATTATTTGAATTTGGAAAGGCATTGGGCACGTGATTTGAGCGCCTTTTCCTCAAATTTCTCCTATAAAAGGGGAAAACCTAACCTCTTTACTCTTTTTTACTCCGCTCTCGTTTCTCATTTCTCCTTGCAAACGATGGTGCCTTCGCTAGCGAGACTTACTTTTCTGACTATCAAATCTCTTTCATCTACAAACTGGACTGTTTCCAGATCTCACCTTCCGACAAACTCATCCCCGTTCAACGCACAAGTAAGTGTCCCTTTTTTGCTTTAATTTTCCTTTTTCTGCATTTGCCTTAAGTTTTTCGGGTTTCTTCATGTACGTTCTTCACGTTCATCCTTTCTGGGTTGAGTTTCTGGGTTCCTTCTTCTAGATTAGGGTGATTCTCAGGGAAATCGAGGAATTTCGGGGAAAATCATCATTTCCGTTATGGTCTTTTAATCAAGATCTTCCCTTGATCACTTGTAGGATGTCTTCTCCTCTTCACCTGTTTGATGCGGGTTCTGATCACGAACAAGAGGCATACAATTACGATCACGGTGCTCAAGAAACCAATGTACCAATAGATTTAGAAAGGAATGGATCTGATGTACATGTTCTTGAGGGAAGGGATACCCAGGAAGCGAGCAACCAAGCTCCTACTGGAAGGGTTGTGAATGACATAACCACCGATCAAGATCAGGTGGATGAGGCAAGCTCGAGTGGGATCCCTAGCGATGAGGAATTGGCCCAGCGACCTCAAGCAGGATGGAGACACCGTAATGAACATTACTATAACCTGAGCTCGCTTTCTCACTCGGAGTCAATTGATTCAGTAATAGAGGTCGGGAATTGGTTCAACTCGATTGGGATTTCTGAGGAGGACTATCGAGGAGTTCCCTATGAGTTTAAGATGACTCGTGCTCAGATGAGAAGCAAGACAAAAGGAGTAGTCTTCTTCTACGACTTTTTCCGCGTCAGGATGTGTTTTCCGTTGGACCCTTTCATTATCAAGTTCTTGAGGGAGACCAATGTTGTTCCATGTGACCTCCAACTCACCATTATGTTAATCTTGATCGCCTTCAGCGCAAGCTACCGGCTGGTCGGCTTTGAACCAGAAATGACCATACTCTGCAAACTCTTCCAATTCACCAAGGATAATAGATTGGGCAGGATTATTGGTCGCTTGAAGGCTGGGGCTTTGAAGTTGTTTACTGAGTTTTCCCACAAGGTCGACAAGTGAGACAGGAGGATCATCGTTGTGGAGTCCCGGGTTGGATGGCCCTTTGCCCCGAGGCCCCCGATCCCTTATGAAATGAAGCCTCCAACCTATGACCGATACGCCACCTTCATCGGAGAGGATAGGTGTATGGAAATGTTGAGGGATGCGGGGTGGCCGGCGAGGTCAGCAATGGTTGATTGATTGGAAATCAATGTGCAGTTACAAAGTCTTGTCTGGCGGGATATATCTGCTCCGTTGAGGGTGTAGAGCCACTTGATTGCCATTGCACGGGCACCCATCCTTTTGGGGACTTGTCATGACAACAAGTTCCCAGTGAATCAAATTGGTCAGGCGGAGATGCTTCCCATCTTGACTTTAATGATGCTGGTATATGCTTTTATTCTTTGAGCCTTGGAGAAAATATATCATGTTGTTTTATAATGTGTTTCCTCTTTTTCTTAACATTGAAGGATATCGATGCGATAAAAGCCGACTTCAAAACTAGATGCATTTGCTTGCCATCTTGGTGATTAGTTGAGCGACCTTAAAATGCTTTCCTTGCCCAAGCTTTCAATTCGTTAATAGCATGGAATCATCCCGGGCTCCTGTCTCTACTTCTGAGCCGAAATCTCCTCCCATAACGGCACCGACCATCGAGCATGTATCTCGGAAAGCACCAATTGTATCGGATGCCCGAGCGGGAAGTCGAAGCACCCGATCGCGAATAACTGAGGAGGCACCCCAAGAAACTATTCAAGGGGGTCTGGCTCTTTGCCCGCTCCCACTATTCTGACCCCCCCCCTCGGTCACGGGACTGCCACCTCCTCCTCCTCGACACGAAGAAACACCCCGGAGTGGCACTCCTAGTTGGTTGAGGGCCAACTTTGTGATGCCCTCATCCCGAGAAAGGACCATGTGATTGGTTAACGAGCTTGCTGCGTTCCCCAGCTTGAAAGAATCAATCTTCATGAGAGGGGAATTATGAGCGCCGTTTGCGGGCAGGGAATTTTGAAGAGGGTTGTTCAGCTTGATATTCTTCACCACGACGCTGAAACTCCCAATAGCTTTCTGCTTGGGGAAGTTGGATTGCTGGTCAGCGAGGTACGTTATGCTTCCTTCTTTATGGTCATAATTGATGTTAATTCGTAGAATGCTTGTTTATATGTCTCTGTGTTTTTCAGTTTGCCTCCAAGGTCACTCTTCTACACAAATGTGCAGATGAGTATAAAGATAAAATCGGTGCCTTGTTCGAGCAGAAGAAAAAAGCTGATGAGGTTGCCCGCTCATACAAGGAAGATCTGCTGGCCAAGGACAAAGAAGCCCTAGCAAAGGTTGCCGAGCTAACCAAGCTTGAAGAAGAGATTATTCGCTTGAAGGCTAAGGTCGAGTTCGCCCAGAACAGGGAAGTGGCTGCTCAAAAGAACTTGAGCGAGGAGACGAAGAAGGCTGAGGATGCTCAGGTCGTGGCCGAGCAGAGGGAGAGAGCCTAGCAAGCAAGGCTTGTAAAGGAAGTCGTTACGGCCAAAACTACTGTCGTGGAAGACTTTAAGCAATCAGCCGAGCTTGATCACCTCATGGTTGCGAAGTTGGTTCCATATTATTCACATGGGTGTAACCATGTTCTTCACATGTTGGTGAGCAGCGAGATTCAGGCATAACGCCTGAGATGATGGCGTAATGGGGAGCGGCTTCACCCTGGTGTGCTGAGGCTCGGAAAAGCCATGCTTTGGTCCCCTCTAATGAAGATGAATTGGGGATCATAGCAACAAATGACCGGGAAGCCGACGAGCTGGAATGGATTCCTCCAACTTCCTTAGCCAATAACGTGGTTGACCAGATGAACATTATTTTTTAGCGTGAGGCCAATGAGGATGAAGATGGAGATCCTACTCCCCAGCCTGTCGGTCCTGCTACCATCATAGAGGTTGAGGATAATTAGCCTGATCTCCCTACCGGTCGGGAAGCAAACCTGCCTCCTCCTCCCGGACAAAACACAACACAGCTCCCTCCTCCTCCTCTTCCTCTTCCTCCCAACTTGCAATTTGAAATGGATATAATCTTTGTCGAGGTTGAAACGCCGGGAAGAACCACTGAGCAAGAAGGAAATTAATATCTTGTAATAGTTTCTTCTATTTTTCCATGAATGTAATTGTTCCCATTATAACGATTGAAAAACAATTGCTCTTCCATATATACTTGTGTTTGATTGCCTGTTTTTCTGATGTCGTGCCTTGTAAAAGAAGAAATGTCGTCGGGCAGGGCCCCTTCTGCTAATTTTTGCATGCATCCAAATAATTGCCAACTGCTCAATTTATTGGGAATAATTGTTTGGTCGTTTTAACTGGGCATGACCCTTGGTTTATCAAAACGTTAATAGTTTATTATTCAAGCATGATATTAACTTGAATTGAGACTTTTCTCCCTTTGTCCCCTAAGCGAAAAAAGTCATCAAGCAATACCAGGCAATGGGTTATCCCCCTTCTCATGTCAAGGCATTCAAACCTAAAATACAAACCGAGCAAGGCCCCACTTTGCTTTATGTATCGGGCAAAGTTATGTTCATATTTGTTCGAGAATGTTTTTCCTTTCCCTTTCCTTTTTGGTTGACTTCCATCGAGCTGAATAACTGAGCCCGAGAAAGCATCTCGCCCTGAGTTGCTGGCGGATGCATTACCAACTCCTGTTTTAGGCCCTTACTTCGCATATTATTCAAAAACAAAGTGTGATCTCTCCTTCAGTCATGCCCTTGACTTGCTCGACCACCTTTGTGAATTGTTCTACATAACCATGAGAAGATTCATCAACTCCCTGGACCACCTTACATAGGTCAAAACGACTTTTTGGCAGGGCTCCGGCAGAGCCAAATTCAACTAAATTTTTTTCCCTCAGATCATTCCATGTTATTATTGATCCTCTTGGGAATCTTTCCAACCAACTCAGGGCTTTACCCTTGATAACCCCATCAAACGCTTTCATTTTTAAGGCCTCATTGCTAGTTAATAAGTCAAATTGTGCCTCAAACGAGCGTAACCAATCTTATGCTTGGGTTTTTCCCGAGTATTTGTCAAAATTGGTAAAAACAATCCCCTGAGCTGGAGGTGTGTTCTCAATCCAGTCCGCAAAAGGACTACCATCTGTTGATCGGACCGTCCCGTCAAGACGGCGACCAGCCTCCCATCCATCCATCCTCGCCTGCACGATTGCCAAGACCTCAGCCATTGTCTGAGGTTGTGTTGGTAGTGGTGCCACGGGGACCACCACAGGCCGAACTATAGCAGCCTAAGGTGCCACAATTGGTTGTGCTATTATCTGTTGGGGAACCCTTGGTGGTCTAAGGGCCTCATGTTAGTCTGCTCGTCTGTCATGCTCACGGTGAGGTGATGTCTGACGAGACCGATGAGAGTAATGAGAACGAGAATGATAGGAGCGTTCATGATCATCTCTTAGGCTCCGCCTGCTGGCAGGTTATGACTCAACGACCATACTGGGCTCTCTGACACGGCGCATATCTCATCCACGCCTTTCCTCGTGGATTTTAACCACACGAGTTCCTTGATTGTGGCGGCCACCACTTTCTGCTTGGTTTTGAGCTGGTGCTTGATCGATGGCTAAGTGGGGGCCTGTGTGGGGCATGGTCGCCAACACTAGACGCCCCTTCAACCATTTGTGGAGCACTTACTGCGAGCAGGATTGGGATTAACTGTTCCTCTATGGGAACTGATGGTTGACCCAGCGCGGCCAACTGTTGGTTCAATATGAACATCTTGTTCAAGTATTGAGCTTGATTACGGAGAGCCAAACCTTGTGCTTTTTCATTCAGTGGGGCAGGATCTGCCACCTGATTAAGCCAAACAACTTCTTTACATTGATTCAATTGTTCACGCAATTCAACCGAATTAGCCCTTTGTTGCTGCAAATGGTTTCTCAAATCGGGCTGAGGTGGATCGTTCAATGGGATGAAGCCAGCTTCACCAATTGGTGCATGTTGAGCTGCTGCCTGTGACCTGGTCACTACCCTTCCACCTATTGGGGGAAGCCCATTCCTCGGATGATCGGGTTGGGGGACCCTCTCAGGACGGTTGTTAATTGGTGGTCAATCTCCTTGGTGTACAGATACGTCACCACCAACATTCCCACTTGCTCCAACATGCCCCTTACCATTCTTAGCCATGTTAAAATAGTAACTAATAGGATGATATGAAAATTTCGGTTCCCGACAACGGAACCAAATTGATCCTACACAATTTGGTCTTAGGTAATTCCTTGCGGTGTATAGGATATCTGGGCTTATGTAAATGTATGATCTTGAAGAAAACCTGTCAAAAGAGGAAACCTTAGAAGGAATACAAAGTAGGGCCTTATGAACCCCTCAACCGTGAGAGTAAGTCTTAAGCCTATAGAAAAAAAGAAGATAGAGTTTCAATGTGTAAAATGAGCGTACCTTTGAAATGAAGTATTGTAAGGTATATATAGCCCTTTGGGGAGTGAAATCCAGGCTGAGCCATTACTATAGAAAGATCATAGGCCTTTATGATCATAAATGCGGGTTGACCGCGTAACTGATGGAGTCGTGGCGTAAATCTCGGGCCCGAGAGTTATCAGACAGTTAAGCTTGGAATGAATATCTGGTTTATTTGAGCAGCCTTGCTCTCTGCTCGGTTAGATCGGTAGGAAGATTCCTACTCGGGATGTATATAGGATGTTTACCCTGGATTATCTTGCTTGGGTGACCTCTTTCCTGGTCCCTATCTTCCACGTGCTTATCACGTGAAGGTACATGTGCTTGACTCGTGACCAGAATTTGAGCCGAGCTCGTCAGCGAACTTATCATGTCAAATGGTTAAAAATGGACGGAATTAGGCACATGCTTATTATGTGCTTCTTTTATTGGGGTATATTCGTAACAGTTACTGGGCATTAGACAACACGTGTAATTATAGTGTAAATCACTTCAAATATTTGTTTTCTTACTTAACTATTGGTGGTATTGCTTTTATTAAATTATTAAACACGAGAGCTTGTTTAGCTCCTAAAATCACTTTTTGCTTATTAAGCATTATATTGAAATCTTTGATGTTTAAAATAATCTTTCATATAATCCAAAGAATACTTGGTGTTTATGCTTTAAGAATGTTACTCACTTCCTTTTAAATTCTTGTCTTTTTGACTCGGTACATCGTTTAAGAAAAAGTAATTGATTGTATTCTAAATATTGGTGAAATGTGTGGTTTTCTTTGATGTCCTTTAACATGTGGTCATAATTAAAGTAAGGGTAAAGTGATAAAAATGTTTTCCTAAATTGGAAAGTTTTGTAAAATAACAATTACTCCCTCCGTTTCAGGCAAAAAGTCCACTATGTTATTTTGGGATATTTCACTTGAAGAGTCTATTTTCAAAGATTTTACTTATAATTTCTATAACATTTCACCATTACCCTCCACTTGTGTTGTAAGCATATTATTTGTGTTTTAGTTTTTTCGTAATTATGCCCAACTTCAATAATATTAATATATTCTCTTAATAATTAGACTTTTTAAATGGAGAATTTTTGTGTGAAACAAAAAGAGTATTTTAGAACGAACAAAAAAGGAAAGAATAACAATTATTTGAAAACAGAGAAAGAAATAGATTGGGCATTGAAGTTAAGAACAAATGTTGTCGGAAAGCAACTAGCATAGGCTTAACAGTGGGGGCTTTAGAGCATCCTCATTGTTCCATTTTCCGCTTCTTCCAATTAAGAAGATAAAATTTAGTCACTATTGTGCATCTTCTTAAATGTCATTTAGGATAGAGAAAAAGTTTTCTTCCTAAATAGGAAGAAGACTTTGGGGGAGGAGAGAGAGAGGGCTATCAATCCACTTTGTGTGTGGGTTGGGGGGAGGGATTTGTATTTATTATGTGGGATGTTGTTAAATTTAATATTTTTTGTGTAAGAAGATTATAGAAAGAAAAGATATATTATTAAGTATGTAAGAAAATAAAAATATGTAGGTGATAGTAGAACCTATTTTAAAAGATGTATAAAAAATTTATATATTGGTGATGCTTTTAGTTAGTGGAATTTGGGGTTTAACACGGAGTTTTGAGTTGGGGGGAGAGGAGAGAGAAAATTAAGAGATTACATAATAAACAGGGTTTGGTTGGAAAGAAGGAAACAACCATTTTTGAAACTTCAGTGCCTTATAAGGAATCCATGTTAATAGAATTTGATGTTTGATACTAAGCTTGCTGCAATTCCTGCACAAGGCTATTAAAATTTCTCCTTATAAGGAATCCATGTTATATCATACCGAACCATATTATTCTGCATTTTGTGCATGAGCACATTATATCTGCAGACTTCATTTTTCAGTACCCTTGTTGACTTTACCTTGGCATTGCTACTATTCAGGTGTTTTCACTGTTTCTGGGATATTAGATTCATTTGTTTACCATGGTCAAAAGGCAATTAAGAAGAAGATGGAAATCGGCAAGTTCAGTTAATGAGCACTGGTTATGTATCTCGACTGTATCTTGGTCCAATAGCCGTTAGAAGATGACATGTTGGAGAGAATCAATTCTAGAGAAGAGGAATGGACTGAATGCTCCATGCAGGGTTCTTGGACGTAATTTTTTTTTAATTTTTTTTCATCTTATAATTTTGCAGATCAGTATGATATGTAGAATCAATTAAAAGAACTTTAATCATAGCAGTCATAGTTGCTTTGTTGCTAACTTTTATTTCCTTGATTTTGTATTTGCATTTGCAATATCAATATTATTCGTTTCAAAGATAAAAAGGCATTTCTAATTTGGCTCACTGTGCCTAGTATAGATGCTGATAAATATAGAGAAAAGATGGCTGAAACATTTATTTTGAAAGGGATAACAAAAAACAATGACAAATTTGTTTGAAAATGTGATAATTAAATGTTTATTTTATTCCATGTTTGTGTTAGTGTATTTTGTTATGTCATCGTAAAATGTTGAGGTTTTTTGGTCCTAAATAAAGCGTGAACCTCACGTCTTGATCGTGCCAGCCTTGGCATCAACTTTTTTTGAATTTTTTTGACTTGAATAAACTATCAAAACAGCTCTGATGCCAAGCCTAGGCATCAACCTTTTTTGAATTTTTTTTGGCTTGAATAAATTTTCAAAACAGCCTTGATGCCAAACTTGGCATCAAATTTTTTTTTTTGCTTGAATAAATTGTCAAAACAGCCCTGATGTCAAGCCTTGACATCAACTTTTTTTCATTTTTTTTTGCTTGAATAAATTGTCAAACCAGCCCTGATGCCAAGCCTTAGCATCAGCTT
Organism: Codonopsis lanceolata; assembly: GCA_013146195.2. Taxonomy (NCBI): domain Eukaryota; kingdom Viridiplantae; phylum Streptophyta; class Magnoliopsida; order Asterales; family Campanulaceae; genus Codonopsis; species Codonopsis lanceolata. The sequence continues at coordinate 78,388,350 of CM028382.1, read as the reverse complement.
TTTTATAATTTTTTTGGCTTGAATAAATTGTCAAAGCAGCCCTGATGCCAAGCCTTGGCATCCGAATTTTTTGATTTTTTTGCTTGAATAAATTTTCAAAACAGCTTTGATGCCAAGCCTTGGCATCAGCTTTTTTTGAATTTTTTTTTTTTGCTTGAATAAATTGTCAAAACAGCTCTGATGTCAAGCCTTGACATCAGTTTTTTTTAAATTTTTTGGCTTGAATAAACTGTCAAAACAACCCTGGTGCCAAGTCTTGACATCAGCTTTTAAAAAAAAAAAATTGGCTTGAATAAATTTTCAAAACAGCCCTGATGCCAAGCCTCGGAATCAATTTTTTTTTTGAATTTTTTTGGCTTGAATGAATTGTCAAAACAGCCCTGATGTCAAGCCTTGACATCAGCATTTTTTGAATTTTTTTTGCTTGAATAAATTGTCAAAACAGCCCTGATGATAAGCCTTGGCATCAGAATTTTTTGAATTTTTTTTGGCTTAAATAAATTGTCAAAACAACCCTGATGCCAAGCCTTGACATCAGAATTTTTTGATTTTTTTTTGTTATAAAAATGCAGCAAAAACAATCGATGCCGAATCTTGATGCCAGACATGACATCAGCATTTTTGGTTTTTTTAAGGCCGGATGACTTTTGTCTTCATTAATGGCATTTTTGTCATTTGACAACCAATTTATAGTTATATGAAATGTCTAAAAAAATGGATGGTCCTAGATGAAAACATGTTTATAAAATTGTACCTATTTGAAATTTGCCTAATAAAAAAATTTGTTTTTTTGGCCCTGCTCGAAGGCCGAGAGATTAGTTGGGCTTAAGGTTTCTGAGGCACGGCCCGTTGGCGAGACAAACCCGATGGGCTCAAACTGGGACGGCCCGACCCAAGCCGTTTAACAGCTCTAATTTCAAACCCATTAAGGATGTAGTTGCGACACAGGGAGTCACTGTGATTGCAAGCATTCAGTGGAATCTTCCTTTGTTGATCATCGTCATCGGCGTCAACAGTTGGTGGTGTCTCTCTTAAGAAGTGAGCCAAGCTGAGGGTAGTTAGGTAAAACAACATCTTTTGTTGCCACCTTTTGAAATCATTACCCTTGAATTTTTCCAGTTTTTCTGCATGAACCGAATTATGAGTAGGCATGGGTGTCGCTTGAAAAGGAGCGACAATAACTGGTGTAGGAGCCACCGTTGGTGCCGTCGTATCTGATGGTGTAGCATTTTCCTTAGCCATCTTTGATTACACTAAATTTTGTCTTGCGATTGTTGGAAATAATTGATGTAATCTGAAAACGACAACTAAAATAAAATACAGAAAATAATATAGTAATTAATTACGTAACTAAATTACGTAATAAGTCGAGGTAAGAGTTTGACTCTTTCTCCGAAAGACGAAATTGCCCCGTATATTGTGCTAACGGTCTATGGTAATCGTCCCCAAAATACAACAATTTCTAACTTATAATCGATGCACAACGATTAAAAGTGTTCGACGAATTAATCGGATACCCGAGACTTTCTATGTATGAGAATGAGAGAGAGAAAACTACCAATAATGCTTATGTTGTAGTGGAGTGAAATGAATGGAAGTAATGGGGGTCTATTTATAGTTTGTGAAGAGGTAGGGACGCCTTTTGGAAAAAGTCACAAGCTGGACGGATCCATTCTAGGCCACATGATGGTGGCTGATCAAAGGAGGGCGGCCGGTTGCACCAGTGCGAGAAGCAACTTAATATATAGCGCCCATCAAGCATCGGTTACTCAACCACCTCCACAGCGTGCCTATTGCATGCGGGTTGACGATGCTTGAGTACCCACCATTGACCACTAGCCATGCCATGAGCATCCGGCCTCAAGCTGACCTATCTGGTTGGTTGACTTGGTCAAAACTTTAATGGTCAAAACTTTAAAGTTGCACAGCTTTTAGCAACGATGCGCACGTGCGCCTCTAAAAATCCCAATGCGACCTGCGAGTGCGGGTTTGGATCCATTGCTCTTTGTTAGGCTAACACACTCATGTGACACCACTACGATGCACCTTAGAACACATAGTTTGTGAAGAGGTAGGGGTGCCTTTTGGAAAAAGTCACAAGCTGGACAGATCCATTCTAGGTCACATGATGGTGGCTGATCAAAGGAGGACGGCTGGTTGCACCAAGATGCAGGCGCACCGGACGCCGTATGCGCCTATCCAACCGCATCGGTTACACCAACGCAATCCACAAGACGTGCCATTGCATGCGGGTTGACCTCTTGACCCGTACCCACCACGCTGGACCACTAGCCCGCCATGCAACTGAACCGGCCTCAAGCTGACCCATCAGGTTGGTTGCCTTGGTCAAAACTTTAAAGTTGCAGAGCTTTTAGCAACGATGCGCACGTGCGCCTCTAAAGAGACCAATGCGCGAGTGCGGGTTTGTATCCATTTCTCTTTGTTAGGCTAACACACCCATGTGACACCACTACGATGCACCTTGGAACATATAATTGAATTGTCATAAAGTGCATATATTAATAAAGTGTTCTCCTGCACTTTATTTTCACAATGTGAGGATATGTCATTCCATATTCTCATTTTCTCTTCAACTATTAACTCAAATTGCTCACTTTTTACATTAATTTCGCATTCACCCGAAATTGGTTTTGAGCAAATAAATACATTATATGTATCTACTCGAGACATAGATTCTTAATTTGTATTTTGTTTTTAATTCTACTGAATGAAACTTAAATTAATTATTAGTTAAAGATTGGTCATCACCAATATTTGCAACCATTTTACAATTTTAATAACCGAATATCTCAATTATGCTTTCGTACAACGAGACCGAAAAATGGCTATCCATCAACGGATCTATTCAGCATGAGGCCAAGAATCACGTTCATACTTTTCTTAATTTTGAACTACAACTCAACAATAAATTTGACTCATTAATCATTTGAATGTCGTTGACATATAGGCAGAAGGACAGTTATAATTATAATTTTTAACTTTATTGTGCAAAACAAATAGCAAACAATCATAGAGAATAACAAGATCAATTAATGAATTTATAAATAATAAATTACTCATAAATTATATAATTCATAATTTAAATAATAAATAAAGATTAAAACATAAATAAAGATGAATTTATAAATAAAAACAAATTTTAATTTGACCCACAATAATACAAAGGAATGGTATGATTTTAAAAAAAAGAAAAAAAAATTCAAATCAAAACCAAGAAGTCTGATGCTGGGCCCACGCCGAACCACTTCCCACGCCCCCTCCCGTGTGTGTAGTGCACGCGTCTTTGGGCCAACGGTATACCACACCGCCCCTCTCTCCCCCATTCTTCTTATTCTAGTTTCTTCTTCTTAACTAAAATCTTTTTCCTTTCTTTCTCCTAGGTGGATTACATAAAAAAAGATCTCTCGTTGTTGAGATTCCTTTTCTTAATAAGAATAACACTAAGAAAAAGGAAAAACCAAACAGTGGGATTCTCTAATTAAGTAGTGTATTCAAACGGGCAAACTAGGAATAGGTATCAAAACGGTCTATTCCCTCCATTCGCTTGAACTGCATGGAAAGTCTAGAATTAAACTTTTCAACGGTTGTAGCACCTAGGGTGAAGCCGTTGTATCCTAGAAGGTTGATCTCCCTTGTCGTTGGAAGTGATCCAAACACTTCCATAATATTAGCCTCTTTGGAGGTTTTAGCTCTCTTGCTTGTTCTTTCAAGATACTCTATTCTATTTTGCGATGTTTCAATTATGGGTGAGTCTCATGTAAGACCGTCTTACGAATCTTTATTCGTAAGACGGAACTCTACTAGCTCAACCCATCAACACACGGTGGATCGGATAAGGGGGATCCGTCTACAAAAAATATCTTTATGACCGTCTTACACAAGTTTTTGCCTTCAATTAAAGAGTTCACTTTAAAAAATTAAGGTTGTTATTTTCTTAAAAAATTTGACTTTCAAACGAAAACTCTTTGCCCGGAATGAAGGGAAAGTATTAGTTATTGTTAATGTCTAAAACAAATAATTATATGATATACCATGTGTGTGTGTATATATATAACAAAGTTATTTTACTTTTCTGAATCTATTTTCACACACGAAATATAAACTAAATCATGATAGTACATCTGAACCATTCCTACTTCATGTCTCTGGTTCTTAATGGTCAAAAGCTCATGTTGAGAAAAACAAATTGGCATGTTATTCATGCTCAAAGAAAATTAAAGCTCTTCTTCCTCTTGCATGTCGCAGTTTTCGTTAGAAAAAATAGAAGAAAATAGAAGAAAGTTTTCTTGATGGTGTACAATTGACTCATCACGTACGGTTTTCAAAGTAACATTGCAATTTCAACGATACTGATGAAAGCTATCGTACAGACATTATTGTGTATATGTTGAGATTTCATATTGCAAATCAAGATGAAAGTGAGACATAACTACCACTAACCTCTTGTGGACAAAATTACTTCACAAAGTCTCGTCAATAATGTCAAAAACTAGCAAAATTCGATATCGAATTGAATCTGTGGATTACCCATTGGTACTCAAGGTACGGCTTTATAAAAAAAACTGAACGAAAGAGTTGAATCGAACTATTACTTACTTTCGGTTTAGATTTTGCTTGTTTCATGGAAAATGACTTTCGGAAAACGTTTTCTTATTTTTCAGTGTTTGGTAACCTTTAGAAAATATAGGCAACGTAAACGTTTTTCTGAGTCAATGGAAAATGAAGCCTTTTTTTTCAGAAAAATAACTTACATATTCATTTTCTGTAAGTCATTTTCCAAATGTTCGAGCACTCCCCCGCCCCTTTCATAATTACACATATTCACATGCATACACAATATTACACTCAACAAATATATATTTTTGAAAAATATAATACTCCGTACCAATTGAATTTATATATATGATATGGTGTAACTAAATTTGAAATATTATGTATATTAAAGAATTATATATACTCCTACCATATATATATATATATATATATATATATATATATATATATATATATATATATATGGTAGGAGTATATATAATTCTTTGTGTAAATACATATTTCAAAATTTTAGTTTTTACCGTATCATATATTTATTAACCTTTCTTTCTAATCTTTATTTTTTGGCAAAAACTTAGGTAAGACGATTTTACAGATATTTTTCATAAGACAAATTCTTCTTACCCGATCTACAGTGTTGGTGGGTTGAGCTGTAAGAAAGTGGAGCTCCGTCTTACGAATAAAGATCCATAAGAAGGTTGTACAAGAGACTTGCCCTTATTTTCTATCCCTGGCGTGATAGATTTGTTGTTTTGCTTGGCTCAGTAATTTGGGGTAAGTTTATTAAAACCTTTTCAAGCCAACCAAAAACAAAACTAACCTAACTCTTAAAAAACTAACTTATCTAATCTTTTTTGTGATGAATTGTCTATAACACCCTTTGACTCTCAAAATTAACTTATTATCTGATTTTGTGAAATGTCTATAGTATCCTCAAATCCAACTAAGGAATGATAACGTATTTCTTCGTCGTATTCCTCCTGTAATCGTATTCTTCTTCTTCTTCTTCTTCTTCTTCTTCTTCTTCTTCTTCTTCTTCTTCTTCTTCCTATAACGTATTTCTTCATCCACATATTCATCTTCTTCCTCTCTTCGCAAGCCGCTAGGCCTAATTCGTGTTGCTTTCACTCTTGAGTATTCTTCTTCCTCACTACTGCAAACATATTGGTTTCTCTCTTGAATTCATTCCATCATTTTCACCGCAAATCAAGCATTCTGGATAATTTTTCTATGTTGTGTGTTTCTCTGTGAACGAACGTAAGTCCAGTTGGCAATGAAATAAGGCTAGAGGGGGAGTGAATAGCCTTTTAAAAACTTTAAATGTTATTTTGAAAACCTTTAAAAGATGCAGCATAAAAGATAAGTTCTCAGCAGCTGATATAAAATCAGCAGGTAGCATCTGCTGAATGTGAAAACAGTTTAGGTAGCAGTTGTTGAATGTAAAACGATTTGGTTTGGTTTTCTTTTGATCACTTAAGTATAAGGACTAGATTAAAATACAATATAGATCTACTATGTAAATAATTCAAGAATGTAACTGTTAAACACTTAAGTAGAAAGAAATTGCTTCACTGTATGAACAGTAAAAACATCAAATAGAAGAACAAAGTATTTGAAGTGGTTTCACAGTGTTAAAATTGCTACGTCCACTACCAAATTGGTCAAATTTGGATTTTGAAATGCACTAAATATATTGAAATTCTAAGTGATCAATAACGGATCTGTGTACAACAAAAACCAGTGTTTGATGAGTATGATTGAGCAACAATTATAGTCGTGCAACAATCAAGTATTCTTTTAAGATTAGGAAGAAGTATGGAAGAATACAATAATTGTCTAAACAAGAACTAGAAATGAATTAGAGGTGAAAGAACATCTAATAATTGTTTGTGGATTGGAACACATCAAGGGAAGAATTGATTGAATGAATCAGATGTGTGTCTAGCCCTGGATTGAAGCAAATCAAAGAAGGAATATCATTTGAGTGATGAATGATTTCTTCAATCCTTCTATCCTCTATTCTCTTATATATTCTATCATGAGAACCAAAATATTTCAAGGAAAAAGTAGTTTGAAGGGATAAGTGAAATGTTTGTACCCAGTTCTCTGTCTTGTTAGATCCTTGCTCCAAACTGCTCTATATAGAGATTCCTTGAAAGTAGCCGTTTGAAAGAGAAGAGATGATCTTGAAGATTGATGATGAAGTCTATCTTTCAAAGCTCGGAGATCTTGAAGAGGATGGAAGATATCACCTATCATAAGATCATAAATTTATGGATAGAGTGGTTAGATATCTTTTTCCATAAAATAAGGATAATAGACATATTTTAGCATGATATATACATATATATATATATATATATATATATATATATATATATATATATATATATATATAAAGAGGGTGGTTGGCTAGAAGATATGATACATTGTGGAATATTTAATGCAATGGTAAGTTGCTTGAGCAATTTAACAAATTTACAAAAAGTCTCATTTGAACAGTTTAACATTTGAATTTAGATGACCAAGAATTAAATGCGTGAGAGTGGCCGAAAGTGTTTTTCAAAAACATTTTTTAAAAAATATTCTTTGAAAGAATATATATTAAAATCGTTTAGGCATTTTAATCAAAAGATTGTAAGTAAATAGAGTATCTTTAACGTGGTGACTTTCACTAATTATCAGCAGATGTGCTGATCACTTTAGCTTCAGCAGATTGATTTATCTTTTAACGAAAGGTTGATATTTAGCTAAGTTTTTAAACTAAGGTAAAGTCCACGTGTTTTCAAAAATATTATTTTAGGAAATCTTGAAAGTATTGATTTCGTATTTAGATTGAAGCGCATTGTTTCAACAGAATATAGTTTTCAGCAGATAGGGATTTAGGTATAGGAAAGCATAGCAGCTGAAAATTTAATTTTAGCTAACAGTAAGTGTAAGAAACTATTATTATAAAAATGTAACTATTAGGTAAGGGGTTCAGCAGCTAGCTTGCTGCTGATGACTAAGTCACGCCAGATAGATGAACAAGACTTTGTAAAAGCTGCCTACCTTAGTCGAAGTTTATTTTATCTTGTTTTTAAAGTGACAAAACATTAGTTGTAGGTCTACCTGCTGAGCTTCAGCAGGAAGAACTTTAGACTTGCTAGATTTTTAATCATGCAAGACTATAATTAACTCAACCTATTGAACTTCACTTAGATATATCTATGAGTCCTAACTAATTCCCTAAACTTTATTCAATGGGTTTAAGTAACTCCATACAATTTATGTTTTAACAATCTCCTTCTAATTAATTAAATCCATTAACTAATAAGCAAAGAGCAATCAAGAAGATAAGCAAGTAAGTTGTAAGTTCAAAGGCTGAACTTAGAGATTGGTCCATGTAGGAAATGTTAGAATGAGGCAGTTTGATATTTAAAACCAACTCAAAACCATAGTAAAAATTATTTAAATGCAGATGCATAAAGTTAAGAGTTTGAGATAGTGTTTAGTCTTTTTTAAAGACTTGAAGATCCTGAAGTGGTGTTATCTGCTTGGGCTGAGTAATCAGCAAAAGTTTCTTCATCGCTGTCATTGGTAGGATCAGTAGCAACTTTAGCAGCAGCAACAGTAGCTTCAGCAAAGTCTTTAAGGCCAAGTCTCCTCCTCAAAATATGACATTCCTTCTTGTAAGTTTCTGCTCTTGCTCTCTACTTTTTCTCCTCCTTAAAGACTTGAAGTCTGCTTGCTTCAGTCTTTTCTACTATCTCTATATGCTCATTTTGGAAGTCAAGAATAACATCCCAGTCATGAATGTTAGTTTCTCTTGGAGCTCCCAGCTATTGCAGCTTGAACTTCAGTAGCAATGGTACTACGAAGGTTGGGAAAAATAGACTTCATCTGTTGTTACATGACTTCTAGTTGAGCAGAAACACCCTTGATTCTGGTGGTCAAGTGAAGATGATGGATGTGCAGAATGTCCAGCTTCTCATTCATATTTGTACCATTTAGGAATTGAGGGATTTCAGAGGATGAGGCAGCAGGTGTAGGAGTTTGAGCGGGAACAGCTGTTTGAGCAGGAGGAACCTCAGAGGTTGGTTCTGATTCTGATTGATCTTCAGCTTCTAGAGAATCTGCAAAGATGACTTTCTTTCCAGTTGGCTATTGCAGAGCTTGCTTGATAATGGCTTGTTGCCTTTGTGAACTTTGAAGGCTAATTGAGAAGGAGATAGAAGAGACTCATCAATAGTAGCAGCTGCAGTGCTAGTATCCAAATTTTTAGCTGCATCTCTGTCTTCCTCTTCTGTATCTATTACTTCTTCAACAGCTTTTTCTAAGACATCATCAAATTGGTATGAAGAAGAAGTGTCTGGAACATCATTAATGATAAGAGGAGGAAGGAGCGGCTGGTTATTCAGGTTTTTGAGCAACTAGTGAAGCTTGAGCTGAAGAAACTGGTGTTGAAGAGATAGAAGAATTGACAACAGATATAGTTGTTGAAGTAGAAGCCTGGACAGGAGAGTGAGCTTTTAGAGAGACAACATGAGGAATGATAGGTTTAGCAGTTGTAGGCTGTTGCTGGGAAGAGGGATGATTAGTTTGAGGGATAGCTTGTAAAGGAACAACATCACAGGGTTGATGTTATGAAGTAGATGTTCCTCCTGCTTATGATGCCCTTTGTTGAAGAGCAAGGTAGTTTGTCTTGGCATTTTTAACACAGTTTGAGATAAACAACAGTGCCTTCTCATGTATCTATTGTAGCTTTGATGGATCAAGGGGAGGTAGTTCCCTATCTTGATTTATCCACTCATCTGATTCATCAATTGGTCTTCCTATTAGGTAGGGGTCATTTGGAGGGAGGTTTTGAATCACATAGACTTGGCTGTGAATGTCTCATACATTCATAATGAGCTCATCTTAAATAAATCTATCATTGCCCAAGTAGAATGCATTCCATATTCTAGGCAGAAGGTCAAAATACTTGCCAAAGTTGTAGGCAAGTTCAACTGAGGTCATGTTGGCAGGGACTACAGGGTAAAGGACATGTCTTTTCCTCTTATAATTTTCATCCAGGTATTTCACTGGATTGACCAAGGGTTTATCTTCTTTCTTCTCCTCATGAAAGGAGATAAGAGCTTGGACAAAGAAAGGTAAATGGTCAATGGGAAATACCCAATTTTGAGGAATATGTTTGGAGTTTTCACAGTAGATGGAGTAGGATGGATGGTAGGTTAGGGTTAGAAATATATGGGAAATATGGAGTAGGTGGTATATCTGAAGAGGTTGTTTCAGCAGGTGGTAAAGATGGAGGTTTTGCAGCTTCAGTAGGTGAGGAGAAAGGGATAAAAGATCCAGTATTTAGGTCTGGTGTAACCTTCTGCTTTTTCCTTAGAAACCTTCTGGGTGGACTACCAGCAAGGGCAACAGTAGAAACAATAGTTGCTCTTATAGTAGCAGCTGGAGCAACAGCTGCTTATATATTTGCAGTTTCTTCAGCGATGTCTTCTGCTTCTTCCTCCTCTAAATCTTTAAGAAGATTTATTCTTCTTCTTTTGCTTGGACCAACCATATTTCCTATGACAGCATGAGGGGCTTCTTGATGCTTTTGATTTCTTTTTGCAAAGCATTACTCTAGTAAAAGTATTGAACAACAAGTACCGACATCCATACTAAAGTTTCCAAGGTTGTCCAAGTCTAATAAAGGTTGATCAAAACGTTCGGCCATGGTAACCGAACATCTTTATTAAAGTTCGGTCATGACAGTCGAACATCTCTATTAAAGTTCGGCCATGGTACCCGAACATTTATACACAATTGGAACAAACTATTACTCAAACTGATACTCATTTATACACACTGTTACTTGTTGGTGCAACATCAACACTCTCATATCCAATTCTATGAAGCATATATGAACATTAGGGAAACATAACACAAGAAAATAATCAACACTTGTTGGTGCAAGACCAACACTTCAAACTGTTACTAAACAACAAATACACTAAGGCTGATTTTATAAAATTTACAATTTACAATTTAAAAGTTGATTACATTCACACAAACTATACTAAAGATCAATTTTATTACAAATATTACATTTCAATCAAATATTCAGGGACCAATGTTATCACAAAATGTATCAATGCTATACTTTTCCCTCCACTTTCGAACTTCATTGACATTTACTTCAGCTGAGGATTTATCGAGTGTCAAATACTCAATATACATTAGAGCATACATTCCACGGTCACCCATGTGATACATTCAAAACATAAATTAGATATTAAGGCAAATAAACATATAATATTAAATAGATCAATAAGATTACTCACGACAAAAGTTGTTCTTTGGTTGTGGTATCCCTTTTATATGTAAGTGATTTGCCAAATTTCATTTCAGCCAGGTCTGCAAGTCGTGGGATCATTTTCATAAAAACGAACATTTCTTTCTTAAACTGCTTTTGGTCTTATAACACTTCTTTCAGAATCATATATGATGATCTTTGCATATTTTAAATGAAGGTCTCCAACAACCCAATGATTACATACGTAGATTGAAAAGTATACATGACTACATTCCGTCCATGATTTCGCAAACCACTCAACACCCTCATGTCTTATCCATTTAGCCATGACATAGTCTAACATAACTAATGTTCCCTCGTTATATTCCATTTCATTATTACTGAGAAAATAGGAATATTGGGTGGTTAGTAGAACTTGAAATGACGAATCCATAATACATCGGCCATTTTGTCTTCCAAATGACAATGGATATCATTGTCATTCTCATCCGTATAAGAACCAAGACCAAATCCAGATGTTGAAATTTTCAATAGTGCCAAGTATTAGGATCAGACAATAACTACAAGTAATCAAATAATATTAGCAAACAAGTCATTAATTAACTTACTTGGTCCCGATAGATATACTTTTGATTTTGCAAATACTCCAAACCAGCGCTTGTTACACTTAAAACCCCGTCGTATAACAAAATCGTTGTGGACAAAAATTAGTAATTAAGACGTTTAATAATGATAACAATAAATAAAAACTTAACTTAAAAAATCTACTTGTATATTCTCACTTTTCATCCGCAATATCTAGCCAATCTATCATCATTTTTTCCTTTCTCTTATCAATCCCAAGGCATAAGTTTGGTATATCTCCATCTACAAATACTTTCTCCAATCGTAGAGACTTAATGGGGTCAGGTAGCATCGTTGTGTAAGGAGAAGACGCATGGACTGATGCTTTTCTACCCCTCTTCACTCCCGTCTACAACATATTTCCAGACTCGACCTCCTTCCTTTTTTTTATATTTACCCTTATCTTTTGCTTTAAGAGAAACTTCATCAATGTATTTTTCCCTTGCCAACATCTTGATCACACTTCGGGTAGTGGAGGGAGAAGTATGGTAGTGGGAGGGGGAAGGGGAAGTGTGGTAGTGGGATAGGCAATGGTAGTGGGAGAGGGTGTGGTAATGAGAAGGGGAAGGGGAAGTGTGGTAGTTGGAGAGGCAGTGGTAGTTGGAAATATGGTAGTGGGAGAGGTATAGGGATGGGGAAGTGTCGTAATGGTAATGGGAGGAAAAAGTGTGGCAGTAATGGTTTTAGTAGGAGCGGTGGCAGCACGAGTGGTAGTGAGAGTAATACAGCTAGTCGGAGTGGCAGTAGGAAATATGAAAATTACATGTGTGGTAGTGGCAGTGGCAGTGGGAGGGTAAAAATGTGGTGGTAGTGAAGGTTGTGTAAGAGTGGTGTTAGGAGTATGAGTATGCGTCCACATCATCGGTGTGTCACGTGAGAATGGTGCATGTTCCCTCAATGCCTCAATCATTGTCATAGCATTGCTCTGTCATTTGAAAAAAATTAAGTAAGTAGGTAAAAATGAATAAATATCACAAATAAGTAGTCAACAGAAGCCATAACATACATCCGTAGTTGTATGGGTTTTTTTCTCAACAATATTCTTAATTGAATTGATAAGGTAAGGATATGACCTTATCCCCCATGGATATATCTTAAACAACTTCAAGTCATCCACAATATCCAAAACACTAAGGTCAATTGATGTACTCGCTTCCTTAAACAACTCCAAGTCATCCATAGCATTCCATAGTAATATATATTCCCCAACCAACCTCTTGTTAGTAGGAATTTGATCACAACAGTCTTCTTCCGGTCCAGCAAATAAACCGGTGATTAAAGTTTAGTTAGATAACGAAAACCTAACATTTTTCCTACTTTATGAAACCACTGCTCATCATTTTTGCCAGTGGGTGACTCAATCACAAACATAGCCAAGACATGAAACAACACATTGCTCCTCTTCACATTTCTATTGATGTTAAATAATTTCCCAAATGAAGAATTCATAAACATTTCTTTGTGTATGTCATCTAGTTTAAATAAACTTCATCAACTACTTTTAAATCTACTCTGCAAGTGAAATTTGCATTGTACCATTCCTCCTTTTTGGTCAAATATAATGTCATTTTGTCTGTATTAGAAACAGAAAACATTAAAGATGAATTAAAACACAAACAAACAACCAGGAAAAAGTGTCAAAAATCGGGTAGGCTAACCGAACATTCTTAAGATTGTTCCGTACTGGTGCTCGAACAATATTAAGAATTTCATTTTAAACAATGTTCATCACTCCTAAATTAAATTGACAGTTAGTTGAATGAAATGCATCAAAAATGAGTTTGGTTGATTCAAAGTGTACATTGTTAAGAGTAAATTTCATCATGGTTGATCAAATATTGAGTTGGTCTAGTAAGAATGATGAAAATGAGCTTAAACCATAAATCATAAGAAAAATAAAACAATGTAAGCTTTACCTTGATGATGAGAAACTTAGTGTTGCGTTTGCCTCTGAAAATACGAATCAATTGACGCGATTAGAAAGGTCAAGTTCGTCGGGGACGTCACTGGTATAAACGTCGAGAGTTGATGGCCGGAATGCTTAAGAGTTAGAGGAGTATCATATGTCGATTGAATATACCGTTGATCGACCCAAAGGCCAAGTTAATCGACCGTTGATCGATCGTATATATAATAGATGGGACAAAAGGCAAAGGTTGAGTTAATTGACCTTGATCGACACCAAGGTCGAGTCACTCGACTGTTGATCGATCGTTGATCGACCTTATTATCCCCAAGGGTATTTTTGTCTATTTAAAATGTTCCGGTTTTCGGTCAGGTCAAAGGCCATGAAAGTATATTGCATGGGTCAAAGTGTTGTACTTGATAAATTCCTCCAGTAATTCAACATTTAGTTATAAGGTAAAAACTTGAGTAAAACGATGTTACAGATACTTTATGTTTGACGAATCATTTTGACACGACCTATCGGGTGTTGGTGAGTTGAGTTTTTAGAGAGTGAGGTTTCATCTTACAAATTAAGATCCGTAAGATGGTTTCATGTCAGACCTACTTTTTAGTATAATTGTTTTAAATTTTTAAAAAATAAAAATCATGGTCGTATTGCAAGGTTGAAAAAAAAAAGGAAATGCTCAAAATGAATAAAAAAGTGCAACCGGACAAATGGAATCAAGACCAATGTTTCTGGTTTCATCCCGGTTCTAAATTTTCAAGAGCTAATTCATTGATCATGGACTTGGATCGCTAATTTTCAAACAAAATTGAGTGACCCAACCATGACACCTCAATACCTAAAGAATAAATTGGAGTAATACTTTGAACTTCCTTCGTTTCTTGTATATTGTCTAATTTTCCCTTTCAGATGTTTCAAATTTTTTGGTCCATTAAAATCGCTATAAACATTATGCTTAATTCCCAATTTGGTCATCCTATTATTTCGAGAAGTCCACTAAGCTCACTCTATGACCATTTTTTATAGTTTAATCATTGTACTCTACAAAAAGTGTCAATAAGGTCACTCAAGTCATTTTCATCCGTTATGTTGGACGTAAATCTTCAAAAAGACCGAAATACTCTCTCTAAAAAAATAAAAAGACTAAGGTTTTTACTCTCAAATGTTAATAGTTGAGGGATGAAATTTAAAAAAAAATCCTCTCACCTTCTTGTTTCCGGAGACTAAGGTTTTTTTTTCTTCACACTCTAAACTTTGCAGATCCAACTTCTTTGTAAAATTAATGTGTACAATTAAAAAGGATAACGAGAAATCATCATCTTCGTAGTTTTTCATTAGAAGGGGATGGCGCATCTTCGTCTTGTTTTCCTGCCTTATCTGTGATTCTTCAAATTGTTGCTAACAAAATAAGTGGCATTTGTGAAAGGGGTTTGGTATTTCTAGGGTTTGTGATTTGAGGGGTTTCGTTTGGGGATTTGAGAAAAAAGATTTGTTTTTCTATCTTTCTGGAGAATGTTAATAAGGGATTGTGTATCTATTAGGGTTTGATGGTTGGTAGGTGGATTCACAATTTTGCAGGGAAAGGGGTTAAGGTTTTGTATGGAATCTCGTAGCTCTGGAAGCTGGCGGAGACCACCTCATCAACCCCTTCTTCTTCATCCATTCGCACCAGGCCACCACCCGTTCAATTAAACAAGCACGCTGGTCTTTCTTCCACCACCAACACCAGTACTTCGCCGTTAACTCATCATCAGTCCCCGTTGTTGCTGCTACATCTTAGTTTTCGACTTGCACCCGTCCTTCTAAGTCACAGGACTCGTCCACTCCGATGGACACTCAACCAATGAATCGATTGGGTCTATTGAGATTCTTTAAAAGACACGTTAGGCAAATAATTGCGAGATCAGTTTGTTCTTAAATTATTGTTTGCAATTTTTTATTGATTTTTTTTATTTTAGCATAAATGAGTCCTTTCTCTCTCTCTCTCTCTCCTCTCCATCTATACACTAGGCAAAATTATTTTTTTTCTTTTGTTTCGGTTTGAGACCAGGATTTGATTCCATACTTGATTTTGATTTGGATGTATATTATGTTAAAATAGTTGTTGCCATGGTGGTGGGGTGGTGAAGGTGGAGTTGGTGCATGGTTCACAGTTGTGAGAATGGACTATAATGGGTGGCGTGAAAAAGACTAAAATATCGTTAGTAAGGGTATTTTTGGGTTATTAGAAAAAAATTAAGCTTTCATCCAATAATTTGGATGGAGTGATGAACGTGATACTTAAATCTAAGTATATATAGTGATTAAACTGTGAAAATTGTAGTAGAGTGAGCTTAGCGGACTTTTCGAAATAGTAGGGTGACCAACTTAAGAATTAAGGTTAAACATTAATAAGAATTATTTTATTTTTCCCTTACTAAATAAAGTATTTATAACTCCCTTTGTTTCACTCGAATAGTCTTTATTTGAAAAGTCTAATAATTAAAAGATGATGTTGCAAAAATTAGTGTTGGGTCTTCGAATGTGATTTGATGGATATCTGGGTTAGTGAATGGATTGAATCACCTGAAATATGTTAAGAACACGAAGGAAAACCTTAGTAGCAATACAAGACCTCGTGAAATGCACTTCGGCGTGAGAGTAAAAATCGTGTATATATAGAGCAAATTGACAAAGTTTCTAGGTGTCACGTTTGACCACAGAGATATAAATGTTCCCCGGGCATGGCCTCCTGGTCTGAGAGGCAAGGCCTTGGTCCGGCCAGGCTTGGACAGGGGTTGAGTATGGTCCTTGGTTGGACATCCTAGTTGTTATGCTTGGTGCTTGCGCAGGTCCCAGTTTCTGAGCTCATGATTGGCACGTAATGCCCGCACATGTTTTCCTCGTGACCAAATTCAGTGACGGAGCCACCTTATGGAGTAAAGGGGCCATGGCCCCTGCGGCCTTTTAAAATGTTTCTACTACTTTAATGTATGAGTTATTAACTTTGGTTATTTTTGGCAAAAAAAATACACTATGGCCCTTGCAAAGACAAAATCATGGCTTCGCCACTAACTGGAATTACATCGAAATATATATTAGTATGGTTGGAGTTGATCGTAATTACTAAATTATTTAAGCACAATCAATATGGATTTAACACAAGTGGAGGATAAATATGAAATGTTATAATTTTTTAAAGTGAACTCTTTATGTGAAACACTCTAAAATAATATAATGAACTCTTTATCTGAAACATAGGTGAATAAATCAACTAAAGTAATGATCGTTAATTACAACAAATTAATCACACGAAAAGGTATAATTAAAATAGTAAAATATTAGACATTGCACTAAAAGGACTATTAAAATTGCATATTTTTTGTCAATAGGACAATATGAAAGAAACGAAGACCGAAGAGAGTAAACTATCGAAGAATTTAATTGTTGGCGGATCTCTTTCCCAAGTTAATAACTCTTCCGATCAAGTGTTTTTTTTCAACCGTTAAAGTCAAATTCGTGAAATCGTTCGTCAAATGCCTACATAAAAGAAATAACTGTTGGAATTCGCAGGGATGAAGAGAAAGATGGTGGGAAGGTCGAGTGGTGAAAAACACTTGTGTGTTTCACCGTAAATTCGATTAATCTATCACCCTAACTTCACTCCCTTTTCTTTTCATCTATCGATCTTCAGCTTCATCTATGTCTTCGTCTACTTCTTTTTCTTTTTCTCCATCTATGGATCTTCATTGTGTTTGGGTGTTTGATTCGAAATAGATTCAGTTTTGTCTTGTGTTGCTATGCATGTAAAATATTCGATTAAATATTTGGATAGAAATTGTTCGTTGTTGGATATTTTTTTCCAATTCAGATGCATCAATTTTGAATCACGTTACATCATTTTGTCAATCGTGATGTATCAATTTAGATTTGGGATATCAGAAGCATGCATCAATTTGAAATCATTTGTTGATTTTGTTCAGGAAAAAATGGACATGAAGATCAGGTTCATTATAATTTGTAGCGTGATGTATAAAGTGAATTAGGTAATTTGAATTGATACATCACGGTGTATAAATTAGATTAGGTAATTAAAATTGATGTCGTGTGATTGTAGACACCCCAATTTCGTACCTCTGGTATGTAACTGACATAAAATATCAAGAACTGTTAAAACTTAACGAATGTCAAGTTGCAGAAGTCAAAAATGTGAAAAGAAAAACAGGATGCGCGAAACAGTGAACTGCAGGGGGGAAAGTGTCAAATTTTGAAACTTCAAAAAGCTGTTGGTGCCGCCAAAGAAGGGCTTGGTGTCGCACCAAGCATAGCTTGGCCGCACCAAGCATAGCTTGGTCGCACCAAGCATTCCTTTCATGCGCTCTCACAGATCAATTTGGTACAAGTCCTGAAGCACTCGGTACAAGCGGCCAATGCACGGAAAGAAATCAAGGAATTCCCACTGCGTCCTCAAGCTCTGCTATAAATAAGAGGCCCCGGCACTCATTCTCGACACAATTTTTCATCCGCGATTTTTGATCGCAGCGAAGCTCTGTTTCGTTTCCTTCGATACACTTAGTACGAGAGGTGCGAGATAGGTGAGTGAAAGCCCTTATAATCTCCAAACCCCGTCCAAACTCTGCCAAATCAAAAACCCATAGGTTATAAGTGATCCCTAGCCTAGTTGTTAGGTATCCACCTCAAAACCCCAGTCCAAAATCCCAAAGTAAGCCGTTACTCTGCCCGAGTAACGAGCTAAAAAAGTCAAAACTTAAGTCTAGGTTCCGCCCAACTGAAAAGGCCAAAACCTACCCAAATAAAGTTGTCACTCTGCCCGAGTTGACAAGCTCAAAGCTCAAAACATCAATCAAATCAAGCAATCATCCAGTTCAATTCAAAACAAAAAGACTCCCTCTCCCTGAAGGACAGAGCGAGCACACCGTCGCTCTAAAAGGTAATACCTTTAAGAGCGTGTTTTATTTTATTTGTATTTTCTGTCTTTTATTTATTTTTCAAAAAGTTGTATTTTAAATCCGGCACAATGTAGCCAATATAAGCCGTTGTGCTGCCCGGATTAGATTAGGAAATATTATGTAAAAGAGCCGTTATAATGGCCAAATATTCTTAAATGTGTTTGTAATTATTGGAAGGAGACGCAATGAGTCCAGTAAATAATGTAGCCACGAATGTATCATTTAATTTTCTCTTGTCAAAATAAGACCTTATTTATTTGCTAGATTAATATAACAATGAGCATATTTCAGCCAAAAACGCTTTGAGACCGAAAGGGCGAGTTGGGTGCCTAGCACCTTCTCAACTCGTAACTTAGCCCCCGAACCCGCTTTCTAAAAATCTCTGGTTTTCTTTTCTGGTTTTCCTTTATTTTTGCCTTAAAATAAAGGTGGCGACTCTAAAACTTTCAGATCCAGTGAGGCCTCGCAACATTCCCTCTTTGCACTTTCCTGTTCTCCCCTAAAAAAGAGAGATACGGGAATGGAGGGGTGATGTATTCCCATATCCTGGTATCCCCTAAACAAGGGATAACTTGATACGGGAAACCCATAGCTCCCATAGCGATCTGATTGGGCCATAAGACTATTTTAATAAATCCATAAGTGGGGGCGTCGCAATATCTTTTTTTGCACTTCTCTATTTTCCCCTGAAAGATAAAGGGAGAATGAGAATGGAAAGGTAATGCATTCTCATATCTGTTATCCCGAAATAAGGGATAACCCGACATGAGGAAACCTTTAGTTCCCATTTTGGATACAAAATCCACTCAAGGCAACAGAGGCACATTCCAACGTGCTAACATGAACTCCTCTCGCACTTTGGATTTTGTCTTCCCCTAAACAAGGGAGGGTGGAACGAGAGCAGTGGTGTCCCGCATCCGCACGTACGCGCACCCCTATCCAAGGGCGCGCGGGGCGCGGGTCGCACCCCGGGAACCTCACAGTGATGCATGAAATTATGCATCGCGATACATAAATTTAATTAGGTAATTTGAATTGATGCATCGCAGTGTATAAATTTGATTAGATAATTTTAATTGATGCATCGCGGTGCGTAAATTGATACAGCGCGTTGCTTACAAGTAATCGGTCGCACTGAAGCAATATTTCCAAATGACCAAAGCCACCCCATATCTGAAGAAGAGCCCTAGCCCAATTGTCTAGTTGACCTAGCCAAAGAGAATGACCCACCACTATATAAGGAGGAGAGTCTCTCCTTCGGCCCGAATCTCTCATCTGAGATCTCTCCATAAGGCCTGTCAATTGATCATATTCGAATTTGATCAGTCAAATCTATTATCCGATTTTAAAGAAATTATCAGACTTGGATCAGATCGGGTATATCTTTTGGATATTCAAAAGCTTGATCCATATCCTAAATTTTTGTATTCTGATCGGATTCGGATTTTATTCGCCCCTAATTAAAGTACTGAATAAAATTAATATTGTGATATTTTTGCTTAATCAAAGGTTGAATAAAATTAAAAATTCATGTTTTAACTTACACAAACATGAATAATAATGTTTGTAAGATCTTAGAGCTCATCAAAAAATTTATATTTAGTAAAATTAGTAATGATTAATGACTAAAAACTCGTCATTAGTAATTTTTATATATATAATATTAATATATTTTTTATATCGGATCGGAATACCTTAATCCATATCCGATTTGTTAAGCTTTCGAATTTTCGGATTCGGATCAAAATTGGGTAATCAGATTTAAAAACTAAATTCATATCCTAAAAATTTGTACTTTTAAAGCTAAATTAATCTCAACATATTATTATATCCGTCCCAGTGGTATATTAAGTCTAGAATTCCAAGGCCGCCTTAGAGTTTGGATTTATCTCATCGGCCCCCTTTTTGTCAAGATTTGTTAAGTATTGGTGTTAGTTTGAAGCCGGAACAAAACGAACATTCGCATTCTTAAGAAAGAAGGAAGAATATTTGTGCCTAACCCTAACAAATTCATTGTCTGTGGCTTTACTGGTCTTAGGTGCACGGTGATGATTAGAGGTGGCAATTTTTGTCCGTGTCTATTTGCTCGCCCAGATCGCCTAATAAATAATGGGTATGGGCACACTCAAAATTTTAAGTGGGTACAAATGAGCATGCCCACTTGGGTACATTAATTATAATGGGCTAAATGGGCGCCCACTTGGGCACCCATACTAAAACTCATTTACTTTCTCTTCTAATTTTGTTTTATCAATTACATACATAATTATAAAATACTTAAGATTAATAACGACGTTTAACATAATTAATATATTTATATTGTACACTCACTCTTCCAACCACCCGGTCCACCCCCCACCAGAGACACACACACACACACACACACACACATATATATATATATATATATATATATATATATATATATATATGTAGTACACCCAGCCTTCCAACTGCCACCCCCACCCCAAAATTGCAAAGCAAAGTATAGAATGTTATTCTATGACTTTGTACCCTTAAATGAAACACAACATCACTCCCAAATTGTTTAATTTTTATAACTCTGTAATTATCCGTCTCTGTTACACTATAAATGGATTCATAGCGGTTTTGTGAGCAGTGTGCAACATGCGACATTCTTATTTGCTCGAATCTTCTCATATAGATTTGTATATGTGGCTTAGTTAGCTTGTTCAGTTTTTGGACAGGTTTCCACTCGTGTGTTTGTCTATTGGGCTTCAGCGAAATTAAAAATCTAACCACAAAATAGAAGACTGAATTGAGTATTACAACAACAAAAATACATTTTTACGTACTAATACATAAAACTATTAGTAAAAATTAAAATGCAATTTCGAAGAAAAGTTATTTTCTTCACAAACTACTACTTCCGTTCTTAGTTCATTTGTCACATTTTATTAGATCCCTATCATTTTCCTTTTACTAGTGTCATATGTGTTCAAGAGAAAAGAATATAGAACTCTAATACTAACTACTACATCTGTTCCGCCTAAACGTCCACGTTTGAAAAGTTAATTAATAAGAAGATATATTAATATCATTGGAGTTAGTCTTAATTACAAAAATATATTTTAGCACAAGCAATATGTCGACATTTTCCAATTATTGTGGTTGTAATTATATATATATATATATATATGGCTAGTTGTAACTTTTGATAATTTTTTGTAAAAAAAATTATTTTTTTGTAACTTTTATATTAATTTGATAAGTGCATGTTAATGAGTAAATGGACGCCCATGCCCATTTAGTGCCCACCCATATATGCTCATATTATTAAATGGGCACTTACTTGCCCGTCCATTTGAAACCGCCGCCCATGCCCATCAATTTGCCACCTCTAGTGATAATGTAATTAGAGAATGGATGTTAGAAACGAAACGAGGGGTGCAATCCGTAAAACTGTCCTTACCCGACCCGTTGTTGTTGTTGTTGGAGGGTTGAACTGTTAATTAGTGTTGCAAACTAAGATGCCTAAAGATCATTTTACGGGAGACCAACTCATCCCTAACTATCCTCTATAAAAATGGTTCAAAAATAAAATATACGATTTGCTATCACAATAAGATTTCATAAAGCAAATTTTTTAAACAAGTTTGTTTAGTGTGTTTGGCCACATAAATATGACTAAATTTCCCTGATCACGGGTGGATTAATTAAAACCTATATATTACTACGACTTTAGAATATGTGGTTTAATTATGTTGGACTCACTTTACCCCCACCATTAGAATTGGCTTTAAAATTAGAAAAACGTAGTCGTTTGTTGAATTCAATCTACAACGACTGGTTCCATAGTTCCATAACATTCCTATGATTAAATATATCGGTTCAACAACTTATCATAAGATAATTTTATCACACCATTAGAATTGGCTTTAAAATTAGAAAAACTTAGTCACTTGTTGAATTCAATCTACAAAGACTGGTTCCATAGTTCCATAACATTCCTCTGATTAAATATATCGGTTCAACAACTTATCATAAGATAATTTAGTGATAATATTAATTTTGAATGTCACTAAGCACGCACATCGGCTTGGGAGTTGTTCAAGCTTAGCATAACTTAGCTTAACGATAGTTCTCAGATTCGAGCTATTAAAATACAGTCACGTTAAAAAACTTGGTAGGAAGAAGGTTACTGTCTTTATAATCCTATCCGACTCTGTGATTAATTTTTCGTGTCTGAAGTATCTTGAGAAACATATTAATCTTGGAAGCATGGATGAAGCTATGTGTTGTAACCTATCCGAAAAAGTCGCAAGGTACATTAGTGAATTCTATTGGACTCAATTTACTTCTACGCTGTTCTAGATGCACCAAGTTTTTATCAATTTTTAGAGAAAAGAGCAAAAAAATTCTATTTGATGTGAAATTACTCTATTTAATAAATTTTATAATGTGCGTATGCTTAATATCATAAGCACACAATACTCTGATTACAAAATAGAACAAAAAGCGTATAATAGAGTGGGAGAGAGTGTAGAGGGAAGCTAAAATGGGGTGTTTTTCAATATATAGCTGAAGCAATTGGATCTCTCCATTATTTATTTACAAATATTGTTTACATCTTTATTTGTCAAAGTTGCAGTGTACTTCTTGAAAACTTTTATGGATGATGCTAATGTACATATTGAGGACTTTTGTTACAACACTGTTAAAAAATTTACACGTGTTTTAACATTTTTTTCTTTAATACACTAAAAAATGGGGCCCATTACTTTTTTCAGTAACTATCAATAAGGGTATATTATCGACACTTGGCTTTCAAAGTCTTTCTAAAAAAATGAGGATACTTTTTTTGGGACATCCGAAAATGTATAGCGGACAAAAGAAGCTATAAAAAGTAAAAACCCAGTTTATCTTTTGCAAGAAAATAAAAAAGAGATACTGATTTGGTCATATTAGGTTTTTTTTACAACTCATAATGAGTTTTTAACAGTAATTATCTCCCAAAGTAAAAAATTGGCGAAATTAAATATCATACGACGGTTGCTCAAACCTCTCTTATTGATCTTTACCAGTTAATTTTAAATGCTCTGAAAAAACTCTACAACCAGAAAAAATTCTTTACAGAATTTGAAAAAACATTGAAAATGTATTTCAAACAGTTAATTTTAAATACTCTGAAAAAACTCTACAACCAGAAAAAGTTCTTTACAGAATTTGAAAAAACATTGAAAATGTATTTCAAACGATAAAATGAGCTCTTTTTTTTTCTTCTGCGAATAGAGGATCAGTAGTCCCCACTTACTCCCTTGGTGACTCAAACCCACGACCTATTAGGTATGGGTGAAGCGGCTTACCATTAAGCTCCACTTACTTGTCGATAAAATGAGCTCTAGGAACATTTGATTTTATGGAAATAATATATTTTAAAATACGGATACAACACCATAATGCATAGCTTGTTCCGACAAAATATTACTTGAAGAAAGAATGACATACGAAACGCAAGACAAATGGTGATGTCTAGTCGACTTGAAGATGATGTTTGAGCCAACCTTTGGAGACATTGTGAAAGATCATAGTTTACCAAATGTCACAAAAAACGTACGTGGACAGACACTAAATGGATTGAGTTCCAGTTCTTATGGGCGAGGCGAGAGGCGGGAGGGACACATCAAATTCTTGTAGGCCTTAGTGATATAGAATGATAGACATTAGTTACTAACAAGGCCTCAATCATCCCAACATCATGCCGTGCCAGTTGGGCCTGTGCGGGCCCATTCTCATCACCAATCTCGTCAGTTGAACACTTACTTTCATCACATAAGGGTTAGTTCCTGTAAATAATGGACTTTTGAAAAGGATAGTTTTTGGAGATAATTGTACGTCCGTACACTATGGAGAATATTTAACCACTTAGGTACCATTTTTTTTTTCAATCGCAAAAGTTCATTTTCATTAATTTCTTCTAATAATACCCAAGACAATAAGCAACCTTCGGGGGTTTATGAATTCCTCCTCCTCCGACTCTCTCTATCCCTCTTTCTTTTCTCTATCCCTCTCTCTCTCTTGGGTTGCTATATTGATTCAGAGTTCTGGACGTCTTGCCTTGCTACCGCCAAGCGCCAATTTACGTTACACCACCACAATCACCACCATAACAGCAACCATCAGCGCTCCCACTTGGGTTCGTCGTCGTTTTTGTTTTTCTGTGTTTTTCTAGTAATTTAGAAATGGTTTGTTTTAATTTAATTTTTATGAGTTCTGTTTTTTTATTAAAAAAAATTTGCAGATCTGTTGAATATTGTTGATTTTGAGGTTGAAGAAGATGCCTGACCTGATTTCCCATGCCTATATTGTTACGAGGACTTTGATATTGCTTTGAGACGGAAAAGACAGAAAAACACATAGTTGTCTGAGGGAATCCGCCATGGGAGAGATAGTGATGTTCCCTTACTTCCAATCTTTCTCCTTGATCGAGACTACGACAAAGAAAGTTGATGAAAATAGCAAAAGTGAAGCAAGAATGCATCCTGATGCACAATTTGGAATTAGTATTCAAAAGTAAATTATGATGCATAATTTTTTTTCCGATGCACGAATTGGATTTGCCATGAACAAAATTCTGATGCCTAATTTTGATTTTGCGATGCACAATTAATCACGATGCACATTTTTTCTTTCCGATGCACAAATTGGATTACCCCTGGAGAATTTACCGATGCACAATTTTGATTTCGCGATGCATAATTAATCCCGATGAACAAACTATATTTCTGATGCAGCGCGCCTAATCCAATTTCATTAAGGGTATCTTCGTCATTTTTTCCTCAAAAATGTACTTTATTGGTTAAATAAAAATATATGGGAGCTTAGCGGTTGGAAATATCTCAAAAGGGACTGCCCGAATTCAAATTTTGTATAAATCAAAGTGAGTTTTTCAAGGTACCCAAAAGGAATATCAAAGATGTGATACAAATAGAGTTACAAACGAATAGGACCAAGCTTTAAAATTATTGCATTATAGTCGATGAGCGTAATAATAGCACTTAAAAAAGTCGTTTGGTAGTTAGGATTAAGGTCGGATAAGATTAATAAGCCAAGTTTTCTGATATTTGGTACACAATAGGTGATCTGGATTAATAGTACGAGCTACCCGGATAAAGTCATAATCTCCTCTCTATTAATACCAAGAGAGAGATGATATTATAAGTGCCCTCACTAAAACAAATTAGGATTAATATTTTTAATCTCAAAACTACCCCGATATATAAGTGAATATTAATAACGAGGGCACTGGCACTAATAGTACTAACATTAATAATACTATTTATCTATGTTCGACTACCAAACAAGCTTAAATAGACATTTTTCCATAATATTTTAGAAGGAACTTTTTTAATGAATTTTTAGAAAAGTTTTGGTGTCTTTTAAGTGACTTCGTATCAATACGTTCATATTTTTGCTAGAAAGAAAAACTAACGACTAATTTCTTTTAGACAAAAAAAAATATTGGATTTTTGACAAAATTTTCTGCTTTTAAGTTTATAGTTGTTTCCATGAGGAAATGCACTCTAGAAACCAAATGATTTCTTTTTTTCTTCTTCTTAATTATGGCTTTAAATTACTTAATAATATATTTATGAAATTATCATTGTGACCCTTTAATGGTGTTGTTGGATTAAAACTTTCTGAAAAGAACCTACTATTTGTGCTTGAGATATGCCCAATTGCAAGTTTGCAATCATGGGATACGATTTGTCTCCCTAAATGGACCCACTAGGTTGGGTTGTTAACTAAGCAACATGACGTTAAAGTTGTATAGGGCGTTATTTCTTTTTCTTGAATTTAATTATTTACCATTTTATTTTTATTTTCGTACCAATACAGATATATCTTTAGATATATATGACACGTGCAATGATCTTGCATGGTACAAAACATGTATGTTAACATGAAGAGACTATCGTAAGTCATTTCCTATCCGAGCTAAAACTTGATCACATTCTTTATGTCAGTTACGAAAGATCATGTTCTTATAGAAAAAAATGTACATTTGTGTCGTTTGTGTCGAGCGATTCAAAATTTAGGGTACAAGACAGTCGTCGTGCCCTTGTAGCTAGAGACATGTAACTTGAACATGTAGTGTCAATCAAGTAGATTCAAACGCGAACAAACAAACAGAAGAGAAACCCTAGTTTTTTTTTTTGGATAACATGGTGTATGGTATTCCTTACAATTTAGACCTTTTAGTATATTTGGGTATATTCCAATAAAGAAAAAGGAGATTCTTATATAATAAAATTTCAAAGAAAGAGTAAGGAAAGCCATAAATATAGTAAAAATTGAAAAGAAAAAAGGGTAACGGTTGTGATGAGTAGTCAAAAACAGAAATGAAAGTACTGACTACTGAGTTGAAGGGTGGTCAAGGGGATATGTACTAGTAGAAACTACAAAGAAATGAACCAAATTTACAGGTAGGCAAAGAAAGGTCTATATTTATATTTTTATTTTTATTTTTATAGAAACAAGGACAAAGACATATCACATTATGATAAAAGGGTACGATGAATGCGGGCGATCGATAATCTACCATCATCTTTCACAGTTCTCCTACCCCACCCCCCAGACAAACATACATTGATTAAAGTATACTCTCTCCTCTATACATATTTATGCACACATATATATATAGTGTGTGTGAGAGAGAGTAGTGTTCATCAAACAGTGAATGGTTAATGAAAAGTTGCTGGACTGAGTCGCCAGGGACATTGACCGTATTCGGTAGGTGGTTTATTTGGTGGTTTGTAGTGTTTTTTTTATTATTATTATTTAGAAATGATTGAATTATAAAGTAAGCTATAGATAAAGTGAAAATGATGGAATTAATGTGAGAGAAAGTGATAATCACAGATCATAAAACTATGTATGCAAACCAGAAAATTAGGCTCCGTTTGTTTACGGAAAATGACGTTTAAAAAACGTTTTTTTTATTTTTTGATATTTGGTAACTTTAGGAAAATATAATCAACGTAAAAGCTTTTTCGAGTCAACGAAAAATAAAGTTTTTTTTTTTCTGAAAAATGACTTACGGATTTATTTTTTGTAAGTTATTTTCCAAACGTTAGAGCGTCTCTCCGCGCCCTTCCAAAATTACATATATTTATATGCACACATAATATTTCACTCAATAAATAAATTATTTAGAAATATAAATGGAGTTTGTGCATATTATTTATAAATTATAATTTTAAAAAATATTCACTACATCCTAAAATTAGTGTTCATTATATTATATTATTATTTAAGGACGTCCCAAATATTATTTATTTATTTTTTAAAAATAATTTTTCATATCAATTATAAAAAAAATTGTGAGCTTAAAAAAAGATGGATTTTATTAATTTGATATCATTAATGATAAATTGAGGGTTATTAAAAGAAAATTACTTAAACTTCAACACTATTTTATATTCAATATGTGTATTAATATTATTTTTTAGTATTTATTCATATATTGTTTTCCGTAACATTTTCCGTATATTTGTCAAACATCTGAAAATGTTTTCCGGCATATTTTCAAAAGATTTACCAAACACCTGAAAATTAAATTTTTTCATTTTCCAAAAATCGTTTTCCGAAAATCATTTTCTGAAAATCAATTTCCATGAAACAAACGGAGCCTTAATATATATTATAGGGGTGGACTCGGGATGGGACCCGTCCCGATTAGCCTTATCCCGATCTCGTCCCGATAAAATTAAATAAAAGAATAATTTAAGAACAGATGGGTACTTATTTTGAGACAAAGATAAATTAGCTAATATTCTCTTCGTTTCGAACAAAAAGTCTACTATTTTATTTTGAAATATTACACTTAAAGAGTTTACTTTCAAAAAGTAAAATATAAACATGTTATTTTATCACTAATATGTTGCTAAAAATATCATTTTAAAAATAATTAACATTTAAACGGTAACTCTTTGACGAGACTAGAGTCTAGAGGGAGTATATATAGAAGATGGAGTTTTACCTAAGTCTGATCTGCCTCTCTATATAAAGACGAGATTTATAATGTGTATGTATAGTGACTTTAATAAAGTTGATGTGGAAGTAGTACTGTATTTTAGGCACGGACAAAATGTTGGTGTGACATCTCATATTGCTATAGTAATGTAACCTTGTCTTCCCCCTTCAATACACATAATTTCTATTTTCTCAATGAGAGTAAGTTGAAAACAAATTAAATTATCAAAGGAACTAAGATATAATGAGTGATAAAAATTTAGGTAAGACGGTCTTATTAAAGATATTTTTATAAAGACGAATCATCTTTATTCGACTTATCATATATTAATTTATAGGTTAAGCTGTAAGAGAGTGATATTTCGTTACGAATTAATATTCGTGTTACATGAGATCTGCTTTATATGAGTTGCATACAGTTGAAGTCTAGCTAACTTAATATCTAATTCACTCTATTTGTTAATCAGCCAGATTTGAGTCAAGAGACAACACTTA
The DNA here is from genome assembly GCA_013146195.2 of Codonopsis lanceolata. NCBI lineage: Eukaryota > Viridiplantae > Streptophyta > Magnoliopsida > Asterales > Campanulaceae > Codonopsis > Codonopsis lanceolata. The sequence goes on along the minus strand of CM028382.1, from coordinate 78,359,513 downwards.
CTAAGGCCTAAAGGAAACTCTAAAGTGAGGCATTTCTAAAAGCAAATATTTTCTTCGTCCCAAAATTATTATTATGTTTGACTTGATATATGGATTAAGAAAAAATAATTGATTTGACTATTAATAATGGAATAGCGTGTGGTTTTCTTTAAAGCCTATGAATATGTGACTCAAAATTAAAGTAAGAAGAAACAATAAGGGTAATGTGGCAAAATTGATGTCTTAAAAATGAAATTTTTAAAGAAGACAAATATTTTTGGTCGGATGAAAAAATAAATAAAGACAATAATTTTGGGATGGAGAGAATAATAATTTTAAAAAAATTACATTTTTTCTTTAAAGTTTATTTCGTGCTTTTTGGTATGCAAAATCATTTTTTATATTATTGTAATTGATTTTATTTAATAATTCCTTATTAATTGATAATAAAATTAGTCCACTTAATTTATGTTGAGACATTGTCGATCAAAAACTTTTTTCTGCCGAAACAACGGTTAAGGGAATCATTATCTTAAAAAAATCAATCCTAATTATTTAATTAAGTATGTCAATTAGCGAATACTTATATAATTTCTTTTTTAAAAAATAGTTTTGTAAGTAAATCTAATCAATCAATATCAGAGAGTTGTCATTATATTTTAATAAATATTCAACATTAATATAATTTTTTTTAAAATTTTCATTATCCAATTACATTAATTTCTCAATGCTAAATAGAAAACTAAAAATATTTTGAATCATTTTAAATTATTCAAATTTACTTTGAAACGAAGTGATTGATTTGTCTATTATGTAAAACAAGTAATCAACTTTAAAAATTCTTTAGGAGATCGTACAACTTTATTGTTAAAAATTTCATCACATTGTTTATATCTAATAATAGAACTTTTTTCACGAAACTAAGAGCCCCTTAATATTTTAAAAAAAATTATAATAAGCAGTTTTTCTAAGGCCTAAAGCACTTGCTTGACTGGCCTCCCCCTTAGGCCGGCCATGAGAGAAATAGACAATTTATTTCATTAACCCTAATATCAAAATCACGAATTTTGATAGCTTGATGCGAAATAAACGATGAGAAAAGAAAACAAACGACTCAACGTATATTAAGAGGCATAACTAATTATGGATATTCATAAATTCATTTCTCGTATTGACAGTATTTTTTTCATATTCGAGCAGAAAATTCAAAAACTGAAAATGTTTTTTATTAACTGAAACATTGGAGAGAAAAAAATTGTAATAATTTTAAAAAAAAATACCGATACAGTTGGTTTAACCTTGTCGGGCTTGTGCTTATAAGCAGTTTAATTTTATAATTGACACTTTTGTTGCTAGGGCAAGTGCAAATTTTGAGCTGCAAAACAAACCAAATTGGAAACCAGCATTTAAACACATAATTTATGTTCTTTTATGTGGTTTGTGATTTTGGTTTTTTTATTGTGTGGGTAAATTACATATAACCCCCTTTAACTATTGGTCAAGTTTGGATTGTCTCCCTCAACTATCAATTGAAGCAACGTACCCCTCAACGATAATATTTTCTTAAATTACACTCTTTATTTAGGCACCCTGTTTGAATTGACGGAATTTTCTCACCTAAAATTCTCGTGACAATCTTTATTTATTTTTTTATCATATTATTCAAAATAAAGATAATAAATTGTTTGTATTGACCATTTTTAGGTATCAATATGGTTTTAAAACATAAGGGTAAAATAGTTAATTAAAACACCAAAAGAGTATTATGATATAAAATATACTCCCTCCCTCCCAAAATTATTTTATGGGTTGACTTGGAGCACGATTTAAAAAACACATTTGACTGGATTATTAATATTAGTTTGATGTGTAGTTTACTTTAAAATTCATGTGTATGTGGCTCATAATTAAAGTAAGATGAAAAAGTAAATGTAAAGTGGTAAAAGTGTTGTCCTAAAAGGAAAGTTTCAAACAAGATAATTATATATTTTTGAACAGACGAAAAAAGAAAGCAAGAATAATTTTGGGACAGAGGGAGTATATCAAAATATGGTTATTTTATGTCAATTTAAATGGCAGTGCCTAAATAGAAGTTATGATTAAAAAATACAATAGTTGAAGAGAATACATTGCTTCAATTAATAGTTGAAAGGGGCAATTTGAACTCAACTCATTGTTGAGGGGGATTATTGGTAATTTACCCTTATTTTTTAGTCTCGCCATCTTTCCCATTACCCTCGATCCTAAAAAACAATCATCCTTTCCTTTTTTGGATATTCCAAAAGAATTGTCCACTTTCTATTTTTCATTTTTGAAAATTATGTTTATCATTTTATCCTTCATTTGATTCCCGCTTTAATTGAAGTGAGTATCCTTGGAAAATACACACTATTCTACTCCATTGTTCAACCTTAAGAGTCTATATTTGAAAAATCTAATTATTAATGAATATATAAGTATCATTAGAGTTAATAATAATTATTAAAAAATTTGGATAATCACCATATATATATGTATATATATATAACTTGAGTAATGTTGAGAAGTTATGTAGATTGTATACATCATTTTAAAAAATCGATTATTTAAATAAAACATATGAAAATAGAATATTAAACTATTTGTTTTGAACAGATGAAGTAATATTATAATAGAGTGATTTATTTTTTTTAATTTGTGTATCGGATCAAATATGACAAATACTTCAAGACCTCAAAAATTGAGTTAGTTAAATGCAAAACCAAACACAATGTGACAATCAAATAAAAGAAATTATGCTATTAAGCACACTAAGTTTGAACTAAGTATTTCATAACATACCTATAGTAAAGAATCAAAATATAAGGAGTGTGTATAAATTTATCGTAACCTCTATTAATCAAGATCACGTATATTCATCATGCTACAAAAATGGGTGACCATGCGTAAGGGACTTGAGCTAAGGTGGGGATGATGAGTAATATTTATGGACCTGATTTCTTCAGCGAACTTGGCGTGGTATGTACTTGGAGTTGCTTGATTCTGCTGATAATCTGTAAACAAAAAGCACCATTAGGGGGCTTAGGGGGGTGAGCCCAACAAAAACCACCCTTGATGTAAGAATTATCAATAAAGGATAGCTAGAACTAGGGGTGGAACGATTAGCCTTATCCCGATCTTATTCTGATAAAATTTGGGATTTTAATTTTTTTCTTGATCCCGTTTTCGATAAGTATTGAGATTCGACGTGTCGGGATCCCGACAGTTCGGAAGATAAAAATCTCGTAATCCTGACTATAATATTTATGAACAGTATCTCTGACACTAAAATATTTTTAAAATGTCTTCATCATGATTAAGATTTCAGATTGTATATTTACAAGTATACTTAAATATTTACTTAATGGTTAGTATTGATGAATCTATCATTATGAACAAAATGCACCCCTCACTCGCATGAGACGAGTTGCACTAAGTGCAGAAACTTGATAGACACAAAAAAAAAATCACAATATTATGAAAATAAATATAACAAATACCATTAAATAATTTCAGTAAGCACAAAATAGACATTTTTTGAAAAATAGTCTATTGGTTTGGCAACAGTACACACTCAAAATATTTTAAAAAATTAAAAATATTTAACAAATATTTTAAAAATTAAAAAACTAAAAAAATAGTCGGGACGGGTCGGGAATCCCGACGGGATTGATATATTTCCCGAATCCCATCCCGAAATAAGTCGGGACAGGAAAATCTCGATAAAGTCGGGATCGGGATTATATCGGGTCGGGAAATGTCGAGTCGGGACGGAAAAACGACTTTTGCCAGCCCTAGCTAGAACCCAGGAGTACCCTCAAGTTGTTATATAATATGAGACGGATGAGTGTGTGCTTGATGAATGTAAGAAAGAGCTTAACTTGGAAAACAGTTAAGGGATTACTATTTATAGGCCTTGGCTTGAGGACCACGCCAAAGTAGGAGACTAATCGTGGAGACAGATGAGATGTTAGTCGGCTAGCCGAGGCTCGTCATTGGTTCCGTACTCTGTCTTTTGTACTTATAAAAAAAGTGGGTTAGTGGAACAGATTACAACATGTAACGAACACTTCCATGTTCGATGAATGGGATTGTGACACATGTCCAATTGAGCTCGAGCATGGTGTCGAGCACCATGAGGGGTTACGTCTTGACGAAAGGATGAACCTCGACTAATTTGTCGACCATGGTTGTTCCTCGGGCATGATCGGTCATGCATGGTTGATCCTTGGACAAGGAAGGGTAGAGTTGGGATGTAGGGCCCTGCAGGCCAGGCTGGCTTCCTAGTATTTTGCCATGTAGGAGTGTTCAGGTCGGATACCTTCGTATATGAACATTCATATTGTTTAAAATTCTTACACAACTTTTAGCTGGGTTTCACTGCCACCTACACACTTTTCTTGTCTTACTCACTTAAGAATATATCTTCCCATTGTATACTACTTTCAACATATTCTTAGGTGTGTCTCACTATCACTTCATTAACTTTACATTTCATTCTTATTTTTTATGATTTTCAACAAATAAATTTATTTCACGTTATTTAATATATTTCATATTTAAATATTTCGTATAAATAATTAATTTATAAATTAAGACATAAATTAATTTTTTAAAGTGTCAAATGGTTGGATTTTTTTAAAAAAAGGGTAAGATTTTTTAAAGTCTCAAACAGTCAAACGGTTGGATTTTTTTATAAAAAAATTTAAAAGGTAGATTTTTCGTGTGTGGCAGACAACTGGGACCCACCTTTTAGAACCTCTCATGCATTTCTTTAGCACGTGTGGTGCACGTGCCATGTCTGAGGCAGCGGTGCACCACACCGCCCCTTCTTGCGGTTGGACTTCCTCCCACACGAATTTATTCTTGTCGAAGAATAAATTGTCTCCTCTCTCCTCTAAGAATAATGGTAAGAATCTTTTTCATTGTTATATTTGATATTTTTAGCTAAAAACAATGTTAAGAATACCAAAATTTATACAATGGTGATGCTCTTATCCTCGTGACACAACACGTTATCACACCAATACCTGTAACCGTGTACGGGCTGCATTGTGAGCATGTATCACCATTGGAATTAACTATTAAGCATGCAACTTAGATAATTATGTTTTGGACACTTTCACAATTAGGTCAGTAAAGTGCAATTATTTTTTATTAGCTAAACTCCAAATTGCTTTTTACCACTTACTAACAACTGATAATTGATAAATAAAGTTGGGTTTCTAAATAAAAACAGTCAAATTTGTTTAATTAGTATCTGTCCCCTCACCTGTATATTTCACTAATTGTTAGAGGAGCAATGGGTACGTTTGGATGATATGAAATAAAATATAAGTTGAATAGGAGGGTCATCCATTTGTATAATATCAAATTGCGTTTGATCGTATAAAGTCTTGAACCAAACTACGACAATGTAATTTTACGGTTTGGTTTTACGGATCGATCTGTTTTTAAAAAGACCTCTAGGGTTTCAACTCTTAAATAAATCAAAAGAATAAAAAAGACAAAATGAAGAAATACTAAAAGATACAAATATAATACAAAGATATAATATTTTGATGTTTTCAATTTTACTTCTCAAGAACACTATTTTGCTTCAACATGACAAAATAATTCTTATTTGCAGATTACATAATCAAAGAAGAAATAGATGAAAACAAGGGGGTTTAATTTTGTAATAGAAAATCAAAATACAAAGTGGTTCAGCTTGGTGGTTAGGGTTGACAATTTCGGTTCAAAATGGTTCGGCTTGACTAGTCAAACTGATCCGCTTGATTTTTCGAAACTCAAACCGAATGAATCATATAAAATCACGAAACCGAACCATTTGATTTGGTGACTTAGTTGATTGGATTGATATACCCTATCAATTGTGAACACCAGGAAGGAGGGTGTGGTTGAGAATATGAAAACCAATACCATGATGATGGCAACATTAGAATATGAAAACCAATACCATGGTGATGGCAACATTAGGATTGACTCGCTGAGTTAACTCGGCCTCGGTTATGAAAAAATAGGAATAGGTGAACGTGAAAAGTTATATATATACATACCAAAGAATAAATAATTTGAAAAAAAACTGAGAAAGAGTGAGAAATTTACAAAAAATAATTTGCATCGTATTAGTATATGCCACGGTAACTACTATTTTCGAAAGCAACAAGTCAATCTTTTTATATTGTTGGTAGAGGTGGCAAACAAATAGGTATGAGCAGGTATGAGCAGTGCCCATGTGGGTAATAAATTCAAATGGATGAGTAAATAAGTGTTCATTTAATAACATGAGAATAAATTGGCGTGTAATAAATAGGCATGGACTCTCATTTAGTCATTAAGATAAAATTATTAAACAAATAAAAATTTATAAAAAAAAAACATTTCTTTTACAAAAATTACTCAAATATTACAAAATTTCATATAGGATGAAGATCCATGAACCTGTAATTTAGCTGGCGCATATATTTTCTTTGAAGAGTGGACTTGAAACTTGTTCGAAAAGTTTTCTTTATGGTATATACTGAAGGATGAATCACTTCCTCATCTTCAGTTGGCACATCCATGTTTTCCATGGGTAAGTTCTTCGCCTGGACTCAAACCAATTAGTAGGAACAGTTACGAACTGGAGGATTTGTTGGAGGATAATGGTTTGGCTTTATGATTTAGTGGTGGGTGCCCTCCATTATAATAAGCGGTCTCAAATGAGTATGTCTATTTGTGTTTACATAAAATTTGAAGTGTGCACATACCCATTAATTAGTGGGCAATCTAGATGAATAAATAGGTATGGACAGAAATTGTCACCTCTAACTGTTGAGCTTGTTTCAAGATATGTCATTTAATTACCACGGAATAATCAGCAAATTATAAAGATACACACACATATATATATATATATATATACATGCATTATTTTTTATTTCTTTTGTCCTAAAATAAGTATCTTGATTTAGTTTTCTTAAGTAAATTAAGGAGATTGAGTTTTGAAGTATTTTAAGAGATAATATACGTAAAGTTAAACCAATAAATGTGTGAATCAGCTGGTTAAGGGGATGTTTTAATTTGACCATAGTTCTCGGGCTCTGGTTAAAGGGATGTTTTAACTTAACCATAGTTCTCGGGCTCGAGACTTACAGAAACGCAACTGTTCTATAATCTTATTGGGACTTGGGAGAGTACGTAATAATCGTTGATGCCAAATCTTATGGCATTGCAAATGTACGTGGGCATGACTTTTAAACGAGGAAGTATATATATATTCTGAGTAGGTTTCATGTAATACAGTTTTACGGATCTTAATCCGTAAAATATATTTATCCATTTTAAATGGGTCAAAACTCAGAAATCTCAAATCTCAATGCAACCATCAGCTTTTTGAAATTACAGCATCACCCCTTACGTTTATAAATGAAGAGTATTATTTTTTTAGTATTAAAAATATAACTTTTAATCATAAAATGTGTCATTTTTTACACTAGAAGTGTCACTTTGTATTTTTAATAAAAATTATCACTCTTTTCTATTAAAAATATTAATTTTTTGCTCTTAAATGCGTCACTTTTGCTTTGAAAATGGTTACTTTGCATTATAAATGAAAACCGTCATTTTTTGTCGTTAAAGTGTCACTTTATAGTACTCCTAAATATGTCATTTTTTGTCATAGAAATGTCACTTTGTATTATAAATGAAAACTGTCACCATTGGCCTTAAAAGTGTCACTTTTTAACATTAAAAATATCACTTTTGGCCCTAGAAATGACAATTTGTATTTTAATGAAAATTATTATTATTTTTCACTTAAAAGTTTTCACTTAAAAATGTAACGTTTGCCCATAAAAATTGACATTTTTTTCCCTTAAATGTGTTATTTTTGACCAAAAAGTAACATTTTTCACTAAAAATAAAGTAAATTAAAATTTTTAGTTGATTTAGAACTAAAATGCAAAGTCTGGACACAAATGGACTTCGACAGTAAAGTTTGGAAAGAGGGAGGACACCGGCGCACAATTTAGAAATTAGAAGACACTTGAGCAATTAATGAAAATATTCATTAATGTGATGTCACACTTACATGACCCGTGCCTTTTGATTTTGGATTCTGGTTCGGGTCATTTGATCTAGCCATGGATCCTACCTATTTATCTCAGTTATCTCTCTCATTTTAATGTGTTTCCTTAACGAGTCATTTGTGATCTTCTCAGATGGGTTGCTCACGTCAACTGCCTATTTTTTATTATTTTTGAGGCCCTGTCTTACTTATTAATTTAGGATCTATGCGACCGTGATACACAAGTTTTTACCAAATATCATGAAGCAGAACGAGGACATGCATGTAAGAGGATTTGACGGCCATTTCTTTATATTAAGACTCCGTTTGTTTCACGGAAAATGACTTTCGGAAAACGTAATATTTCACACAATAAATAAACTGTTTAGAAATATAAATGAAGTTTTTGCACACTATTTATAAATTATAATTTTAATAAATGCTCACTACGTCCTAAAATTAGTGTCAATTATATTATTTAGGAATGTTCCAAACATTATTTATTTTCTTTTTTTATATCAATTATCAAAAAAAAAATATTTGTATTTGTGATATTGAAAAAAGATGAACCTTATTGATTTAACATCACTAATGATAAATTAAGGATTACTAAAAGAAAATTACTTAAAGTTTAATACTATCTTGTACTCTAAATCTCCGTTTTCAAATAATCGTTCTCTTTGATCCGACACACCGTAAAAAAATTTGATTGTTATTACAAATATTGGTGTAATGTGTGATTTTCTTTAATACCCTTGAACATATAGTCATAATTAAAGTAGTAGAAAAAATCATTATAAAGTAGTAAAAGTGTTTTCCTAAAAATGAAAGTTTTGAAAGATGACAATTATTTAGAACTGAAGGAATATTCAATATATGCATTAATATTAGTATATATTTTTTATATTTGTTCATATATTATTTTCTGCACATTTTTTGTATATTTGTCTAACACCCGAAAATATTTTTTGACATATTTTCAAAAAAATAACCAAATACCTGAAAATGAAATTTCTTCATTTTCTAGAAATCATTTTCTAAATTATTTTTCGAAAATCATTTTCTAAAAATTCCTTTCTAAAAATCATTTTTTTAAAATTATTTTCCATAAAACAATCGGAACATTAAGTTTTCGGCCAAACACAATAATTAAACCATAAGGAAGGAAAGGGAAAGATCAATCTCACACGTGCTGTGTTTGAGGGGGACTACTTTCCTATGGTTCATTGAATGATAACGAAAGAAGATGAGTTTGGGGACTGGGGAGGAAGAAGAAAACCCGTTTTTTTTTTTTTACTTTCTCCCTTTTAGATAAATGTTCATATTTTTTATTTTGAGATATATCATTTAATGTTTTTAAACACTCTTGATATTTTTTTTAATATATCTTTTTATTTAATATTATCATTAATCATTATTGTATGTTTTAGAGAAAGTGAGTGTAATTAGTAAATAATTAATGATAGAAAGAGTGTGTGTAATGAGAATTATTGTCACAGCATATTTTACAATTTATCATTAATTATATTTCTTAATCCTTATTTTTGTCCAATAAAAACATTTATCCGGAACGGAAAGAGTATTCTATTTGATAGGGAGCGCAGGTGGGAGGGGGTAAGTATGTGTGTGGTGGGGGTGGCGTATTTAGAAAATTATGGTTATAGAACATTAAGTGACATATTTACGTGGTGTACTATGATCAATAGAGACATTATATTGTCAATGCAGTTTAAAAAGTAAAGTTTACTTTCTAATACTTTGACATTATAATGTGTCGCTATTGGTTGTGGTGTCTACATGGCCGGCCCTATCATAAGGAGAGTGAGGCCATGACCCTGAGCCCTCTAAATATACTTAATTTTTTGACCCCTAAATCTCACAAAAACTATACACATTATTAAAAAAAAAATGTCATATTCTAATTTCTAAAAAAGACTTAAGCTCCGTTTGTTTCACGGAAAATGACTTTTAGAAAATATTTTTCTCATTTTCCAGTATTTGGTAACCAGAGGAAAATGTAATCAACATAAAAGTTTTTCCAAGACAACGAAAAATGAAGCCTTCTTTTCAGGAAATTGACTTACTGGATTCATTTTCCAAATGTTCGAGCACCCCTTCGCCCTTTTCCACAATTACACATATTTAAAAACACAGAAAAATTTTTACTCAACAAATACATTGTTTAGAAATATAATTAGAGTTTTTGCACATTATTTATAAATTATAATTTAAATAAATACTCATTACGTCATAAAATTAGTGTCCACTATATTATTTAGGGATGTCCCAAATATTATCAATTTTCTTTTTTAAAATGTTTTTTCATTATTACCATTTTTTTTGTTTGAATTTGTGATATTGAAAAAAATTGATCTTATTGATTTGACACCATTAATGATAAATTAATGATTTGATGTGCATATTTTGGATCCGTTTCAATGGCGTATAAGCCTAATCTAATGGCTCATTATATTTTACATAATGTCAGAAGGCTTGGGCCGGACAGATAATCCACGAGCTAGGCTCATTCCATCCAGGTATAAATAACCTCCATTAGTCCATAGTGAAAGGGATTCTCTCTTCTTCTGATTTAGAATCACACACACACTTGGGGGCTACGCGCCCTCTCTTTCATACGTGTACTAATAAACACGCCGAAGGGTTTTAGGCCAGGACCCTCCCCGCCGACTCATAATATTTATTTTACAGATAATATAGCCAGAAATCCACCACCGACGACAATATGGCAACCGGATGGCAACTCTGACGACCCACGTCCACCGCTACCTTCGGCACCCCTGGTATGATGTTTTTTTGGATACATCAGTTGGTTCCATTACCGGGAACCGAAATAATGGAAAAAATTGAGTGGCTGAAGGGGAACGAAAATCGAGACAAATCTTAAGAAAGGAATTATGACAAAACGGAAAGGATCATTTGAGGAAAGCTATTGACATCGAGAAAGATTTCTCTCACTTTTGAAGAGCATGGAATAGCAAACCAAAACCGGCATCACAGATGGTTTCGTCTCACCGGGGCGATGCCGGCGATACCACAACTACCATCGTTCGACCTCACACGCGTCGCCATGAGGGGTTGTGGTGGGCGGAAGAACATCTCAACATCTTTCACCCTGTGCAAACCTATATCATAATATTGCAGTGGAGCATGGATGAATTTGAAGTTTCAACAACAAACTATTGTGTAGTTTGTGGAGCCTCGCTTATAACTGAAAATTGTTAGCAATATGAGAATCGCCGTCAAAGGAACCTATGGTACCCACATGCTCTACCAACGACAGTGTTAGTAGTTGGCTCTCACGCGTCAGTCACGCACCGGAGACACGCCCCACGTAATCCCTTCATCATGCGTCAGTTACGACGCATTAAATGGCGTAACAGTTTTGGTGAGTAACCAGCCTGGTTCGCGGAAGGAGTGGGATCGTATGTTCATCCTCTTCGGGGTTGGTTCAGATTGGTTCCCACTTCCCACCATTCTCAGGTGTTCTCTTTCCTTTTTTCTCTCAGTTTTCTACGAATTTTTCTCGTGTTACTCTGCGCGTCGGGTAGCTATTATATGCCTAACTAATTAAAGTTAAGTTAAGATGAAAAATCGTTTGATTACTCAAGACTACTGCAACTTGTACGGGTTTACAACAAAAAGATAATGTGCTTAAGTCACCAATTATTGATTATCATAATTATGGGGTCATGATTATGATTTATTGGTTATTTAATTTTGGGTTAATTACTCATGACATTTATTATTTAGCATAAAGTAAATTAAATGTGATTAAGTCACCAATTATGACATGCAATATATATGATATTATGAGGAGCATTTATGTCATATAAATTACATTAAATACGTCCAATGTACCTTGAATTATTGACTTAATTGATATTGAGCACGAGATAACATGATTTATTTTTTTATGAATCAAAATAATGATATTACGTCATTTTTTGGTCGTGTTGTGTAGAAACATGATTACTTTCTTGCTCGCATAAGTTAAATGCACAAAACAAACCTTAATTTTATTAAATTGAAAAATATGCTTGATTAGTAAATGATGCACATAAGGCTTCAGGTATGAAGTCTATCTCAACAGAACCTAGGCTTTACCCAACAGTTCTACCGTGCACAAGCACACTACGAGCCTTAATAGGCAATAACTACTCAGAGATCTGAGCGACTAGAATGAACATACTATATGTCAACCTCTGCCCGAGAGCCAACAGTACGGATTAGCGATACTTCTCAACTTCAAGATAAACCATCGTATTCAAGAAGTGGGAGCTACACCAAGGAAGATTAAGCATGATACGCTCTTTCCCGTGAGCTACTCTGTACTTTGCGCACAGGCACGCTATTATTGTGCCCGAGCCACACTATCAGATTTTTCTCTGTGTACGCATGCGCTTTCGACTTTCCGCTCAGTTGTTATTTCGATTATTCTCTTTTTCATGAGTAAGAGATATCTCTACTCGTGAAAAAGGGTTGGTGTTCGAGCATGTTATCACAATTATTCACTTTTTCACAAGTAAGAGATATCTCTGCTTGTGAAAAAAGGTTGGTGTTCGAGCTTGTTATCTCGATTATTCTTTTTTTCACGAGTAAGAGGTATCTCTGCTCGTGAAAAAGGGTTGGTGTTCGAGCATGCTATCTCGATTATTCTCTTTTTCATGAGTAAGAGGTATCGCTGCTCGTGAAAAGGGGTTGGTGTTCGAGCTTGTTATCTCAATTATTCTCTTTTCACAAGTAAGAGATATCTCTGCTCATGAAAAAGGGTTAGTGTTCGAGCCTGTTATCTCGATTATTCTCTTTTTCACGAGTAAGAGGTATCTCTACTCGTAAAAAAAGTTGGTGTTTGAGTTTGTTATTTCGATTATTCTCTTTTTCATGAGTAAGAGGTATCTCTGCTCGTTAAAAAAATGGTTGGTGTTCGAGCATGTTATCTTGATTACTCTTTTTTCGCGAGTAAGAAGTATCTCTGCTCTTGAAAAAGGGTTGTTGTTCGAGCCTGTTATCTCGATTATTCTCTTTTTCACGAGTACGAGGTATCTCTGCTCGTGAAAAAGGGTTGGTGTTCGAGCATGTTATCTCGATTACTCTCTTTTTCACGAGTAAGAGGTATCTCTGCTCGTGAAAAAGGGTTGGTGTTCGAGCTTGTTATCTCGATTATTCTTTTTTTTTCACGAGTAAGAGGCATCTCTTCTCGTGAAAAAGGGTTGGTGTTCGAGCCTGTTATTTTGATTATACTATTTTTCACGAGTAAGAGGTATTTCTGCTTGTGAAAAATGGTTGGTGTTCGAATGGTTCTTAGATTATACCTAAGACCAATTGTTCATCTTTCTGACGAACGCGATATGTCTCTGCTCGCCAAAAGGCTCCTGCTCGAGTTTACTCGTTGTTGAGTTGTACATTGCGCCTACCTGCGCTTCTGTACGCTAGCTTTATAAAGGTAGTACTGCTCACAAATTCAAGTATTGGGACTTGACCTTGGCCCAACTAGCGTTCTGCTCGCTATCTTTTCAAAGGTAGTTCTGCTCGCATAATCGAGTATTGGGACTTGACCTTGGCCCAAGTGGCACTTTGCACGCTATATAAAGGACTTAAACAATCAAGTTATAAAACGTACTGGTTAATTAAAATATACAATGGCGGTCAAAAGCGAGTAAAGTCGTGACTCATCCCAGCACTTTTGTTATCTTGTCGGCCAAGATGAAAGTGATTAAGCTTCGGCCATCCCGAGAAATTAAAGAAGATTACAAGCGAATAGTACTCCTTAACCTCGAGATGAATCTTGAAGAATAATGAGTAGGGGGCTACCGATGTGTATATTTTGGATCCGCCTCAATGGCGTATGGGCCTAATCTAATAGCCCATTATATTTTACATAATGTCAGAAGGCTTGGGCCGGGCAGATAATCCATGAGCTAGGGTCATTCCATCCAGGTATAAATAACCTCACTAGTCCATAGTGAAAGGGACTCTCTCTTCTTCTGATTTAGAATCACACACGCACTTGGGGGCTACGCGCCCTATCTTTCATACGTGTACTGATAAACACGCCGGAGGGTGTTAGGCTGGGGCCCTTCTCGGCGACTCACAATATTTATTTTTACAGACAATATAGCCCGATATCCACCACCGACGACAATATGGACGCCAGATGGCAACTCTGACGACCCACATCTACCACTACCTTCGACACCCCCCGGTATGATGTTATCTCGATTATTCTCTTTTTCACGAGTATGAGGTATCTCTGCTCGTGAAAAAGGTTGGTGTTCGAGCTTGTTATATCGATTATTCTCTTTTTCACGAGTCAGATATATCTTTGCTCGTGAAAAATGGTTGGTGTTCGAGCATGTTATCTCAATTATTATCCTTTTCACGAGTAAGAGGTATCTCTGCTCGTAAAAAAAGGTTGGTGTTCAAGTTTGTTATCTCAATTATTCTTTTTTTCACGAGTAAAAGGTATCTCTACTCGTGAAAAAATGGTTAGTGTTCGAGCATGTTATCTCGATTACTCTTTTTTTCGCGAGAAAGGGGTATCTCTGCTCGTGAAAAAGGGTTGGAGTTCGAGCCTGTTATCTCGATTATTCTTTTTTTTCACGAGTAAGAGGTATCTCTGCTCGTGAAAAAAGGTTGGTGTTCGAGCATGTTATCTTGATTACTCTTTTTTTCGCGAGTAAGAGGTATCTCTGCTCATAAAAAAGGTTTGGTATTCGAGCCTGTTATCTCGATTATTCTTTTTTTCACGAGTAAAAGGTATCTCTGCTCGTGAAAAAGGGTTGGTGTTCGAGCATGTTATCTCGATTACTCTCTTTTTCACGAGTAATAGGTATCTCTGCTCGTGAAAAAGGGTTGGTGTTTGAGCTTGTTATCTCGATTATTCTTTTTTTCACGAGTAAGAGGTATCTCTTCTCGTGAAAAAGGGTTGGTGTTCGAGCCTGTTATCTCGGTTATACTCTTTTTCATGAGTAAGAGGTATTTCTGCTTGTGAAAAAAGGGTTGGTGTTCGAGTGGTTCTTAGATTATACCTAAGACCAAGTGTTCATCTTTTTGACGAGCGCAATATGTCTCTGCTCGCCTAAAGGCTTCTGCTTAAGTTTACTCGCTTTTGAGTTGTACACCACGCCTACATGCGCTTCTGTTCGCTAGCTTTTTAAAGGTAGTCCTGCTCGTAAAGTCAAGTACTGGGACTTGACCTTGGCCCAACTAGCGTTCTGCTCGCATAGTCGAGTACTAGGACTTGACCTTAGCCCAAGTGGCACTTTGCACGCTATATAAAGGACTTAAACAATCAAGTTATAAAACGTATTGGTTAATTAAAATATACAATGGCGGTCAAAAGTGAGTAAAGTTGTGACTCATCCCAGCACTTATGTTATCTTGTCGACCATCCCGAGAAATTAAAGAAGATTACGAGCGAATAGTGCTCCTTACCCTCGAGATGAATCTCGAAGAATAATGAGTAGGGGGCTACTGATGTGTATATTTTGGATTCGCCTCAATGGCGTATGGGCCTAATCTAATGACCCATTATATTTTACATAATGTCAGAAGGCTTGGCCCGGGCAGATAATCCACGAGCTAGGCTCATTCCATCCAGGTGTAAATAACCCCACTAGTCCATAGTGAAAGGGGCTCTCTCTTCTTCTGATTTAGAATCACACACGCACTTGGGGGCTACGCGCCCTCTCTTTCATACATGTACTGATAAACACACTGGAGGGTTTTAGGCCGGGGTCCTCCCCACTGACTCACGATATTTATTTTACAGATAATATAGCCAGATATCCACCACCGATGACAATATGACCACCAGATGGCAACTCTGATGACCCACGTCCGCCGCTACTTTCGGCACCCCTGGTCTGATGCTTTTTTGGATACATCAGGATTACTAAAGGAAAATTACTTAAAGTTAAACATTATTTTATGTTCAATATGGACATTAATATTAGAATATACTTTTTGTATTTATTCATATATTGATTTTCCGTGTGTTTGCCAAACATCCGAAAATGTTTTTCAACATATTTTCAAAAGATTTACCAATAGAAAAAAAAAAGACATACGTAACCTTTATTTCTTTAATTTTTCAAAAATTGAAAAAAAAAATTATACTACAAAAAAAGGGTCCCGTTCAAAGTAATTGGCCTTGGGCCCCCAATTTTACAGGGCCGGCCCTGGGTGTCTAAAACCATTTAAATATCTCTTAGCCTCTAATATGGGAGTAGAACATAAACAATGACTTCGAAACATCACGTGATATTTTTATGTGGATCACTGCGACTAAAAGTGGCAACTATAGGGCTAACATAGCTCAAAGAGTGAAATCCACTTTGAGTTTATTTTATACCACCTTAACATTATAACGTGACACTATCACTTGTGGTACACGATATAAACATTCTACATAGTGCACTGACAATCATTAAATATTTTCTTGTAGAATAATAGTTTACTTCGTACATTATACTCTTTATTATCAGCTACTCGTGAAAAGATATGATTGAATGAGTAATGTTAATCCTTCTACCACATTTTATATATAATAAAATAATATGTTATTTCATTTTAATATTTTGTGAGTTTTACTGTCGGTTAAGATACAAAAAAAAAAAAAAAACTAAGAAGATAAATCCAAAAGATGTATCATTAATTTGTATGCAAAATTTTTCTACTTATTTTATGACTCTAGCACTTGTTCACTAAAATATACAATTTCACATCATGCAAGTAAAACCTTTGAAATTTGTATATAAGGCCTTAACTTAACATTGGATATGAGGTGTACCCTTTGCATAATTTATTGACTTGTTTGTAATTTTGGATTTTAGCTTTGAAGTAAAGGATCATTCCTATATGTTGTTTCACGAACGTGCATATGCAGAGAAATGGTAATACTACATATGTCCATGTCCTGATTGAAAACATCTATTTCAATTTGTTATAATATTTAAGAAAAAAGTCGAATAATGACACCCCCTCCTTTCTAAAATTCCATATCATTGTGTGGCAGACTTGTAAGTTGAACTTATATATATCATGATTATTCATAATCACAAATATAAAGGGTAATAAAGACATTATATAGAAATGAGTTTCTTATGGAGGAAAATGTACATATTGACAAGCTAAACCATACATGTGTACCTCTTCAATTGATATAGAGGGAATATGATATTTCAATCTTTAGTGTGGGTCCCAATGAGCACAATAATAAGCTAGAAGGGGGGGTTGAATAGCTTATTAACACTTTAAAACTTTTAAGTAAGTTCCTTGAAAGTTACTTGAAGTTTATGAAGAGTTTCAAGTAGCGGAAGACCTTCAAGAAAATTGTTCAGTGTCCGCCGATAAGGACTACCTAGACCTTTTACTGATTACTTAAGTTCTGTGAAATGGATATAATGAACAAGGAAACTATGCGCTTCAAGTAATAGACAAACGTAAGGAAAATAACACAAGTATTTTGAGATGGTTCACACTGTAAATAGTGCTACGCCCACCACCAAGGCAATAACCTTGATTTAAATTGTGCACTATGTTTTCCACTTAGATTAATTACAAAGAATATCCCTAGTGGATCGTGTACAAAATATTGACTTGTGTTTGTCTATGGAATTAAATATCTCAGTAAATACAAGATATTTAATTGCAAGTATATAGTTAATGGAAGTAAACAACAAGAAGAATAAAACAATAAATGTTGAAGAGCAGCCTTCTTGTTGTTGACGAGGACTTCTAGATCTGCTGAGGATCTATCAATGCACCGAAATGAAAGACTTGGAGTTGTATAGATTCAGAGCAATTCTTTAAGTGTTCGATTGATTCTCGCATGCTTGTATATTGTTCCAGCCTTTCAATGGCGATTTAAAGTGTGCACTTCAAAAGAATCTGGCTGAGAGACGAAGGCTTCAACAAATATTCATAAATGCATTAAATGCATGGGGTCAGTCGGCCAAGGAATTTCGCTCTTCACGATATCCGAGCGATAATCATTTCTGAGATCTTCAAAAAGGTGGGCGATTTGGTGTCGATCGAGAGATGAAGCGTAGTAGGGGACACCGCTTTCATGCATCGCTCAGACGAAAAAGTCTTCCCGCTGCTGAAAGTTGCTTTCGGCGGCTTGACATGTCGATCGACTTGATTAATTCAAATAATATATGGAAATAAGTTTGAATTAATCCAGCTAGCTTTATGCCGAAGAGAAGCGCATCACCGGACACGAGGTCTACCGATCTTAAGCTCGAGCGTGTCTTCCATGGCCGAGAAAGGGTCTTCCGCCGAACCTCGAAAAGAGTCCTACAAAAACTATACAAGGCAAAGTTCTATACACAGCTTGCCACGCTAATCGATACGCAACCGATTAGCAATCAAGTATAAAAACTAATGTAAAATCGACGATATAAATTTAACATAAGAATCAACAATCTAATCCTATTTATATCATCAATACAAAATGAGGGTTTTAAAACAAACTATTTAATAG